>OZ014522.1:451561225-452276225 GCA_963966055.1 Lathyrus aphaca | reverse complement strand
AAAGGGAAGAGTCTAAGGGGGACTAAACAATCCTAAAATGTTATCATGCTTGGGAGTTCTAGGGTTTGTGTGGCTTAAGAGGAGAAATCTTCAAGGAAGCCATCAAGGAGAAGCAAGATAGAAAAGGGATGAGATGAGAAGAGAAGAGAGGGAAGAGAGGCGTGAGCAAGCTCACTCAAAGACAAGTAAGAATGCAGCAAAGATGCAAAATGATAAGGTGAGAAGAGGTAGGAGGTGAAGGCAAATCCACCTCCCAAACAAACTTACCATTTATCCTGAAAAGTTAGTACAAGATGCATAAGGGGAGAAATGAGATGAAATAATGCATATGGATGGGCAAATGCCAAAGTCAAGAACATACACATGATGCAAATGATGTCAAGAGATGGTGCAAAGTCATACAAGATGCATATATGTGATCATATAAGAGAATGGATGCATATGGAGCATGCCTTGAACCATGAAAGTTCATGAGAGCTTATGAAATGATATGAATGCATAACATGGCAAATGAAAGATGCAATGATCAAACATGATTCTAATATGTCCTAATATGCATTATGAATCATGTGGGTGCACAAAATGTCATGGCAAGTCCTTGAATACAAACATATGAGAGATGAATGCAAAGGGAAACATGAATTAGGGTTTATGAACAACATGCAACACAAAAATTCAAAATCAGAAGCAAATGATATGATAAAAAATTGAAAATGGGATAAAAGGAACCCTAACCCTACACAAGTTCACTGCCCAAAGGAGGGGACCTAAATCTAAGCCTAATGGAAGTTATGATTTTTCTAAGTCAACTAGGGTTTCAAGGTACCTCACAAGGAAAAATGCTCATTAAATTGAAAATGAAAGATAAATTCAAACCAATTTTACCCTAGAAACTACATGCTATGAAGGATGCAATGCAAGAAGAACCATCATCAAACTCTTCATGGTTAGGCATAATGACTTTTTCAAAGTTTGAACAAAAATATTGCCTTTAAACAAATTTAATTCCAATGAAAATTGTCAAAATGCATCAAGGACCAAAAAGAAATTTGTTTTGAGAGTTGGATAATGTTTCTAAATGTTTTTAAATGCAATGTGAATTTTTTGGTGATTTTTAAATACCTAAATGCATTTTTAATTAATTAATTTCCATTAACTAATTAAAAATAAACATTTAAATTATTTAAAATTAATTTTTAATGCAAAAAATAAAAATAAAAATATATTTGGGTTCTGAAAATTAATGAAATGTTTGACAAAAAAAATCAGAATTTTTTAAAGTGTTTTCCTATTTTTAAAAATTCATGAAAGTTAAATGAAAAAGAAATGAAATAAAAATTTAAAATAATGAAAGTATGCCAAAGGAGAGGTCCAGATTGAATCTGGGCTTGGGGTTGTTGACTTGGCTCCACATCCAATGGCCCAAGTTCAAACCTGACTAAATTTATTTAATAATTAATTAATCCTAGGTTAGGCTAATTAATGACTGGTTAGGGTTTAAGTGGACCATCTGGACCATCCACACGCGCGCGGGAAAGCCAGATCAAGGGCTATTATTCAAACTAGCTAATTAAACGTAATTAGGGCTAAACAAATTCAGGCGAACGGAACAGTACTCCGGTCGTCTTCTCCGACGACACAAAACCCTAACTTCTCCTATAGGTCACCAATTCTCAAATTTCTTCCACAAAAATGATCCTCACATCAATCTAAACCTAAACCCTCAATCAAAATCCATTTATTTCACCTCACAAGCATGAATCGAAACAAAATACAAAACACAGGCAAATTTTCAGAGTCATCATACGTGCTAGTTTCGCACCCATTTTCAAAAGTAAACACATATTCATGATCAGGAGAACACATAGCATCATAAAAGAACTTAAAAACTAGCTTCTGGGAAAAAAAGTTCTTCATGTTACCTGAGATGGAGCCTCTCTGATTTTGAGCTTTCTGGACTTTTCTTTTGTGCAAGCCTGCTTCCTTGAACCTCCTGATGATGGAATGAAGCTTAGAAAACTTGGGGAGTGGCTGGTTTGAATGATTCAGCTCTGGTGTAGCAGAAATGGAGGTCTTTGTGTGTGATGTTTCAAGCTGTTTCAGGGGGTGATTCTTGTTCTATGGGTGATTTGTGGTTTGTGGTTGAAGAAATTTTTGATGTTTGAAGGCTGTGTGAAGAAATTCGAAGAGAAGAAGTTTGGGACAGATTTTTGTGGATGCTGGATTGTGGGAGCTTTCTGGTTTGTGTATGGTGTGTCTTGGGATGCTTGAGGTCCACATATTAGACTCTGATTGGGCAGAGAGTTGTTGGTGGCACAGTGTGATTGGCATGGGCAAAAATGCAAAAGTCAAAAGTTTGTGTACTACAAGCATGGGCTGGAACAGAAGTGGTTTAATGGGGTGTCTTGCCTCAACATAGTTTGTGGTGAGCCATAGGATAAAAAAGATGCAGCTGGAAGGCTTGGATAGCAAGATGGCATGAGTTTTGCATTTTGTCCTCTTTGAATTTTCTTGTGAACCAAGGCATGAAATCTCACAATTTCTTGGGCAATTTGTAGCAAAATGAGTTGTGTGATGTTGTTATGATGTTTTGATACCAATTAGAGTTCAATTCAAGCATGAAAGGCCCCTTTTGCAAAGTTTCAATTTTGAAGCCTTCATGAAAAAATGCCTTATGCAACTTGTAATCCAAGGCATGGAAGTGAAAAATTCTTGGCACAAATCTGGCTTCTAAGAATTGCAATGTGATTGTATGGTGATTAGAAACCACTTTGAAGTCACATTTGGCCTTGGCATGAGGTTTTGCAACTTTCCCTCTTTGGTGTAAAAGTGACATTTCAATGATTTTATCCAACTTTGCAAGGCCATAACTTTTGATCCAAAATGAATTAGAATGAGTTCTTGTACTTTTTGAAAATGGGAGGATCCATTCTACAACTTTCATGACCAAAGTTTTCTCATTTGAAGCATTTTTGAATCAAAAAGAGAAGGTTGAAAAACTTTCCCAAAATGGCAAGTTTACATTATAAGTCACTTTCCCAAAAAAGGCAACTTTGCAAATGGCTTGAAATTCTTCAATTTTGTGAACTTCTAACACCTTCTATGATCAAATAAAGATCATACACATTCAAAATGATGGAGAATGCCTTTTGGTTGGGTCATTGGGGGCCTCAGATGCCCTGATTTTGCACTGACTTGCTCAAAAAGTCATCCCTTGATCAGATGCCTTCCCCATTGAATTTCTTCATGAAAATTGATATGCATGATCCTCATAACATATAGAGAACAATAGAAACAAGAATGGCCAAAAATTTTGGAGTTATGGCCTCTGAAACCAAAACCCTAATTCTAGGTCATCTGTGCAGTTAAACCTGGCTCTGCTTCCATGCCTTTCTCAGTTCTTGTGATCCTTTGACTTTCTTTGATCTTTGGAGGATATAATATGATGCTTGGACACACATGGACCCCTTTGAAGTGATTGATGACCTTTGGAGTGGCTCAAATAGCTCAGGGATGACTCAGATCACAAACCCTAGATGCAGATGACTTAGAACCAATGCAGTGAAGCAAAAATGCAATATGAGATGATATGATTGAACTTATGCACATGAAAAGATCACAAGCCATGGTGAAATGAGTGAGGGAAAATTTGGGGTGTTTACAGCTGCCCCTATTCAAACATGAGTTAGCTGTGCAGGATGTAAGCAGCGGCTTAACAGGCAAGCAAGATAACTTGGGGTTGAATACCAAAGACAGTCCGAAATTTGCACTCACGGAATGATGAAGAAAAAGGATATAGATTGTAAAGGAAAATAAAGTATGTTTATAAAGTGCGGGTGACGGAGGACGACCGTCAAGCAGAGGATGACTGCTGGGGATGAAGCAATGACGGGGACGACCGACATGCTAGGGATATAAGAGATTATGATGGGGACGGCCATCAGGTAAAGATATAAGACTCTCTGGGGATTATAGGTAAATGATGGGGACGACCATCAAGCTCAAGGCATAAATGAAATAAATGATGAGGTACGGTCATCAGAGGTGAAGGACGATCACCTGGCAGGGTACGGCTGCTCTGTTGGGGATAAGATGAGGGACGGTCATCTAAGGTGAAGGACGATCACCTGGCAGGGTACGGCTGCCGAAAGTACCACGACATAGGACGAATGTCGGATAGAAAAGATCGACGATGGGGACGGCCATCGGATAAGCGTGATGAAGGACGATCATCAGGAGGTGAAGGACGGTCACCTAGCAGGGTACGACTGCTCTCGGGGTTTATCATGACATAGGACGAATGTCATATAACAGAATCAACGATGGGGACGACCATCAGATAAAATGATGAAGGACGATCATCAAGAGATGAAGGACGATCACCTAGCAGGGGACGACTGCTAAAAATATCACGACATAGGACGAATGTCGGATAGGAAGGGGCTCTAATAAATAGAGACTCCTCTGGGAATGATGAAGGACAATCATCAAAAAGGTGAAGGACGATCACCTGTCAGGGTACAGCTGCCGAAAATATCATGACATAGGACGAATACCAGATAGACAAGAAATAGATCAACAAGATTTGTTGGGGATTCTTCTGGGGAAGGGTAGACACAGACGAGTGTCTAAATTCAAGAGATGAAGGTATAAGTGTTTGACACGGTGTATAGATTAAAGATGCGGACGAGCATCCTTAAGACTATGATACGGACGGATATCAGTAGAAACAAACGCTTGACGCATGTTCAGAGATTATGATACGGACGAGTACCAACTGGTTAACAAAGAACACGGACGAGCGTCGAATCTGAGGGGATTTAAGTGGTATATACAAGATACTGACGAGTATCTGTATGAGTGAAAAGTGATGAGTGAGACACAGACGAGTGTTTAACTTGCTGGGGGAGAGTGCGACACAGACGGGTGTCGGAAAAAGTGTATTATAAACAAGTATTTGATTCATAAAGTGTTTAGGCAACTATGTTGGGGAAGGTGACATGGACGAGTGTCAAGGAATTGTGGATATATGTATCTGTATAGTGAGTGCAAAGGGGACGCTTTGGCTTTCTGCTGGGGATATGACACAGACGAGTGTCAAGAAGTATCTGTTTGCCCGAGCAATTTTACTGGAGAATGATGACACGGACGAGTGCCAAAAGGAGTGTGTATCTGTATTTGTAAGGGAAATGCTTTGGCTCTCTGGTGGGGAAATGGGAAATATTCTGTATATTGTTTGATGGATTGTCAGTATTTGCAAATGCTTGATTCAGAACATGGCTTATTGATTATGCAATATGTTTGATTTTTGCCGTAATGCTCCGCATTAAACGGAATGCTACGCTCTGTGGGGAAAATATGATGCGAATGCTATGATTATGCAAAGATACCGATCCGGGATTCGAATCCCGTTGCTATGGAGATCTTTGGCTGATCTGCTTGAAGTGGGTATCCTAGCTGGGGATGAGATCATTGGTAGATCTGACATATATGACTCTGTTTGGGGAAACAAATCACTGATAAACCTATCTTGGTAATGAGGGACCCAGCAGGGGTTTGTAGAAGCTTTCGTCACTCTGTTGTGAGATCTTCAGACATTGTTCTTCTGGATAGAGATTGAAACTCCGCGGGGAGATGGTTCCTTGTCTAGCACTTGGTTGGGGAAGAAGAAAGATCACTGAAAGATCTTCCTTGAGATTTCCGTAGGGATCCTGCTGAGGATGATACTTGACAACTCAACTGGGGATATGAACGCCTTCAGGTGCTGCTCTTTGAAGGAAATGTTGGAGAAGTGATGCCTGACAATTCTGATAGGGAGAAAGCATTTCTAGTGCTGTTTGGAAGGTGTGTTGAGGAAACAATGACTTGGCAGCCTATTGGGGAGATGCTTTCATGCCCCATGTTGCGCTTTGGATACCTGCAATCCTGTAAAGACAAAGAAACATACAAGTACCCCGAGGTATCCCTTACTGGATTCCATCATAGGAGTGTAGACACTCCCGGGAGTAAGTATATTTCCTGCAAGCATGTAATTTAGGAAAGACGCATCTGTATTCATGCGATCAACATATTAACGACATCAGACATTTTGCAAACGAAAATAAAATGTGTGAGACGAAACATGACTGAAAATCTGATTTTATTAATTTACGGGCCCTGAATTGGCAAGATACAGTCATAGAAACAAATCCCCTAAAATGAGGAGATTGTTACAAATTAAGAAACAACAAGATGTTGGCAATGTTGATGACGCTTCAAGGAGCTTCCCTTTTTTCTATGACTCGTATGACATTGACGTTCTTCTCATCTTGCTTTCTGAAGAAGGCTGATTCTGACCGATGCTCGAACCTTTCGAAGCTTACCATGTTGTAAATGATACAGATGAATTCAGAATGCAGTTGTTCGCCTATTCCCTTATTTTGCGTGGATCGCCCTTTCGGGTTTTCAATCCACCGGGATACCCATTTTTGCCTGAGTTGTCCAATGCGGCTTTTCAACTCAGCGGGTGTACATTTTTTAATTCATTTTTCCTTATTTTTGCCCGAGTCTTTTATTCTGTTTTTGACTCGCCGAGATGCCCTATTTTTGTCTGGACTTACATTCTGTTTTTATGTCCAGCGAGTCATTTTTATGCGAAGTATTTTTTAACTGCATCTGAATTCACAGGGGACAGGAAGTCTTCGCCATCCATAGTACTGAGCATCAGTGCTCCACCGGAGAAAACTTTCTTTACTATGAACGGGCCATCATAATTCGGAGTCCACTTGCCCCTGTGGTCTGTATGAGGAGGGAGGAGTCTTTTCAGCACAAGATCTCCTACTTGGTACTCTCGAAGCCTGACTTTCTGATCGAAGGCTTTCTTCATTCTTTTCTGATATAGCTGGCCATGACAAATTGCAGCCAATCTCTTTTCTTTAATCAGATTCAGTTGTTCGTATCGGGATCGGACCCACTCTGCTTCGTTCAACTTAACATCCATCAGTACCCGCAGGGAGGGTAATTCAACTTCAATAGGTAGGACTGCCTCCATACCATACACAAGCTGATATAGCGTTGCCCCAGTGGATGTTCTGATTGACGTACGGTACCCATGCAAGGAAAATGGTAGCATTTCATGCCAGTCTTTGTAGGTAACCACCATTTTCTGTACAATCTTCTTGATATTCTTGTTAGCCGCCTCTACAGCGCCGTTCATCTTTGGCCTATAAGGAGAAGAATTGTGGTGTTGGATCTTGAAGTCCCGGCATAGTTCTGCCATCATTTTATTGTTCAAGTTGGAACCATTATCAGTAATGATTCGCTCGGGAACTCCATACCGACAAATGATATCTCTCTTTAGAAATCGGGCTACCACTTGCCTTGTAACATTTGCATATGAAGCTGCTTCAACCCACTTGGTGAAATAGTCAATGGCAACCAGGATGAATCTGTGGCCATTTGAAGCAGTCGGTTCAATCTTGCCAATCATATCAATGCCCCAAATGGCAAAGGGCCAAGGTGAAGACATCACATTTAGAGGATTTGGAGGCACATGCACTTTATCCGCATAAATCTGGCATTTATGGCATTTTCTGGCATAGGTACAACAGTCGGCATCCATTGTGATCCAGTAATAACCTGATCTTAGCAACTTTTTAGCCATTGCATGCCCTCCAGCATGGGTACCAAAGGATCCTTCGTGCACCTCGCGCATCAACAAGTCCGCTTCTGTCTTATCAACACATCTGAGGAGTACCATATCAAAGTTTCTCTTGTACAAGGAACCGTCAGTATTCAGGAAGAAACCACCAGCTAGCCTTCTTAATGTCTTCTTGTCATTGGAAGATGCCCCAGGTGGGTATGTCTGATCTTCCAAGAAGCACTTAATGTCGTGGAACCAAGGCTTATCATCCTTGACAACATCTGCTGAGAACACGTATGCTGGTCTGTCCAGTCTGGACACTGAAATCCGAGGCACAAAGTTGGCAGCTTGAACTTTGATCATGGATGAAATGGTAGCCAGAGCATCTGCAAACTGATTCTCGTCTCGAGGGATATACTCAAGCTTGACCGTTGTGAAGAAAGTCAATAGCCTCCTTGTATAATCCCGGTAAGGTATCAGATGATCCTGGTGAGTATACCATTTGCCGTTGGTTTGATTGATTACTAGAGCTGAATCTCCGAACACAGTTAAAGTCTTGATCCTGAGGTTAATGGCTTCCTCAAGACCCATAATACAAGCTTCGTATTCAGCTTCGTTGTTAGTGCAGTTGAAGGTGAGTTTTGCCGAGAAAGGCATGTGAACTCCCTTAGGTGTTGTAGATGTTTAAGAATTGGCAGAATTTTTGACCAAACAAGAAATGTTAAATTCAGTTCAGAATGTCCTATCAGATGTTGGGACATTATCAAACAGAGTATGTGAATTTATTTCAGGATGTCTCATCAGATGTTGGGACATTGTGTGAATAAATTAAGTTCAGTTTTTCAGGATGTCCCAACAGATGTTGAGACATCTCAGACCTGCTACCAGAATTAATTATTGATTAACAGATCAGAGATATTTAAGGAGAACTATCTGGAATTAATTAATGCTGGATAAAAACAGAACAAGGCGCATCTGTAGGGAGTTTTAAATTGAAGATTCAGATTAAAACAGAAGACCTAATGCACCTAGAATATAGGAGGTAACAAACCCTAAATTCAAGGTGACAGTTGCTGCACATTAGGGCTGGATCATTCTACAGAAAGCCCAAAATTCAGATACCTATTTAAACAACAGAAACTCATAGAATTGAGTACGAATTTCAAAAGACTAAATAGGGTGTCTAGTGTTTTAATAGCAGGTTGTTTTTATGTACCACTTTATGAGCTTTTAAGCAAAAGTGCATTTGTGACTTGATTGAAACTGTGAAGTAAGATCAAGCTGTTTTGTTTGAAGTGTGACTTCAATTTAATTAAACTTGTAAACAAAATCACTGGGTGATTGAGGGGGAGTGAGTAGGGTACTCTTATCTAAGTGAGTCTTAGGTAGAAATTGCATTGGGTAAGTATTAAGTGATAGATTAAACAGGGTGGTTTAAGTCTAGAATTAATATTACTAATAGTGGATTTCCTCCTGGCTTGGTAGCCTCCAGATGTAGGTGTGGTTATACACTGAACTGGGTTAACAAACTTCTGTGTTGTTTATTTTTCCTGCTGTTTAAAGTTTTGGTTAAATTTGTCAAATGTCCTATTAAGTGTTGGAACATCTCTTAGGACATCTCATTACAGAATTTCAATTGGCATCAGAGCAGGCACCCTGCCTGTTTATACTGGGTGAGATCTATGGAAAACAAATTCTGTAACATGGACAGAGACATAGGGTCAGTAAATAGACCACCTATACTGGATGGTTCTAATTATGACTACTGGAAGCCAAGAATGATTGCATTCTTAAAGTCACTTGACAACAGGGCATGGAGAGCAGTAAAAGTTGGATGGAAACATCCTGTTCAAAACACCAAAGATGGATCAATAGTTCTGAAACCTGAAGAAGAATGGAGTAGAGAGGAAGAAGATTCAGAACTAGGCAACTCAAAAGCCCTAAATGCTTTATTCAATGGCATTGATAGAAATATTTTCAGACTGGTGCATCATTGTGAGCTGGCCAAAGATGTGTGGGATACCCTCAAGACAACTCATGAAGGAACATCAAAAGTAAAAATGTCAAGACTTCAACTTCTCACCACCAAGTTTGAAAACTTGAGAATGAAGGAAGATGAATCAATTCATGAGTTCTACATGAACATCTTGGATATAGCCAATACTTCTGGAGCCTTGGGAGAAAAGATGACTGATGAAAAGCTTGTAAGGAAGATTCTCAGATCTTTGCCAAAAAGATTTGACATGAAAGTCACAGCAATAGAAGAGGCACAAGACATATGCTCCATGAAAGCTGAAGAACTCATTGGTTCCCTTCAAACTTTTGAGATGGGAATGAATGACACACATGCTAAAAAGAACAAAAGCATTGCCTTGGTTTCAAATGCAGATGAAGAAGAAGATGATGAACTAGCAAATGATAAAAGCTTATCAGAAAATCTTGTATTGATTACAAGACAGTTCAAACAGATTCTCAGAGGTATGGAAGGTAAATCAAATTCCAGTGGAAGATTCACAAACTCTTCTGAAAACAAGAGAACCTATGATGCTAACAGAAGATCAAATCTTGCTGAAAAGACCAGTCAAGAAAAAGGAATCAAGTGCCATGAATGTGAAGGATATGGACACATCAAGAAGGAATGTCCTAACTTCTTAAAAAGACAAAAGAAGGGACTATCTGTAACCTGGTCTGATGAAGACTCAGGAGATTCAGAAGAAGAATCAGCTAAGCACATTGCTGCTTTAGCTGGACTGTGTGAATATGACAGTGATTCCAGCTGTGAAGAGCTTACTTATGCAGATCTTGAGCAAGCCTTCAAGGATCTGTACAAGAGAAGTACTGAAGTATGCAGTGAGGTCATAAAGCTAAAGAAGCAGAATGAAGTACTAGAAGAAGAAAAAGCAAGTGATCAAGTGATCATTGATACCTTAAAAAGTGAAGTAACTCTTCTCAATTCTAAGCTGGAACATATGTCCAAATCTGTTAGAATGATGAACAGCAGCTCAAATACACTGGATGTTATTCTCTGCAATAATAAACATTCAGGGGACAAAAGTGGACTGGGATATAACAGAGATGAAGCAAGCTCTAGCAAAACTACTTCAAAAACTATACAGTCAAACAAGATGTCCCAACAGATGCTTCAACATCAGAACACAAAGACAAACATAATGTTTCAACAGATGTCTCAACATTCTGGAAAGAACAAGATGAAAAAGAAGTATCAAAGATGGAGATGCCATCACTGTGGAAGATTTGGACATATCAAACCTCACTGTTATAAGCTACATGGATATCCAAATCAGATGTATCAGCAACCCTCCAAACAGAAAGTAGAAGGTACCAAGAAAGTGCTTAGACATCAAAGAAATCAGCAACCTCCTAAGCAGAAGACAGAGGTCATCAAGAAGGTTTGGAGACCAAAAGCTGACATTCAGACTGATCAAAGCCACAGTCCCAAGAACCAGATCAACAATCAAGCTTTGAGATCAGCTGAACAACACACAGGGCAGAGGCATCAAAAGAAATCTCAACTCATCTGGTCAAAGAAAAGTACTGCATATATAGCACATACATCACTAAGAGTATCAGCTAAAGAAGACTGGTACTTTGACAGTGGATGTTCAAGGCACATGACTGGATTGAAGAACCTTCTAGTGAACTTAAAATCACATTCATCCAGGTATGTAACTTTTGGAGATGGAGCTAAAGGAGAGATCAAGGGAGTTGGAACCTTGGATTGTCAAGATGTTCCAAGACTAGATGATGTGCTGCTTGTTAAAGGTTTAACTGCTAACCTGATCAGTATAAGTCAGTTATGTGATCAAGGGTACAGTGTAAACTTTACCAAATCTGAATGTATAGTGACTAACAAAGAACAAGAGGTTGTCATGAAAGGAGCCAGATCTAAAGACAACTGTTACATGTGGGAGCCACTAGACTTCAGACCCACTTCAACTTGTTCTCTAGCTAGAGAAGAAGAAGTAAAACTATGGCACCAAAGGCTAGGTCATCTTCATTTCAGAGGCATAAAGAAGATCATATCTATGGATGCTGTAAGAGGTATCCCTAAACTGAAGATTGATGATGGCAAAATCTGTGGTGAATGTCAAATAGGCAAACAAACCAAGATGTCCCATCCAAAGCTCCAACATCTGACAACTTCCAAAGTTTTGGAACTTTTACATATGGATCTTATGGGACCTATGCAGGTTGAAAGTCTTGGTGGAAAGAGGTATGCCTATGTTGTGGTTGATGATTTTTCAAGATATACATGGATAAACTTCATCAAAGAAAAGTCAGATGTATTTGATGTATTCAAAGAATTATGTCAAAGATTGCAAAGGGAAAAATCCAGCTGTGTGATCAGAATAAGAAGTGATCATGGAAAAGAATTTGAGAATCAAAAGTTCTTAGATTTCTGCTCTTCAGAAGGAATCAATCATGAGTATTCTTCTCCTATCACTCCTCAACAGAATGGGATTGTTGAAAGGAAGAATAGAACTATTCAAGAATCAGCAAGAGCTATGATCCATGCTAAGAAGTTACCTCTGTATTTCTGGGCTGAAGCTATGAACACTGCCTGCTACATCCATAACAGAGTTACCTTGAGAAAAGGAACCCTGTCCACAATATATGAAGTCTGGAAGGGCAGAAAACCCACTGTGAAGTACTTTCATGTGTTTGGAAGTAAATGCTATATTCTGACAGATAGGGAGCAAAGGAGAAAAATGGATCCTAAAAGTGATGAAGGAATTTTCCTTGGATACTCTATAAACAGCAGAGCATATAGAGTATTTAACTACAGAACAAATGTTATCATGGAGTCCATAAATGTGATAATTGATGATGCTCCTACAGATGTCCCAGAAGATGTTGGAACATCTGCTGATATCAAGGTTGAAGCTGAAGAAAAGAATGATCAATATAACTTCACTCAAAATGATACAAGGTCAGAAGATTCAAGCAAACCTCCCTCCATCAGAATATAGAAGGATCATCCCAAAGATTTAATAATTGGTGATCCCAACAGAGGTGTGAGCACTAGATCAAGAGAAGTGATTTCAGGTTCTTGTTTTGTTTCCAAAATAGAACCTAAAAATGTCAAGGAAGCTCTCACTGATGAATACTGGATTTGTGCTATGCAAGAGGAATTAGGTCAATTCACAAGGAATGAAGTGTGGAATCTTGTACCTAGACCTGATGACATAAATGTGATTGGTACAAAATGGGTGTATAAGAACAAGTCAAATGAACAAGGAATTGTTACAAAGAACAAAGCTAGACTTGTGGCTCAAGGATACACTCAAATTGAAGGAGTAGACTTTGATGAAACCTTTGCACCAGTAGCAAGGCTTGAATCAATAAGACTACTGTTGGGAATTGCTTGTATCTTAAAGTTCAAGCTATTTCAAATGGATGTGAAAAGTGCCTTTCTTAATGGTTATCTTAATGAGGAGGTATATGTAGAACAGCCTAAAGGATTTGTTGATCCAAGCTGTCCAAATCATGTATACAAACTCAAGAAAGCACTTTATGGTCTGAAGCAAGCTCCAAGGGCATGGTATGAAAGACTTACCACATTTCTTATCAAGCAAGGATACAGAAAAGGTGGGATTGATAAAACCCTGTTTGTTAAAGATGAAGAAGGAAATGTCATGATTGCACAAATATATGTGGATGACATTGTGTTTGGTGGGATGTCTGATAAGATGGTCAAACATTTTGTCAAGCAGATGGAAGCTGAATTTGAGATGAGTCTAGTAGGTGAATTAACCTATTTTCTTGGTCTGCAAGTTAAGCAAATGGAAGACTCAATGTTCATCTCACAAAGCAAGTACTCAAAGAACATAGTGAAGAAATTTGGAATGGAAAATGCTTCTCATAAAAGAACTCCTGCTCCTACACATTTAAAGCTGACTAAAGATGAGAAGGGTGAGAATGTAGATCATAGTTTATATAGAAGCATGATTGGAAGCTTGCTATACTTGACTGCTAGCAGACCAGACATTGCATTTGCAGTAGGAGTTTGTGCAAGATATCAAGCTGATCCAAAAGTCAGTCATCTCAATCAAGTCAAGAGAATCCTTAAATATGTTAATGGTACTTGTGACTATGGCATAATGTACTTTCATGGTTGCAAACCTATTCTCACTGGCTTCTGTGATGCTGATTGGGCAGGAAGTGCTGATGACAGAAAATGCACTTCAGGAGGATGCTTCTTTCTAGGAAACAATCTGATTTCTTGGTTCAGTAAGAAACAGAATTGTGTATCTTTATCTACAGCTGAAGCTGAATACATAGCAGCAGGTAGCAGTTGTTCTCAGTTGGTTTGGATGAAGCAGATGCTCACTGAGTACAATGTCCCACAGGATGTCATGACATTGTACTGTGACAACTTAAGTGCAATCAACATATCTAAAAATCCTATCCAACACAGCAGGACAAAGCATATTGATATCAGACATCATTTCATCAGAGATCTTGTAGAAGAGAAGGTGATTTCATTGGAGCATGTTGCTACAGATCTGCAATTAGCTGATATCTTTACCAAAGCATTGGATGCTACACAATTTGAGAGCTTAAGGGGCAAACTTGGAATCTGTGTATGTGATATCTAGCAGTTAATGAGATGTGCCAACATGTCATATGACATTGCATGGCATAAGTTCCAGATGGCAAAGCTAGTCTGGACTAGATCCTTGGGAATTTCATTCCTAATCATTTGGACTGTAACGGCTACTTATTTAGTAATTCCTTATAAGCAGCTATCAAGAGTCTCATCACATCATCACAAGCGAATCACATTAACTAGTAATCCTTCAGAAATCTTAAACCCTAAAGCTGCACATTCATCTTCCTCAACAATGTCTCAAAACCCTAAAACAGCTGAAGAAGTTCTCAACCAGGAAGACGTGGTTCATGCCACTCCTATTTCTATGGTGCCAATGCAATCAACACCATTAGACGAGCTCAGGGGAAATGCCTCTCACACTAAGAAGGCAAGAACACCAAAAAGAGGTAAAGATCAAATCAGAAGCAAAGCTAAAGAAATTCCTTCACATGTTAAATACTCCAAATATGTTGATGATTCCATCAAGGAGATTGTCAACCAAGTTTTCTCTGAACAAAGAGTAGTGAAAGGAATCTCTGTTCCCTTGAACACCATTCCTGCACCTCAAGAAGAACCTGCTCAAGATACAAAGAACACTGCTGCAGAACAAGATGTCCCAACGGATGTTGGAACATATGCAGATGAGAAAGCAAACTCATCTGATGCTGATACTGAACAGACTGAGGACAAGAAAGAGGTCTCAAGTGAAAGTGATAAAGAAGTTTCTATGGAACAGGCTAAAGACTCAAATGAAGATCAATCTTCTACTGATCAACAAGCTGATGAGGAGACTGCTCAATCCCCTCCAATAGTCAATCTGGAACAGGATTCTGATGCAGAGATCATATCATCTGTGAAACCCAGCATTGCTAAAAGACTAAGGTCCAGGAAAGGAAAGATACGAGCTGAACCTGTCATCCCTGAGACTAAGAAGGCTAGTCCAAAGAAAGGCAAAGCTAAAGCTACCTTTGGTCCAGCAAAACCATGGAGCAAGGTTCAAACTCAGAAGAGAAAAGCTGCAACACCATCAGATTCAGATGTTGGATCAGATGTCCCAACATCTCCTCCCAAGAAGAAACCAGCACCAACTAGAGCTTCAACTGTTGTTCCAGAAGCTCCCTTGGACAATATATCCTTCCATCATGTCTCCAGTGTCAACAGATGGAAATATGTGTACCAAAGAAGGGTTGCTTTGGAAAGAGAACTAAGCAGCAATGCACTTGAGTGCTCATTGACCTAATCTCTGCTGCAGGACTATTCAAGACAGTCTCAGAGTTCTCTCCCTGCTATGAACTTCTTGTCAAAGAGTTCATTGTGAATCTTCAGGAGGATTGCTCAAATGGTAAGTCCTCAGAGTTCAGAAAGGTATTTGTAAGAGGTAAGTGTGTTGAGTTCTCTCCCCAAATCATTAATCAGTATCTAGGAAGGGACACAGATGGACCCAATGAGCTAGGGAAAACAGATAATCAAATCTGTAAGGTGATCACTGCAAATCAGGTCAAAGCTTGGCCTGTGAAGGGAAAGCTCTCTGTGAGCATGCTTACTAGAAAGTATGCCATGCTTAACAGGATTGGAACTGCAAACTGGGTGCCTACCAACCACACTTCATCAATCTCAACTGGTCTGGCCAGATTCATCTTTGCTGTGGGGACTCAAACCAAGATGGATTATGGAGAATATATTTTTGATCAGACTATGAAGCATGCCATCTCTACTGCAACAAAGCTACCAATAGCTTTTCCATCATTGCTGTGTGGTATTGTTCTAAGTCAATACCCTGGAATTTTAACTGAGAAGGACATTGTCTGCAAGAGAGAGAGCCCCCTGGCTTTTCACTACAAATTATTTCTCAGTCACCATGCTGCAGATGTTGAAACACCTGCTGGGACATCTGCTGGTCCCTCCTCTGCTAAGAATCCAATCTCCAAGAAAGAATTAATTGCTGAGCTAAAGTGCACCTGCAAAGAGCTTGAAGCTAGAAAGAAGAAGCTGGAGGAAATAATTAAGAGGTTGGAAAGTGAAGAAGATCAGACAGCTGCATCTGATGAAGACAGTGAAGCTGCAAGTGAAGCTGATAAAGATGAAGACACTGAAGTGGAGGAAGCTACTGAGAGTGATGAATCTGAGTGATCTGTGTATGTGAGGTATTTGTAATGACAGCAATAATTTGTAATTCTGGATAATAGTTCTTTGGCCCTTAATTTTGTGTCTACCAAGGGGGAGAACAACAACAAATTTGTACTGTTGTTTAATTTTTGAATGAAATCTGTTTGTTTCTGTCTGAACTGAATCAGTGTGTATTTCTGTTGCAACAAGACTGGACTCATATTTGTTTGAGGGGGAGTAATCTCAAATAAGAATCAACAGAAAAGTAATGATATACTCTGATAAAAAGATCTTCTGCTGCACTCTGAAAACCAGGAAAGATGTTAGCCAAAAATTAGCCAAAGGGGGAGTTTGTAGATGTTTAAGAATTGGCAGAATTTTTGACCAAACAAGAAATGTTAAATTCAGTTCAGAATGTCCTATCAGATGTTGGGACATTATCAAACAGAGTATGTGAATTTATTTCAGGATGTCTCATCAGATGTTGGGACATTGTGTGAATAAATTAAGTTCAGTTTTTCAGGATGTCCCAACAGATGTTGAGACATCTCAGACCTGCTACCAGAATTAATTATTGATTAACAGATCAGAGATATTTAAGGAGAACTATCTGGAATTAATTAATGCTGGATAAAAACAGAACAAGGCGCATCTGTAGGGAGTTTTAAATTGAAGATTCAGATTAAAACAGAAGACCTAATGCACCTAGAATATAGGAGGTAACAAACCCTAAATTCAAGGTGACAGTTGCTGCACATTAGGGCTGGATCATTCTACAGAAAGCCCAAAATTCAGATACCTATTTAAACAACAGAAACTCATAGAATTGAGTACGAATTTCAAAAGACTAAATAGGGTGTCTAGTGTTTTAATAGCAGGTTGTTTTTATGTACCACTTTATGAGCTTTTAAGCAAAAGTGCATTTGTGACTTGATTGAAACTGTGAAGTAAGATCAAGCTGTTTTGTTTGAAGTGTGACTTCAATTTAATTAAACTTGTAAACAAAATCACTGGGTGATTGAGGGGGAGTGAGTAGGGTACTCTTATCTAAGTGAGTCTTAGGTAGAAATTGCATTGGGTAAGTATTAAGTGATAGATTAAACAGGGTGGTTTAAGTCTAGAATTAATATTACTAATAGTGGATTTCCTCCTGGCTTGGTAGCCTCCAGATGTAGGTGTGGTTATACACTGAACTGGGTTAACAAACTTCTGTGTTGTTTATTTTTCCTGCTGTTTAAAGTTTTGGTTAAATTTGTCAAATGTCCTATTAAGTGTTGGAACATCTCTTAGGACATCTCATTACAGAATTTCAGGTGTAACGAGTACCGCGCCAATACCACGACCATTCATATTAACAGCCCCGTCAAACATCATAGTCCATTCTCCTTCTGGGTCAGGCCCTTCAGTGTGAACAAGCTCTTCATGCTCTTTTGCTTTTATGAACATGATGTCTTCATCAGGGAAGTCAAATCTCATAGGCTGGTAATCATCAATGGGTTGCTCAGTAAGATAATCGGACAATACACTGCCTTTGATGGCTTTCTGAGATGTGTATTGAATGTCATACTCTGTGAGGATCATTTGCCATCTTGCAACCCGTCCGGTAAGTGCTGGCTTCTCAAAAATGAACTTAACTGGGTCCATCTTTGAGATCAATAAGGTAGTGTGAGTCAACATATACTGCCTTAGTCGGCGAGCAGCCCACGCTAAAGCACATCAAGTTTTCTCGAGCAGTGAATAACGTTGTTCACAGTCGGTAAACTTTTTGCTTAGGTAGTATATTGCATACTCTTTTCGACCAGACTCGTCATGCTGGCCCAGCACACACCCCATTGACTCTTCTAATACCGTCAAGTACATGATTAGAGGTCTTCCTTCCACTGGAGGCATAAGGATTGGGGGCTCTTGCAAGTATTCCTTGATTTTGTCAAAAGCCCTCTGGCAGTCTTCGTTCCACCTGACCGTTTGTTCTTTTCTTAACAGCTTGAACAAAGGCTCACAGGTTGCCGTAAGGTGAGATATGAACCTTGAAATGTAGTTCAATCTACCCAGAAACCCCCGAACTTCTTTTTCAGTCTTTGGTGCAGGCATTTCTTGAATGGCTTTGACTTTGTCAGGGTCAACTTCAATCCCTTTCTTACTTACAATAAATCCCAGCAGCTTACCAGACCGCACCCCGAATGTGCATTTGTTGGGGTTTAACTTCAATTGGTACTTCCTCAGACGCTTGAATAACTTCAACAGATTCACCAGGTGGTCTTCTTCTGTGAGGGACTTGGCAATCATGTCATCCACATAACATTTAATTTCTTTATGGATCATGTCATGGAATAATGTTACCATAGCCCGTTGGTAAGTTGCGCCAACATTCTTCAGTCCAAATGGCATCACTTTATAACAGAATGTGCCCCAGGGTGTCATGAAAGTTGTCTTCTCCATGTCTTCAGGTGACATTTTCATCTGATTGTATCCTGAAAACCCATCCATGAAGGAGAATACCGAGAACTGAGCCGTATTGTCGACCAATACATCAATGTGAGGTAAAGGAAAATCATCTTTTGGGCTGGCTCTGTTCAGATCCCGGTAGTCCACACACATCCTCACCTTGCCATCTTTCTTAGGCACAGGTACAATATTAGCAACCCACGGCGGGTAGCTGGTCACAGCAAGGAACCCGGCGTCCCACTGCTTTTATACCTCTTCTTTTATCTTCATTGCCATATCCGGGCGAGTACGGCGTAACTTCTGTTTTACTGGCGGACAATCCTCTTTCAAAGGCAGCTTGTGCATGACAATATCGGTGTCCAACCCTGGCATATCCTGATAAGACCAAGCGAAAACATCCACGTATTCCCGAAGCATGTCAATCAGTTGCTTTTTTACTGAATCTTGTAGGCAGGCCCCGATCTTAACCTCTTTCACGTCTTCTTCCGTACCAAGATTAACTGTTTCAATCTCCTCCTGATGAGGAGTGATAACCTTCTCCTCTTGCCTTAACAACCTGGCTAGCTCTTCAGGTAGCTCATAATCTTCTTCAACCCCTTCATCAGCTTGATTGATTGGATTGTCGAAGTCATACGAAGTCATAGCAGTGTTGTTGTCGGTGCAATCTGGAGGGCACTTTCTGCAAGGGTTGAGATTGGTTTATTTTAGTGATCAATTTTAATCTTGTTTAGAAAAAGTGAAAATGAAGTTTTTATTATGAAAAACATTGCCATTTTATTTTTTTGTACAAAAGTGAAAAATGAAAAGACAGTGAGCGAAAAAGAGACTCGTTTGCAAAAGATGTCCGATATTCATTGATTAATCCATTTGCACAAAATTACAAGATGGCCCGATTACAAAATGAGTCTTGACATCTTGGGCAAGATGCAAGACTTGATGCATGCTTTAAAATACAGGAAATAATAATTACTCTGCAGGAGTAACTCTTATAATTTCCTGGGAAGACCAGTTAAGGACTTGGCTCCCCGGGATCCTTGGACGTATCCAGCTCTCCAGGTTGCGGTCGCTTTCCTCCTCGTCTTCCAAGTTGTTCACAGCATCCGGGGTGAGCATTCCCCCGCTGACAAAATTGGGCTCTTTGGCAGCCTCTGGTTGATCTTGTTGAGTTGGTCTGTAACCCAACCCAAATCGGTCTTCTTTCTTTTCCACGGGCAACAGCTTGCCCCAGCCTTGGGCGGTACCTTCCTCAACAACCTTCCGGGCTTGCCGATATGACGTTATGGAAGTTCCCAGTACAACAGATGCTTCATTAATGTTGAGGGCTTCAAACCCTTGGCTCATGGTTTCATGGATTTCTCCATCCATCTCAATGTACTTATATGTAGCCAGATGGCTAACAAAGATGTCTTCTTCCCTACAGATGGTGATGATTTGGCCTTCCCACTCGAATTTCAACTTCTGGTGAAGGGTAGACGTAACAGCGCCAGCGGCGTGGATCCAGGGTCTACCCAACAGACAGTTGTAGGCCGGCTGAATGTCCATCACATAGAAGGTAGTTTTGAAGGTCTGCGGGCCAATCATCACAGGCAGATCAATCTCCCCAAGCACTGATCTCTTAGAGCCATCAAATGCTCTCACCACCAAATTACTCGGACGCAGTGCCAAGCCATCATACTCTAGCTTCACTAAGGCTTTCTTTGGTAGAACATTGAGTGATGACCCAGTGTCCACCAGTACATGAGATAGAACAACACCTTTGCATTCCAAGGTGATATGTAAAGCCTTGTTGTGGTTGCGTCCCTCAGTTGTTAAGTCAGCATTGGTAAAACCTAGTCCGTGGCTGGTGTTGACATTTGCCACCACAGTTTCTAGCTGATTAACGGTAATCTCCTCTGGCACGTATGCTGCGTGCAGGACTTTCAATAATGCGTTCCTGTGAGCTTCGGAACACATCAACAGTGATAAAATTGAGATTTTTGAGGGAGTTTGGTGAAGCTGATCCACCACCTTGTAATCACTTCTTTTTTTGATTCTCATGAACTCGTCTACATCTTGTTCAAAAGATGTCTTCTGAGTTTCTTTGACAGTCGGCTCTTCAGATACCACACTCTTTCCTTTTGCTTTGGCAGCAACCTCTGCTTCAACATTAGGTCTTTGTATTTGTGAGGCAAAAAGGCGTCCGCTTCTGGTGAAGCCTCCGTCTCCCCCAACATTATCAACTTGTGGAGAAGAGGTTGATGAATCCAGAGTGATTTTCTCCCCATTGCAGTAGAGATCAGAGCCATAATGCCAAGGTATGGCATTACTGCTTTCATAAGGAACTGGTCCAGGTACCGTAATGGTGACTGGACTGACCGTTGCAGAGGAGGGTACTGTAATGGTGTGCGGATCGTAGTAGATTGTGACTGGTGACCTGGCAGGAGGTGCCACTGTTTGTTGCTGGAAATTGTTGCTGGGAGGAACATTTGATGGATCATAGTAGATGGTGACTGCTGAGACATCTTCATTAACTTCTGTTGGCGTTGTAGAAGATTCTATTGATAAAATGGATGCTGATGTTGTAGAAGAAATGGTTGTTGAAATCTGACTTGTTGAAGTGATGGATGGAGCCATTGCTGATGATATTGATGAATCAGTAGGAATGATTGTTGCTGCTGTTGTAGAAGAATCAGGAATTGTTGTCAAAGGAATTGCTGGATTTGTAGGCGCCGTTGTTGAAATCTGAAGGATACCATCCTTGATAAGACCATCTATGCCGTTTCTCAAATTATCACACCCGTTGAATGCAATGTTGCAATACCCACAACCGAGTTCACACCCGGGGAACACCTGGCACTCTAGAAGCTGAGCTTTAATTTCGACCAAAGGCGTTCGAATTTGTGCAACACTGGTGATCAAAGTAGATGGTTTGTCTTCCTCAATGGCATTAATCCTTGGCCCTCCATGATTAGGCATAGGATTTCTGTTGACATTCGGAGGAGGTGCGAAGTTGAGGGCTTTAGAATCCACCAGATCTTGGACTTTCATTTGCAGGGCCCTGCACTTTTCAATATTGTGACCAGGTGCATTGGAGTGGAAAGCACACCAAGCGTTGACATCATAATTCTTTGGGAGATTAAGGGGATCTGGTGGCGCCAATGTCCTTAACTCAACCAAGTTAAGCTTCAGGAGTTGTGGCAATAAGGCAGCATAAGGCATAGGGATAGGGTCAATCACCCGGTTTGCCTGTGATGGTCTTTGCTGAAAAGGACGCTGTTGTTGGTTGCTATTGTTGTTGTTGTAGGTTCTCTGTGGCGGATACTGAACTTGTTGTTGATAATGTGGTTGTTGTTGTTGTTGATATGTTGGTTGCTGAGGAATCAGAGCTGGAATGGTGACAGCTGCTACTGATCTGTGAACATACTGAGGTCTGCCCCTGCTGGCATGAATGACATTTATCTCACCGGTTCTTCGGGATCCCACAAAAGGCTTCCTGGGATTACTGGATGAACTTGCACCATTATCAGAAATTTTGCCCATTTTTAATAGACTTTCAATTCTTTCACCGGCTATAACCACGTCTGCGAAGCTGGTAGAAGAAAAGGCAGCCAATCTATCAATATATGTTCCTTGCAAAGTATTCATGAACATGTCGGCCATTTCTCTTTCCGACATGGGTGGTTGGACAGCAGCAGCAAGCTGTCTCCACCTTTGGGCATATTCTCTGAAGCTTTCTCTGGAAGATTGAGACATTCCCATTAGGAGGGTCCTGTTGGGAGCCATGTCCAGATTGTATTGATACTGCCTGATGAAAGCTTCAGCTAGGTCCTTCCAGCATCTGATAGTAGCTCTGGTCAGGTGTGAATACCACTCTCTTGAAGCCCCAATCAAACTGTCTTCAAAGTAGAACATCTACTGCTTTTCATCCATGGTGTATGCTTTAAGTCTCCCCAGAAAAGACTGCAGGTGAGTTCGTGGACAGGAGGTTCCATTGTATTTCTCAAAGCACGGGGGCTTGAATTTGTGGGGAATTCTCACCCCATCCACTAACCCCATATCCATTACATCGAAACCCAAAGAGTTTTGAGACTCCAAAGATCTCAATTTCTCAGCAATTTCATCAAACCTCCGGTCATAGACTTCATCTCCTGCTCCCATGACAGTAAACTGCTCTTCTTAGGGATCTTCTTGCAAGATTCTCCCCCCAGCAGTATTTCCTTGCACATTTCCCGGGAAGTTGACTTCCGGATCTAGATGAGGTCCAAATACTGGTGGATTAACATGAGGCTGACCCCTCTCATTGTTACTTGTTCCTCCAGTCCCAGGATGAGGTTCCTCGGGGGTTTGTCTCTCTACCAATGCCCTTAACCTTTCTTGGCTTTGGGCCAAGCCAGTCATCACAGTCATGAATTGGGTCATTTGGTTTCTCATCTCCACTCTTTCATTAGCCATCTGAGTCCTGACCTCAGTCAGCTCCTGCTGTACTTGCTCCATTTGGATACCAGGAAGGTTGTTGCGAGTAGGGTACCGGTGCGTACGGTTGACAGGGAACACTCTTCTGCGAGCAATATTTCCTGAGATCACAACAGAGTCAGAAACACAGAAAAACAAAACCTACAAAACAAAACAAAGTTAGTATGCAATGCAGTATGCTTATTTGTTTTCCAAGGTATCTGGCTTGGTTCTTGGTTTTGACCTTTCCAGACCTCGAGGAAGATTCTTTGATGTTGTTTGAGAAAAGAACCCAAATGAAAACAAACTAAAAATATATTACAAAAGGTGATCAATACATAGTTTGTTTTTATGATACATGCCTCTGGGGGTCAAAATACAACAAAAGAAAAGTACATTAAATGGGAATGAACAACAAGCAAAGAAGTTAAACATCCAATCCAAACTCATCTTCCTTAACCTCCTCCAGAAGTGCCTCAGTCACTGGACCAGCTGGATGCTCTGTAATGGTCCTAATGAGGAGGTTTCTGGTGGCAATGGCAGTGGTCAGCTTCTTATGCCTATCCTGGTCCTTTGATCTCTTCAGTCCAGCTCTAAGTTTTAACTCTGAAATCTCCTTCTGGGCTGCCAACAAAGCTTCTTGCTGCTTCTTTTCATTGGCCTCTAACTGCTCAATCTTAGCTTGAGTTTTCTGATCTTCTTGTGTCCGGGCTTCAGTGATCCTGACCCACCTAGCATGACTTTCTTGCAGATAGAGCTCAGTCCTAGCCTTCTGAATCTTGGCCTCTTTACAGGCATTCTTCAATATTTGTTCTCCAGCTCTAGCTTTCTTGATGTAGTCCTCTGTCTTCTCAATTTTGGCCAGATGCTCCACCCTAAGCTTCTCCAACCTCTCAATGTCCAGACGGCCATCACTCCTCTCCCAAAGGGTCTTCTTCAGAGCTTGAGACAGATTCTCATTTCTTTCCTTCAGCTTCTCAAATTCTTCTAGGCTGACAGTTGCTGCAGGTTGTACTGTAGAGGGTCCAAGTATGTCCTCCAAAGTGAAGGGCATTCCAGTAATCTGAGCTCTAGTATGGGACCAGTCATAGTACTGAGCTGAAGCAACATTATTACACCTTCCTAGAATTGCCATCCCTTTTGTCTGGATGTTGTCCCAAGCCCAGGATGCTTTCCTGACAACAACTGAGTTAGGTTTCACTTCACAATACAGGGTCTTAGCTAAATCTTGTACCTTAGGAGGGTGAACCAAAGCATAGCCCAGTTGTCTTTTAAACAGCAAAGGATTGTAGTTGACGCAACCCTTCACTCCTATTAGAGGCACATTTGGGTATTGTCCACAGCTGGTGATAATGTCTTTGCCTTTGGTGCTCTGGGTGCACCATCTAATATCATCTGAAGTCAAAGCAATGAGCCTCTTGGCCCAATTCTTCTGTTGGTGAGGGTTCAAGAAGGCATCTGATTTAGGTAGGTGTCTGAGCAGCCAGGTGTAAAACAAAGGAGCACAACATCTTACCAACTTCCCCCTTTGTTTCTCATTCCTCTGATGAATGGAGTAATAAAAGTATCCCAACAGTGTAGGCACTGGGTTTCTCAGAAGAAACAGATGGATGGCATTATTGCTGACAAATTTAGGCTCATCTGCAAACAGTATAGCCCCGTATATACTGAGGAGGCCTTCAGGATGGCCTGAGAAATCAAGAAATCCAAGTGCAAACCAGGGATTCCAGCTTTTGTTGTCATATTTTGCTCAATCAAAGTAGGTTCCAGGTACAGTGCCTTTGCTACTTCTCCATTGCTGGGAGCTGGCATTTCTGGGTTGAAGGGGACTCCACCATTGATAGGTACTCCAATCAGCAAAGAAAACTCTTCCAGCAGAGGCCCTAGCTGGAAGTCTGGAAATGTGAAACATCTCAAGGGAGGATCATAAAACTGTAGGCATGTGTGGATCATGCTCCTCTGAGAAGGGTCAAGGTCCATAACCATATCCAGGATACCTCCATAATGTTCTCTAAATAATGGGATGTGGTCAGGGGTGATAAGTGACTGGACTTGCCTGATGCCAGTCAGCACAGGCTCGAAGAAATGGTAAGATATGTTGCTCTTCCTGGGAGTAGCCATGAATGTTGATGAAGAACTGAAGACATGTGCTGATGAGGAGCAAGACTGATACTGGAGATGAGCTACTGGTAGGATGATGCTGGTGATGATGAAGATACCTGAAGCAGACAACTGATGAAGACAATTGAAGCAGAGGTCTATGCAGAAGAAGGGGTCAAAACCAAGCCAGATATAATGTGGATACCCTGAAAAACAAATAAACAAATGTTAAATGATGCAATGATGATGTATGCAAATGACATGCAAGGGTTTGTGATCAAGCTGGATCTGATCATCTGTCTTGATATAAAGTCCATGTATGTTCAAGAAGTCCAGATGGAGGTTCAGAAATCCAGTAACCGGGGTAGGGGACTCAAATAAAGAGTCACATGTCCAAGGTTAAATCACAAGAGCTGTCCAAAATGAGGTACTCTTAATCAAACAAGTGACAGGGTATGATGTGGCCAAGGGTACCTGCAAACCTGTAAACAGCCCAACCCCCTCACAGGTAGTGTTCTAAAACAAGGATCCTCAGACTTGGATCAGTTATGAGAAGTATGAACACTTCTAACCCGGAGGTACAGTGTTTACAATAACCATAAAAGATCCTCCTCTAATTCACCTCAGTTTCTGAAGGTCATAATAAAGGTCATCCAGACTTAGCAGGCTTCCCAGATAGCCCTAGCACTACAGGAAATCTGTAGCACAAAGTTCTCAAGAAGAAACCCACATCTGAACCGTGTTTCATATTCCCGCACCAGACCGAAATGGAATGGGAAAGAACATGAACCACTCTAGCCTAGGTGTCACTCTGGTCCCAGGTATAGGACCTTAAACTCTCAATGGAACCCCACCCACCAAAACAGAAACCAGATCCAACAATGATAATGACAGTATGAAATATGAAAAACTGTAAAGGAAAATAATAAAAAAAGTTGTACATAAAGCAATAAATAAAGCAAATAGATAAACACAATTAGCACATAACACCCCAGTAAACATAAATCAAACAAGCGCTAGGAGGAACCCACAAAAAGAACCAGAAGCCCTGGTTACAGTATAAGGGTCCCCAGCAGAGTCGCCAAGCTGTCTCTCCCACCAAATAAGGCTAAGTCAAATGGGGTACAGACGCGAACGATCGGCGAAAGAGAGAGAGAACACACAGGGGTGAACTCAGAAAGACAAGAGTCGCCAGCTAGGCATTTTTATCCCGAAGGAAAGGTAATGCTGCTTAGACCTAAGAAAGATACGGATAAGACGGTCGCGAACCAGAGAAACTGAGAAAGGGGGTTGGTTACAACCTGGGAAGGTATTAGCACCCAGATTGTCCGCCGTACTCGACGGGATCCACGCTTGAAAGATTTGTGCTTAAAGGGGTAGTGTCAGTGCTATCTTGTGTATCAAAGCTGGAAAAGAATGCAAGTGTCGGTGTAGGAGAAATATGAAGTGTGTTAGAGAAGTGCCAGTGTAAGAACAAGAATGAAATGCTCAAGACTATGAGGCTTAAAGGATAATTCTGGAAGGAGGGGGAATATACAGAGACTTTTGTTCGATAACAGTTAAGTTATGCCTACGTATCCTCTCGTGCAATGAGGAAGTCAGAACACCGTAGTTCGACTCAAAGAGACTGGAAGACAAATTGATTGATGAACTGCTTACTTGTCTATGCTCAAGTGTATGACCTGTCTGGCCCAGGTGCAAACTGTCTTGCATTAGACGAAAGAAGCAAGTTCTCGTTTATGAGTGAATGAGGTGAGAAAAGAATCCCAGAGGAGACGATTATTGTTTGTTTTTGTGTTTTCAATCTCTTATTGCCTTTTGGAGTTTGTCATAAGAAAATGAGCTTAAGCCTAAACCAAGGGTTAGTAAACTCATCACATCCTCCCTCTGATTAGGGGTAATGAGAATACCTTAAGTATGAAGTAAACACCTCACACTTAATCACCATGGTGTAGGATTAAGATCACTAACCTACTTGTGTTTATTTAGATGTTTTTGTTGTTTTGTTTAGTGTTTAGTAATGAGTTTAAGCCATAATCTAGGATTTAATGAACTCATTACACCATCCTAATAGAAGGATAATAGATGAGAACATTTAAGCTGAGGAAGGCTCCTCAAATTAATCCATGATTAGGGATTAACCTCATGACAAAACAAAGCCTTTATTAAAGTGGATTTTAGTTAATGGTAAGATTAAGAAGTGATTTTTATAGTTTGTAAGACAACTTGAGGGGGACTTGTCCATTAACACTAGGGTTAGTCCTTCTTAACCATTTAAGGAAGAATTAGAACCCTAATGCAAGGCCCAAGTTACAAGCTTGATGTCTTAGTGATTATTAGATGGATTGATTAAAGGATTTAAACACATTAAGGGTTTAACACTTAGGATTAAAGTTATACACTCCATCCTAATAGAAGGATGCAGGCATAAGCTTAATCGCAAAGCCTTAAAACCTTTAGGGTTTAGTCCTTGATTATGAGGTGAGAAGAGAAGACTCAAAGAAAACTCAAAGGGAAGAGTCTAAGGGGGACTAAACAATCCTAAAATGTTATCATGCTTGGGAGTCCTAGGGTTTGTGTGGCTTAAGAGGAGAAATCTTCAAGGAAGCCACAAAGGAGAAGCAAGATAGAAAAGGGATGAGATGAGAAGAGAAGAGAGGGAAGAGAGGCACAAGTGAGCAAGCTCACTCAAAGACAAGTAAGAATGCAACAAAGATGCAAAATGATAAGGTGAGAAGAGGTAGGAGGTGAAGGCAAATCCACCTCCCAAACAAACTTACCATTTATCCTGAAAAGTTAGTACAAGATGCATAAGGGGAGAAATGAGATGAAATACTGCATATGGATGGGCAAATGCCAAAGTCAGGAACATACACATGATGCAAATGATGTCAAGAGATGGTGCAAAGTCATACAAGATGCATATATGTGATCATATAAGAGAATGGATGCATATGGAGCATGCCTTGAACCATGAAAGTTCATGAGAGCTTATGAAATGATATGAATGCATAACATGGCAAATGAAAGATGCAATGATCAAACATGATTCTAATATGTCCTAAGATGCATTATGAATCATGTGGGTGCACAAAATGTCATGGCAAGTCCTTGAATGCAAACATATGAGAGATGAATGCAAAGGGAAACATGAATTAGGGTTTATGAACAACATGCAACACAAAAATTCAAAATCAGAAGCAAATTATATGATAAAAAATTGAAAATGGGATCAAAGGAACCCTAACCCTACACAAGTTCACTGCCCAAAGGAGGGGATCTAAATCTAAGCCTAATGGAAGTTATGATTTTTCTAAGTCAACTAGGGTTTCAAGGTACCTCACAAGGAAAAATGCTCATTAAATTGAAAATGAAAGATAAATTCAAACCAATTTTACCCTAGAAACTACATGCTATGAAGGATGCAATTCAAGAAGAACCATCATCAAACTCTTCATGGTTAGGCAGAATAAATTTTTCAATGTTTGAACAAAAATATTGCCTTTAAACAAATTTAATTCCAATGAAAATTGTCAAAATGCATCAAGGACCAAAAAGAAATTTGTTTTGAGAGTTGGATAATGTTTATAAATGTTTTTAAATGCAATGTGAATTTTTTGGTGATTTTTAAATACCTAAATGCATTTTTAATTAATTAATTTCCATTAACTAATTAAAAATAAACATTTAAATGATTTAAAAATAATTTTTAATGCAAAAAATAAAAATAAAAATATATTTGGGTTCTGAAAATTAATGAAATGTTTGACAAAAAAAATCAGAATTTTTTAAAGTGTTTTCCTATTTTTAAAAATTCGTGAAAGTTAAATGAAAAAGAAATGAAATAAAAATTTAAAATAATGAAAGTATGCCAAAGGAGAGGTCCAGATTGAATCTGGGCTTGGGGTTGTTGACTTGGCGCCACATCCAATGACCCAAGTTCAAACCTGACTAAATTTATTTAATAATTAATTAATCCTAGGTTAGGCTAATTAATGACTGATTAGGGTTTAAGTGGACCATCTGGACCATCCACACGCGCGCGGGAAAGCCAGATCAAGGGCTATTATTCAAACTAGCTAATTAAACGTAATTAGGGCTAAACAAATTCAGGCGACCGGAACAGTACTCCAGTCGTCTTCTCCGACGACACAAAACCCTAACTTCTCCTATAGGTCACCAATTCTCAAATTTCTTCCACAAAAATGATCCTCACATCAATCTAAACCTAAACCCTCAATCAAAATCCATTTATTTCACCTCACAAGCATGAATCGAAACAAAATACAAAACACGGGCAAATGTTCAGAGTCATCATACGTGCTAGTTTCGCACCCATTTTCAAAAGTAAACACATATTCATGATCAGGAGAACACATAGCATCATAAAAGAACTTAAAAACTAGCTTCTGGGAAAAAAGTTCTTCATGTTACCTGAGATGGAGCCTCTCTGATTTTGAGCTTTCTGGACTTTTCTTTTGTGCAAGCATGCTTCCTTGAACCTCCTGATGATGGAATTAAGCTTAGAAAACTTGGGGAATGGCTGGTTTGAATGATTCAGCTCTGGTGTAGTAGAAATGGAGGTCTTTGTGTGTGATGTTTCAAGCTGTTTCAGGGGGTGATTCTTGTTCTATGGGTGATTTGTGGTTTGTGGGTGAAGAAATTTTTGATGTTTGAAGGCTGTGTGAAGAAATTCGAAGAGAAGAAGTTTGGGACAGATTTTTGTGGATGCTGGATTGTGGGAGCTTTCTGGTTTGTGTATGGTGTGTCTTGGGATGCTTGAGGTCCACATATTAGACTCTGATTGGGCAGAGAGTTGTTGGTGGCACAGTGTGATTGGCATGGGCAAAAATGCAAAAGTCAAAAGTTTGTGTACTACAAGCATGGGCAGGAACATAAGTGGTTTAATGGGGTGTCTTGCCTCAGCATAGTTTGTGGTGAGCCATAGGATAAAAAAGATGCAGCTGGAAGGCTTGGATAGCAAGATGGCATGAGTTTTGCATTTTGTCCTCTTTGAAGTTTCTTGTGAACCAAGGCATGAAATCTCACAATTTCTTGGGCAATTTGTAGCAAAATGAGTTGTGTGATGTTGTTATGATGTTTTGATACCAATTAGAGTTCAATTCAAGCATGAAAGGTTCCTTTTGCAAAGTTTCAATTTTGAAGCCTTCATGAAAAAATGCCTTATGCAACTTGTAATCCAAGGCATGGAAGTGAAAAATTCTTGGCACAAATCTGGCTTCTAAGCATTGCAATGTGATTGTATGGTGATTAGAAACCACTTTGAAGTCACATTTGGCCTTGGCATGAGGTTTTGCAACTTTCCCTCTTTGGTGTAAAAGTGAAATTTCAATGATTTTATACAACTTTGCAAGGCCATAACTTTTGATCCAAAATGAATTAGAATGAGTTCTTGTACTTTTTGAAAATGGGAGGATCCATTCTACAACTTTCATGACCAAAGTTTTCTCATTTGAAGCATTTTTGAATCAAAAAGAGAAGGTTGAAAAACTTTCCCAAAATGGCAAGTTTACATTATAAGTCACTTTCCCAAAAAAGGCAACTTTGCAAATGGCTTGAAATTATTCAATTTTGTGAACTTCTAACACCTTCTATGATCAAATAAAGATCATACACATTCAAAATGATGGAGAATGCCTTTTGGTTGGGTCATTGGGGGCCTCAGATGCCCTGATTTTGCACTGACTTGCTCAAAAAGTCATCCCTTGATCAGATGCCTTCCCCATTGAATTTCTTCATGAAAATTGATATGCATGATCCTCATAACATATATAGACCAATAGAAACAAGAATGGCCAAAATATTTGGAGTTATGGCCTCTGAAACCAAAACCCTAATTCTAGGTCATCTGTGCAGTTAAACCTGGCTCTGCTTCCATGCCTTTCTCAGTTCTTGTGATCCTTTGGCTTTCTTTGATCTTTGGAGGATATAATATGATGCTTGGACACACATGGACCCCTTTGAAGTGATTGATGACCTTTGGAGTGGCTCAAATAGCTCAGGGATGACTCAGATCACAAACCCTAGATGCAGATGACTTAGAACCAATGCAGTGAAGCAAAAATGCAATATGAGATGATATGATTGAAATTATGCACATGAAAAGATCACAAGCCATGGCGAAATGAGTGAGGGAAAATTTGGGGTGTTTACAATAATGTTTCAATATTTTTACTATATGGAATTAATATATATATATATATATATATATATATATATATATATATATATATATATATATATATATATATATATACACACACACACACACTAGTAACTGACCGTGCGTTCGCACGGGCCGGAATGTTTCAATATTTTTACTATATGGAATTGAAAATAGACATGATAATATTATGAATAAAAGTAATTGTGACATACACACCGAGGTAAAAATAATACTTTACTAAAGTTAAAATGAAAGACATATTAAATTGGGAGAAGAAATTACAAACTATTATCATGGTGCCCTAATGTTCTATAAATACTATAACTAAATCTGGTTAAAAAATAGTAATGACAATCACGATGGAAACACAGTTAAACAAAAGAAACAGAAATATAACGAAGGAGGGTATTGATATACTGCATCAGACATGAAGCTTGAAAGATTTGGTGCACAGTCAATCACCAAATCTTAAGCGCCTTGCTGAAATAAAGTTGCTCCAAATGTAGTCTTGCTCATCATCATCATCCGAATCAAAAATTGAAAAGTCTTGTTCTTCCTCATCATCCAAATCTGACAGTTCTTGTTGACGCCTCTTTTTTTTTGCCGATGTTTGACGTTTTTTTTTCTTTCTTTTCTTTTCTACGACCGACGAACTCGCAACCAATAGTGCATTATCGACAGGTTGAAGCGTCTGCTGGACCTATTGAATAGAACCATAAAAAGATCTGAAAGTTAGAAATATAAATTTGTTAGTTATACAAGGACAAATGCGAATAACGTACAAACAAAACACATAAGGGTTGTTGTACCGATTGAAGTAGTTGAACATTGAGAGGTTGTTCTGTGTGCAGAGGAAGGTCAAAGCCCGGAGGTTGTTTGAACTGTGCAACCCCGTTGACCAGAACAACATTTTCGACATTTACTTGCTTGTGTTAATGAAATTATTATAATAGGAAGATCAAACAATTGATACATGTTGAAAGATACATTGAAAAGAAAAACGGTAATGCAGTTCTTGAACCTGTAGAGGTTGTTGGATTTCTCCAGGATGGTTGACCAGTTGAGGTTGTTGCTCATCCGTAGATCGTGTGTTCCCAGCTAGGGTTTTGACATTGGATGATTTGACAAACTGTTGAACATTGGTGGACTCCATACGACTTGGTTCTGTTTGATTCAGTTAGTTGTGTGCTACTGAGAAGAGGATGTAGGTTATATAATGTTGTTTTTGTCTCTTCACATACTGATGGTTTTGAAAAGATAAATGCATTGATTAACATTGAAAAGGTCACACAGGAATACTGGGAGGCAAAAGTATTAATTACATGTGATGGTCAAGTTTATCAGAATGTTTTAAATACAAGATTATTAATTATTAATGGTGGGTCAGCATAGAAAATATGGAGATAACGATTTAAAACAAAAGGCAACAATGTTTACCTGATATGCATTTATTAAATGATAAAAATAGAAAGGATAAAAATAACTACCTCAGATAACAACAATGTTACATCGTCCAATAACTATTTAAGAAAGGCCTTTGAATCCAGAGTCTTCGACGATCATCTCTGGGTTTGTCTCGCCATCAGGTTTCTCTGGCAGTAACCCAGGTACAGATTTCCCTCACAAATATTAAACAGAAAAACGGTATAGTTATTTGCCGACTCAGAAACGTGAGAATAATAAGGCTCAGATTAATTTATTTCGCGACAAGAAAAAGAAGAGGTTGTCAAAGGCCGCTGAACTCATTTGCCCACAGTACAAATATGCAGTTCACAACGACACGTAATAACCTCTCCATGAAAGAACTCTTAACCAAACAGCAGACATGAATAAATAAATCATAACTGCCTTAGTATAGAAAAATTCACACTAACCTATATGTGATCTCAATAGAAAAAGTCACACTAACCTGTATGTGATCATGTCAGAGAAAGAAGGAGAAACAAATATTTTGATGAAAAGTGTTAGAAGGCTTTACACAAATTCTTTGATAACAGAAACTAACCCTACAATTGTCTCAATAAAAAAAATTAGTAATAGATTAAACACCTGACCCGACCACAATTGAACATGGAATGTTTGCAACCTAAAGTTGAGCATTGAACTATGAGGTTACTGTGTGCACAACAACCTTATGAGTTATCGAAGAATTTATCACTTTTCAAACACAAACGAAATAACCATCAACACAGTTATACACATACACCAATTTCTGCATTCATAAACTTTCAATATTTTCTTCACATCTTCATCAATACAAAACAGAGCCAGGAAAAGTCAATGTCACAAAACTCTAATCCATGTTCAATAATTATCAAAAACCAAAATGTACACCATTGTTTCTATAATGAGAATAGAAATAACCATAAAGTTAGGGAATGATGTTTAAGGACATGAGATGTAGATTATAGATTACATAAACCAAAAGAGAAATAGGAAGCATCTAATGTAATTGCATAACTTCCAACAAAAGGATGAAATAAACAAGGATGTTTTGACCGGATCTAATTATATCGTTACAATAGACAAAAAACAAATCCATGCATAATTTTATAGACCGTGTTTTAACGGTTCAAGATTTTGACAATGATGGTGTCACCTCGGGGGTCTGGAACAATGAATGCGAGTCGATCGCCCCGTGTCAGACGCTTGAAAACAACAAATTGCCGCTGCCAATAAACATCTGTGATGAGTATTTAGTGTATGAACGGTGAACTTCACATTCATACGGTTGTCCGTTGTCGGCATCAATCAAACTGATGGCCCTTGTGCCAAAATGGTTACATTCCCTAATGAGTCTTTGCGGGATTTGCTAAACAAAAAAGGAAGAGCGGCATGTAGGATCAGAATGCGCCTAAGAGGGGGGTGAATTAGGTGTTTATAATTTTTCTCGATTCTTTTTCTTTGATGGATAGAGTTTTTCTTTTAAGTTTGTATGGAAGGAAAGCAGTAAGGCCGAAAATAAAAGTGACACAGAGAATTATCCTGGTTCCCTTCACAGTCCGAAGGTACATCCAGTCCCCTTTCAATTTGAAAGAGATTTCCACAAGTTTTTAGAAAAAGTACAACCTATCACACCTTCAATGGTGACGCCTAATTTCTAACAAACTATACTAACAAGTGTGCAAGAACAATCCTCTTGCCACACTCACCCTATGTCCAAACAATCCTTGGAACACAAGTCACAAATAGAAATACTTTTCTATACTTTTATAATATTGAGTGAGTAATACAAAGATTGGATATCAATAAAGATCTTCTCCTATGTATACAATTCACTTTTCAAATATCAATACAAGTGTTCAAAACATGAATTATGAAAGATGAAGATCTTATGAACACTTTTGGAAATATGAAAATATTTGAATGTTGGTGAATTTGATTTAAGTGATTTTCATAAAAGATTGTAGGAGGTGTTTTTGAATTTGAAAAAATTCAGATTTTATATTATTCAAGACACCCTTTTGAAAAGGTATGAAAATTATGAAACAAAATAATTTAAGAAGAGGTATAATCAAAAGGTGTAATTTGAAATTCAAAGAAAATATTTTTCAAAAATATTACAGTGTTAACCGGTTAACCAAATGGTTAACCGGTTAATGCCTATAAACGTTAACTGGTTTGCTGAAAATTGAACCCGTTAACCGGTTAACACTGTTAAAAACAGAAACAAAAAGTTTTCAAAAAGTGTTAAACGGTTTGAAAAATTTATCAAAGTATTTTATGCAATATGCTAACATATGATTGAATGCGTGAACACTTGTACATCAATTTAAAAGAGGGATTGATATACCTAAACAAAAAGCGTCCAAGCATGAAGTAGAACGATGATGCATACGAAGCTTGATCACAAAGCTGGTTGCTTGAAGCTTGATCAGTTGGAGCTCTTGACTTTTTGCAGATCTGAAAAACATGTGCCGTGTTGTCTTCATCAAAATCTTCGAGGTTGAAGGCGTGTTTCTACATTCTCCCCCTTTTTGATGATGACAACCGAAAATTCTGCGAGAGCTTTGATCAATGTTTCTCTAAGCAAATCCTCCCCCTATGGACAACAACTCCCCCTAAATGATAGCGGCAGTAGCAAAAGAATTCTGCATCGAGAGGCATTAGAGAAACAAGGTCTTCTCCCCCTTTGGCATTAGCAAAAAGGAAGGGACCAACAAGCAAGGATAGACATGAAAAGAATAGCATCACACAAGCAAACATACAAGCAAACACATATAAAACGAAAACATAATGCAATTAAACCAAAAATGTCTAAAAACTTAGGACTTGAGTTTGAGAGTACAAAACATAACATGATTAAACGATAAAGCAACATAATAAAAACAGTATGGAGACATGGTCCTCATTCCTCATCCGACACATCCTCATCATCTTCTTCCTCTTCTTCGGTACCGTCCACATCCTCATCAACATGCTCGGTGGTGGTTCGGGAGCTTAGGACAAGGTTCTGAAGGCTTTTGATGGCACACATAGCTTCATGGTGGTGTGACATCATGGTTGAGTAGAGGAAGTCATTGGTAACGCCGGTTTCCAGAATAGGTGGGATGGAGGTGGAGGATCCGTCATCATACTTATAAGTTCCATCATTGGCTTGAACAATGCCGGTGTTCTTGATGATTGTGACTCCGTTGATTTCATTTCCCGTAGTAGTCATAGCAATAAACGGTTCTCGACCGATTTCCATATCGGTAAGTTCCAAAATCCTTGAGAGGAGGCGGCCATACGGTAAGCGATTCTTCAAAGAGAGTTGTTGCTTCAAATAATATAGCATGGTAGGAAGCCAATTAATCTTAATCTTGTTCTTGATGGCAAAGAGCACTTGCATTTCCAAATCATTGATTTGGGATTGATTGGAGTCCTTGGGCAGCAAGACATGGCAAATGACATAATGAAGCATCCGGTCATCCACGGAGAGATTCTTCGCATAGCAAAGTGCCCGAGAGGTACGCTGGCCGGATATCACGGCTGCCTTTGGAAACCTACAGATGTGATAGTAGTATTCCATCTTATCATAATTGGCCCATTTGCCCTCATCATGGTTGACACCCTTTCGGAGAAACACTCCCGAGTATGGTAAAGACAAAGAGGTAGCAAGAGTACCTAGGTAAACCTCGATCTCACAATCTCTAACAGTAGAAAAAAGTTGATGCTTATCCTTATCATCACAATTGAGAGCAATGTTGTTCATGAAAGACTTCACCAAATCCGGATCTACCTTTCCATTATCGGCAATAAAATCTAACATTCCTTGATATTCTAGTAATGCCGGAAACTTAAACGATTCAAAAGATTTCAGGTTCACATACTTACCCTTGAGGAGATGTCGAACCCGAACATGGAAATCCAATCGTCTCTTCTTGGTAGATTCCATAGGCATGTCTTCTTCACTGCTAGACCTTGATGCTGACACTGGAGCTTTTCCCTTTCTTGAAGCCATGAAGATGAAGCTTAGGTTTGAGGGTGAGGGAGAGTATTTTCGGATTAGGGTTTGGTGTAGTGGAGAGTGAAGTGAAGGAGATGGAGTTTTTATGAGAGTTACAATGTAGTGGGTTTTAAAGGAGGAGATGGAAAGTTTGAAAGAATGAGTAAGTGGAGTTTAATGGTAGGTCAAAGGAAGAGGAATAGATTTATGAGGTGTTGGAAAGAGATACCATGCATCAATTACAAAACACAAGACAACATAAAAGAAAAAAAACAAATTTTTTTAAAAGTAACAGAACCTGTCACGCAGGCAGGGACTGCTGTTTGGAAGGTGTTAACCGGTTAACCGATCCGTTAACCGGTTAACGGACAAAAAATTTCAAAAAAATTTAAAAGTCCAGCAGCTTTGGGGGGAAAAATTGGGAGGAAATTTTCAAAAAAAAATTTCATAAAGTGTTAGCACTTGTCATTCCGCAACTTTCGATCAAAAAATATTTTGAAACCAATTGATTTCGGGTATTCGAAAGTGAGAAAAACCGAAAACGGTGAAATGTGAGTGCTAGCATTTTATGACATAAAAGTGAGCAAAAACACATATAAACACACATAATGCAATAAAAACATATAACAATTAATTTTTAGGTTAAGATTAGATGTCACCTTCATTGAGAATACCAAGTTCTCGTCGAATCTTGAAAAAATGCTCCTTAGCCAACGGTTTTGTGAATATGTCGGCGATTTGATTGTGTGTATCCACGAACGTAACATCTACATCTCCGTTTAAAACATGATCTCGAAGGAAATGATGTCGGATATCTATGTGCTTTGTTCTTGAATGCATGACCGGGTTCTTCGTGATATTGATGGCACTTGTGTTGTCACATCGGAGAGGGATACAACCGAGATCTATACCGAAATCGAGAATTTGTTGTTTCATCCACAAGATTTGAGCACAACAACTTCCTGCTGCAATATACTCTGCTTCGGCCGTGCTAAGTGCAACGCATGCCTTCTTCTTGCATGCCCACGACACTAGTGCATTCCCGAGAATGTGACAAGTACCACTTGTACTCTTTCTATCGGTCTTACATCCTGCATAATCAGCGTCAGAATAACCAATTAAAGAACATGTACTACCTTTAGGATACCATAGTCCGACGTGCGTCGTTCCTTTGAGATACTTCATGATTCTCTTCACGGCAGTGAGATGTGATTCCTTCGGATTAGCTTGAAAGCGGGCACACAAACAAACACTAAACATAATGTCAGGACGGCTCGCCGTCAAATATAAGAGTGAAACGATCATACCTCGATACTTTGTAATATCTATTGAAGTGCCGGAAAGATCTTGATCAACATACGTTCCGGATCCCATTGGAGTAGACATCTCTTTGCAATTGTCCATATCAAATCTTTTCAATAACTCCTTGCAATACTTGGATTGGTTGATGAAGATGCCATCCTTTGTTTGCTTGATTTGTAATCCAAGGAAGTAGTTCATCTTTCCCATCATGGACATCTCGAATTCGCCTTGCATCATAAGAGAGAATTCTTTGCAGAGATCTTTGTTTGTTGAACCGAAGATGATGTCGTCGACATAGACTTGAACAAGTAAGGTGTTACCCTTAAGATTCTTGATGAACAAAGTCTTGTCAACTTTTCCTTTCGTAAAACCTTTCTCACATAGGAAGTTGCTAAGGCGATCATACCAAGCCCTTGGGGCTTGCTTTAAGCCACAAAGAGACTTCTTCAACTTGTAGACATGAGACGGGTTCTTGAAGTCTTCAAAACCCGGAGGTTGTTTTACGTAAACTTCTTCATTGATGTAGCCGTTTAGGAAAGCGCTTTTGACATCCATCTGGTACAACTGAAAATTCATAGAACAAGCGTAAGCAAGTAATAATCTAATTGCTTCTAACCTTGCTACCGGAGCGAATGTTTCATCAAAGTCGATTCCTTCTTCTTGGTTGTAGCCTTGTGCGACCAATCTTGCTTTGTTACGAACTATGATCCCATTCTCGTCAAGTTTGTTCTTGAACACCCATCTTGTGCCTATGATATGTTTGTTGTCCAGTCTTGGTACAAGAGTCCAAACTTGGTTCCTTTTGAATTGGTTGAGTTCTTCTTGCATAGCTATTATCCATTGATCGTCGCCTAAGGCTTCATCGATTTTTGTTGGTTCAATTTGAGACATGAACGCCATGTTGAGGCAAGCATCCTTGAGATTGAGTCGTGTTGCAACGCCTTGGCTAATATCACCAATCACTTTATCTATCGGGTGATCTCTATGAGTTCTCCATTCTTTTGGAAGATCTTGATGTTCTTCAATGGTTGGTGACTTATCTTCTTGTGATATTGCTTGTTCTTTTGATATCTCCTTTTGTTGTTGTGATAGATCTACTACATCATCATCATCATCCACAATAATATTATCCTCTTTCGAGGGGTTAGTCTCATCAAACGAAACATGTATGGACTCTTCAATGGTAAGAGTACGTTTATTGAAAATTCTAAAATCTTTTACTTGATAGAGAATATCCAAGAAAAATACCTTCATCGGATTTCTCATCAAACTTACCAAGGTTGTCCTTACCGTTGTTGAGAACGAAGCATTTGCATCCGAATATGTGGAAGAAAGATATGTTAGGTTTCCTTCCCTTGAACAACTCATAAGGGGTCTTCTTGAGAATAGGTCGAATATTGACACGGTTACTTACAAAACAAGTCGTGCTAACCACATCCACCCAAAAATATTTAGGAAGATTTGAGTCACTAAGCATTGTCCTTGCAAGTTCCACTAGTGCCCTATTCTTCCTTTCTACGACACTGTTTTGTTGAGGAGTCCTAGGTGCGGAAAAGTTGTGAGAGATTCCATGCTCTTCACAAAAATCTTCAAATGATGAATTTTGAAATTCGCCACCATGGTCGCTTCTTATGGAAACAATTGAGAGTGACTTCTCATTTTCAATTTGCTTGGAATACTTCTTGAATGCTTTAAAGGCATCACTTTTCTGCACTAAAAACAAAGTTCAAGTATATCTAGAGAAATCATCAACAATAACTAGTGCAAAAACGTTACCTCCGAAGCTTTTTGTTCTTGATGGACCGAAAAGATCCATATGTAACAATTGTAGTGGTCTTGTAGTAGATATCACTTTCTTGGTCTTGAAGGATGTTTTGGTTTGCTTCCCTTTTTGACATGCGTCACAAATCTTAACCTTGATAAACTTCATCTTTGGAAGACCAACAACTAGATCATGCTTTAATAATTTATTTAAATGCTCCATGTGAATGTGAGCAATCCTCTTATTCCAAAGCCATGCATCGTTGTTGTTTGCCATTAAGCACTTCACCTTCAAGAGAGAGTCATCAAAAGAAATCATAAAAATGTTATTAAATCATTTACCTTTTAGCAAGAGTTCATGAGTGACTTCGTGTTCTATCAAACATTCCTCCTTTGTGATGTTGATTCGGAACCCTTTGTCACACAGTTGACTTATGCTAAGAAGGTTGTGTTTAAGGCCTTCCACATAAAGGACTTCTTCGATGATTGTATGAGGAGATGCACCAATGGTTCCAACTCCAAGAATTCTTCCTTTATTATCATCACCGTAAGTAACGTATCCTTTGGCCTTAAGTGTTAGACTTGAAAATTTGTTGATATCGCCCGTCATATGCTTTAAACAACCGCTATCGAGATACCATTGCGTAGAAGTTGTTTTCAAGCATACCTACAAAACAAAGTCAAGTTTTGTTAGGTACCCAAATTGCTTTGGGTCCTTGATAGTTAGTACCCTTTTCAACCCACACATAATGCCCTTTAGCAACACCAATGTTGCGCACATAGCAAGCATTAGGTGTATGGCCTTTGATTCCACAATAAAAGAAAATAGGTTGAAATTGACTTTTAATTTAGAAACATATTTTTGTTTAATAACCTTTTTCCTTTTATGACTTTGATGCATAGTTTTAGCATTGTTAGTCTTTTCCTTAACAATTTGTTCACTAGCTTTTACGAAAACGGTTTCACTTGTGCTTGGTTTGGAAAACATAGAATATCCTAGGCCACTTTTGTCATTTGGATATCTTTGGTGCCTAAGAATTTCCTCCAAGCCAATTTGACCTTTTTCATATCTTTCTAAAACTCTTTTGAGTTGAGCAATTTGAAAGGACAATGACTCACAATTTTTACATGTAAGGCTTTGTTTTTCATCCTTTATCTTTTGTTTTTCATTTTCAATGTATTTTTCAAAAGATGCATTTTGTTCTTCTAAAGATAATATTTTCTTCTTTTGGGATGAAATATTTTTGTACAAAGTCTTACATTCCTTTAGAAGTTCATCTATGACTTCTTGTGCATCATTTTCATAAATTGAAAAGTTACTACTAACCTCGTCATTTTCTTCATCGGAGTGATGTGACGCCATTAATGCCATATTTGCACATTCGTCGCTTTCCGATTCCGATGAGGAACTAATTTCATTGTCATCCCATGCGACATAAGCCTTTTTATTTTTGAAGTCCTTCTTGCCTTTGAATCCTCCTTTCTTTGCAAGTCTTGGACAATCCGGTTTTATGTGACCTTGCTTTCCACATTCATAGCATGTAACTTCTTGATTCGATGTGGATGCATCCTTCTTCCTGAAATGTTTATTCTTTTTAGGAAAAGAAGAATTATTATTTTTGTTAAAAAACTTACCAAGCTTCTTAACAAGAAGCATGAAGTTCTCATCTTCGGAGATCTCGTCATCTTTGTCATCCTTCGTGTCAATCTTCAAAGCAATTCCTTTGGACTTTTTCTCTTGACTTTCATGCTTCTCGAGCCTTCCAAGTTCCAACTCGTGCTCTTGAAGTTTTCCGAATAGAGATGCGGATGTCATTGTTGAGAGACTCTTCTTCTCCGAGATTGCGGTCACTTTCGGTTGCCATTCCCTTGTTAAAGACCTTAGAACTTTCAAATTAAGATCATCGTTGGTGAAGGTCTTTCTGAGTGCAATCAAATGGTTGGTTAGATGAACAAATCTTTTTTGTAAAGCCATAATAGATTCTCCGGGCTGCATGCGGAACATTTCATATTCTTGACTCAACGTGTTAAGCCTTGATCTTTTAACTTCTGTTGTTCCTTCATGTGTTTCTACCAAAGTATCCCAGATCTCCTTCGCCGATTTGCATTGTGATACACGAAAAAAAATTTCCATACTAGGAGCGCTTTGAAGTATGTTGATTGCTTTCTTCTCATTTAGGATCTTCCTTTTATCATCTTCATCATACATATTCTTCAACTTCGTCGTTCCAACACCGTTGATCACATTGACGGGATTATGCGGACCTTCTTCGATTTCTTCCCATATGCCTTCTCCTTGGGCTTCAAGATGTGCCCTCATTCTGATTTTCCAGAAATCGAAGTATTCGCCGGAGAAGAGCGGAGGCTTGTTGCTACTTCCACCATCTTTGAAAACAGGATTCGAGTTTGCGGAAGCCATAAGGATCTTAAAGGAACAGGTTACCTAAACCTGTTCTGATACCAATTGTAGGATCAGAATGCGCCTAAGAGGGGGGTGAATTAGGTGTTTATAATTTTTCTCGATTCTTTTTCTTTGATGGATAGAGTTTTTCTTTTAAGTTTGTATGGAAGGAAAGCAGTAAGGCCGAAAATAAAAGTGACACAGAGAATTATCCTGGTTCCCTTCACAGTCCGAAGGTACATCCAGTCCCCTTTCAATTTGAAAGAGATTTCCACTAGTTTTTAGAAAAAGTACAACCTATCACACCTTCAATGGTGAGGCCTACTTTCTAACAAACTATACTAACAAGTGTGCAAGAACAATCCTCTTGCCACACTCACCCTTATGTCCAAACAATCCTTGGAACACAAGTCACAAATAGAAATACTTTTCTATACTTTTATAATATTGAGTGAGTAATACAAAGATTGGATATCAATAAAGATCTTCTCCTATGTATACAATTCACTTTTCAAATATCAATACAAGTGTTCAAAACATGAATTATGAAAGATGAAGATCTTATGAACACTTTTGGAAATATGAAAATATTTGAATGTTGGTGAATTTGATTTAAGTGATTTTCATAAAAGATTGTAGGAGGTGTTTTTGAATTTGAAAAAAATTCAGATTTTATATTATTCAAGACACCCTTTTGAAAAGGTATGAAAATTATGAAACAAAATAATTTAAGAAGAGGTATAATCAAAAGGTGTAATTTGAAATTCAAAGAAAATATTTTTCAAAAATATTACAGTGTTAACCGGTTAACCAAATGGTTAACCGGTTAACGCCTATAAACGTTAACTGGTTTGCTGAAAATTGAACCCGTTAACCGGTTAACCAAATGGTTAACCGGTTAACACTGTTAAAAACAGAAACAGAAAGTTTTCAAAAAGTGTTAAACGGTTTGAAAAATTTATCAAAGTATTTTATGCAATATGCTAACATATGATTGAATGCGTGAACACTTGTACATCAATTTAAAAGAGGGATTGATATACCTAAACAAAAAGCGTCCAAGCATGAAGTAGAACGATGATGCATACGAAGCTTGATCGCAAAGCCGGTTGCTTGAAGCTTGATCAGTTGGAGCTCTTGACTTTTTGCAGATCTGAAAAACATGTGCCGTGTTGTCTTCATCAAAATCTTCGAGGTTGAAGGCGTGCTTCTACACGGCATATATTAAGGTTGCGATTGGTAAACAAATGAAAAAGAAGTTGAATTAAAAACAAAGATCACTCACAAGGAGATTAGTTTTGGCCAAGTTTCCGGTTCGTATTTTGCGCTTCCAAACAAAATATTTGGGTCCTCTTCCAACAACCTTGACACATGTATTCTCATGAGAACTGCATAGGAATAACGTAAATCATTGATTAACTAACTTTGCACAGACCAGATAGTAAACCTGTATAAAAATTATTGGAAGCTCATAATTGTTTAAGAATGCAACACTTAAGTACATATTGTTACCATTCACTATCCGAAGATATATTAATCCTGGAATATTCACCAGTATTAAAACGTTTCACCCTTTTTTTGTTGTGTTTCTCATCACGGAGGGGTATATGCTCCAGAGGCAGCTCGGGATCCAAATTTTTTTTTACCTTTACGCGATGGATGAGGTGTGTTGATTGTGCTGAACACAGAAGGGAGACTTGCTTGCTCAGCCTGGAGGTAAGCCACATCCAGGGCCATTCTTCGCGATACATCAGTTCCGTCATTACTAAAAAGGGTGAAAATACAATATCAGAACATTAATAACTTAACAATTTAGTACACTTCATGGATGATAATTTAAATCGAAAAATTGAAAATTAGGCAGATATCGTAGGATACTCTGTGTCAGTTGTTGCGAAGACTGGCCCCCTATGTCGCCATACTGATCACTTTCACAAAGGTTAATCACATATTTTCCCTTCTCCAGGTCTTTCATGTCCTCATTATTCAAGAAGTCAAGTTTCCGCATCAAATGGCGGCGTTGTGCCTCCCTTAAACTGCGGTGGCAACTTTAACAAAGTATAGAAAGATTAATACAAAAAAATAAACAATGGGTTTAGTACTTCACAAAGTCCACCATCCCCCCGTTTACATAGTCTCGGCCGTAGATTCAACATATTACAACACGAAGGTCAAACAAAATTAGATAAAGACATTGATTCAAACCCATTGAAGGAGTTAACATGACCATTGTCGAAAGAGGTGGAAAGAAAAAAAATAACAGATACAAAGAGTAAAGTAATGTTTACCTTGAATCATAGCTTCCATCATCCATCGATCAAGAAAACTTGGTGCAAGGGAAGGTTCATCGTGAATGCAGCGGTGATACCAAGGTAGGATCCTTAGAAATGTTTCTGGGACGTGGAAGTAGAAAAAGTAAAAAAAATAAAATAATGTGATTTTTGTAGATCACTTAAAACATGAAGTTTGGAAAAGGGTGTGCATTTAGTGTCCGGGTAATCTTATTTCTCACTTGTTAAAAGTCTCAAACTCATTGAATAATGTGTATATATGCAACAAATTTTTTAATGAAGTAGTATTAACTAATAAATAAAGATAAAAATAATTAATGAATAAACATAAAAATAAATAAACATAATGACCAAGCCATTTATATGTCCCATATTAAATTTCACACGTTTAGGATATTTAAAAAAAATGAAAACGTAATAAATAAATGTTTAAAGTTTTACATCTCTACATCGGTAACATTGAGAGTTAAGAGTTATAGTAATGAGGGTGCAAACTAATGTTATAATAATGGCATAGGTTACTGTCGCTCCCGCCAAATGACACAGGGCCAGAAGGAGTACAGACGCGAACGGTCGGCGAAAGGAGAACATGAAAATGAACTGAAAAGAGTCGCCAGCTAGACATTTTTATCCCGAAGGAAAGGTAATGCTGCATAAACCTAAGAAAAGATGGATAAGACGGACGCGAACCAGAGAAACTGAGAAAGGGGGTTGGTTACAACCTGGGAAGGTATTAGCACCCAGATTGTCCGCCGTACTCGACGGGATCCACGCTTGAAAGATTTGTGCTTAAAGGGGTAGTGTCAGGGCTATTTTTGTGTGCAAAAGTTGGAAAAGAATACAATTGTCAGTGCAAAAGAGGTATAAAGTGAAGAAGAGGAGTGCCAGTGTAAGGAAAGAATGCAATGCTCAAGACAATGAGGCTTAAAGAATAATGATGGAAGAGAGGGAATATACAGTGACTTTTGTTCGATAACAGTTAAGTTATGCCTACGTATCCTCTCGTACAATGAGGAAGTCAGAACACCGTAGTTCGACTCAAAGAGACTAAAAGATGAATTGACTTGTGAACTACTGACTTGCCTATGCTAAAATGTATGACCTGTCTGGCTCAGGTGCAAACTGTCTTGCATTAGACGGAAGAAGCAAATTCTAGTTTGTGAGTGAATGAGGTGAGAAAAGAATCCCGGAGGAGACGATTATTGTTTGTTTTTGGTGTTTTCAATCTTTTATATATTTATTTGGAGTTTGTTATAAGAAAATGAGCTTAAACCTAAACCAAGGGTTAGTAAACTCATCATATCTTCCCTCTGATTAGGGGTAATGAGAATACCTTAAGTATGAAGTAAGCACCTCACACTTAATCACCATGATGTAGGATTAAGATCATTATCCTACTTGCATTTTTTTAGTTGTTTTTTTGGAGTTTTTGTTTAGTATTAAGTAATGATTTTAAGCCATAATCAAGAATTTAATGGACCCATTACACCATCCTAATAGAAGGATAATAGATGAGAACATTTAAGTTGAGGAAGATACCTCAACTTAATCCATGATTAGGGATTAACCTCATGACAAAACAAAGCCTTTATTAAAGTGGATTTTAGTTAATGGTAATATTAAGAAGTGAATTTTATGGTTTGTAAGACAACTTGAGGGGGACTTGTCCATTAACACTAGGGTTAGTCCTTCTTAACCAATTAAGGAAGAATTAGAACCTTAATGCAAGACCCAAGTTACAAGCTTGATGTCTTAGTGATTTATTAGATGAATTGATTAAAGGATTTAAACACATTAAGGGTTTAACACTAAGGATTAAAGTTATACACTCCATCCTAAGAGAAGGATGCATGCATAACCTTAATCACAAAGCCTTAAAGCCTTTAAGGTTTAGTCCCTGATTATGAGATGAGAAGAGAAGACACAAAAGATGACACAAAGGTAAAAATAATGGGGGTACTAATCAAAACCTAATTATGATCATTCTTGGGTATTCTTATGGTTTATGAGGCTTGCAAGAGATCTTCAAGAAGAGCCATCAAGGAAAAAGCAGATGAAAGGAGGAGAAGCAGAAGAAACAAGTCAACTTACTTCACTTAAGAAGATAAGTTGCTTGAAGAAAGAAAGTGAGGAGGGAACATGAGTGAGCAAGCTCACTCTAATACAAATACAAAATGCAATAATGAATGCACAAGAGAGAAGAGATTGTGAGAAGTGAAGGCAAATTCACTTCTCAAAGTAACTTACCATCTGAAAAGTTAGTAAAAGGAAATGAAATGAAATGAATACAAGGATGCAAACCAAAACCAGAAGCATGAACATGATGCAAATGATGTTAAGAGATGGTACAAATTCATGTCAAGAGATGTGAATGATCATACAAGTAATGAGGATGCAAATGAAGCATGAAAGGAAGCATGAAAGTTCATGAATGCACATGAAGTGAAATGAATACATAACATGGAAAATGGATGATGAAATGATCAAACATGATTCTAATGTGTCCTAAAATGTCTTATAAGTCATGCGAATGCATAAAATGTCATGGCAAGTTCATGAATGCAAGCATATGCAAGATGTATGCAAGTGAAGATGCAAAATTAGGGTTTTATGAAAGGATGAGATGCAAAACTCAAAAACAGAAACAAATGACAAGATAAAAAATTGAAAATGGACTTAAAGGAATCCTAACCCCATATGAAAACACACCCCAAAGGAGAAGACCTAACTCTAAACCTAATGAAAGTTATGATTTTTCTAAGTTATCTAGGGTTTTAAGGTACCTAAAGGGAAAAAATGTCAATCAATTCAAAAAGGCAGAAGAAATTCATGACAAAATTATGTTAGAAACTACATTTCAATTGAAGATCAATGCAAAAAGAACCATGGTCATACCATTCTTGGATAGGCAGAAAATAATTTTTGAATTTAGGGTTCAAAAATGGGATTTTATGAACCCTAAATTCAAAGAAAAAATGTCAAAAATGATTCAAAACCAAAATGAAATTTGTGTGGATGGTATGACAATGTGTCTAAATGTTTAAAGATGCAATATGATTTTTTTGGGGTTTTTTAGAAACATAAATGATATTTTAATTAATTAATTTTCATTAATTAATTAAAATAAACAATTAAATGTCTAAAAAATAATTTTTTAATGCAAACAATAAAAATAAAAATGTTTTGGGTTGGTAAAATTATTTGGAATTAAAATGCTGAAAGAAAATATTTTTTTGGATTTTCTATGTATTTTAAATAATTCGTACAAAATAAATAAGAAAAATGAAATAAAACAAAATAAGATGAGAAGTATGCAGGATGGAGGGACAGGATTGAAACTGGGTTTGGTTTGGGTTGACCGGCGCCACATCCAATGGCCCAGATTCAAATCTCACTAATCCTATTTAATTATTTAATTAAACCTAATTAAATGCTAATGACCTAATCCTAGCCCTTCAATCACGCGCGGGAGAACAGATAAAAGGGTCCACATTCAAACAATGACCTAACCCTAATTAACACGTTAATGACATTCAGGTGGCCGGAGAAGACCTCCGGTCATCTTCGCCGGCCATACTCTCCCCTGAAAATTGCTAACTCACTCAAAACCTCACCCCAAGCCCCCCTAAAGCTCCAGAATCACTCAACAAACATCTAGGAACAAGAATCCAAGCACGAAATCCATTTATTTTCAGAAACAAGCATGAATCGAATCAATCTCTTTTTAGGTCAAAAATTTCAGAGATTCGTTTCATGCTCATCTCTTCACCATTTTCAAAAATAACAAGTTCAGTGCACTCAGGGGAACATGGGGAACATTCCTATAACTTAAAAAGAGATTTTTGGAAAAAAGTTTGAGGTGGCTACCTGAGGTGAAGCTTTGCTATCTGGAGCTTTCTGGCCACTTCTCTTGTGCAAAACCATTCCCCTTGACCTCCTGATGAAGCTTTGATGCTTGGAAGAAGTTTGTGATGGCTGGTTTGAGAGCTTATAACCTTGCTGCACCAGAATCGTGTTTTTGTTTGAGGTGGTTTCGGGCTATGGTGATGGGTGGGAAATGATCTTGGGATGATGCTGAGTTGTTTTGTGAAAGAAGTTTGAAGTTTTGTTAAGTGTGCTGAGAGTTTCGAAGAAAAATGCAAGAGGGATGATTTTTGGTAACTTGAGAATGCTGAAGTGTTAGGCTGTGTTCTTGTGTGTTATGGCTTGCATAAAGTCCACATATCAAGTTGTGATAGGTCTGTGGAGTTGGTGTGGGCTATGCTGATTGGTATGGGGTGTTTTGCAAAAAGTCAAGATTTCTTGTACTTGAGGTATGGGCAAGTGGCAGGCTTAGTACAGTGGGGTGTCTGGTGCAGCAAGGATCAAGGATGGCCATGGAATTCACTTTGAGGCAATTCAGCATGTTTGTGAAAAGTTCTTGGTCATTTTGCAATTTCATGAAACTTTGGCCCCTTTGAGATTTCCTCATGGGCAAGGCATGAAATGTTGTGATTCCTTGGGCAATTTGCAGCAAAACGAGTCATGTGATGTTGTTATGATGTTTAGAAGTCAATTAGAGGTCACTTAGAAGCTTGGAACTTGAAATTGCAAAAATCCCTCTTTGGCATGAAACATGAAATTATGTGATTTTTGCCAACTTTGGAAAGCCATAACTTGAGTTCCAAAATGAATTAGATCTTGTTCTTGTACTTTTTGAAAAGGGAATGATCTAATATACAACTTTCATGACCAACAATTTTTCATTTGAAGCATTTTTGGTTGAGAAAGAGGAGGTTGAAAAACTTTCCCAAAATGGAAAGTTTTCATTACAACTTATTTCCATTTTTGGCAACTTTTGGTTTTGCTCACTTTTCTTCAAATTTGTGAACTTCTAAGCACTTCAATGATCAAATAAAGACCGTATAACTTCAATTTGATGAAAGATCCACTTTGGTTCCATGTTGGGGGGCCTCAGATGCCCTGATTTTGCTCTGACTTGCTCAAGAAGTTACCCAGTGATCAGATGACTTCCACAATGAATTTCTTCATCAAACTTGATACACATGATCCTTATGACATATTAAGAACATTAGAAATAATAATGGCCCAAAAATTTTGAGTTATGGCCTCTGAAACCAAAACCCTAATTTTAGGTCATCTGTGCAGTTAAACCCTAGCTCTGCTTCCATGCTTTGCCAGTTCTTGTGATTCTTTGACTTCCTTGATCTTTGGTGGATATAATATGATGATTGAACATACATGGAACCTCTTGAGATGATTGAAAACCTTTGGAGTGGCTCAGATGGATCTTGGATGGCTCAAACCACAAACACTAGATGCAGATGAACTTGAACCAATGCAATGAAGCAAAAATGAAACATGATATGATATGATTGAACTTAAGTAAATATGAAAGATCACAAGACATGGTGTGAACTTAGTGAGGGAAAATTTGGGGTGTTTATAGCTGCCCCTATTCAAGCATGAGTTAGCTGTGTGGGATGTAAGCGGCGGGCTTTACAGACAAACAAGATAACTTGTGGTTGAATACCAAAGACAGTCCAAAATTTGCACTCACTGGGGAGAAGAAGAAAAGGGATATAGATTGTAAAAGGAAAGTATAGTATGATTGTAAAGTGAGGGCGATGGAGGACAACCATCAAGCAGAGGACGACTGCTGGGGACAAAGCGGTGACGGGTACGACCGACATGCTGGGGAAATAAAGAGATCATGATGGGGACGACCATCAAGCAAAAAAACAAGACTCTCTGGGGATTAAGGGTAATGGTAATGATGGGGACGACCATCAGGTTTGTAAAGTAAGGGTAAACAACGATGGGGACGGCCATCGAGTTAAAGAAATAATGATGAGGGATGGTCATCAAAGGTGAAGGACGATCACCTAGCAGGGAACGGCTGCTCCGTTGGGGATAAGGATGAGGGACGGTCATCCTGGGTGAAGGACGATCACCTGGCAGGGTACGGCTGCCGAAAGTATCACGACATAGGACGAATGTCGGATAGAAAAGGTCGACGATGGGGACGGCCATCAGATAAGCATGATGAAGGACGATCATCAAGAGGTGAAGGACGATCACCTAGCAGGGTACGGATGCTCTCGGGGTTTATCATGACATATGACGAATGTCAGATAACAAGATCAACAATGGAGACGGCCATCGAATAAGAATGATGAAGGACGATCATCAGGAAAGTGAAGGACGATCACCTAGCAGGGGACGGCTGCTAAAATATCACAACATAGGACGAATGTCGGATAGAAAAGGGTTCCAATAATGGAGACTCCACTGGGGAATGGATGAGGGACGGTCATCCAAAGGTGAATGACGATCACCTGGCAGGGTACGGCTGCCGAAAGTATCATGACATGGGATGAATGTCAGATAGAAAAGAAATAATTTCACTGGGGATTTGCTGGGGAATAGTAAACATGGAAGAGTGTTCACATCCAAGAAATGAAAGGTATAAGTGCTTGACACTGTGTATAGATTAAAGATGCGGATGAGCATCCTTAAGACTACGATACGGACGAGTATCGGTAGAAACAATGTTGACGCATGCTCAGAGATGATGATACGAACGAGTATCAACTGGTTAACAAAGAACACGGACGAGTGTTGAATCTGAGGGGAAATAAGTGTGTATACAAGTTACGGGCGAGTATCTGTATGAGTAAAGATTAATATTGGTGAGACACAAACGAGTGTTCAACTTGCCGGGGAGAGTGTGACACGGACGAGTGTCGTATAAGTTATGAACTTATAAGTGTAAAAGGTAATCTGGTGATCTGTGGGGATAAGATGACACGGACGGGTGTCGATAAAGAAGTATTTGGTTTACCATAAGTGACTAGGCAACCATGCTGGGGAATGGTGACACAGACAGGTGTCGAAAGAGTATGTAAGTTTCTGTATTCAAAAGAAGGATACTTGTGGCTTATATATGCAGGGGGTGATATGACACGGACGATTGTCGAATGAGTATATGTTAACATGTATTTGTGTTTGAGAGTGCAAAGAGGACGCTTTGGCTTTCTGCTGGGGATTAGAGATGACACGGGCGAGTGTCAAGAAGGATATGTTATGGATAACGATTTGGGCGAAAGCTTTTTTTTTGGGTGCATTTTCCGGGGCACAGTGGCACGTGCATGAAATTTCACAACAAAATGTCTGCATTCTTCATGATACCCAATACTAGTGCTTGGCTATGCAAAACATAACTACACATCAGAGTGCGAAATATGACCCAGAAAATCCCCTCTCTTATTTTATCCAGTGTTGCCACAGCAAGATAGTATCCCAAATCCTTTGTGGCCTTTTTAGCAGCAAAGTCGCTTAGAAGGCGAATCAGAATTGCCCGCTAAAGCATAAGACTGCTTGGCTCCAGATTTTCTGCAGCAATGATGGCATTCCAAGCAAGCTGCATTTTGATAAACATGAGTGGAGCCACGAAAAGAGAGGGGAGTGAAAAGTGTGGTTAAGGTTTCGTACTCTCTCTCCCCCCCCCCTTTTCTTTTTTTTAAGGAGGTATTGTTGGCATTTGCAGGTGACTGATTCAAAACCTGACTTGTGATCTATGCAATATGTTGGATTTTTGCCGTAATGCTCCGTATTAGACGGAATGCTACGCTTTGAGGGGAAATATGATGTAAATGCTATGATTATGCAAAGATACCAATCCGAGACTCGGATCCTGCTGTTGTGGAGATCTCTGGCTGATCTGCTTGGAGGGATGTCCCAGCTGGGGAAGAGATCATTGGTAGATCTGATAAGATGTATGACTCTGCTTGGGGAAATAGGTCACTGATAGACCTATCTTTGTAATGAGGAGCCCAGCTGGGAATGTGGAAGCTTCCGTCACTTGGTTGTGCGGGAAATTCAGACATTGCTCTTCTAGGAGGAGGCTGGAGCTCCGTGGGGAGATGGTTCCCTGTCTAGTACTCTGTTGGGAGGAAAGACCACTGAACGATCTTCCTAGAGATTTCTGTGGGGATCCTGCTGAGGATGATGCTACTTGGTAACTCGGCTGGGGATATGGGCATCTTCTGGTACTGTTCTGAAGAAAGATGTGTTGGAGAAGTGATGCCCGACAACTCTGATGGGGAGAAAGCATTTCTGGTGCTATCTGGAAGATGTGTTGAGGAAATAATGATTTAGCAATTTTTGTTGGGGAAAACCTTTCATGCCCCATGTTGTGCTCTGAATACCTGCAATCCTGTTACAATCAAAGAAACGCCAGTATCCCGAGGTATCCCTTACCGGATTCCGTCATAGGAGTTAGACATTCCTGGAAGTAAGAATATATTTCCTGTAAGCATGTGATTAGAAAGGCATATCTGTTTTTATGCAAACATTATATCAGGGATATCAGACATTTTTGCAAACGAGATAAAAATGTACAAGATGAAATGTGACTGAAAAATCTGATTTTATTAATTTGTGTGCCCTGAATTGGCAAATACAGCCAAAGAAACAGATCCCCTGAAATGAGGAAATTGTTACAAAATTGAGAAACAAAAAGGTGCTGGCAATGTTGACGACGCTTTAGTGTTTCCCTTTTGCTATGACCTTGACGTTCTTCTCATCTTATTTTCTGAAGAAGGTTGATTCTGATTGATGCTTTAACCTTTCGAAACTTTCCGCGTCATGAATGATACAAACGAATTCAGAATACAGTTGTTCGCTTATTCCCTTATTTTGCGTGGATCGCCCTTTCGGGTTTTCAATCCACCAGGATACCCATTTTTGCCTGAGCTGTCCAATGCGGCTTTTCAACTCAGCGGGTGTACATTTTTCTTTATTTTCCCTTATTTTTTCCCGAGTCTTTTTATTCTGTTTTTGACTCGCCGGGATGCCCTATTTTTGCCTGGACTTACATTCTGTTTTTATGTCCAGCGGGTCATTTTTTATGCGAAGTATTTTTTAACTGCATCTGAATTCACAGGGGACAGGAAATCTTCACCATCCATAGTAGTGAGCATCAGTGCTCCACCAGAGAAAACTTTCTTCACTATGAATGGACCATCGTAATTCGGAGTCCACTTTCCCCTGTGGTCTGTATGAGGAGGGAGGAGTCTTTTCAGCACAAGATCTCCTACTTGGTATTCTTGAAGCCTGACTTTCTGATCGAAGGCTTTCTTCATTCTCTTCTGATATAACTGCCCATGACAGATTGCAGCTAACCTCTTTTCTTCAATCAGATTCAGTTGATCGTACCGAGATCGGACCCATTCTGCTTCATTCAACTTGACATCCATCAGTACCCGCATGGAGGGTAATTCAACTTCAATAGGTAGGACTGCCTCCATACCATACACAAGCTGATACGATGTTGCCCCAGTGGATGTTCTGATTGAAGTACGGTACCCATGCAAGGAAAACGGTAGCCTTTCATGCCAGTCTTTGTAGGTGACCACCATCTTTTGCACAATCTTCTTAATGTTCTTATTAGGTGCCTCAACAGCGCCATTCATCTTTGGCCTGTAAGGAGAAGAATTGTGGTGTTGGATTTTGAAGTCCCGACACAGTTCTGCCATCATTTTGTTGTTCAAATTGGAACCATTATCAGTAATGATTCGCTTGGGCACTCCATACCGACAAATGATGTCTCTCTTTAGGAATCGGGCTACCACTTGCCTGGTGACATTGGCATACGAAGCTGCTTCATCCCACTTGGTAAAATAGTCAATGGCTACCAGGATGAATCTATGGCCATTTGAAGCAGTAGGTTCGATCTTTCCAATCATATCAATGCCCCACATGGCGAAGGGCTAGGGTGAAGACATTACATTCAAAGGATTCGGAGGCACATGCACCTTGTCCGCATAAATATGACATTTGTGGCACTTTCTAGCATAAGCACAACAATCTGCATCCATTTTGATCCAGTAGTAACCTGATCTCAACAATTTCTTAGCCATTACATGTCCTTTATCATGGGTACCAAAAGATCCTTCATGCACCTCGTGCATTAGCAAGTCTGCTTCTGTCTTATCAACACATCTGAGAAGTACCATGTCAAAGTTTCTCTTGTATAAGGAACAATCAGTATTCAGGAAGAAACTACCAGCTAGTCTTCTTAATGTTTTCTTATCATTGGATGATGCCCCAGGCGGGTATGTTTGATCCTCTAAGAAGCATTTGATGTCATGGAACCAATGCTTGTCATCTTTAGCAATATCCACGGAGAATACGTATACTGGTCTGTCGAGTCTGGATACTGAAATCCGAGGTATAAAGTTGGCAGCTTGAACTTTGATCATGGAGGAAATGTTAGCCAGAGCATCTGCAAACTGATTTTCATCTCGAGGGATATACTCAAGCTTGACTGTTGTGAAGAAAGTCAGTAATCTCCTCGTATAATCCCGGTATAGAATCAGATGCTCCTGGTGAGTGTACCATTTGTCGTTGGTTTGATTGATTACATGAGCTGAATCTCCGAATACAGTTAAAGTCTTGATCCTGAGGTCAATGGCTTCCTCAAGACCCATGATACAGGCTTCGTATTCAGCTTCGTTGTTAGTGTAGTTAAAGGTGAGTTTTGCCGAGAAAGACATGTGAACTCCTTTAGGTGTAATGAGTACTACACCAACTCCACGACCATTCATATTGACAGCCCCATCAAACATCATTGTCCATTCTTCTTCTGGGTCAGGCCCTTTAGTGTGAAAAGGCTCTTCATGATCTTTTGCTTTTATGAACATGATGTCTTCATCAGGGAAGTCAAATCTCATTGGCTGGTAATCATCAATGGGTTGCTCAGCTAGATAGTCAGACAATACACTGCCCTTGATGGCCTTTTGAGATGTGTACTAAATGTCATATTCTGTGAGAATCATTTGCCATCTTGCAACCCGTTCAATAAGTGCTGGCTTCTCAAATATGTACTTGACTGGGTCCTTCTTTGAGATCAACAAAGTAGTGTGGGTCAACATATACTGCCTTAGTCGGCGAGCAGCCCACGCTAAAGCACAACAAGTTTTCTCGAGCAGTGAATAACGTTGTTCAGAGTCGGTAAACTTTTTTCTTAGGTAGTATATTGCATACTCTTTTCGACCAGACTCATCATGTTGGCCCAACACACACCCCATTGACTCTTCTAATACTGTCAAGTACATTATTAGAGGTCTTCCTTCAACTGGAGGCATAAGAATTGGAGGTTCTTATAAGTACTCCTTGATTTTGTCAAAAGCCCTCTGGCAGTCTTCATTCCACCTGACTGTTTGTTCTTTTCTTAACAATTTGAACAAGGGTTCATAGGTTGTAGTAAGATGAGATATGAACCTTGAAATGTAGTTCAATCTACCTAGAAACCCCCGAACTTATTTCTCAGTCTTTGGTGCAGGCATCTCCTGAATGGCTTTGACTTTGTCAGGGTCGACTTCAATTCCCTTTTCACTTACAATAAATCCCAGCAGCTTACCGGACCGCACCCCGAATGTGCACTTGTTGGGGTTTAGCTTCAGTTGATACTTCCTCATACGCTTGAACAGCTTCAACAGATTTACCAGGTGGTCTTCTTCTGTGAGGGACTTGGCAATCATGTCATCCACATAACATTCAATTTCTTTGTGGATCATGTCGTGGAATAATGTCACCATAGCCCGTTGATAAGTGGCACCAGCATTCTTCAGTCCAAATGGAATTACCTTATAACAGAATATGCCCCAGGGTGTGATGAAAGTTGTCTTCTCCATGTCTTCAGGTGACATCTTGATCTGATTATACCCTGAAAATCCATCCATGAAGGAGAACACCGAGAACTGAGCCGTGTTGTCGACCAATACATCAATGTGAGGTAATGGGAAGTCATCTTTCGGGCTAGCTCTGTTCAGATCCCGGTAATCCACACACATCCGTACTTTGCCATCCTTTTTAGGCACAGGTACAATGTTAGCAACCCACGGCGGGTAACTAGTCACAGCAAGGAAACCGGCATCCCACTGTTTTTGTACCTCTTCTTTTATCTTCATGGCCATATCCGGACGAGTATGGCGCATCTTCTGTTTTACTGGAGGACAATCTTCTTTTAGTGGCAGCTTGTGCATAACAATGTCGGTATCCAGACCTGGCATATCCTGATAAGACCAAGCAAAGACATCAACGTACTCTCGCAGCATGTCAATAAGTTTCTCTTTCACTGAATCTTGCAGACGGGCCCCGATCTTTACTTCTTTCAAGTCTTCTTCTGTACCAAGATTAACTGTCTCAACTTCCTCCTGATGAGGAGTGATAACCTTCTCCTCTTGTCTTAACAACCTGGCTAGTTCTTCAGGTAGCTCATAATCTTCTTCAACCCCTTCATCGGCTTGATTAATCGGATTGTCAAAGTCATACGAAGTCATAGCAGTGTCGTTGTCGGTGCAGTCTGGAGGGCACTCTCTACAAGGGTTTAGATTGGTTCATTTTAGTGATCAGTTTTATCTTGTTTAGAAAAAGTAAAAATGAAGTTATTAATTTTGAAAAACATTGCCATTTTATTTTTGTACAAAAAATGAAAAATGAAAAACAGTGAGCGGGAAAAAAGAGAGACTCATTTGCAAAAGATGTCCTGATATTCATTAATTGATCGTTTGCACAAAATACAAGATGGCCCGATTACCAAATGAGCCCTGACATCTTGGGCAAGATGCAGGACTTGATGCATGCTTAAAGACAGGAAATAATAATTACTCTGCAGGAGTAACTCTTATAATTTCCTGGGAAGACCAGTTTGAGACTTGGTTCCCCGGGATCCTTGGACGTATCCAGTTTTCCAGGTTGCGTTCGTCTTCTTCCTCGTCTTCCAGACTGTTCACAACATCTGGGGTAAGCATTCCCCCGTTGACAAATTTGGGCTCCATTGCAGCCTCCGGTTGATCTTGTCGAGTTGGTCTGTAACCCAACCCGAATCTGTCTTCTTTCTTTTCTACTGGCAGCAGCTTGCCCCAGCCTTGAGCGGTACCCTCTTCAACAACCTTCTGGGCCCGTTGATATGAAGTGATGGAAGTTCCAGCTACAACAATGGCTTCATTGATGTTAAGGGCCTCAAACCCCTGACTCATAGTCTCATGGATCTCCCCATCCATCTCTATATACTTATAAGTATCCAGCTGGCTAACAAAACTATCTTCCTCCCCGCAGATTGTGATGATCTGGCCTTCCCACTAAAATTTTAACTTCTGGTGAAGGGTAGATGTAATAGCACCAGCGGCGTGAATCCAGGGTCTACCCAACAGACAGCTGTAGGCCGGCTGTATGTCCATCACAAAGAAGGTAGTTTTAAAGGTTTGTGGGCCAATCAACACAAGCAGATCAATCTCTCCAAGCACTGATCTCTTAGAGCCATCAAATTCTCTCACCACCAAGTTACTTGGACGTAATGCCAAACCATCATACTCCAGCTTCACCAAGGCTTTCTTTGGGAGGACATTGAGTGAAGACCCAATGTCTACCAGTACATGAGAAAGAACAACACCTTTGCACTCTAAGGTGATGTGTAAAGCCTTATTATGATTGCGTCCCTCCGTCGTTAAATCAGCATTTGTGAAGCCCAATCCATGACTGGTGTTTACATTTGCAACCACTGTTTCCAGCTGATTAACCATAATCTCTTCTGGCACGTATGATGCGTGCAAGACTCTCAACAATGCATTCCTATGGGCTTCGGAACACATTAACAATGATAATATAGAGATTTTGGAAGGTGTCTGATGAAGCTGGTCCACCACTTTGTAATCACTCTTTTTGATTATTCTCGTGAACTCGTCTACCTCTTGTTCAAAAGATGCCTTCAGAGTTTCTTTAACAGTTGACTCTTCAAGTACCACATTGTTCCCTTTTGCCTTAGCAGTAGCTTCTGCTTCAGCATTGGGCCTTGGTGTTTGTGAGGCAAAAAGGCTTCCGCTTCTGGTGAAGCCTCCGCCTCCCCCAACATTGTCAACTTGTGGTGAAGAGGTTGATGAATCTATAGTGATATTCTTTCCGTCGCAGTAGAGATCAGAACCGTAGTGCCAAGGTATGGCATTACTGCTTTCATAAGGAACAGGTCCAGGCACTGTAATGGTGACCAGACTGATTGCTACAGCAGAAGGAACTGTGATGGTATGCGGGTCATAGTAGATTGTGACTGGAGATCTGACAGGAGGTGTTGCAGTTTGTTGTTGGAAATTGTTGTTGGGATGAACATTTGCTAGGTCATAATAGATCGTGACCGTTGAGACATTTTCATTAATGTTTGCTGGTGTTGTAGGCGTTTCCGTTGATAAGATGGGTGTTGATGTTGTAGAAGTAAATGTTGCTGAACTGTGATCTGTTGAAATAATGGATGGAGTGATTGCTGGAGTTGTGGATGAATCAGTGGGAATGATAGTTATTGCTGTTGTAGGAGGATTTGATGAAGGAAGACTTGTTGATGTTGTAGGAGAATTCTTTGTTGCTGAAGAAAGAGTTGTTGATGTTGAAGGAGCCGTTGTGGTAATTTGCAAAATTCCATCTCTGATAATGCCATCTATGCCAAACCTTAGCTTCTCACAACCATTAGTAGCAGTTTTGCATGATTCGCAGCAGGCCCCACAGCCCGGGAACACTTGGCATCTTAAGAGTTGAGTCTTGACTTCTGCCAATGGTGTTTGAATCTGTGCAACATCATCAATTAGTGCAGATGGTTGGTCCTCTTCTATGGAATTAATCCTGGGCCCACCATGATTAGGCATAGTATTTCTGTTAACATTCGGAGGAGGTGTGAAATTGAGAGCTTTGGAATCGACCAGATCTTGAACCTTCATTTGCAAGGCTTTGCACTTCTCGGTATTGTGACCAGGTGCGTTGGAGTGAAAGGCGCACCTGGCACTGGCATCGTAATTCTTCGGGAGATTGAGAGGATCTGGTGGAGCCAACGTCCTTAACTCAACCAGGTTAAGCTTCAGGAGTTGTGGCTGTAAAGCAGCATAAGGCATATGAATGGGGTCAATCACCCTATTTTCTTGAGATGGCCTCTGTTGAAAGGGGCGTTGCTGTTGGTTGTTGTTGTTATTGCTGTAAGTTCTTTGTTGCGGAAAATGAGACTGTTGCTGATAATGATGTTGTTGTTGTTGAGGATATAATGGTTGTTGTGGAACTGGATCCGGAATAGTAACGGCTGCTATGGATCTGTGAGAATACTAGGGTCTGCCCTTGCCTGCAGGGATAGCATTTGTTTCACCCGCCCTTCGGGGTCCTGCAAAAGGTTTTCTGGGGTTGTTGGAGGAACTGGCACCATTGTCAGAGATTTTGCCCATCTTCAAAAGACTCTCAATTTTCTCACCAGCTATGACTACATCGGCGAAACTGGTGGAAGAGAATGCAGCAAGTCTATCAATATAAGTTCCCTGCAAGGTGTTCATAAACATGTCAGCCATCTCCCTTTTCGACATGGGTGGTTGGACAGCAGCAACAAGCTGTCTCCATCTTTGAGCGTAATCCCGAAAGCTCTCCCTTGAAGACTGAGACATGCCCATCAGAAGAGTTCTATTGGGGGCCATGTCTAGGTTGTACTGGTATTGCCGGATGAAGGCCTCGGCCAAGTCTTTCCAACATCTTATAGTGGCCCTTGTCAGATGCGAATACCATTCTCTTGATGCTCTAGTCAGGCTATCCTCAAAATAGAACATCCATAACTTCTCGTCCCTGGTATAAGCCTTGAGTCTTCCTAAGAAAGATTGTAGATGAGTACGCGGGCAAAAGGTACCATTATATTTTTCAAAGCATTGGGGTTTGAATTTGTGGGGAATCCTCACCCCATCTACCAGCCCCATATCCATTACGTCAAAGCCTAAAGAATTCTGGGATTCCAAGGATCTCAGCTTTTCAGCAATCTCATCCAGTCTTCTGTCATACACTTCATCTCCTGCTCCAATGACAGCGAATTGTTCTTCTTGGGGATCCTCTTGCAGGATTCTGCCCCCAGCAGCATTACCTTGAACATTCCTTGTACCATTAGCATCTGGATTCAAGTGGGGCCCATACTCTGGTGGGTCGATACGAGGCTGTCCTCGTTCATTATTGCTAGTTCCCCCTGTTCCGAGATGGGGCTCTTCAGGTGTCTTCCTTTCTACCAGCTCTCTCAACCTCTCTTGGCTCTGGGCTAAGCCAGTCATCACAGCCATAAACTGAGACATTTGGTTTCTCATCTCGACCCTTTCATTTACCATCTGATTTCTCACTTCATTCAGGTCCTGTTGTACCTTCTCCATCTGAATGCCTGGAAGGTTGGTACGCGTTGGGTACCGGTGTGTGCGGTTGACAGGGAACACTCGGCGACGAGCAATGTTTCCTGAAAGCACAACAAAGTGAGAAACAAAGAATAAACAAAAACCTACAAAACAAAGAAAATGTTAGTATGCAATGCAGTATGCTTATTTGTTTTCCAAGGTATCCGGTTTGGTTCTTGGTTTTGACCTTTCCAGACCTCGAGGAGATGCTTGATGATGTTGAGAGAAAGCCCACCAAAATAAAATAAACTGATGTATTACAAATAATGAAAATACATAGTCTGTTTACAACACAAGCCCATGGTGGGTCAAAAATACAACAAAAAGGAAAAGTACATCAAAAGAAAGGAAATACAAGCAAAAGGAATCAGACATCCAGTCCGTAGTCATCTTCCCTGACCTCCTTCAGGAGTGTCTCAGTCACTGGACCAGCTGGGTGCTTTGTAATGGTCCTAATGAGGAGGTTCCTGGTAGCAATGGCATTAGTCAACTTCTTATGTCTGTCCTGATCGTTTGATCTCTTTAACCCCACTCGGAGCTTCAATTCTGATATCTCCTTCTGAGCTACCAACAAAGCTTCCTGCTGCTTCTTCTCATTGGCCTCCAGCTGCTCAATCTTGGCCTGAGTCCTCTGGTCTTCTTGTGCACGGGCTTGGGTGATCCTGATCCACCTAGCCTGGCTTTCCTCCAGGTAATGCTCAGCCCTAGCTTTCTGAATCTTGGCCTCCTTGCATGCATTCTTCAATATCTGTTCCCCTGCTCTTGCTTTCCTCATGTAGTCATTTGTTCTCTCAATCTTGGTAAGATGCTTAGTCTTGAGTCTTTCCAATCTCTCAATGTCCAGACGACCGTCATTTCTTTCCCAAAGAGTCTCCTTCAGGGCTTCAGATAGCTGATTATTCCTTTCTTTCAGCTTTTCAAATTCCTCCAGGCTAACAGTTGATGTAGGCTGTACTGTAGATGGTCCAGGTATGTCTTCCAAGGTGAAAGGCATTCTGGTGATCTGGCTCTAGTACGGGACCAATCTGAGTACTGAGCTGAAGCAACATTGTTGCATCTTCCAAGGATGGCTGTCCCTTTGGTCTGGATGTTGTCCCAAGCCCAGGAAGCTTGCCTGACAACAGCTGAATTAGGTTGCACTTCACAGTATAGGGTCTCAACTAAATCATATCCTCTGGGAGGGTGAACTAAGGCATATCCCAATTGTCTCTTAAACAGTAAAGGGTTGTAATTGATGCAACCTTTTACTCCTATCAGAGGCATATTAGGGTACTGCCCACAGCTGGTAATAATATCCTTGCCTTTGGTGCTCTGGGTGCACCACCTGATATCATCTGATGTTAAGGAAATGAACCTCTTGGCCCAATTCTTCTGCTGGTGGGGGTTCAAGAAGGCATCTGATTTAGGAAAGTGTCTGAGTAGCCAAGAGTAGAACAAAGGAGCACAACATCTGACCAACTTCCCCCTTTGTTTTTCATTTCTCTGATGGATGGAGTGGTAAAAATCCCCTAGCAATGTAGGCACTGGGTTCCTCAGCAGAAACAAGTGGATGGCATTCTTACTAACAAATTTAGGCTCATCTGCAAACAATGTAGCCCCATATATGCTGAGGGATAAAAGTGAACAGACTACCCTCCATTCTCCCAATGTAGCCTTCAGGATAGCCTGAGAAATCAAGAAGTCCAGATGTAAACCAGGAATCCTAGCTTTTGTTGTCATATTTTGCTCAATAAGGGCAGGCTCCAAGTACAATGCCCTTGATATTTCCTCACTTCTGGGAGCAGTCATCTCTGGGTTGAAAGGGATCCCTCCTCTGATAGGCACTTCAATCAACAAAGAAAACTCTTCCAACAGAGGCCCTATCTGAAAGTCTGGAAAGGTGAAGCACCTGAGTGGGGGGTCATAGAACTGCAAGCATGTGTGGATCATGCTTCTCTGAGAAGAATCAAGATCCATAACCATGTCCAAAATACCCCCATAGTGCTCTCTAAACAGTGGGATGTGGTCAGGTGTGATAAGAGACTGGACCTGCCTGATACCAGTCAATATGGGCTCAAAAAAGTGATAAGATATGTTGCTTTTCCTTGGAACATCCATGAGTGCTGATGAAGAAGCTGAAGACAAATGCTGATGAAGATCACAGACTGAAAAGCTGGAGGTAAATCTCTGACAGACTGATGCAGGTGCTGAGGGAGGTAACTGAAGCAAATGCTGAAAAAGATAACTGAAGCAGAGGTCTAAGCAGTAGAAGGGGTCAAAACCAAACCAAATATGATGTGATGGATACCCTGAAAAACAAATAAACAAATGTTAAATGATGCAATGATGATATATGCAAATGATATGCAAGGGTTTGTGATCAAGAGCTGGATCTGATTATCTGTCTTGATATAAGGTCCATGTATGTTTAAAGGTCCGGATGGAGGCTCAGAAATCCAGTAACCAGGGTGGGGGACTCAAATAAAGAGTCACATATCCAGGGTTAATCACAAGAACTGTCCAAAGTGAAGCATTCTTTAAACAAAACTGTAACAGGGTATGATGTGGCCATGGGTTCCTGCAAACCTGTAAACAACCCAACCCCCTCACATGTAATGTTCTAGAACAAGGATCCTCAGACTTGGATCGGTTATGAGAAGTGTAAACACTTCTAACCCGGAGGTACAGTGTTTACAATAACCATAAAAGATCCTCCTCTAATTCACCCCAGATTCTGAAGGTCAAAAATAAGGTCATCCAGACTTAGCAGGCTTCCCAGATAGCCCTAGCACTACAGGAAATCTGTAGCACAGAGTTCTCAAGAAGAAACCCACATCTGAACTATGTTTCATATTCCCGCACCAGACCGAAATGGAATGGGAAAGAACATGAACCACTCTAGCCTAGGAGTCACTCAGGTCCCAGGTATAGGACCTTAATCACTCAATGGAACCCCACCCACCAAAGAAAACCAGATCCAGCACAGTGATAATGACAGTATGAAATATGCATAAGACTGTAAAAGAAGGCAATAAATAAAGTTGTACATAAAGCAATAAATAAAGAAAATAAATAAACACAATTAGCACATAACACCCCAGTAAACACAAATCAATCAAGCGCTAGGAGGAACCCACAAAAGGAACCAGAAGCCCTGGTTGCAGTATAAGGTTTCCCAGCAGAGTCGCCAAGCTGTCGCTCCCGCCAAATGACACAGGGCCAGAAGGGGTACAGACGTGAACGGTCGGCGAAAGGAGAACATGAAGATGAACTGAAAAGAGTCGCCAGCTAGGCATTTTTATCCCGAAGGAAATGTAATGCTGCATAAACCTAAGAAAAGATGGATAAGACGGTTGCGAACCAAAGAAACCGAGAAAGGGGGTTGGTTACAACCTGGGAAGGTATTAGCACCCAGATTGTCCGCCGTACTCGACGGGATCCACGCTTGAAATATTTGTGCTTAAAGGGGTAGTGTCAGGGCTATTTTTGTGTGCAAAAGCTGGAAAAGAATACAAATGTCAGTGCAAAAGAGGTATAAAGTGAAGAAGAGGAGTGCCAGTGTAAGGAAAGAATGCAATGCTCAAGACAATGAGGCTTAAAGAATAATGCTGGAAGAGGGGGAATATACAGAGACTTTTGTTCGATAACAGTTAAGTTATGCCTACGTATACTGAAAGATGAATTGACTTGTGAACTGCTTACTTGCCTATGCTCAAATGTATGACCTGTCTGGCTCAGGTGGAAATTGTCTTGCATTAGACGGAAGAAGCAAATTCTAGTTTGTGAGTGAATGAGGTGAGAAAAGAATCCCGGAGGAGACGATTATTGTTTGTTTTTGGTGTTTTCAATCTTTTATATATTTTTTTGGAGTTTGTCATAAGAAAATGAGCTTAAGCCTAAACCAATGGTTAGTAAACTCATCACATCTTCCCTCTGATCATTATCCTACTTGCATTTATTTAGTTGTTTTTTTGGAGTTTTTGTTTAGTGTTAAGTAATGAGTTTAAGCCATAATCAAGGATTTAATGGACCCATTACACCATCCTAATAGAAGGATAATAGATGAGAACATTTAAGTTGAGGAAGATACCTCAACTTAATCCATGATTAGGGATTAACCTCATGACAAAACAAATCCTTTATTAAAGTGGATTTTAGTTAATGGTAAGATTAAGAAGTGAATTTTATGGTTTGTAAGACAACTTGAGGGGGACTTGTCCATTAACACTAGGGTTAGTCCTTCTTAACCAATTAAGGAAGAATTAGAACCCTAATGCAAGGCCCAAGTTACAAGCTTGATGTCTTAGTGATTTATTAGATGAATTTATTAAAGGATTTAAACACATTAAGGGTTTAACACTAAGGATTAAAGTTATACACTCCATCCTAAGAGAAGGATGCAGGCATAACCTTAATCACAAAGCCTTAAAGCCTTTAAGGATTAGTCCCTGATTATGAGATGAGAAGAGAAGACACAAAAGATGACACAAAGGTAAAACTAATGGGGGGACTAATCAAACCCTAATTATGATCATGCTTCGGTATTCCTATGGTTTATGAGGCTTGCAAGAGATCTTCAAGAAGAGCCATCAAGGAAGAAGCAGATGAAAGGAGGAGAAGCAGAAGAAACAAGTCAACTTACTTCACTTAAGAAGATAAGTTGCTTGAAGAAAGAAAGTGAGGAGGGAACATGAGTGAGAAATCTCACTCTAATACAAATAGAAAATGCAGCAATGAATGCACAAGAGAGAAGAGATTGTGAGAAGTGAAGGCAAATTCACTTCTCAAAGTAACTTACCACCTGGAAAGTTAGTAAAAGGAAATGAAATGAAATGAAAATGAAATGAATACAAGGATGCAAACCAAAACCAGAAGCATGAACATGATGCAAATGATGTTAAGAGATGGTACAAATTCATGTCAAGAGATGTGAATGATCATACAAGTAATGAGGATGCAAATGAAGCATGAAAGGAAGCATGAAAGTTCATGAATGCACATGAAGTGAAATGAATACATAACATGGCAAATGGATGATTCAATGATCAAACATGATTCTAATGTGTCCTAAAATGTCTTATAAGTCATGTGAATGCATAAAATGTCATGGCAAGTTCATGAATGCAAGCATATGCAAGATGTATGCAAGTGAAGATGCAAAATTAGGGTTTTATGAAAGGATGAGATGCAAAACTCAAAAACAGAAACAAATGACAAGATAAAAAATTGAAAATGGACTTAAAGGAATCCTAACCCTATATGAAAACACACCCCAAAGGAGAAGACCTAACTCTAAACCTAATGAAAGTTATGATTTTTCTAAGTTATCTAGGGTTTTAAGGTACCTAAAGGGAAAAAATGCCAATCAATTCAAAAAGGCAGAAGAAATTCATGACAAAATTATGTTAGAAACTACATTTCAAATGAAGATCAATGTAAAAAGAACCATGGTCATACCATTCTTGGTTAGGCAGAAAATAATTTTTGAATTTAGGGTTCAAAAATGGGATTTTATGAACCCTAAATTCAAAGAAAAAATGTCAAAAATGATTCAAAACCAAAAAGAAATTTGTGTGGATGGTATGACAATGTCTCTAAATGTTTAAAGATGCAATATGATTTTTTTGGGATTTTTTAGAAACCTAAATGATATTTTAATTAATTAATTTTCATTAATTAATTAAAATAAACAATTAAATGTCTAAAAAATAATTTTTTAATGCAAACAATAAAAATAAAAATGTTTTGGGTTGATAAAATTATTTGGAATTAAAATGCTGAAAGAAAATATTTTTTTTGGATTTTCTATGTATTTTAAATAATTCGTACAAAATAAATAAGAAAAATGAAATAAAACAAAATAAGATGAGAAGTATGCAGGATGGAGGGACATGATTGAAACTGGGTTTGGTTTGGGTTGACCGGCGCCACATCCAATGGCCCAGATTCAAATCTCACTAATCCTATTTAATTATTTAATTAAACCTAATTAAATGCTAATGACCTAATCATAGCCCTTCAATCACGCGCGGGAGAACAGATCAAAGGGTCCTTATTCAAACAATGCCCTAACCCTAATTAACACGTTAATGACATTCAAGTGGCTGGAGAAGACCTCCGGTCATCTTCTCCGACCAGACTCTCCCCTGAAAATTTCTAACTCACTCAAAACCTCACCCCAAGCCCCCTAAAGCTCCAGAATCACTCAACAAACATCAAGGAACAAGAATCCAAGCACGAAATCCATTTATTTTCAGAAACAAGCATGAATCGAATCAATCTCTTTTTAGGTCAAAAATTTCAGAGATTCGTTTCATACTCATCTCTTCACCATTTTCAAAAATAACAAGTTCAGTGCACTCAGGGGAACATGGGAAACATTCCTATAACTTAAAAAGAGATTTCTGGAAAAAAGTTTGAGGTGGCTACCTGAGGTGAAGCTTTGCTATCTGGAGCTTTCCGGCCACTTCTCTTGTGCAAAACCATTCCCCTTGACCTCCTGATGAAGCTTTGATGCTTGGAAGACATTTGTGATGGCTGGTTTGAGAGCTTATAACCTTGCTGCACCAGAATCGTGTTTTTGTTTGAGGTGGTTTCGGGCTATGGTGATGGGTGGGAAATGATCTTGGGATGATGCTGAGTTGTTTTGTGAAAGAAGTTTGAAGTTTTGTTAAGTGTGCTGAGAGTTTCGAAGGAAAATGCAAGAGGGATGATTTTTGGTAACTTGAGAATGCTGAAGTGTTAGGTTGTGTTCTTGTGTGTTATGGCTTGCATAAAGTCCACATATCAAGTTGTGATAGGTCTGTGGAGTTGGTGTGGGCTATGCTGATTGGTATGTGGTGTTTTGCAAAAAGTCAAGATTTCTTGTACTTGAGGTATGGGCAAGTGGCAGGCTTGGTACAATAGGGTGTCTGGTGCATCAAGGATCAAGGATGGCCATGGAATTCACTTTGAGGCAATTCAGCATGTTTGTGAAAAGTTCTTGGTCATTTTGCAATTTCATGAAACTTTGGCCCCTTTGAGATTTCTTCATGGGCAAGGCATGAAATGTTGTGATTCCTTGGGAAATTTACAGCAAAATGAGTCATGTGATGTTGTTATGATGTTTAGAAGTCAATTATAGGTCACTTAGAAGCTTGGAACTTGAAATTGCAAAAATCCCTCTTTGGCATGAAACACGAAATTATGTGATTTTTGCCAACTTTGGAAATCCATAACTTGAGTTCCAAAATGAATTAGATCTTGTTCTTGTACTTTTTGAAAAGGGAATGATCCAATCTACAACTTTCATGACCAACAATTTTTCATTTGAAGCATTTTTGGTTGAGAAAGAGGAGGTTGAAAAACTTTCCCAAAATGGAAAGTTTACATTACAACTTATTTCCATTTTTGGAAACTTTTGGTTTTGCTCACTTTTCTTCAAATTTGTGAACTTCTAAGCACTTCAATGATCAAATAAAGACCATATAACTTCAATTTGATGAAAGATCCACTTTGGTTCCATGTTGGGGGGCCTCAGATGCCCTGATTTTGCTCTGACTTGCTCAAGAAGTTACCCAGTGATCAGATGACTTCCACAATGAATTTCTTCATCAAACTTGGTACACATGATCCTTATGACATATTAAGAACATTAGAAACAAGAATGGCCCAAAAATTTTGAGTTATGGCCTCTGAAACCAAAACCCTAATTTTAGGTCATTTGTGTAGTTAAACCCTAGCTCTGCTTCCATGCTTTGCCAGTTCTTGTGATTCTTTGACTTCCTTGATATTTGGTGGATATAATATGATGATTGAAAATACATGGACCCTCTTGAGATGATTGAAAACCTTTGGAGTGGCTCAGATGGATCTTGGATGGCTCAAATCACAAACCCTAGATGCAGATGAACTTGAACCAATGCAATGAAGCAAAAATGCAACATGATATGATATGATTGAACTTAAGTAAATATGAAAGATCACAAGCCATGGTATGAACTTAGTGAGGGCAAATTTGGGGTGTTTACAATTACTTCCCAACATCGGTAAGTTGCATATTAAAGGGAGAAATTGTTACCTTGAACACGCAAAAGGGGTAAAAGCAGGTAGTGTGGCTGATCATTTTTTCTCAAATTTCAATAGGTGTTAATAGAACCACAACCACCCTCCATAGTCATGATAAAAAAAGGACTTCCTTAAAATGGCTGACGGCAAGAAACACATGCATGAGAGCTGGTATTTCCCTTGAAAGTTTGTTTGATCGATAAATTTATGTGCATGGATGTGTTAAGAGACTTACGTTTGATTTACTGTGCAGGTCAAAAAGTGGGTTAGTTTTTGAGAAGGAGGAGACTGACGCTATAATAGAAAGGATGGTGTAAGAAGTTCTACAAAGCAAGGTTGCTGTAGATAAAAGAAAGGTTTCGTCAAAGGATGTAGGCGTTGTGGATCTGACATTGACGGAGGAAGCAAAGAGAGTTGAAACAGGTAACGTTTTAGAAAGGTATTATGGATCTAATATAGCCACTGTGATGTGCTTTTCGGACAACACGATCAATAACAGTATGTTTCGTCGATTGTTGTGCAGAAAAATCTCAGAATCAGAGCATACCGCTGAAGCAACGGAGAGACGCGAAGAACACCATGAAAGACAACAAGGTACGAAAAGACTTTTATGTTCTGTTGCATGTGTTAGGAAATTTTATTTAGAAAAATATAAGATATGTAAAGTATGGGTGGAATAGAATCTAATGCGTTAGTGTTGAAACAATAATGTATAATGTTATAAATCGTAGAAACAGGTGTATTTTAGTATGTATGTCATGTTTAGAAATCTTTACAGCAAGTGGCGTTAGATAAAATAGATTGGCGTCAAGTGGATGTAAAATGTGCGTATGTTTTGTTCTGAATATAAAATGTTGTTTGATAGTTCTTACTAACTTCGAAGTATTAGAAAGTAAGTTGTTTGGACAAAATGAATAAAGGATGTGTTTGTGTTGGGTATTAGAAGAAAGTTAATCTTGAAATGTTGTGTGTGTTCAGAAATCTGACAGCCTACCTGAAAGAACAGGAGTTCCTGGACGACCAGTATCGTCAGGTATACAGGATGAGTTTTTTTTGAGAGGGCTGCGATGCTTGATCAAGACGTAACAAAGAAAGATCAGGATGTAACAAAGAAAGTAAGGTTTTTTGCCCAATCTGTACAAATATTTGGCTACACCAACGGCGAGGAAATTTCAAGATCTGGGTAAGTTCTACAAAACAGTGTTGTGAATAATTGATATTTTAGCATAAATTAAGAAATAGTGTAAAAGATATCAATGGTAAAACAAGGTTGGTGACACTAAAAGAAATGAAAGTGGTGAAAAGAATGAGGTCGGCAATACAGAAATGGGAGGTGAGGAGGAAGTTCGTGGTCGTGATGCTGATCAACCTGAGGGTAGGCGTCTGATATCATGGAAAAAGATAATTAGAAATAAAAAAAGTTCGAGTAACAACGTCCTTGTAAGTTATATGTCTGCCAAACATTATTATAGATTCATACATTTGTATTCGATATTAATTAATACTCATAAGGTAGCTTAATTTGTGCAGCAACTTCCACAACATGTGATTAAGACCGGTTGTTCAGACGGAGTGAAGGACATTAAGCTCTTTGACAGGGATACGGAAGAGATGTATGGTGATGTTGTAACTACTCGGAAAAGAGCACATTGTGTGGAGTAACACGTTGGTTACAGATGGTATGTGTTTGCCAAGAACAGAGAGCTTATGGATGGTGACATTCTGACTTTCAGTGTTAGGTTCCCACCGGCAAGGCGCATGTACGTGAGGATGTCAAGAGCCAGAATCAGAAAATAGTGTTGACTTGTCCAATATTTTCGATTTTTTTGTGACACAGATGATTGATATCATCGTGTTGTCAGTTATGTATTAATCATGTGATGAAAAATTAGTAAGAATAATATATTAGTAGAAGTGTTTGACTGTTGTTATGTCTGTTTGAATATGTATGTGATGTATGTTTTTGACTTTAGCTGGATCAGATTCAATATTGTTGATGTTAATGTAAAGACAACATTGTTGTTGCTTCTAATGTAAAATATTGTTGTTTTTATAATTTTGCAGTATTGTTTCCAAAGAAATTTGAACAGTCTCTTAAATAATCCAATTGTGGTGGAAAAAACAAACCACTTATCCGTATTATAAACATACAATGCTAAGGGTTCATATATACATGTGTTTAATTTAATATGTTAGACAGTTCATGAGATGGTGGAAAACAATCAGCAGAAAGTGATGTTAAAGGAGATGGAAAAAGTGTAGTGTTAATGTTAATTTAGTAAAAGTTGAATTTGTGTAGGGTATAAATTCAATTGTGGTATTTTTAAAAACAAAACTGATACGGAAAGGAGCCCGTGGGGTCCTTTATCAATAGTATAATATAACATGCATGTCCTATTTGGAAAACTTTAATGGATAGATAACAATAAAATTTGCACTGCTTGAATGGATAAGTCCAAAAGGAAGATTGAGGTGAATAAAGTAGGATATGTTATAAATGCATTATTCAAGAATAAATTATATGTATGACACACTTGAGGAAAAAGCCAAAATGTTATATATTCATTTATGTCAGCTGGCACATGAATGAAGAGAAAGTTTGGTGGGTATGGTTGGAAAATAAATTTTGCCCCAAGGACCATGATTAATGTATCCAATGTATTATGTTGGTAGATGAGTATTAAACTAAAGAGCAAACACACATGAGGCTACTAAAACTTTACCACTCAAACTGGGTTACCTAGTTTTTCAGCACAGTTGTTGTAGATCCAAGACCGAGATGGATCTATGTGGAACTCTCAATCATTCTGAACTGGTGGATTATTTCATAACATTCAAAATCTCGGCACAGGTTCGCATATACTTCGATGTAGTTTATGTTGATTAGTGTTTTGGTTTAATAATAAAGAATTTGTTCTCATCTCACATGGTCACCTATATTGATTTGCTGCAGCCATACCCAGAGATTGACCCTTCTTTTGTGAAAAGTTGTGGAACTGAGATTTCAAAAACCTGGATAGTGATGAACAACCAAGGGGTTCATCACGACCTGATATATAACCAACAGGAGTTTCATCCTCTTATTATCAGTGGTTGGCCTTGTATGCAGAGTTACTACAGCTTGCCATCTGATGTTGTATTGACGATTGGTTACTATGGTAACAACAATTATGGGATTTTGTTATTTAAAGAGGTGTTGAGATCTCAACATCTACTGCGTTTTCACAGTAGATGTTGTCATATGAAGGAGATTTATATGTTTGATGTCACTCTTACGGCGTTTAGCACAGAAAAAGAAAGATTAGGTGAGTTTTGTCTAAATTATGTATTGTAAAAAGCATATGTAAATGTTATATGATGTACATACGACAACTAAAGTATAAATATTTTGCAGAGATTGCCAGAAGAAATGGAAACCGTAATGAGAGAGAATGCATACGAAGACTTTGTGTTGTGCGGCGACACTTGGAGGAATAGATTGATGTGGTTGTTCAATGTTGGAGACAGTCGAAACACAAAGTTAGGTTATGGTTGGTCCATATTCTGTAAGTCGAATAATTTCAAGGCTGGAGATCAAATTATATTTAGATTTGATGTTACATTCACGCCTAAAACATGCTATGTATATTTATCACCTTAAGCACAAGACATATGTTTGTTTATTATAAAATGTTTTTCTAAACTACTGAACAATTAAACTCTTAATGTTATGAAGTACAAATTCAGTTTGATGTTTGTTTAACCAAATTACATGAAGCCATCGCAACTAAACGATGACCTTAGTAAAACACGGGCTGTATAATTCAAAATAAAATCATCGTAGTCAGGCATCAGGTTCAATGTGGGTATTGTTCTTGATCTTCAAGTTAAGTTTAGTTGGTAAAATAGATTTGCAGAATGACCACTTGAATCATCATATTTTTCCAACATGACCAAATAATAAAAACACAATCATAAATCTTATAAATATGTAGCCTGAAAGTTGTAAAGTTTAATAAGAATTACGAAGAAAACATACCTTGGGCATAACCTAACGTTCTCGACAATTAGATATTGTTGAAAACCTCTTTGTAAACAACGTTTGTAGTTGTCGATTTCAGCTTGTCGTTTTCATCATAAACCAAAATTTTGATTCCCTGTTTAGTTATGACTCTGGATATTGCGACATAGATCTGACCATGAGTGAATACGTCCCTTGGCAGGTAAAGTCCATTTGTATCCAGGGATTGTCCTTGAGATTTATTGATCGTTATTGTGTATGAGACAACTATAGGAAATTGACATCGTTTAAGCTTGAAAGTTCAAGGAGACTGCGAGGGTGACATATCCATTCAAGGGATATACATCATGTTTCCATAACCCTTTCCGACCATTATTCTTGCCTCGATGACATGGTTTTCCATATTAGTTATCATAACCCTTGTGCCGTTACATAAACCTTATGACTGATCTATGTTCCGCATTAGCATTACCGGTGTTCCACCTTTAACTTAATGTGATGGTTAGGTAACCCAGAAGTACTAAGTGAACTTAGAAACTTTGGTGTTAGGATGTCCACTACATTGGCATCATGAATTTCAAACTTATCCAAAGAATTAGAGCTATAGTAATCCCTTATTTCTCCATATAAAAGTTGGCATGTTATTGATTGCATTTAATATAACAGTTAAATATTATGGTCCAGAAGGAGATAAATACCCGATATTAATTCTAAGACGTGATCGTTGATTTTATCAACAACCTCTAATGTAGAAGAAAGTATTGCGCGAGATCTGAGGTAGTCGTTATATTTGTAATGGAGGAGAAAATCAGGATAGGTACTATTTACAATGCCAAGAACAGGGTCTTCATAATCTGTGATTAAAAGTTTCAGCGGTAAGTCAATGTCCGCGGATCCGTCAATTGGCTCGGACAGTTTTCCTTCACCAATTTGCAAGAGCCATTTTGAGAAGTCAGTGATTTCTTTCTTTTCACGTTCGTTTGGGCCCGATTGTAGTCGCATGTTCTGTGTCAAAGTTAAAACTTGTACGGAACGCCATATGTAAGCAACATTTATTGCGGAGTGCACAATATCAGAACGACTCCCTCTGGGAACAACCGGTAATATCTATAAAAAATCACCACCGAATACAACAACCTTTCCACCAAATACATCCTTTGAATTACTATAAGTACTCATAACATCCTTCAAAGTTCGGTCAAGTGCCTCAAAATCATGCTTGTGCGCCATTGGTGCTTTGTCCCATATGATAAGCTTCACCTGCCTCAGAAGATCGACTACATCATCTTCGTAGTCAATTTTGCAAGTCGAATTTTCCAGTGTTGGTACGAGAATCTTAAATTTAGAATGCAGTTCTACCTCATGGCAATAACAGAGAAGCAATTCTGCTGGTGGCAACTGTTAAACATATATGATGTCTCGATCTCAATGCACTTGCGAGCGTTCGCCACATGTATGTTTTTCCGGTTCCCTCGTAACCATGTAAGAAGTACACCCCACCCTTCTGAGCTTGGACAAATTTCATAATTTTATCAAATATTGTTCGTTGCTCATCTAAGGAAAATCCATGAAGACTAATAAGTATGAAAAGAATGGAAGTGACTTTGGAAGTGCATATAAATGAAAGGTGTCAAACCTGTTAGTGTGTTAGAAAGGTTGTTGAATTTGGATCTCATAGCAGCCACGTCATAACTCTGTTCATCATATATTAGTCGGTTGCCGATTTGATGTAGAACATACCCGTCCGGATATGGAATCGGTGCAAATTCTTTGAGACTTTGTAGGTTAGCTTGAAGAAGTTTTTCAATTTCGATTAAAGTCAAATTCAGAAATTGCTCTTACGATAAAACTAAATCTTCCCAATTGTAATTACAACATACAATCATTGATTAAGTATAACTTAAAAGCACAGTGATTGGAAAATGATAATATGCACGAGTTATTTGTCGGATTGAATATTTGAACATAATTTTTTTATGATGGTTACAACCTGTATTGTGTGCCAACAGTCGTTGTGCATGGAGTAAGCCATTAGACAGTAGAATCCATGATTCTTCCTAAACATGAGCCGGTCTACTGATGGCCCCAGACAAAAGCATTACTACAAAATGTTTGCGGAGAAAGTGACCCCGAACCCCACTCACTCGCCTCTTTTATTGCACCAATGTACTCTCAATCATCTTCAAGGAATCCTATTTCAAAACATGCGTCCCTAAAAGTATCGAATTGAGTGTCACCGACTTTGCGAATTTCTTCATATGTAGTCATACCCTTGACTACTGTCAACATCATTCGCAAAAAAAAAGCTCCCCGGTCGTAGGTGGAAACCATATCAAACGGCCAATGGTGAATCCCTTTTTTCGAGGTTTCCACACTCTGGTCCTCTTATGATAAACAAACTTAGAGAAAAATTGACCATATGTTAGTGATCAAGCGTCTTGGTATGTTCCATTATCAACCAACCAAGCAGTGAACATTGATTCAGACACACTTGCTTTTTCCAGTATATTTTCCATTTTGGCATGGTCGGCATAGTAAACCGCCTTTTCACCGACCAAATGGTAATACATTCGTTCCACAGTCGGTTTCCTACAGTGGATATTGTAAGAGTAAATTCTCCAACATGCCTCACTTGGAGATACATATCGAAAATCCAGATATTGTTTGATCTCATCAATTGGTTCTTTGTCATTCCTGTTGCCAGGGCTTGAAGTTGTGATGGTTGTCGTAATTCGATCAAATCCTTTGTGAATATACTTGAAGCGATATTTGATAGAAGTCACTTGGTTACACCATTCCATGTTAATATGTGTGTGGTACTTCAAAAGAAATCTTGTATTATACGGTACAACATGTCGATTGTCCAAAGCAATGTTGTTTTTGTGAATGACTTGGGAATTCGATCGTCTTCGGTAAAGAGGATACCCATCTGCATCAACAACAGTTGTTTCTTGATACTTTTTAGGGAAGTATTTCGAACACTTTCTATTTTTCATACACGGTGAAGTCATGCGTGACTGATCACAAGGTCCATGTATCATGTGTGCTGACACCAAGTTGTATAACACAGGACGAGCTATTGGGTCTGGGATCTCAACAGAAATAATCTTATCTATGTCAGAAGGTGTCAGGTGTTTTCTCTGTACGTGTAAAAAGACCAGTATATGAGCATGTGGCAGACCGTGTTTCTGAAATTCAATTGTGTACATAACTGTCAGGAAAAAAACGTTTTTTTATTACACAAACGAAATCCATTGATAAGGTGAAATGAGTGTTTCAATAACATATTCAAGAATGCTTACATGCGATAACCTTACCAAGGACGTGACGTTTGGTTATATTAGTCATGAGCTCGTCAAATTTAAGTTTGAAAACTTTGGAAATTATATTCGGTCTATCATGTGGCTTCAAAGTAGTACCAGACATCGCACATGTTATTTCAGGCCAAGCAGGGTTGCATGCAAATGTAATAAATAAATCAGGGAAACCCAACTTGCTTGAAATAGACATACCATCAAAATATAGTTGATCCATGTTCGCCTGCTCCCAACAAAGGTCGAAGGCAAAACCGCGCGCTTTCCCCTCTTCAGTGCAGTATTAGATTCAGTACCGCGACATTGGTCATTGAGTTGGTTATATTTCCCAACGCGTAATTTGGATTGATTAGTCCTTAACCAGTTAATTTGCTCAGACTCCATCATCGCGTATCCATCAACTAAAAACTGATGAAAAAGTCATCTCGAGTGAAGTAATGTTTTTGCCTCTGAACTACGCTCCTGCAATCGGAACGATAGCCAATCTTTGATGGATTGATGGTTTGTCCTGTTTACCTTGTGTTGATGCTCATATCGGTGAAGTATATCTTTTCTGTATCCATCCTCGCCGTAGACAAAAATGATAGGGTATTGGTAGGCTAAGTACGCGAAATAAAACTTTGTGATTTGTTGCAAACCACCATCACGTGCGTGAATTATTATGTCTCAGGGAGTTGTAGGTCCGATATCTCCAACAATGAGAGCAGCAACCTCCGAGACAGTTTGTTTGTTGTGAATACGACCATCTTCGTGTCAATCACTAATAATTCTTAGCTTTAAGTCTAAGAAAGACTTGGTTTTCAAGAGATCTCTTGCCATCCGAAAAGCCTTTGCATGCGGATTACAGTCGTCCAACATGACCTTCAACTTTCCAACAATATCCTTGTTGACATGTTTGTTGTCCCTGCATTTTGTGTTAAAAAGGAATGAAAAGGAGCAGTTCTTCCAGGTGAAATGAAACTTAACCATTGGTGAATATATACACATACCTGAAACATTTAATACAGTTATCGATTTCGTTGTCAATGTCATATATATATATATATATATATATATATATATAGTTAGGCATATTGCAGAGGGTGTCTATTCTCCGGCATTAAAGAACCAATGCGGTGACATGTTTGACCATGAAATTTTAAAGTAGGCGGTTTGCGGCCAATGCCAAAGTTACTGTCGAATTTCATTCCAAGAGATGTAAAAGAAAACATGGCGTTGTAAGTTCGTATGTTGCTCTGGTAGTTCTTACTTTCCGAACATGTTCTATTATACATTAGATGTCGCAGAAGTAGCGGGGGATCATTTAGAAAGGGCAACACAACCTTCCCATTCCTGCAACACGGAGTGAACTTAGGAACGATGGAATGTCATGTCTTGTTCTTGCGTTCGTTGTACCACATAGAGGCTTGACAGGATTGACATTCCCAATAACGATCTCCTATGTCGTAGTATTCTACATTTCCAGGTTAATGTTTAGTATGACTCATAATAAGTACAATAATGACAATAATGATTCGACAAGCATACCTTCAAGATGAGCTTTAGGAAAATTATTGTTATCAAATTTTGCATCATCATCATCATCAGAACTATCACCCAGGGACAAGTCATTGTCGGTATTTAAGGGTTCAATATTAGAAAAGTTATCTGTTGCGCCAACATTCGAAGTAGATGTGTCGTTGGGATTGGCAACAAGTCTAAGTGTTTGGTTAAAAATTGCAAGTAAGTTGGTGCCTGGGTTGCGATGTAATCTTGAATTTTTATGAGTTGGTGGGTGAATTATATGTCGTTGCGAGGGTGCAGTATTCCTCAAGTTAGATACAATCTCTGTCAGTAGCACACGGTCACCGGTAGTAGGTGTTTGCTAGGGGTGCCTCTTGGTCATGCGATGGTTGAAGAATTTTCCTTGTTGGCCCCAGTCGTTGTTGTTTCCCTGTTAGATATGATTAATCTCCTCCTCTTTCTTGCTACTGAAGCAGCGTTTGAGATTACAGTCGTATGATTCACGGAAGAAGGAATTGATTCGTACTGGAAGCCTTGTGTTCCCATAAAACAATCACCATGTTCCAAATACGGTCCATAAGGAGGGATGCCGTTTTGCAGTTGTTGTGGCAGAGAAGGGTGTAGATTGTTTCTAAGTTGAGTTGAACGTCTCTTTGCAGACAGAATGAGTCTTCTTTTACGTCTAGCAACAAAATAAGGAGAGACATTGTTTGATCCCGAAGTTTTGTACATGGCAACTACAAAATAGTGTACAATATTTATGCAGGAAAAAAAAACAAAACTCATACAACAATCCTTCTAAGCATATAGAATCATCACGAAATGCAGGAGAAGAAGTTATCCTGAAGATGCAGAACTGAGGACAAAGTGAAACTTGTGAAAAATTTGGTATCTCCCGCTATATTCCATATAAACTTTGAATATTCAAATTTGTAAACACCAAAAACAGCTTGGCACCAATTTTTTAAAATCAGAGACTATGTATAATATAAATTAATAGACAAAGTAGAGTGGAATGTGTCATAGGGGGTTATAAGATTTAATAAAGTAATCATATATTTGACATTGTAGGCACAAGTATGGGACTGTACTTATATGATGGAAGGGGGAGTCGTAGGTGATTGACCTGACACTGTTATTATACATTAATATCATAATAATGTATTTTTATTAATTGGAAGTCACATATGGTGACATCCCAACTCATCTGGTTGGGTAGATGTTTCAAAAGGTGGTATTTATCATATAATCTTTCATATGATTCTTTTTCGTATGATTATATGGTTAGAATTATGGTGAATAAAACTTATTGGCTGTATAGAATGTATTGTATTTTTTTAATGGTTAAATGGACAGACATGTAGGAATGTCATTAATATAACTGGGAATAACATGAGTGTAAAAGCAAAACAACTTCATTACATAAATAAGGCGTAGAATATTTAATAACATACCAGTAGCCAAAAAACTTAAGGTTACAAAGTATGTTGGATACACACAACAGTGATTTACAACCCAATTACAAGTAGAACAAATTGAAACATCAATGTCGGACAAGTCAAAATATCACAGGTATAACGAAACCCTAATTAGATTACAAAACAAAACGGAGACAACAAACATGTCAAAATATGACAGGTATTATCGCAACCTTAATTAGACCATAAAACAAAACGGAGTCTGCTATTCTTCCTGCACCAAATCTTCCATAAAATTGTTGTCACGCATAGGACTATTGTTCTTCTCCAACTTGATGATTTTTTTTTAGTTTTGTGGACGACAGTTCTTCATCACACAGATCGCCAATTGTAGTTGATTCACTTGAGCCACCACTCTTTGGTCTCTTTGTCGTGGGTGTCAGGGGATCACGATTATGCTTTGACGTTATCTCCAAGTCCCGTTGAACTAAAATCGTGAAGGAACAAAACAAAAACCACAAAGCAGTGATATGAGCTATTCTTATAGTTTATGGTGGACTACCGTTATTATGTCACAGTCTCCATCAGGATTACTTTTCGCCTCATCAACGCTCTCCTTAATCTGCATAACACAAACTACGGCAGTGTTACTCAAGAGACAACGGCTAATTAGGACATAAGATACAAAAAACCAATAATATATACTTGATATGCCACTATACCTGCAACAGGGATGATGTATCAGACGGTTGAGAGTCACTAACTTCGCGGCAGTGAACATATTGATTTTTATGCTCCCACATAGCCTTTAACTGTTTTATCAATGGAGCATCCCTAAGCAACATAACAACCGAGAAACTGTCCCAATTGGGTTGCCATTTCACTCTAAAATCCATCTCTAACTTCAATATGGCATCAAGTGCTAATGGGAATTCCATCTAATCCGTAACTCCAACCTGAATAACAAACAATCACAGTACGGTAACAAGTATATTAAATTTTCAATAGCATATATGTTCGATGAACCAAATAAATTACCTTAATCATGGTGTCACACATATGAGCAGCAGACACTCGCACAATAGATTCGCATTCCATGTCCCATAAAATAAACTTACATGTTGTTCCCAAATGGACAACTTCAATTTCGATTTTATACCTAATGCGTGGAAAAACCTTAAGTAAAAAAATCAATGGAGAAAGGTCACTGGATTCAACAAAGATAAAGATGTCCGTAATACTTTTTATACCTATAGATCTCCGCTTCAGTACTATGACCATTATCACATTCGAAAGGAGGTTTAGCACCTCGAGCAGTTTTACTGCAGACATGGTTGGCCTGGTAATACCATCCATACGAAGAAGCGATAAGCTTATCCGTTGTAGCAACTGTAGCACAAAATGAGATCTGGCATTTGGAATCATATAAATTTTCAAAGCAATGGTTAAATTAATTACAGCATATGCATAAGTTAGAAACATGGCTACAATATACCTTCTGTAGCTTTTTAATCTCACTCAGAGGTAAGGCAACAACACCGGAAATTAATTTCTGAGACTCGGTTTTTCTACCACTTTCAGCATTTGACTTGCGGGACAAATGCCCTTATTGAGAACTGAGTTGACTGGAAAAACTCTGCAAAGATTCCTTAGGGAAACTGCAACACACCAGGTTTGATTAGAAAAACATGAAAAGGTATTCAAATACAAGGAAAAAGAAAAAAAAACAGTAAACCATAGCATTGGATACCTGTCTAAGAAGCATTTAACCGAAGGAAAATCCAGATTGATAGACAACTTTGTAACATGAAAGGTGTTGGTAACAGAAAGTGGATATTGACCTACATTCAGAAATAGCGAGTGTTTAATATCAGATTTAATTAAAAAGTACGATACATGTATACGTATGTCAATCAAAACAGGAGGTTATGCGATTACCCCCTTCTTTCACTTTTACGTATTGAAGGACGATGACAATTGGGTCAGAAGTATTATCCTGCTACTGGTCGAAACTGAAAAAACTGTGCGGCATAACCCTCCCAAAGGGTGCAATTCATAGTGTTGTTGTTGTAGTTAGTGCAAGAATGTGGTCTGAGTTCAGTTAACAAACATTGGAGTAAGATCAAAAGGATTAGACTTACGTAGCATCCTTTAGGACCAAATTAAGCTGGAGTTTTCTCCCCCCGCTTTGTGTCTGCATATAGCCAATCGTCTCCACCAGACCTATAATATATGCGAAAAAGTAACAAACAACAGAATATAAAATTATGTGACTACATGAATAATTCAATCTAAGTAATATAGATACACAAAAATATTACCGATCAAAACAACCTTTTGAAACTTGTCGGTGATAATATCAGAGAAACTGGTGAACATTCGTTCCTTGGAAGGTATCTGGTGTTTGTTAACATCAGAAACAGATGTGACTCCGGTAAACCTCACCATCCACTTATGATTAGTTGGTTTAAAGACCAAGTTATTGGGATGAACTTTAAAGTTTGATACAGTGTAGGTATGGTTCAAGGCAAACTTATCCTTGTATGAATCCATATGTTGTGTTGGAACAACATCATGGATTTCACATCCCTGCCAAACAAATACAAACATAATGTCAAGACTAAAGAAAGAATATGATGAAACCTTGTAACCAACACAGACAAAGACATAGTAGGACAAAAACATACAAACATCAAGTAGTGAGACGCGTATAACGAACCAATACATGAAACCCTAACATCATGTCATGGCTTAAACAAACCTAACAACTAAAACCCAGCAAAATCTAGAAATAACAAACCGATAAAAAGAAATATACAGAGTCATAAAACACATGTTATACAAACTCATAAAAACACATGTCATGTACTCACCTCAAAGTCAACGAAGATCATTTCGAAATGTTGTTTGTTGTTCGAAACAACATCCCACATATGCTCCAGTCGAACTTGGACCTTCCACAACTCTTTCCCGTCGTTGACATCGCCCAACTTCTCAAACGGTCTTGCCATGAGAACGGTGCGTGTGAAAGCTCACGAACGGTGAAAGTTGTAAATATGATTGAAGAGAGGAAGAAAGATCGATGAAGGGAAAGATAAGGAGAGATGCAGGATAAAGAGAGAAGTGGGACATAGTGTTTTGATGAGAAAGATGAAGACTATGGAAGGTGGCTACGTGACCGATAGGTCGGCTGTTGCAGGGTTGCAGCAGGGTTGATGGGAAAGAAACAATAAAAAAGAGCATGGGAAAGAAGGAGATGGAAAGAGACGGGTTTCATTCGGATGAAGAGGAAGATGGTGGAGAAGCCATCCACGTGTTGATGTTAGATAAAAGGAGGGGCATAATGGTATTTTGTAGGACAACTTACTTTCTTTTATATATATATATATATATATATATATATATATATATATATATATATATATATATATATATATATATATATATATATATATATATATATATATATATATATATATATATATATATATATATATATAATCATAATTATTTTATTAATTAAAAAATAAAAATATTTTTTTCTCTCTTCTCCATATTCATAATCACTCCATGAATCTAACTAAAAATATAAATTAAATTTAAAATATATATAAATTTTTTCTCTTCTAAATTAGAATTGTGTAAAATTATAGATTTATGTACGTTTTTTATGAAATTTTTTTTATTATATTTAATTAGGTAATCAGTTGTTAAAATAATAGTATAAAGTAGTTTTATACTCTCAGTTAATCGTGAACATTAAAATTTTCAATTTAATTTTAATATTAATTATTTAAAAAGTAATCTTTTTGATTGGTTGTGATACACTGACTATGTAAAAAAATTTACACTGACGATACATAGTAATTAATCTCTAATTTTAATTATTATTTTCATATATATATTCGGTTAATCAATACTAATTGATTTTATTTGAGACTTTTTCAACTAATCAATAGTTATCAATAGGGGTGTTCGCGGGTTGGGTTGGGTCTAATTTGATTAAATCCAATACCCGACCCGATCAATATTCTTTGGGTTGGGTTGAGTGTTCAACCCGTAATTTCAAGATTATACCCGAACCAATCCAACCCGCTTATCAATGGGTTGGGTTGGGTTGGATTCGTGGGTCATCTACTAAACATAATTTTCAAATTCTAAATAAAATCTATCATTTAATTAACTTATTTATATTACAAAAAAATTTAAAAAATCATAAACTTTTAGTATTCAATTTGAATAAAATTTATTGGTTAATAAAAAATTAGAAAAATATACAAACGGTGTAGAGTATAATATAAAAAGTAAGATATATCTATCTTTGAATAGATAAAATTGATCTCTCAAATTTGATTTAGACTTATGTTTTTACCATTAATAAAAACTATAATTATATTAAAAAATATATGCATTCTAAGAATTATGCTAGATAATTTATAAATAAAATTAAATAAAAATAGTGTGAGATATATTAATGGGTTGGGTTCGCGGGTTCTTGGATTTAAAATTTCAAACCCGTTACCCGAACCAAACACCAATGGGTTTGAATGGGTTAGTTCGGGTTGGACCCGTGCATGATTGGGTTGGGTAAAAATAAGGGTTGGGTTGGGTTGGGTGAGTGGGTTCGCGGGTTGGCCCGTACCCATGAACACCCCTAGTTATCAACCATTCAATATAGAAAACGCATATTCATAACATATAATTTATTTATTTTAATCAAACACAATCTCAAAATCCATAAAAGTAAACTAATTTAAAATTCTGGTTGTAACTTCTTCTATGAAACTAAGAATTAATTATTGTTCTTTATGTAAAATCTTTCCAACAAACATACATTCATTTTTATTTCAATTTTAATTTTGAATCTGATACTTATTTATTTAAGAGATATTTTTTTTTCAATTTAAAATCTTTAATATTTGGAAAAGAGTTTTTTTTTTTTCAATTTAAAATCTACATTTGTTATTTTTTTTATTCTTTAATTTAGATAGAAAATCTCCAAATTTTAAAAAGGATATTTTATCCCAAAAGAGAAGAGATTATATATAAATATAAAGTTTTTTTTTATCTGAATTAATTTTTTTTCCAGATTTATTAATATCTCATTTTCACTCTTTTCAGATTTATGTGTTATAGATAATAATAAAGAGTTTCACAATGAGTAATTCAATTGATTTTTCATATAGATTAAGAAAAACATAAAAAAGAAAGATATTTTAATTAAAGTATCCTTATTTTATATTATAAATGATAAAAATAATATTAATTTAAAAATAAAATTAGAAAAAATACGTTGAAAATTGAAATTGATGATTCATTTTAAAACACTCATTTATTTTAAATAAATTATTTATTGTAGGACGGTCGAAATATATTTTTCTATTTTCAACGCACATTCATGCTATTTTCTAAGAGTTGAAATTTCTCTTTCCAATACACATGAATGCACTTTTCCATTTTCAATTTTAAATCTGTAAATAAGATTTTTTTTTTCATTTACAAATTTGTAAATTTTGTTTTTGGTTGGATTGGATATAGTGATGACTATGTAATTTTTTCAGATTTGCTTTTGTAATATTTTTTTTAATATTCTTTTTTGTTGGGTTTAGGGATTATGTTTTAATTTTTTCTTCATAATTTCTTTTTAATGGATTTAAGGATTTTTTTTCCAGATTTAAAACACATTATATTTTTTTCACATTTAAAAAATAACATTGATATTTGAGTTTTTTAAATCTGATTTAATGATTTCAATAATAAATATAATTATAAGTTTGAAGAAGATGAATACTTTTGAAGATGAATTTTTAAGGTAAAATTATTCTGCAAATTCTTACCATTATTTTAAAGTATCAACTTAATCTTTTAAGTTTTTTTTATAACGATCAAATCCTTTAAGTTATTTTAAATTAACAAGTTAGTTTTTTAAGATTTTTTTTAATGAATTATTTTTTTTTAAATCTCTTTTACAAACTCATATACCATTTGAATTGGTTTTCGCACTGATCACGAATATACAATCGAATTTATCAAACAAGTTATGGTTCATGAGAATCAGGTAAAATTGACGAAATACATAATGAAAAATCGTCGATCCGATCAAAATACACAATCAAATGCAAAACTAATTACATATTCGTGATCAACACGAAAAATTAACTCAAATGATATATGAGTTTACAATTTATTATAACAGAGATTTAAAAAAATTAAATTATTATAAAGTAAATTTAAGGGATTAATTTATTAATTTAAAATAAATTAAAAGACCTTATCGTCGAAAAAAAAATTAAAAGAACTAACTTGATACTATTTTTCCAATTTTTAAAGATGGAGAAGATGAATATGAATTGAGAATTAATTTAAAATATTTTATTTAATTAAAAATTTAATAATTAATATTTAAAATTGAATAAAAAATCATCAATAAATAATCTGTCATTCATCACAGCCATCCAAATTAAATAAGAAATATATCAATAATTAAAATTACAACTCCATAGTGATATAAAAAACACAAAACGCCACCCATAATGCATGATAGATTGGCATAGCATGGTTTATATGACAAGATGACTTCAGCAAGAGCAATGGAGCATTGTTTTTCTTTTGGTACGTGAATAAGTACAAGGTTCTGAATTATGCTGTGTATATAATATAGTATTACCATTAAATTCCTATCATTTTGTCCTTATTTTTTTCAAGATGGAAAAGGGAACATCGTGTTGCATTTAGGTTGTTTCTTTTAAGTGCACTATATATTAAATGAAAAAGAAAAAGAAAAGTACATAGAAGATGGATATTGTCCATGAATGAGAACAACAATAAAGCATCATACTCAGACAGACCGGCATTTAAACCCACCTCTTATGAGGTCAGATACATGTACTTTCTTTAATCCAACATTCGGGTACTTGCAGACCGATCAGTTTAAAGGACGTAACGGTTCCGACACATCAATGTCATTCGTTACTAAGCTTTCAAAGCAAGTAATGATGTGCATTGAAGATCTTGCAACGAAGAGAAGGACACATGACTTCTCTTAATGACTTCTCCTAATGAGGAGCAAATATAAATGGGGCTCCCGTCAGAGGGATAAACAAAACAAGCTTATCTTGAGACTTGTTGCTTCAGTACAACTTTTGAATCTCCCAAAGTATTACACAATACAGACGACGTAACTCTCCTTACTCAGAGAGAGGAGGGCTAACACCTTTGGTGTTCTAACCAAATTTGGATAGAACATTTGGCGCCCACCAGGGGCCTGGTAAAACTTTTCTCAGGTCACCAATTTTTCTGAATTCAACATGTCCAACGACAGTGACTCCCTTACAGACATAGAACCATTCTTATCTATGTGGGAGGAGATGTGTCAGCGGAGGAAGCATGTTACAGATAACCTAAAAACATCACTACTATTAACGTGTACGGGAAAGACGGATTCCGAGAGCCAACATGGACCATCTAACATTCAATAAATACCATAGCAGGAGGATTTGTTGGCGGAGGAGAAACACACTCTGCTAGGAAAAGATATACAAGGATGATTATGCACATCGACCAGGCACTTCTAGAAAAGACCAACGACGATTCCTATGAAGTAACATTCTCTAAACAAGACGTTTCATGCGTATTAACACATGAAAATGATCCCATGGTCATAAAAGTGTTGATATGAGATTGGATCGTGAAATGAGTGCTGATTGATCTCGACAGCTTGGCGGTTGTGTTGTATTGGGATGCTTTACTCAGAATGGGGATGGATCCTGCCAAGTTATTACCTTTCAAAGTGCAAGTGCTCGGATACCTTACATTGCCAACTACATTCGGTAACCCGAACAATGCAAGGACAATTTTGGTACGATACTTTATTATTAATGTTATATCACCCTACAACGTAATCATAGGAAAACCGTCATTCAATACCTTGGAAGCTTCCTTATCAACCTTATACCTCACCATGAAGTTTCCACTGGGTGAGGGCCGAGTTGGTGTTGTCAAAGGCGACCAAGAGTTGGCAAGGAAGTGCTACAAGGACAACCTAAAGCTAAGAAAGAAAGAGCCATCTGAATAAGCATGCCTCAAATAATATCTCAATACTCAGATGGTTGATATTGATCCATGTGATGATTCAGTGGAAGACATCATAATTCCTAATGAAGAAACAAAATAAATCCAAATTGGGCAACTACCTTCTCAAGTTACACATATTGGTGTTAACTTACACCCTAAGGAGGAAGAAGAAATAGTTCGGACGTTGAAAGACAATGTGGACTTATTCGCATGGAAGCCTTCTGACATGCCCGAAATATATCCTAGCTTTATGTGTCATCACCTGGAAATTGATCCCAGTGTAAAGCCCATTTCTCAAAGGAAAAGGAAGAGGGTGACGAAAAGAGAAAGGAAAACATTAAAGAGGTGGAAAAGTTATTGCAAGCCGAGTTCATCAAAGAAATTAAATATCTGACCTGGTTGTCAATTGTCTTGATGGTGAAGAAGAAGTCTGGGAAATGGTGGATGTGTGTGGATTTCACAGATCTTAATAAGGCGTGTCCCAAAGATCCATATCCATTACCCAACATTGACCGACTTATTGACGCAAATTCCAGATTCAAATTAATCAGTTTCATGGATGCCTATTCAGGGTATAACTAGGTTCATATGATGTTTGTATATGCATGAAAGACTGCCTTCATGGCCCACCATAGCAATTACTATTATGATGTCATGTCGTTTGGTCTCAAAAATGCATGGGCTACTTATCAGAGGTTGATGGATATAGTATTTGTTACCCAAATTGGACGAAACTTGGAAGTATATGTGGATGATATGGTGATCAAAACCGGAAACTGGTCACATGTGAATGACTTAAATGAAACTTTCGCATCAATTAGAATCCATAATATGAGACTAGATTCGGATATATGTACTTTTGGAGCTCAAGCCAGAAAGTTTCTCGGGTTCATGCTCACAAACTGAGGAATAAAAGAAAACTCAGATAAATGCCAAGACATGATAAATATGAGGAGCCCGTCTAATAAGAAGGAGGTTTAACAATTGACGGGAGATTAGCGACACTATCTCGCTTACTATTGTCGCTCTTGGGATTTTCATCCTATAACAAACGCGAAAGTGGCGTGGAAAAAGAAAAAAAAGTCGCCAGCCAGACATTTTTTATCCCGAGGAAAGGGAAAGGTAATGCTGCACAAACCTATGGAAAAGGAAAGAACAAGGTCTTGTGAACCAGAGAGAATAAGTAAGGGAGTCAGTTACGTGAAAGGAAGGTATTAACACCCATTCATGTCTGTCGTACTTGACGAGATCCACGCTTGCTTGTACTATTTCAAAGGGTATAAATATCTCCTTTACATGTTGCTGAACTGCTACTGGAAAGAAAAAGAATGGGAAAAATATAGGGAAAAGAAAGAAATGTGCTCGAATGGCCCCTACCCCACTGCCTACGTATCTCATCGGGAATGAGAATCAGAGTCAACGTAGTTCCCCTAACTAGGGAGGAAATTTGTTTGATTGTGTTTTGTTTTATGATTGAACTGCTTATGCCTATGCTCAGGTGTTGCAGGCTCGTCTGATACGAGTGCCTTTACCGTCTTGCAAAAGACAAGCCGAAGCGAGTTCTTTCGTTTAGAGTGAGAATAATGAGAAGAGAATTCCCCCAGGAAAGACGCTTGTTGTTGGTTTGGAGCTTTTTAGAAGCTTTTTATTTGAGTTTGCATAGGAGAGTGTATTCAATGGAGTGTGTACTTCTTAAATCACTCCAAGATGGAATGAAGAAAAAGCACACCTAAGTAAGGAGAATATCCCCAAAACATAGTTCCAAGGATTGAGGCTCAAGCATACTAGCCTACTTTTGTTTATTAAGTGTTTTGTTGTTTTAATAAATAAGTACTTTTTTAGCTTTTGTTTGTCAAAATGACTTCATGCTAAGGCTTGTACATCATGCTAGACAATTTTACATTACCCCAAGATGGGATAGATGCAAATACCCCATGGAATAAGTCTATGATACAAGAAGTCACTTCAACCTTTATTAGGTGTTTTAGAGTTGTCTTGAGGTGAGAGAGAGAAGACTCAAGCTGAGAAAGGAAAAACACTAAGGGAAACTAGGACTCAACCTAGGTTGTTGAACAATGGAGGTCCTAGGGTTAATCAGGTTTGAAGAACTCTAAACCTAGACGAAAAGAGAAGAAAAACAAGTTCTAACTCACTTTAAAGATTGAAGATGAGATTATAACTCAAAGGGATGGAGAGAAATAAAATATCAAAGAAGCATAAAGATGCTTGTCACAATCACATAAGATAAAACTCTTAAAAGAGAAGGGGAAGAGGTATGAGTATGGATAAACATCCACATACTCAATCACTTACCATAGCCCCTGAAAAGATTAGTAAAAGCTATGATTTATGAAATAAAGAATGATAAAAAAAAAGAAGACAATTAAGTATCAAACATCTCCTAAAGTGATTAGGGTTCAAACTAGACTCAAACCTAAAGCTAAAGATACCTAAAAGCTAGATAAATTTCAAAGTCAGCAACTACAACAATGCTTCAGCATATAATCAATTATCACAGGCAAATGGCATACAAATAACTTATGACACCTACTTAACAGCATGGCAACAGGTGTAAAAAGTGCACAAAAAAAAATAGGGCATGGCAGCTTACATTTAACAGTTACTTTTCAAAAATGTAGCAGTGAATTGCATGACAGAATTAAGTCATTTAACATGTAAATGCATGAGTAACAATACATGGATATGCATCAAATTACAACATCAAATAATGCAACATGATTAATATGAACATGGATAGGTGTAAATGCAAAAAAATTAAACACTTTACATCAAAGGATTTTTATAAACAAAAGGATAACGTACATTTTCAGAAGTGAATATTTAATGCAAACAAGCAACCACAAAGTGTGAACATGCATCACAATGCATTCTATCTAATGCAAGTATTAACACCACAATGAAAACATAGAGAAAACATACAATTAATAATGTGGACACATACATGGACCATGCACCTTTATCAATTAATATGCAACATGTTCAATTATGCACATGAGTATCCAAAACATGCATCAATTACGAAAGCAATGCAAAACAATGATTTAATCCATTATTATCATGTCAACAATGAGGTTAAAACATGGGGACAACATTCACAATGCACCATGAGCACACATATGCAATTATGCCAAAAATCGAAAATGAACAACATGTGTGTCGAAAGATGTCAAAGATACATGAACCTGCACCAAAACAGCCCCTAAAAACTTCCTAAATCATATCCTAAAGATCCATGATGATTGGAGGGGGAATTGATAACAAAAATGCAAGAATTTTTCACTCTGGTTCAGTGGTAACCGGTTACCATCCTGGGAGTAACCTGTTACTTAGTTAAAAAAAGCAGCTTTTTACGCAGAATTACACTGAGTAACCGGTTACCATCCTGGGAGTAACCGGTTACTCTGGGACCAAAATCAAAATTCTGCATTTTCAAGGAAAATTCAGCAGCATCTTATCCCAATAAGTTCCTAATGTAATTCCTATCAATTGAACACGAAATTTACACCTAAATGTACCAATTCAACACCAATTGGAACCACAAACACATCAAGATCCTAAAACCTAATGATCCGATTAATTAAAGCATAAAAAATCATCAAAATACGATGAACACACGTACGAGAAAATGCGAAATAAATTAAAATAGAAGTGATTATGAGTTTCACCAACCTACACAGTTGAGGTTTGCTTTGGTAAATATTGCAAAGAGAGATCAACACGCTATCGACGAGAAATACGTAGATCGAAGCTCTTCCGCAAGGATACACAAAATAAATGCAATTTGACGAAAACCTTGATGAACTCTTCCAAGAACCACTTCCAAGATGTGAATTCAACACCAAAATAGTAGCAAATCCTTCAATAATCCATGAAATCAATGCAATGATGGAGCTTTAGCTTCAAATTCTTCAAGTTTCAATGTAAAACTTGAAGAATTTTGGAAGAGAAAGCTTTGTGAGGGGTTTTGGCAAATGAGAGAAAAGTGAGAGAAAATTGAGAGTGATGAGAGAAGAATGTGAAAAATGAATTGTTGATGTGAGGTTTGGAACAAAAAATGATTATATACCCCCTAGGTTTGGAATGTGCTTTGGGTTAGGAGTGGGGCTTGGATATTAGCTTAGGAGTGAGGTTTGGAATTATGGTTAGGAGTTAGTTAAGAGTTGGTTAAGAAAAACTTCTAGAACTTTCCATTGGAAAGTTGTAGGTTGTTCTAGAGCATTCCCTTAGAAAAGCTAGAATGAAGTGAAAAGTTGAAGTGAAAAATGTGGAAAATCCCTCCATGTTGAAAAATTGATTTTTTGGACAAATTTGCATGATGTAACCGGTTACTCCTAAGGTGGTAACCGGTTACTTAACACAAAATTTGAATTTTTTCCTTTTTAGTGGTAAACCTTGGATATCCGGCCTTGGTCATACGTTTTGAGATTATGTTTCTTCTGAGACTCGATAATTGATATTATCACTGAATAATCCTTGATCACATGCCCCGTGCTTCAACCGATGATGTATGCGTTATTTTTTTTAATTATTTTTATTATGATTTAAGTGCAATGTATGAAAGAATATGCTAAATGATGTGGAAATGAAGCATAAGCTACTTGAAATTGGTAATAAATAAGAGGGAAAATTTTGGGGTGTTACAGTTGCCCCTATTCAATCAATTGTAGATCTGAATGGATGATAGCAATAACTTTCAGGCGTTCATGGTATGGATGAAAGATAAAGGTAATGCTGCACAAGATCAGACCCTGCAGGGAGAAATATTGACCTCTGTCGCTCCCGAGATTTTCATCCTGGTACAAACGCGAAAGTGGCGTGGAAAAAGAAGAAGAGTCGTAAACTAGGAATTTTTATTCGAATGAAAGAGAAAGGTAATGCTGCACAAACCTAGGGGAAAGGAAAGAACGAGGTCTTGCGAACCAAAGAGACTGAGTTCGAGAGTTGGTTACGAACTGAGAAGGTATTAGCACCCCAGATCGTCCATTGTACCCAACGGGATCCATGTTTGCTTGTACTGTTTCAAAGGGTAAGAATAATCTGCTGCTAAACTGGAAAGAAAGAAGGAATGGGAAAAATGTAGGGAAAAGAAAGAATTGTGCTCGAATGGGGCCATAACCCATTGCCTACTATCGCTCCCTGGATTTCCATCTTGGTACAAACGCGAAAGTGGCACGGAAAAGGTAGAGTCGTCAGCCAGGCATTTTTATCCCGAAGGAACGGGAATGGTAATGCTGCATAAACTAGAGAAGCAAAGAAAAGACAAAGGTCTTGCGAACCAAAGAATCTGGGTTCGGAAGTTGGTTACAACTTGGAAAGTATTAGCACCCCAGATCGTCCGTCGTACCCGAAGGGATCAACGCTTGCAAATAAACTATTTCAAACGGTGAAAGAATGAAGCTGCTGCAAAAGAAAAGGATCTGGATCTGGAGAAAATAAAAGAAAGGGGGAAATGTAGGGAAAATAAAAAGAGTGCTCGAACGGGCCCTACCCTGCTGCCTACGTACCTCATCTGTACATGAGGATCAGAGACGCCGTATTTCCCCTAACTAGGGAGGAAAATGGCTTGTGTTTTGAAAGCTTGAACTGCTTATGTCAATGCTCAGGTGTTGCAGGCTCGTCTAACACGAGTGTGTTACCGTTTTGCAGAGAGACAAGTAGGAGCAAGTGTCACACCCCAAATTTTACCCCTAACATTTTCATATAATGCAAATATCTTGTCATCAACATACCATGGTGCATGTCAGGCATGTTTGGATATGTAGGAATATTGAGAAGGATCTGTTGGTTTGTGACAAGTATTGAAGATATATTATTTTGGCTTGAGAAACTATGGATTTTGGAGGCTCAGTTTGATAAGATAATCTCACAATTTGGATTAGGATTCCCAAGTTTGGATCATGGACATGTCCAAGACCTCAATTCAGTTGTGATTTTATTTGATGTGATGTTTCAGCACTAGAATTGTTGATGTTTGGTTCAGGTGATTTTTCTTGTGAAACAATATTGGTTGTTACTTAGTATTGAATGGAAGGATGAATCCAGAGGAGTGTTTTTTTTACTAAGTCAACTGGACCTCGAATCTTTAGTGTTATGCTATGGGAATTGGTAATAAATGTTATATATGATTTGTCGATTCTGAAATGCTAAACTTCCATTTCGATTCTAAAGTCGCTCATCCATTCCAATTTCCAATTCAATGTCAAGTTTTCAAATTTCAACTTCCAATTTCAATCTCAATTTCAATTCTTGTTTAGGTTATAATTCGATTTTCTAATCCATTCCGAGTCTATTTTAGGTCACCAATTTCAAACAGCGAGTTCAAGTTGTCAATCTCAAATTCATTCATAGTTGTGAACTCATGTCTAAATTTAGAATTTCAAGTCCAAGTTTCCAATCACAAATTCTATGCCATAATTTCATTTCAAGTTCTTAATTCAATCTCTGAGTTTTATTCTAATTTCTAGTCCAAATTTCAAACCTTGTTCAATGTTCAAACACAAGCTCTTAATCCAATTTTCTTTTCTAAGTTTCAACTCCTATTCAATTTTCATTTTCAAATATCAATTCAATTCCATTTCAATTCTCATTCAATTACCCAATTTCAAATTTTAAGTTCAAACTCGTGATCACTCCAAATTTATTTTCAAGTGGCATTAAAACTCATAAATTGATAGAAGTGTGCTCACAAATTTACAAAGAGTTCATGTTACAAGGTCAAAGTTATTAGTCTAGTGAAATTGCAAATACCATGCATTGCTCAATTAAATGAAGGAAGTATTTGAGTATTTAATTCAAACAAGGAGGCTTTATCACCCATGGTTTAATAAACCAAATCATTTGCAATTTTTTTCAAATAGATCAAGTTGGCATAAATACAACTGTCACGTTGAGTTTTTTAAGCCAAAAACAATGCTATCAAGTTACAAGTGACTTAAGCCAAAGACACAACTATCAATTACATCATGGTTTATACTAGAAACCATGGTCCATCTAAAAATACTTAAAAAATAAAAATGATATCAAAACAAGAACCAATGTCCTGTACCATGGACCATAGTATAACGAGTTTCTCTCTGCAAACTTGCTGAACTTGTATAGACATCGTGCTTCTTCATGCCATCATCTTCATACGATGTCAACCCAATCTCCTTACTAAACAACTCCAAAGTGTACATGAAAAAGAAAAATAACAAGATTAGAAACCTTTTTTGTCCTGCAGAAAGTGTATACTAAGCAGAGTAAATAATAAAAAAATTGGGATGTACACAAACAAATGTGAGCATACAAAATTGTATATCATCATCATCAATCACTCAAAAGCAACATGGACTTTTTTGGGGTACAAAATATGTTGCCTATACAAAAATGTGAAAAACTCTTCACTCCATGAGAAAAACCTGAAATTGAAAAAGACCTAACATCAGTATCAAACAAAAAATATCTGATAACATAAACTTCTTCAACAAGTTTTCAATTCAGAAATTAAAAAACAAACCCTAATTTCACAGTATAAAAGGAGGAAAGAATTCACAAAAACGGGGGAGAAGAGACCTAGCGACACAAAAACTTAACCAGAAAAATGGCTGCAATCAATTCATGAACCCTAAGCGCTCAAAGTTCTAATTGAGGCTAGAGCTAAACTCTCGTTCAAATAGTCATTAAGCAACGTCACATCAATAAGCCGACGAAATACGAAACCAAGAAACAGAAGAAGGAGTAGAAGCAGAAATCGAAGGAAAAAAAGGAGCAAACGTGGAGATAAACAAAGGGTACCTTGACGCAAGCTTTTTTTGAAGGAACTCTCCAAGAGGTATCTTCCTGTTCTCTCCGGTTTGGACTCTTGGTGATTTGTACTTGTCATTTGTATTACGCCTTTGTTTAATGTATTTCTTCCGAATCTTTTGCTTTAGACGTCAGAATACCCCATTATATACTTGAATATTGAGTTCTTTTTTAGTTTTGTTGGATTTCGCAAACTAGGGTTTTTGTTGATTTGGGGGTCCGATCTGTTTGATTGAGCAAGTTTTAGGAGAATTTGGTTTCAGATTCGGGTAGAGGGGATAAAATGGAGGGTGATTTGCTTTAGGTTTTCGTTGTTTTGAGGAAACGGACCGAACACCAGCGTGATTCATCTTCTCCGGTGAAGATTTAGGTCTCTGATGACCTTTCTTTTTGCAGATGCAAATGAGAGATTGGATGACGTGAGAGTGAGTTGAGAGACACCAAGGTAAGCAATTGAGAGAGACGAGACTTTGAGTGTGAGAGAAAGAACAAGATAATAATGAAACTTTATTAAAAAAATGTCTTTTAGAAACTCAGTTTTTCCCTCTCATGACCGTTTGATGCCTATTTGTGTGCTGTTGGCCCATTATGGTGCTAACAGGTGTCGCCACCGTGGACACTTGCCACCGCCCAAGTTTTTTCCATCTGGATGTTCACATACACACGCGCCCTTTGTTATTACCATACACTCTCGTTATGATCCGCTGGACTAAGTCAGTGGGTTGATTTTTCTTTTTGATCAATGGCTCAGATTTCAGCCTGATAGTCAAACCATTGACTAAACCCTACATTATGCTCCCTTGCGCCCTGGGCTTCATCTATTGTGGGTCTGCGCTCGGATTTCTACCAGCATCCCCTTTTTATTTATTTCTCCAGCCCATTTAGTTGTTCTATTTAATTTTTATTTCTAATTTCCTTATTTATTTTTCTTATCTTTATTTTTTTTATTGATTTATTTTTACTTCTTTTTTATAAATACTCTAAAAATACAAAAAAAAGACATTTTATATTAATTATTTATTTTATATAATTTATTTATTTCGATTAATTGATTTATTAGATAATTTTTTAATTCTATATAAGTTAGTTAGTTAATTAATTGCCTCTTGATCTGTTTTACTTGTATGGTGCTTGATTATATTTCTTGCCCACTATTTAATTGATTGATGATAATGTATGATTTGTATAAACATGAATGTTTCTCTCGTATTTCAACCATAATTCGTCAAGTAAATAATAATAAACATGATCACCTTAAGAATGATCGTTTCAAAAGACAATTTAATTTCTTTGTCCAACGCCAAGTAAATATTTCTACACACTTACCCATACACCTACACTTCACACACATGTAAGTCGGTCATCTTTATGATCGTCATCTGCACGACTTTACACGCCACAATTTATCAAATCTCTAATAACAAAATAACGAAAGAACTGAATTCTGGAGTCTAGCATTCCATGGGTTCTTGAATGGATCATTCCTGAGGCTCACCCCACGGGACGTAGTTTATTCTCCCTTTCGATCCTAAAATACCAAACATTCAAATTATCTTCATAATAAAAATACGAAAGAATTGAATTCTGGAGTCTAGCATTCCACATAATTCTTGAATGAATCATTCCTGAGGCCCGCCCCACGGGACGTGGTTCATTCATTCTTTCGTACTTAAAATACTTAAAACATTCAACTTCCTTCGAAAAGATGAGACATGATTCATCTCCATAGGAAAGATGTTTCTCCTATTCCCCAAAACAAATAAATTTTATCAAACAATTTTTCTCAAGGAAGAATGTGGCAATCACATGTTGATCATATATCCAAGTTCGAAGCTTCTTCCCCTTCTATTTTCTCCCTTAAATGCTTGTGGTGGAATAGGCGAGATATCTCCCTTAAAGATGACGACTTGTCTCTTTCTTTCAAATCCAAACTTAAAACATACCCAACAAATAATCAAATCATTTTCCATATTAATTAAACAGAGGAACTGAATTCTGGACTCTAGCATTCCACATAATTCTTGAACGAATCATTCGCTCTTTAGTATTTCAAGACACCTAATTACCTATCAAATAACGAAAGAACTGAATTCTGGCATCTAGCATTCCACGGGTTCTTGAATGAATCATTCTTGAGGCCGGCCCCACAGGACGTGATTCATTTGCCCGTTCGTCTTAAAACACCTTAAATAAGATCAAACTCTTTCTCTAAACGAACATTGCTTAAGCTCTTTTGATCTCGTAGACAAGCTAGCGCTTCAGCCTCCTATCGTGAGCAGATTAGCCAATGCTTAGCAGTTAGAAAGTGATTTTAACAATTGTTTATTAAAAAACACCAACAAACTGTAGTGGCACGAACTACGAAGCTCTGACTTTTCCATTGCACAAGGGAATACGTAGGAACGGGGATTTTAATCTTTCACGAGCACAATAAAAAAAAAATTATTTCTCAGTCATAAAACACCCTAATAAAAAACTAACCATTTTTATCCATAACAATAATAATAATTAAGATATTCATTTTCCTTAAAAAAACATCTTAACAAACCATTTAGAAGACAAAAACATAAATCAACATTTAATCGCATAGTTAGACTAAGAGGTTCCCGTTGAGTACAACTAACGTGAGGGGTGTTAATACATTCCCCTTGCGTAACCGACTCCCAAACTTAGAATTTGGTTTCATTGACCATTTATTATCCTATTTAGGTTGTATATATATCTCCCTTCTCTTTAGTTAGAATAAATAGAATTAGGTGGCGACTCTGTTGTTCTTTTCGCGTCCATCACGAGGATCGCATTTTTTCGAGGTACGACAGCTGGCGACTCTGCTAGGGATAATTGGCGACTCTGCTGGGGACAAGCTCTATGCGAAAGAGAGTCAAGCCTAACTTAGCTAACTGTGCGTTTAATTATTGATTTTTTTGTCTTATTTGTCTTCTCTATGTTTGTTATCTTCATTATATATGTTTTCTTATTCTTTTACTGCTTTCTCTTATTGCTCATTATTATACTTGTTTATGGGATCTTGGGATTATATCACAAGTAAAAGTTGAGCTTTGGAAAAAGATGAGGGAACACCTAGGTTAAAATTGGTTGTTTTTAGTGTTAGTCTCCAAGAACTCGCTTATTGAGGGCCTAACATGAAAGCTCCCCCAGATAGTAGACATATTTGTAGATCTTGTCATAACGCAGCTAGCCTATCGCGTGACTTGATTCATGAAAAGGATGTGACTCTGGGATCCATGTAAACACCCAAAATTTGACCTCACTTTTTCTCACACCAAGGCTTATGATCTTTCATATTTCATTTGCATAAGCATATCATCTCACATTGCATATTTTGTTTCACTGCATAAGTTGCACAATTAGGGTTTGTGATCAGGAGAATCCAAAGAAGTGATCTGAGCTATCTCAAAGGCCTTGAAGCTTGTAAAGAAGGTCCATGTGTGTTCTATGATCATAATATGCTCCCCAGGGTTCTTAAAAGTCAAAATGTCATAAAGCATTGCAAAGGTGTTCAACCAGACTGAGCATTTTCTACACAGATAACCTAGAATTAGGGTTTTGGGTTTGAGGCCCTTAACCTCAATTGTTTTGGTCATTCTTGATTCTAATGGTCTTTATATGTTATAAGGATCATATGTACCAAATTTGATGAGAAAATTCACTATGGAAGGCATCTGATCAATGGATAACTTGTTGTGCAAGAAAAGTCAAAATCAGGGCATCTAAGGCCTCCAACAAGGGCATCAAAGGGTCATCTCCATCATTTTGAGTTCCAATGATCTTTATTTGATCTTAGAAGTGGTTAGAAGTTTACAATATTGATTTTGAGCCATTTGCAAACTTTCCATTTTTGGACATGACTTGTAATGAAAACTTTCCATTTTGGGAAAGATTTTCAACCTCCTCTTTCTTGATCAAAAAGGCTTCAAATGAAAAATTGTTGAACATGAAAGTTGTAGATTGTATCTTCCCATTTTCAAAATGTACAAGAACTCCTCTTGATTCATCTTAGAACTCAAGTTATGATGATTCAAAGTTAGGAAAAATCACATAATTTTCAAGTATGTGCCAAAGAGGAAAATTTTCAAAATCAAGTTTCATGCCTTTTTGTGACTTCTAATTGATTTCTACATACCATAATATGATCATGCAACATATTTGGATCAAATTTGTGCCTTGCTTGTCAAGTTTCCATGACCAAATTCTCCAAAATTCACAAAGTGGCCAAAATGCAAAACTTATGCTATCTCTTGAATCAAGCCATACAGCTCACAAAATTCAATCCAAAGGCCCTCCATGAATCAAGCTGAAGCAGATCAAGCCTGGAAACCACTTTTGTCCCATGCAATGCTCTCAATGACACAAACTGACTTTTTGTAAAACACACCATACCAATCATCCTGTGCCACAACAACTCTCTAGCCAATCACAATGACTTATACTAACCCTATGGAGCACAAAGAACATAACACACAAGCTTGAAACATCTCATAGGATCAGATTCAAAAAAATTGACCAAAACTTGTTTCCTTCGAATCTCTCAAGATATCCAACAAAAACCATTGATTTTTTCACCATTCATCTCAAAATCACTCAAGGAACCCAAACAACTCTTCACCATGGCCTGAAAGATTCTCAAACTAAAATACAAATTTTGAACTTCAGAACTGGAACTTCCAAAACAGCTCATATAAACTCCATCTAAGCCTTTCAGAAGCACAAGGGAATCCATTGGAGTGGTTTTGCACAAGAGAGGAGGCCTGAAAGTCCATCTTTGAAAAGCTCCAGCTCAGGTAGCCTCCATGAACTTTTTTTCCAGAACTCCATTTTTTAAGTTTCAATATGGTAGAGTTTGTCTTGCTGATCATGTTGAGCTTTGAATTATTGAAAATGATGAAGTATGTTGAATGTATTTAGCTTCTGAAGTTTTTGCAAGTTTTCCGTTTTGGTTCGATTCTCTTGTTTGATGCAAAATAAATTGTTTTTGTTTGTGGATTCTTGTTGTATGATGTTTGGGGGTTGATTCTGGAGAGTTTGGGATGTTCTCATGGCTTGTGGAGAGAGATAGGATGAGGAGCTTGTCGGAGAAGACGACCGGAGCTTATCTCCGGTCACCTGAGATTAATTAGGGCATAATTGAGATTAGGATTTCCAGTTTTGTTTTGGACCATTGGATCTTGATTTAATCTGAAACCAACGCACCAGATTCACCATTAGTTTAAACGTGTTTAATTAGTTTAATTTATAATTAATTAGTCAGGATGAATAAGGACCATAGGATAGCGCGCCAATCTCATTTTCAAACCTGAGCCTTTAGATCTTCATACCCTAAGTCAAGGTGACTTTCCATCCCAGCCCTAGGATCCCTCAACTTGCAATCTGGACCATCCATTTGCATTACTTTTGTTTTTTCTTTTATTTATTTCATATTTATTTTCATACAATTATTAAAAATAGCAAAAATGTTTTTAAATCATCATTTTCTGCATTTTCTTTTCAAATATTATTCAAAACTCAAAAACATTTTTATTTTTAATTTTTGCATTAAAATTGTATTTTTAAATCATTTAAATGTTTTATTTGATTAATTAATTGATTTTAATTAATTAAAAGATACATTTAGGTATCTAAAAATCACAAAAAAAATTCATGATGCATTCTCATACATTTAGAACAATTTACAAACTCATCACACAAATTTCTTTTTAGGTTTGATCATGTTTTCACAATTTACTTTGAATTAGGGTTTCTAAAATTGCATATTTTCTAACCCTAACTTTGAAAATCCATTTTTTATCTACCATGATGAGTTTGCATTTGGTTCTTTTTGCATTGTTTCATACTTTGCATCTAGTATCTAGGTTATTTAACTCATAATTTTGCATTGCATTTTCAAATTGTTTTGCATTTTTCATGAAGAACCATAAAAAACCCTAGTTAACTTAGAAAATTCATAACTTCCTTTAGGTTTAGCTTCTGACCTCCATCTTTGGGGAGTGATCTTGTGTGTGTGTTTAGGGTTTGTTTGAGTTCATTTTCAATTTTTTTTTATCATGATGTATGCTTCTGTTGTGGACATATGCACCTCATACATTCTTAAAACCCCAATTTCTCATGTTCATTTGCATTCATCTTTGCATATCTCCATCATGTGATCTTTCCATGACATTTCATGCATTTGTATGTCATATTATACATCTTAGATCATGTTTGAACATTTCTTGATCATCTCTTCATTCATTTGGTATGCTTTGCATTCATTGCTTTTCATGTGTATCCATGTGTTTCTAAGCTTCTAGCATGCCTTGTTTTGCATCTCATCCCTTGTATGAACATTCATAAGCATGTCACATGTCTTTGAATCATTCCATAACACATTTGCATAGCATATTCACTTCTGGTCTTGGTCTTTGCACTTTCATTTGCTTTATTCCCTTTTGCTTTGCATCTTATACATTCACACTAACATTTCAAGGGCTTATGGTAAGTTGTTTGAGATGTGGATTTTCCTTCACATCCCACCTCTTCTCATCTTTTCATTTGAATCTTTTATATGTCTTTGAAGTGAACTTGCTTCACTTGTGCTCTCTTGCTCCTATCTCTTTCTTTTAGGTTACTTAACTTCTCTAGGAAGTAAGTAACCTATTCTCCTTTCTCTTCTCTTTTCATCTGCTTCTTCTTCCTTGGTGGCCTTCTGAAGATCTTTTCTTTAAGCCTCACAAACCATAGGAACATCCAAGCATGATAAATTTAGGGTTGTACATAGTCCCCCCTAGTTTTTACCTTTTAAGTCTCCTTGAGTCTCTCTCTCCCATCTCATAATCAAGGCTAAGCAGTTAAAGTTTTGGGACTCTGAATTAGGGTTATGCCTGTATCCTTATCTTAGGATGAAGTGTATAACTTTAATACTTAGTGTTAAACCTTTAAGTTGTTTACACCTCCTAATCAAAACACCTAATAATCATTAAGACTTAAGCTTGTAACTTGGGGCTTATATTAGGGTTACATCTCTGCCTGTTGGTTCAGAGGGACTAACCCTAGTGTTCAATGGACAAGTCCCCCTCATACTAAAATCTTGCAAACATAAAAAACACTTATTCATCTCACATTTAATTAAAATCCACCTAATAAAGGCTCGTTATATAGTAAATTTAATCCCTAACCATGGATTAAGTTGAGGTATCTTCCTCAGCTTAAGTGTTCTCATCTATCATCCTTCTCTTAGGATGGTGTAATGAGGTCACTAATCTTTGATTGGAGATTAAACTCATTACTTAACACTAAACCCAAAAACACTTAATAATTACCAAAGTAGGTTAATGATCATAAACCTATATCATCATGGTAATTAAGTTGAGATCTTCATCTCATGCTTAAGTAGGCTCATTATCCCTAATCAGGGAGGATATAATGAGTTTACAACCCTTGATTTAGGCTTAAGCTCATTATCTTACGCAAAACACCAAAAACTATAAAACACTAAAAGCACAAAAACAAACAACAAACGTCTCCTCCGGGATTCTTTTCTCATCACACTCACTCTGAAAACGAGAACTCGCTTCTTCCGTCTAATGCAAGACAGTTAGCACTCGATCCAGACGAGTCACACACTTGAGCATAGACAAGTAAGCAATTCACAACAAATCATCTAAGTCTCTTTGAGTCGAACTACGATGTTCTGACTTCCTCATTGAACGAGAGGATACGTAGGCATAACTTAACAGTTATCGAACAAAAGTCTCTTTGTCTTCCCCATCTCCTCCTCCCAGTTTCTCTTTCCTTAGCCTCAGTTTTGAGTATTCACTTTCCTTTTACACTGTCACTCTGTACATTCTTTTCTCCCTAGCTCCTTATGCACAATTTATCACATATACTATCCCCCTTTTAAACACAATCAGGTAAGCGTGGATCCCATCGAGTACGACAGACAATCTGGGTGCTAATACCTTCCCAGGTTGTAACCAACCCCCTTACTCAGTTTCTTTGGTTCACAACCGTCTTATCCACTTTTTTCTAGGTTTATGCAGCATTATCTTTCCTTCGGGATAAAAATGCCTAGTTGGCGACTCTATTGAACCTCAACCTCCAACATCGCCGACCGTTCGCGTTTGCATCGGGACAAAAATCCGGGGAGCGACAGCTTGACGACTCTGCTGGGGATCGATGAAACCAGGGCTTCTGGTTCTCTTGTGGGTTTCTCCTAGCGCTTGTTTGTTTGTGTTTACTAGGGGTGTTATGTGCTATGTGTGCTTTTGTTTTTGCTTTATTTATTGCTTCTTGTACAACTTTATTTACTGCATTTACTTTATCGCTTTCATTTATTACTTTCTGCATTTCATTTATTATTATCATATCATTGTGTTGGATTTCTGGTTTGCTTTGGTGGGAGGGGTATTCTAGTGAGAAAGGTCCAACACAAAGGCCTGAGTGACACTTAGGATTAGAGTGGTTTTGTATTCTTTCCCATTCCATTTCGGTCTGGTGCGGGAATATGAAAACACGGTTCAGACATGGGTTTCTTATTGAGAACTCTGTCCTACGGATTTCCTGTAGTACTAGGGCTATCTGGGAAGCCTGCTAAGTCTGGATGACCTTTTTAGATGACTTTCAGGATCTGAAGTGAATTAGAGGAGGATCCTTTATGATTAGGGTAAACACTGTACCTCCGGGTTAGAAGTGTTTACACTTCTTATAATAGATCCGAATCTGAGGATCTTTGTTCTAGAACAATACCTGTGAGTGGGTTGGGTTGTTTACAGGTTTGCAGGAACCCTTGACCTCATCATACCTTGCTAATGGAATGTTATAAGGTTGTACTATTTTGGACTGATCCTTTGAAACCCTGGACTTTTTGACTTTTTATTTGAGTCCCCCACCTGGTTACTGGTTCTCAAACCTTCATCTGAATTCTGAACACTCATGGACCCTACCAAAGGAAAAAGATAATCCAGCACATGATCACAAACTCTTGTATATCATAAACATACATCTTATTGCATCATTTAACATTTTGTCTATTTTTTTACAGGGTATCCATCTCTTCTTGGTTTGGTTTTGACCGTTCTTCTTCTCAGCTTATCTGCTTCAACATTTCTTTAGCTATCCTCTTCAGTTGTCTCCTTCAACATGGATTCAACCAGGAAAAGCAACATCGGCTACCACTTCTTTGAGTATCCTCTAGCAGGCATCAGACAGATACAAGCTCTTATCACCCCTGATCATGCTCCCTTATTCATAGAGCATTATGGTGGGATCCTGGACATGATCATGGACTTGGACACATCACAGAGGAGCATGATTCACACTTGTCTTCAGTTCTATGACCCTCCTCTCTATTGCTTCACTTTCCCAGATTTTCAGATTGGTCCTTTGCTGGAAGAGTATTCTATGTTATTGGGTGTCCCTATCAAAAGAGGGATCCCTTTCAACCCTGAAATGACCCCTCCAAAAAATGAAGACATAGCTAAGGCACTACATCTGGAAGTAGCTACTATTGATGAGCACCTAACTTCTAAGGATGGAATCCCAGGCCTTCATCTGGATTTCTTGATCACTCAGGCTACAAAGTAAGTTGCAGTAGGGAATTGGGAGACTATGTGTGCTCTCATAGAACTCATTATTTATAGTATCATCTTGTTTGCAGACGAGCCTAAGTTTGTAAGCAAAAATGCCATCCACATCTTCATGCTCAAGAACCCAGTTCCCACCTTGTTAGGAGACTTTTACTACTCAGTTCATCAGAGGAATGAGAAACAAAGAGGGAGACTAGTGAGATGTTGTGCACCTCTCTTCTACAGTTGGTTGATAAGACATATGCCGAAGATGAAAGCTTTCATGAATCCACATCAGTCAAAGAATTGGGCTAAGAGGATGATTGCCCTTACTTCAGAAGATATCAGGTGGTGTACTCAGAACACCAAGGGCCGAGATATAATAACAAGTTATGGGAAATACCCAAATGTGCCACTTATTGGAGTGAAGGGTTGCATCAACTACAATCCTTTACTTTTCAAAAGACAATTAGGGTATGCATTAATACATCCACCTAGGGAGCAGGACTTAGCAGAGTCTCTTTATTGTGCTATTCTGAACAATCATGCCATTGTCCGACAAGCAGCCTGGGCTTGGGACCATATACAGACTAGAGGAAATGCTATTCTGGGGAAGTGCAACAACATAGCCTCTGCTCAGTACACTGAATGGTCCCGCATCAGAGGACAGATTACCCATATGCCATTCACCCTGGAGGATGTACCAGGGCCATCAGCAGTTGAGCCTATAGCCACAATCAGTATGGAAGAGTTTGAAAGGATGAAGGAAAGAAATGCCCAGCTAGCTGAAGCTTTGAAGAAGACCCTTTGGGAAAGGAATGATGGTCGTCTGGACATTGAGAAGTTAGAAAAGCTACGCATCGAGTATGTAACCAAGATCGAGAAGACTGACGATTACATCAGGAAGGCCCGAGCAGGGGAACTTGTGTTGAAGAATGCATGCAAGGAAGCAAATATTCAAAAGGCAAGAGCTGAGCATTATTTGGAAGTGAGTCAGGATAGATGAGTCAGGATAACTGAGGCTCACATGATAGAAGACCAGAACATGCAAGCCAAAATAGAGCAGTTGGAAGCCAATGAGAAAAGAAGCCAATAGGCACTATTAGCAGCTCAGAAGGAGATCTCAGAGTTGAAACTCCGTGCAGGGTTAAAGAGAACCAAAGACCAAGACAAGTATCAGAAGATGACAAATGCCATTGCAACCAGAAACCTTCTCATCAGAACCATCACAGAGCATCCAGTTGGGCCGGTAATTGATGCTCTCCTGAAGGAAGTCAAGGAGGATGCATATGGATTGGATGTTTGATTTTCTTTGTACTTGTATTTTGGCTCACCATGGTGATTTTGTATGTTGTATTCTTGAATTTAATTGTATTTTGATTCACCATGGGAGTTTGTTTGGTTGTAATTCATGAACTATTTGGCAATACCATTTGTACTTTTATGATTATGTATTGGATTTTCTCATGGACTTTGTCTGCTTCAACATCTTGATTTCCCAGAGGTCTGGAAGGTCAAAACCAGGAACCAAACCGGATACCCTCTAAAGACAAATTGACATATTGCATTGCAAGCTAACTTCATATTCTTTGTGTTGCAGGAGTTTTGTTGTTGTTTTCTCACCTTGTTGATTGTTTCAGGAAATATTGCTCGCAGGAAGGTCTTTCCCATCAATCACATCCACAGATATCCAACTAGACACAACCTTCAGAGTCTACAAATGGATCAGTTACAACAAGAACTGACAGATGTGAGGACTCAGATGACTGATGTGAGGACAGAAGTGAGGACTCAGATGAATCAATTCATGGCTGTGATGATTGGGCTAGCACAGACCCAGGAAATATTAAGGGAGTTAGTTGAGCGGCAAACTTCAGAAGATAACCATGCAGGCACTGGAGGTACTAGTAATAACGCGTGCGATTAACCGCAAACAAATCCACCAGAGTTTGGGCCCTACATCAACCCTGAAGTCAATGTTATTGGAAATACCCATAGAAACACTGGAGATCGTGATCTACAGGAAGATCCTCAGGACGAGCAGTTTGCAGTGTTAGGTGTTGGGGCTGATGAAGTTTAAGATCGTCGTCTGGAAGAGATATCAGAGAAGTTAAGATCCTTGGAATCCCAAAACTCTTTGGGATTTGATGTGATGGATATGGGCCTAGTTGAAGGATTAAGGATTCCTCACAAGTTCAAACCTCCATGCTTTGAAAAGTACAATGGCACCTCCTGTCCTCGTACCCATTTACAATCTTTTCTGGGAAGATTGAAAGCGTATACCATGGATGAAAAATTGTGGATGTTTTACTTTGAAGACAATTTAACCGGGGTATCCAGAGAGTGGTATTCACACCTATCAAGGGCTACTGTCAGAAACTGGAAGGACTTAGTCGAGGCCTTTATATTCCAATATCAGTACAACCTAGATATGGCTCCCAATATGACCCTCTTGATGGGTATGTCTCAATCTTCAAGAGAAAGTTTCAGTGAATATGCTCAAAGGTGGAGACAACTCGCTACCGCTGTCCAGCCACCTATGTCTGAAAGGGAAATGGCTGATATCTTTACGAACACCTTGCAAGGAACCTATATTGATGGACTTGCTGCCTTCTCTTCTACTAGCTTTGCTGATGTGGTTATAGCAGGAGAGAGAATTGAAAGCCTATTGAAGATGGGTAAGATTTCTGACAATGGTGCTAGCTCCAATAACGCAAGGAAACCATTCTCCGAACCTAAAAGAACAGGAGAGACTAATGTAGTGCATGTTAACAGAGGTAGGCCCCAATACTTGCAAAGATCAGTGGCCGCAGTCACCATTCCTGCTCCAGCACCTCAGCAATAACAGTATCCTCAGGAACAACAATTTCCACAACAACAGCAAAAATCTTACAACAACAACAATCAGCAGCAACGTCCTTTCCAACAAAGGCCGTCTCAAACTAACAGGGTGATCGATCCCATCCCGATGCCCTATGCAGCCTTACTTCCACAACTATTGAAGCTTAATCTGACTGAACTAAGAACTTTGGCTCCACTAGATCCTCTGAATCTTCCAAGGAATTATGATGTCAACGCCAGATGTGCTTTTCACTCCAATGCACCTGGCCATTCAACAGAGAAATGCAGGGCCTTGCACATGAAAATCCAAGATCTGATTGATTCCAAAGCTTTTAATTTTGCACCTCCACCAAATGTCACAAAGAATCCAATACCGAATCACGGTGAACCGATGATTAATTCTATTGAGGAAGACCAACCAACAATTCTGATTGATGACATTGCAAACATTCAAACACCACTGACCGAAGTGAAAGCTCAGCTATTGAAATGCCAAGTGTTTCCAGGTTGTGAGGCCTGTTGTGAAGCTTGCAAAGTTTCTACCAATGGTAGTGCAAATCTGAGAAAGGGTATCATCAATCTTATTAGAGAAGGCATTCTACAGATCACATCAACGGTTCCATCTTCTACAACTGCAACAAAAATCCCTCCTACAACACCAGCAAACATTATCTCAACAAAGTCTTCTACAACAACAGCAAACACCACCAGTGACGATATCTCAACAGTTACCATTTATTATGATCCATCAATTATTCATGTTCCAAATTCTCTCAACAACAATTTTCAACAACACCCTCCCCACCATCAACAATTTCCTGCACCTGCACCATCTTCGATTAGATCTCCTGTCACCATCTACTATGATCCACAAACGATTACAACTCCTTCTTCTGCCGCAGTTAGTCCAGTGACCATCACAGTGCCTGGACCTATTCCTTATGATAACAACAATGCCGTGCCTTGGCATTATGGTTCGGATCTTTACTGCCACGGAAGAAAGATCAGTCTGGACTCCTCAACATCTGCTCCACAAATTGACAATGTCGGGGGAGGCGGAGGCTTCACTCGGAGCGGACGTATCTTTGCTTCACAGTTTCCCAGAGTTAATGCTGAAGCAGAAGCCGCTGCCAAAGCAAAAGGCAATAGTGTAGTGCCAGAAAAACCAGCTGCAAAAGAAACTCAAAAGACACCCTTTGATCAGGATGTAGACTGGTTTATGAGGATTATCAAGAGAAGTGACTACAAGGTTGTGGATCAGCTCCACCAAACACCCTCCAAGATCTCCATTCTATCTCTGCTCATGTGTTCCGAGGCTCACCGAAATGCACTACTCAAAGTCATGCACGCAGCTTATGTGCCTGAGGAGATCACAGTCAATCAGTTAGAAACGGTGGTTGCAAATGTCAATACTAGTCATGGACTAGGTTTCACCGATACTGACTTGACTACGGAGGGGCGTAATCACAACAAGGCTTTGCATATCACTTTGGAATGCAAAGGTGCCGTACTTTCTCATGTCCTTGTTGATACCGGATCATCACTCAATTTTTTGCCAAAGAAAGCATTAGTCAAGCTGGAGTATGATGGTCTTGCACTCTGTCAGAGAAACCTAGTTGTCAGAGCTTTTGATGGTTCTAAGTGAAATTCTGTGATCAGGTATGAGATGTCCTAAGAGATGTCCCAACACTTAATAGGACATTTGACAAATTTAACCAAAACTTAAACAGCAGGAAAAGTAAACAACACAGAAGTTTGTTAACCCAGTTCAGTGTATAACCACACCTACATCTGGAGGCTACCAAGCCAGGAGGAAATTCACTATTAGTAATATTAATTCTAGACTTAAACCACCCTGTTTAATCTATCACTTAATACTTACCCAATGCAATTTCTACCTAAGACTCACTTAGATAAAAGTACCCTACTCACTCCCCCTCAATCACACAGTGATCAAGTTTACAAGTTTACTGAAATTGAAGACATCCTTCAAACAAAACAGCTTGATCTTACTTAACAGTTTCAATCAAGTCACAAATGCACTTTTGCTTAAAAGCTCATAAAGTGGTACATAATAAACAACCTGCTATTAAAACACTAGACACCCTATTTGGTCTTCTGAAATTCGTACTCAATTCTATGAATTTCTGTTGCTTAAATAGGTATCTGAATTTTGGGCTTTCTGTAGAATGATCCAGCCCTAATGTGCAGCAACTGTCACCTTGAATTTAGGGTTTGTTACCTCCTATATTCTAGGTGATTTAGGTCTTCTGTTTTAATCTGAATCTTCAATATAAAACACCCTACAGATGCGCCTTGTTCTGTTTTTATCCATCATTAATTAATTCCAGATACTTCTCCTTAAATATCTCTGATCAGTTAATCATTAATTAATTCTGATAGCAGGTCTGAGATGTCTCAACATCTGTTGGGACATCCTGAAAAACTGAACTTAATTTATTCACACAATGTCCCAACATCTGATGAGACATCCTGAAATAAATTCACATACTCTGTTTGATAATGTCCCAACATCTGATAGGACATTCTGAACTGAATTTAACATTTCTTGTTTGGTCAAAAATTCTGCCAATTCTTAAACATCTACAAACTCCCCCTTTGGCTAATTTTTGGCTAACATCTTTTCTGGATTTCAGAGTGCAGCAGAAGTTCTTTTTATCAGAGTATAGCATTACTTTTCTGTTGATTCTTATTTGAGATTACTCCCCCTCAAACAAATATGTGTCCAGTCTTGTTGCAACAGAAATACACACTGATTCAGTTCAGACAGAAACAAACAGATTTCATTCAAAAATTAAACAGCAGTACAATTTGTTGTTGTTCTCCCCCTTGGTAGACACAAAATTAGGGGCCAAAGACACTATTACTGTCATTACATTGCTGTCATTACATTTGCCTCACATACATTGATCACTCAGATTCATCACTCTCAGTTGCTTCCTCCACCTCAGTGTCTTCATCTTTATCAGCTTCACTTTCTTCATCAGCCTCACTGTCTTCACCAGATGCAGCATTCTGATCTTCTTCACTTTCCAACCTTTTGATGATTTCCTCAAGCTTCTGCTTTCTAGCTTCAAGCTCTTTGCAGGTGCTTTTGAGTTCAGCAATTAAAGTCTTCCTGGAGATTGGATTCTTAGCAGTGGATGGACCAGCAGATGTCCCAGAAGGTGCTTCAACATCTGCTGCATGATGACTGAGGAATAACTTGTAGTGAAAAGCCAAGGGGCTTTCTCTTTTGCAGGCTGTATCCTTGTCAGTGAGAATTCCAGGGTATTGATTGAGCACAATACCACACAGCAAAGATGGAAAAGCTATTGGCAGCTTTGTTGCAGAAGAGATGGCATGCTTCATAGTCTGATCAAAAATATAAGCTCCATAATCCATCTTGGTTTGAGTTCCCACAGCATAGATGAATCTGGCCAGACCAGTTGAGATTGAAGAAGTGTGGTTGGTAGGCACCCAGTTAGCAGTTCCAATCCTGTTCAGCATGGCATACTTTCTGGTAAGCATGCTCACAGAGAGCTTTCCCTTCACAGGCCAAGCCTTGACCTGATTTGCAGTGATCACCTTACAGATTTGATTATCTGTTTTGCCTAGCTCATTTGGTCCATCTGTTTCTCTTCCTAGGTATTGATTTATGATTTGAGGAGAGAACTCAACACACTTACCTCTCACAAACACTTTTCTGAACTCAGATGACTTACCATTTGAACAATCCTCCTGAAGATTCACAATGAACTCTTTGACAAGAAGTTCATAGCAGGGAGAGAAATCTGAGACTGTCTTGAATAGTCCTGCAGCAGAGATGAGGTCAATCAGTTCAGTGCACTCAAGTGCATTGCTGCTCAGTTCTCTTTCTAGGGCAACTCTTCTTAGGTACACAAACTTCCACTTGTTCACACTAGAGACATGGTGGAAAGATATGTTGTCTAATGGAGCTTCTGGAACAGCTGTTGAAGCCCTAGATGGGGCTGGTCTCTTCTTGGGAGGAGATGTTGAGACATCTGATTCAACATCTGAGTCAGATGGGGTGACAGCTTTCCTTTTCTGAGTTTGGACTTTACTCCATTGTTTTGATGGCCCAAAAATGGCTTTAGCTTTGCCTTTCTTTGGAGAGGCTTTCTTCTTCTCAGGAATTGCTGCTTCAGCCTGCATCTTGCCTTTCCTGGACCTGAGCCTTTTGGCTATGCTAGGTTTAACAGAGGCTATGATCTCTGCATCAGAATCCTGCTCCAGGTTCACCACTGGAGGAGATTGAGCAGTCTCCTCTTCAGCTTGTTGATCAGCAGGGATTTGACCTTCATTTGAGACTTTGGTCTGATCCTCAGAGATTTCTTCATCATTTTCATTTGAGACCTTATTCTGGTCCTCAGTTTGTTCCAACTCAACATCAGATGAGTTCTTTCTCTTATCTTCAGATGTTCCAACATCTGTTGGGACATCTTGTTCTTCTGCAGCTTGAGCTTGTTCTTCTTGAGGTGCAGGCATTGTGTTCAGAGGAACAGAGATTCCACTCACCTTTCTTTGTTCAAACAGAATTTGAGTGACAATCTCCTTGATTGAATCATCCACATATTGTGAAGATTTAGGGGGCATGTTAGCTGGAGAGGGAGTGCCTTTAGCTTTGCTTCTGACTTGATCTTTACCTCTCTTTGGAGTTCTTGCCTTTTTAGTGTGAGAAACGCTTCCCCTGAGTTCGTCCAATGGGGTTGATTGCATTGGTACTACAGAAATGGGAGTGGCATGCACTACGTCTTCTTGATTGAGAACTTCTTCAGTTGAGTTAGGGTTTTGAGACATTGTTGAGGAAGATGGATAGAAAGCTTTAGGGTTTTTAATTTCTGGAGAATAGCTGGTTAATGTGATTCGCTTGTGATAGTATGATGGGAATCTTGATAGCTGATTATAAGTAGTTACTAAATAAGTAACCGTTACAGTGCAAATGATTAGGGATGGAATTCCCAAGGATCTTGTCCAGACTGGTTTTTCCATCTGGACCTTATGCCATGCAATGTCATATGACATGTTGGCACATCTCATTAACTGCTAAATATCACATAAACAGATTCCAAGTTTTCCCCTTAAGTTCTCAAATTGTGTAGCATCCAATGCCTTGGTAAAGATATCAGCTAACTGCAGATTTGTAGCTACATGCTCCAATGAAATCACCTTTTCTTCTACAAGATCTCTGATGAAATGATGTCTGATATCAATATGCTTTGTCCTGCTATGTTGGATAGGATTCTTTGATATGTTGATTGCACTTAGGTTGTCACAGTACAATGTCATGACATCCTGTGGGACATTGTATTCAGTGAGCATCTGCTTCATCCAAACCAACTGAGAACAACTGCTACCTGCTGCTATATACTCAGCTTCAGCTGTAGATAAGGATACACAATTCTGTTTCTTACTGAACCAAGAAATCAGATTGTTTCCTAGAAAGAAGCATCCTCCTGAAGTGCTTTTTCTGTCATCAGCACTTCCTGCCCAATCAGCATCACAGAAGCCAGTGAGAATTGGTTTGCAACCATGAAAGTACATTATGCCATAGTCACAAGTACCATTAACATATTTAAGGATTCTCTTGACTTGATTGAGATGACTGACTTTTGGATCAGCTTGATATCTTGCACAAACTCCTACTGCAAAAGCAATGTCTGGTCTGCTAGCAGTCAAGTATAACAAGCTTCCAATCATGCTTCTGTATAAGCTTTGATCTACATTCTCACCCTTTTCATCTTTAGTCAGCTTTAAATGTGTGGGGGCAGGAGTTCTCTTGTGAGCAGCATTTTCCATTCCAAATTTCTTGATTATGTTCTTGGAATACTTGCTTTGTGAGATGAACATTGAGTCTTCCATTTGCTTTACTTGCAGACCAAGAAAGTAGGTTAATTCTCCTACTAGGCTCATTTCAAATTCAGATTCCATCTGCTTGACAAAATGTTTGACCATCCTGTCAGACATCCCACCAAAGACAATGTCATCAACATATATTTGTGCAATCATGACATTTCCTTCTTCATCTTTAACAAACAATGTTTTGTCAATTCCACCTTTTCTATATCCTTGCTTGATAAGAAATGTGGTCAGTCTTTCATACCATGCCCTTGGAGCTTGCTTCAAACCATAAAGTGCCTTCTTTAGTTTGTATACATGATTTGGACAGTTTGGATCAACAAATCCTTTAGGCTGTTCTACATATACTTCTTCATTAAGGTAGCCATTTAAAAAGGCACTTTTCACATCCATTTGGAATAGCTTGAACTTCAAGATACAAGCAATTCCCAACAGTAGTCTTATTGATTCAAGCCTTGCTACTGGTGCAAAGGTTTCATCAAAGTCTACCCCTTCAATTTGAGTGTATCCTTGAGCCACAAGTCTAGCTTTGTTCTTTGTAACAACTCCTTGTTCATTTGACTTGTTCTTATACACCCATTTTGTACCAATCACATTTATGTCATCAGGTCTAGGAACAAGATTCCACACTTCATTCCTTGTGAATTGACCTAATTCCTCTTGCATAGCACAAATCCAGTATTCATCAGTGAGAGCTTCCTTGATATTTTTAGGTTCTATTTTGGAAACAAAACAAGAACCTGAAATCACTTCTCTTGATCTAGTGCTCACACCTCTGTTGGGATCACCAATTATCAGATCTTTGGGATGATCCTTTTGTATTCTGATGGAAGGAGGTTTGCTTGATTCTTCTGTCCTTGTATCAGTTTGAGTGAAGTTATATTGATCATTCTTTTCTTCAGCTTCAATCTTGATATCAGCAGATGTTCCAACATCTTCTGGGACATCTGTAGGAGCATCATCAATTATCACATTTATGGACTCCATGATGACCTTGGTTCTAGAATTAAATACTCTATATGCTCTGCTGTTTATAGAGTATCCAAGAAAAATCCCTTCATCACTTTTAGGGTCCAATTTTCTCCTTTGCTCCCTATCTGCCAGAATATAGCAGTTACTTCCAAACACATGAAAGTACTTAACAGTGGGTTTTCTGCCCTTCCAGACTTCATATATTGTGGACAAAGTTCCTTTTCTCAATGTAACTCTGTTATGGATGTAGTAGGCAGTGTTCATAGCTTCAGCCCAGAAATACAGAGGTAACTTTTTGGCATGGATCATAGCTCTTGCAGATTCTTGGATAGTTCTATTCTTCCTCTCAACAATCCCATTCTGTTGAGGAGTGATTGGTGAAGAATATTCATGATTGATTCCCTCTGAAGAGCAGAAATCTAAGAACTTTTGATTCTCAAATTCCTTTCCATGATCACTTCTTATTCTGATTACACAGCTGGATTTTTCTCTTTGTAATCTTTGGCATAATTCTTTGAATACATCAAATACATCAGACTTTTCTTTGATGAAATTTATCCATGTATATCTTGAAAAGTCATCAACCACCACATAAGCATACCTCTTACCACCAAAACTTTCAACCTGCATAGGTCCCATAAGATCCATATGTAAAAGTTCCAAAACTTTGGAAGTTGACAGATGTTGGAGCTTTGGATGGGACATCTTGGTTTGCTTGCCTATTTGACATTCACCACATATTTTGCCATCATCAATCTTCAGTTTAGGAATACCTCTTACAGCATCCATAGATATGATCTTCTTTATGCCTCTGAAATGAAGATGACCTAGTCTTTGATGCCACAGTTTCACTTCTTCTTCTTTAGCTAGAGAGCAGGTTGAAGTGAGACTGAGATTTTGGGATTCCCACATGTAACAGTTGTCTTTAGATCTGGCTCCTTTCATGACAACCTCTTGTTCTTTGTTAGTCACTATACATTCAGATTTGGTAAAGTTTACACTGTATCCTTGATCACATAGTTGACTTATGCTGATCAGGTTAGCAGTTAAACCTTTAACTAGCAGCACATCATCTAGTCTTGGAACATCTTGACAATCCAAGGTTCCAACTCCCTTGATTTCTCCTTTAGCTCCATCTCCAAAGGTAACATACCTGGATGAATGTGATTTTAAGTTTACTAGTAAATTCTTCAATCCAGTCATGTGTCTTGAGCATCCACTGTCAAAGTACCAGTCTTCTTTAGCTGATACTCTCAGAGATGTATGTGCTATGTATGCAGTACTTTTCTTTGACCAGATAAGTTGAGATTTCTTTTGATGCCTCTGCCCTGTGTGTTGTTCAGCTGATCTCCAAGCTTGATTGTTGATCTGGTTCTTAGGTATGTGGCTTTGATCAGTCTGAATGTCAGCTTTTGGTCTCCAAACCTTCTTGATGACCTCTGTCTTCTGCTTAGGAGGTTGCTGATGTCTATGCAGCACTTTCTTGGTACCTTCTACTTTCTGCTTGGAAGATTGCTGATACATCTGATTTGGATATCCATGTAGCTTATAACAGTGAGGTTTGATATGCCCAAATCTTCCACAGTGATGGCATCTCCATCTTTGATACTTCTTCTTCATTTTGTTCTTTCCAGAATGTTGAGACATCTGTTGGAACATTATGTTTGTCTTTGTGTTCTGATGTTGAAGCATCTGTTGGGACATCTTGTTTGACTGTGTAGTTTTTGCAGTAGCTTTGCTAGAGCTGGCTTCATCTTTGTTATATCCCAGTCCACTTTTGTCCCCTGAATGTTTATTATTGCTGAGAATAACATCCAGTGTATTTGAGCTGCTGTTCAACATTTTAACAGATTTGGACATATGTTCCAACTTAGAGTTGAGAAGAGTTACTTCATTTTTCAAGGTATAAATGATTACTTGACCACTTGCTTTTTCATCTTCTAATACCTCATTCTGCTTCTTTAGCTTTATAACCTCACTGCATATTTCAGTGCTTCTCTTGTATAGATCTTTGAAGGCTTGCTCAAGATCTGCATAAGTAAGCTCTCCACAACTGGAATCACTATCATATTCAAACAGTCCAGCTAAAGCAGTAATATGCTTAGCTGATTCTTCTTCTGAATCTCCTGAGTCTTCATCAGACCAGGTCACAGAGAGTCCTTTCTTTTGCCTCTTTAAGTAGGTAGGACATTCAATCTTGATGTGTCCATATCCTTCACATTCATGGCATTTGACTCCTTTATCTTGACTGGTCTTTTCAGCATACTTTAATCTTTTGTTAGCATCATAAGGTCTTCTGTTCTCAGAGTTTGTGTTTCTTCCACTAGGTTTGGATTTGCCTTCCATTCCTCTGAGAATCTGTTTGAATTGTCTTCCAAGCAAGGCAAGGTTTTCTGATAAGCTTTTATCATTTGCTGATTCATCATCTTCTTCTTCATCTGTATTTGACACCAAGGCTATGCTTTTGTTCTTTTTGACATTTGTGTCATTCATTCCCATCTCAAAAGTTTGAAGGGAACCAATGAGTTCTTCAACTTTCATGGAGCATATGTCTTGAGCTTCTTCTATTGCAGTGACTATCATGTCAAATCTTTTTGGCAAAGATCTGAGAATCTTTCTTACAAGCTTTTCATCAGTCATCTTTTCTCCCAAAGCTCCAGAAGTATTGGCTATATCCAAGATGTTCATATAGAACTCATGAATTGATTCATCTTCCTTCATTCTCAAGTTTTCAAACTTGGTGGTGAGAAGTTGAAGTCTTGACATTTTTACTTTTGATGTTCCTTCATGAGTTATTTTGAGAGTATCCCAAACATCTTTGGCCAGCTCACAATGATGCACAAGTCTGAAAATGTTCCTATCAATGCCATTGAATAAAGCATTTAAGGCTTTTGAGTTGCCTAGTGCTGAGTCTTCTTCCTCCTTACTCCATTCTTCTTCAGGTTTCAGCACTTTTGATCCATCTTTGGTGTCTTGGACAGGATGATCCCATCCAACATTGACTGCTCTCCATGCCCTGTTGTCAAGTGACCTTAAGAATGCAATCATTCTTGGCTTCCAGTAGTCATAATTAGATCCATCCAGTATAGGTGGTCTATTTACTGACCCTAAATCTCTGTCCATGTTACAGAATTTGTATTCCCTAGATCTCACCCAGTATAAACAGGCAGGGTGCCTGCTCTGATGCCAATTGAAATTCTGTGATCAGGTATGAGATGTCCTAAGAGATGTCCCAACACTTAATAGGACATTTGACAAATTTAACCAAAACTTAAACAGCAGGAAAAGTAAACAACACAGAAGTTTGTTAACCCAGTTCAGTGTATAACCACACCTACATCTGGAGGCTACCAAGCCAGGAGGAAATTCACTATTAGTAATATTAATTCTAGACTTAAACCACCCTGTTTAATCTATCACTTAATACTTACCCAATGCAATTTCTACCTAAGACTCACTTAGATAAAAGTACCCTACTCACTCCCCCTCAATCACACAGTGATCAAGTTTACAAGTTTACTGAAATTGAAGACATCCTTCAAACAAAACAGCTTGATCTTACTTAACAGTTTCAATCAAGTCACAAATGCACTTTTGCTTAAAAGCTCATAAAGTGGTACATAATAAACAACCTGCTATTAAAACACTAGACACCCTATTTGGTCTTCTGAAATTCGTACTCAATTCTATGAATTTCTGTTGCTTAAATAGGTATCTGAATTTTGGGCTTTCTGTAGAATGATCCAGCCCTAATGTGCAGCAACTGTCACCTTGAATTTAGGGTTTGTTACCTCCTATATTCTAGGTGATTTAGGTCTTCTGTTTTAATCTGAATCTTCAATATAAAACACCCTACAGATGCACCTTGTTCTGTTTTTATCCATCATTAATTAATTCCAGATACTTCTCCTTAAATATCTCTGATCAGTTAATCATTAATTAATTCTGATAGCAGGTCTGAGATGTCTCAACATCTGTAGGGACATCCTGAAAAACTGAACTTAATTTATTCACACAATGTCCCAACATCTGATGAGACATCCTGAAATAAATTCACATACTCTGTTTGATAATGTCCCAACATCTGATAGGACATTCTGAACTGAATTTAACATTTCTTGTTTGGTCAAAAATTCTGCCAATTCTTAAACATCTACACTAAGATATCGGTTCTCGGAGAGGTTGAGCTGCATGTGGTAATTGGCCCACAAGTTTTCAAAACTACCTTCTATGTGATGGACATACAGCCTGCCTACAACTGTTTGTTGGGTCGACCCTGGATTCACGCCACCGACGCGATAAAGTCTACCCTTCACCAGAAGTTAAAATATGAGTGGGAGGGCCAAATTATCACAATTTGTGGAGAAAAAGACATCTACTATGAGATGGATGGAGAAATCCATGAAACCATGAGTCAGGGTTTTGAAGCTTTGAATATCAACGAAGCAACAGCTGAGGTGTTTGTTGCATCCCAATAGGAAAGGATGGGCACCTCAATTGCTTCCTACAAATAGGCTCTGAAGGTTGTGGAAGAAGGGAATGCCCAACGCTAGGGCAAACTGCTAAAGGTTCAGATGAAAGAAGACAAATTCGGTTTGGGTTACAGACCATCCCGACAAGTTCCAGAGGTGGCTGCCGAAGCTCACAAGTTCATAAGTGGGGGAATGATGACCCCAGATGTTGTCAACACTTGGGAAGACGAGACTGAGAGTGACTGCAACCTAGAACACTAGATCCGTCCAAGAGTCCCGGGCCGACAAGTCCTCAACTGGTCTTCCCAGGAAATTATAAGGGTTATGCTGCAGAGTAATTATTATTTCCTGTTTTAAGCATGCATCAAAGTCCTGCATTTTGCCCAAGATGTCGGGACTCATTTTGTAATAGGGCCATATGTATTTGTGCAAATTGAATATTAATGAACAATGGACATCGTTTTGCAAACGATATTCTTTTTCGCTCACTGTCTTTTCATTTTTGTTATTTTCGCACAAAACAATAAATGGCAATGTTTTTCTTAATAATATCTTCATTCACTTTTTCTAAATAATATAAAATCAATCACTAAAATGAACCAAATCTCAACCCTTGCAGAGATAGCCCTCCAGACCGCACCGACAACGACACTGCTATGACCTTGTATGACTTCGACAATCTGATTAATCAAGCAGATGAAGGGGTTGAAGAAGACTGCGATTTACCTGAAGAGTTAGCCATGTTATTGAGACAAGAGGAAAAGGTGATTGCTCCTCATCAGGAGGAGGTTGAGACTATCAATCTTGGTACCGAGGAAGATGTGAAAGAGGTGAGGATTGGGGCCAGTCTGCAAGCTCCGGTAAAGGAACAACTTATCAGTATGCTGCGAGAGTATGTCGATGTCTTCGCTTGGTCCTATCAAGATATCCCAGGTTTGGATACAGATATTGTCATGTACAAGCTGCCATTGAAGGAGGATTGTCCGCCAGTTAAACAGAAATTGCACCGTACTCGCCCGAACATGGCCATGAAAATAAAAGAGGAATTACAAAAGCAGTGGGACGCTGATTTTCTCACTATAACTAGTTACCCGCCTTGGGTTGCTAACATTGTACCCGTACCTAAGAAAGATGGCAAGGTGCGTATGTGTGTCGATTACCGGGATTTGAACAGAGCAAGCCCGAAAGATGATTTCCCATTACCTCACATTGATGTATTGGTAGACAACACAACTTAGTTCTCGATATTTTCCTTCATGGACGGATTTTCTGGATACAATCAGATCAAGATGTCACCTGAAGACATGGAGAAGACAACTTTCATCACACCATGGGGCACATTCTACTACAAAGTAATGTTGTTCGGTCTGAAGAACATCGGTGCAACATATCAACGGGCTATGGTAACGTTATTCCACGACATGATCCATAAAGAAATTGAGTGCTACGTGGATGACATGATTGCTAAGTCCCAAACAGAGGAAGAGCATTTGGTAAACCTATTGAAACTTTTCAAGCGTCTGAGAAAGTATCAGTTAAGGTTGAACCCCAACAAATGCACATTCGGGGTGCGTTCTGGTAAGCTACTGGGTTTTATTGTAAGTGAAAAATGAATTGAGGTTGATCCCGATAAAGTCAAAGCTATTCGGGAAATGCCTGCACCTAAGACTGAGAAAGAAGTTCGAGGGTTCTTAGGTAGGTTGAACTACATCGCAAGGTTCATATCTCATCTCACTGCAACCTGCGAACCCTTGTTCAAGCTGTTAAGAAAAGAGCAAACAGTCAGGTGGAACAATGACTGTCAGAGAGCTTTTGACAAGATCAAAGAATATCTGCAAGAACCTCCAATTCTCATGCCTCCAATCGAAGGAAAACCTCTAATCATATACCTGACAGTATTAGAAGAGTCGATGGGGTATGTATTGGACCAGCATGACGAGTTTGGTCGAAAAGAGTATGCAATATACTACCTACGCAAAAAGTTTATCGACTGTGAACAATGTTATTCACTGCTCGAGAAAACTTGCTGTGCTTTAGTGTGGGCTGCTCGCCGACTAAGACATTATATGTTGACTCATACTACCTTATTGATCTCAAAGATGGATCCAGTCAAGTACATATTTGAGAAGCCAACACTTACCAGAAGGGTTTCCAGGTGGAAAATGATTCTAACAGAATATGACATTCAATACACCTCTCAGAAAGCCATCAAGGGCAGTGTATTATCTAACTATCTGGCTAAGCAACCCATTGATGATTACCAGCCTATGAGATTTGAATTCCCTGATGAAGACATCATGTTCTTAAAAGCAAAAGATTGTGAAGAGCCTATTCACACTGAAGGGCATGACCCAGAAGAAACATGGACTATGATGTTTGACGGGGCAGTTAATTGCAACGGTCGTGGGGTTGGTGCAATGCTTATTACACCTAAAGGGGTTCATATGCCTTTCTCAACAAGGCTCACCTTTGCCTGCACTAACAACGAAGCAGAATACGAAGCTTGTATCATGGGTCTTGAGGAAGCCATTGACCTCAGGATCAAAACCTTGAATGTATTCGGAGATTCATCTTTGGTAATCAACCAGACCAACGGTAAGTGGTACACTCATCAGGAGCATATGATTCCCTACCATGACTATACGAGGAGATTGTTGACCTTCTTCACAACAGTTAAGCTTGAATACATCCCTCGAGATGAGAATTAGTTTGTAGATTCTTTGGCTACCATTTCATTCATGATCAAAGTACAGGTCGCCAATTATGTACCTTGGATTTGGTGTCCAGACTGGAAATACCGACATATGTATTCACTGATAACAAGCCTTGGTACCATGACATTAAATGCTTCTTGGAAACTCAGACATACCCACCTGGGGCATCGTCAAACAATAAGAAGACATTAAGAAGGCTAGCCGATAGTTTCTTCCTCAATACTGATGGTTCTTTGTACAAGCGAAACTTCGACATGGTCTTGCTCAGATGTGTTGACAAGAAGGAAGTAGACCTACTGATGCACGAAGTACATGAAGGTTCTTTCGGTATCCATGTCGGAGGACATGCAATGGCAAAGAAGTTATTAAGATCGGGTTACTACTAGATCACAATGGATACAGACTGTTGCGCCTACACCAGAAAATGCCACAAATGCTAGATCTACGCAGATAAAGTGCATGTGCCTCCGAATTCTTTGAATGTAATGTCTTCACCTTGGCCCTTCGCCATGTGGGGCATTGATATGATTGGAAAGATTGAACTGACTGCTTCAAATGGTCACAGAATCATCCTGGTAGCCATTGATTACTTCACCAAATGGGTTGAAGCAGCTTCGTATGCAAATGCCACCAGGCAAGTGGTAGCTCGATTTTTGAAAAGGGATATCATCTGTCGATATGGAGTTCCCGAGCGAATCATTACTGATAATGGTTCCAATTTGAACAACAAGATGATGGCAGAACATTGTCGGGACTTCAAAATTCAACATCATAACGTTTCTCCTTACAGGCCAAAGATGAATGGTGCTGTTGAGGCCACTAACAAGAATATTAAGAAGATTGTGCAAAAGATGGTAGTCACCTACAAAGATTGGCACGAAATGCTACCATTTTCCTTGCATGGGTACCGAACCTCTATTAGAACATCTACTGGGGCAACACCTTATCAGCTTGTGTATGGTATGGAAGATGTCCTACCTATTGAAGTTGAACTACCCTCCTTACTGGTAATGAGGGATGTGAAACTAGATGAATCAGAATGGGTCCGATCTCGATATAATCAACTGAGTCTGATTGAAGAAAAGAGATTAGCAGCCATCTGTCATGGGCAGCTATATCAAAAGCGAAGAAGAAAGCCTTCGATCAGAAAGTCAGACCTCGGGAATACCAAGTGGGAGAGCTTGTTCTGAAAAGACTTCTTCCTCCTCATACAGACCATAGGGGCAAATGGACGCCAAACTACGAAGGCCCATTCACAGTAAATAAAGTTTTCTCTGGTGGGGCACTGTTGCTCACTACTATGGATGACGAGGATTTCTTATCTCCTGTGAATTCAGATGCAGTTAAAAAATACTTCGCATAAAAGACCCACTGGACATAAAAACAAAATGTAAGTCCAGGAAAAAATAGGGGGAAAATAAGGGAAAAATTAAAAAAAAAATGTGTACACCCGCTGAATTGAAAAGCCACATCGGACAGCTCAGGCAAAAATGGGTATCCCGGTGGATTGAAAACCTGAAAGGGCGATCCACGTAAAATCTGGGAAAAAGTGAACAACTGCATTCTAAATTCGTCTGTATCATTCACGACATGGCAAGCTTCGAAAGGATAAAGCGTCAGTCAGAATCAACCTTCTTCAGAAAGCAAGATAAGAAGAACGTCAAGGTCATATATGTCATAGCAAAGGAAGCTCACTGGAGCGTCAACTTCAACATTTCCAACACCTTTATTTTCTCAATTTACAGCAATCTCCTCCTTTCAGGGATCCGCTTCTTCACTGTACTTGCCCATTCAGGGCACATAAATCAATAAAATCAGAATATTCAGTACCACTTTTTTTTGTACAGTTTTGTTTCGTTTGCAAAATGTCCAAAGTTCATAATACAACACTTGCATGAAAACATATAAGCCATTTTCATTATATGCTTGCAGGAAATATGCACTCTTGAGAAAATCTAACTCCTATGACGGAATCCGGTTGAGGATACCTCGGGACACTTGTGCGTTTCTTTTTAACAGGTTGTAGGTACTCAAGACAGAAAATCTCACAACATGGGGTATATCAAGCCTCGTATCCCCATCCAAGTCAGTAATCACCTCATCAGCTGGGTTACTTGACATGAGTTTTCCCCCACGAAGTTGTCATCCACTCAGAGGATCCTTCGAGAAACTCATTAAATCCCCAACGTGTCGCTTGGACGAAGGAGTTACAACAAATTACTTCCGAGAAGTTCTCTTCTCCCCAAGCAGGATCTCCCAAGCAATGCTTGAACTGTTGTTCCCTAGCAAGTTTCCAGAGTTTTCCTTTTCCTCAGCCAATCGCCAGGACTTTCTGTTCCGTATCAGAGTTGCTAGTTCCTCCCTAGTGGAGTTGCCGAAGCCTCCTCATCCCCAACATGAGTCTCTTCAACAGAAGCTTCCCCAGCCGAGATCCCCACAGAGTTCCCTAGGAAGATCGTTCGGTGATCCTATCTCCCCACAGATCGGCCAATGATCTCTTTCCCCAGTGAAGTTCTCTCTTCAGACAGATCGCCCAGAGATCTTTCTCCCTGTAGGATCCGGATCTCGGATCGTTTCTCTCATTTTGCATAATCATAGCATTCACATCATTTTTCCCCAAAATAGGCGTAGCATTCCATCTAATACGGAGCATTACGGCAAAAATCAAACATTTGCATGATCATAAGCCAGGTTCGAGCCAATCACCTGCAAACATCAGAATCACTTCACCAGTAATATACAAAACTTATCACCTGCAGACAAAGCCAGAATACTTTTTGCACTCTCAATATAGATACTTGTTCATACTTGTACATATTCTTTTTGACACTCGCCCGTGTCTTACTTCCCCAGCAAGTCAAACACTCGTCCGTGTCCTTGCTCAATCTTTTTGACACTCGTCCGTGTCTTGCACATATTTCCCCAGCAGGTCAAACACTTGTACATACTTATACACAATCCTCTAATACTCGTCCGTATATTGTATGTATCATCTCCTCAGCAGATCAACACTCGTCCGCGTTCCTTGCTTTACCGATTGATACTCGTCCGTATCATCATCCTTAAACACGTGTCAGCGTTTGTTTCTATCGATACTCATCTGTATCGTGGTCCTAAGGATGCTCGTCCGCATCTTTAGTATATACACACACTGTCAAACACTTATACCATTTATTTTAAAGCGTAAGCACTCGTCCATGTTTACCATTCCCCAGTAAGTCACCAACAAAACAACTTTTCTATCCATTCGTGATATTTTTGGCAGCCGTCCCCTACCAAGTGATCGTCCTTCACCTTTGGATGACCGTCCCCCATCCTTTCTCCCAGTGGAATCCCCGTTGTTGGAACTTTCTATCCGGCATTCGTCCTATGTCGCGATATCTTTTTAGCAGCCGTCTTATGCTAGGTGATCGTCCTTCACCTTATGATGGCCGTCCCTCATCATTTATCCGATGGCCGTCCCCATTGTTGATCTTTGTTATCCGACATTTGTCCTATGTCGAGATAATCCCCAATAGAGCATCCGTACCCTGCTAGGTGATCATCCTTCACCTCTTGATGATCGTCATTCATCATGCTTATCCGATGGCCGTCCCCATGGTTGATCTTTTCTATCCGGCATTCGTCCTATGTCGTGATATTTTCAGCAGCCATCCCCTGCTAGGTGGTCGTCCTTCACCTTTTGATGACCGTCCCTTATCATTATTTCATTTATTCCTTTACCCGATGGCCGTCCTCGTCGCGGTTTATTTACACTTTAACCTGATGGTCGTCCCCGTCAGTGTTTTCCTCATTTCTTTAATCCCCAGAGAGTTTTATTTCTTTACCCGATGGGCGTCCCTGTCTTGGTCATTTCCTTTATCCTGATGATCGTCCTTCATCATTTTACCCGATGGCCGTCCCCGCCGCGGTCTCTTTATTTCCCAGCATGATGGTCGTCCCCGTCATTGCTTTACTTACCGTTTTTCATCCCCAGCAGTCGTCCTCTGCTCGATGGTCGTCCTCCATCGCTTTCATTTGATACTCATACTATACTACCTGTTACAATTTATATCCCTTTCCTTCTTTTAATAAAGAGTGCAAATTTCGGACTGTCTTGGTATTCAACCACAAGTTATCTTTTTTGTCTGTTAAGCTAGGCGCTTACACCCTGCACAACTAACTCATGCTTGAATAGGGGCAGTTGTAAACACCCCAAATTTTCTCTCACTTTTTCTCACACCATAGCTTATGATCTTTCATATTGCATTTGCATAAGCATATCATCTCACATTGCATATTTTGTTTCACTGCATAAGTTGCACAATTAGGGTTTGTGATAAGGAGAATCCAAAGAAGTGATATGAGCCATCTAAAACGCCTTGAAGCTTTTCAAGAAGGTCCATGTGTATTCTATTATCATAATATGCTCCCCATGGTTCTTAAAAGTCAAAATGTCACAAAGCATTGCAAAGGTGTTCAAGCAGACTGAACAATTTCTACACAAATAACCTAGAATTAGGGTTTTGGGTTTGAGTCCCTTAACCTCAAATTTTTGGTCATTCTTGATTCTAATGGTCTTTATATGTTATAAGGATCATGTGTACCAAATTTGATGAGAAAATTCACTGTGGAAAGCATCTGATCAATGGATAACTTGTTGTGCAAGAAAAGTCAAAATCAGGGCATCTGAGGCCTCCAACAAGGGCATCAAAGGGTCATCTCCATCATTTTGAGTTCCTATGATCTTTATTTGATCTTAGAAGTGGTTAGAAGTTCACAAGATTGAAGAATTTTGAGCCATTTGCAAACTTTCCATTTTTGGACATTGACTTGTAATGAAAACTTTCCATATTGGGAAAGATTTTCAACCTCCTCTTTCTTGATCAAAAAGGCTTCAAATGAAAAATTGTTGAACATGAAAGTTGTAAATTTTATCTTCCCGTTTTCAAAAAGTACAAAAACTCCTCTTGATTCAACTTAGAACTCAAGATATGATGATTCAAAGTTAGGAAAAATCACATAATTTTCAAGTATGTGCCAAAGAGGAAATTTTGCAAAATCAAGTTTCAAGCCTTTTTGTGACTTCTAATTGATTTATACATACCATAATATGATCATGCAACATATTTGGATCAAATTTGTGCCTTTCTTCACAAGTTTCCATGAACAAATTCTCCAAAATTCACAAAGTGGCCAAAATGCAAAACCTATGCTATTTCTTGAATCAAGCCATACAACTCACAAAATTCAATCCAAAGGCCCTCCATGAATCAAGCTGAAGCAGATCAAGTCTTGAAACCACTTTTGTCCCATGCCATGCTTTCTATGACACAAACTTTGACTTTTTTCAAAACACACCATACCAATCATCCTGTGCCACAACAACTCTCTGGCCAATCACAATGACTTATACTAACCCTAAGGAGCAAAAAGAACATAACACACAAGCTTGAAACATCTCATAGGATCAGATTCACAAAAATTTTCCAAAACTTGTTTCCTTCGAATCCCTCAAGATATCTAACAAAAACCATTGATTTTTTTACCATTCATCTCAAAATCACTCAAGGAACACAAACCACTCTTCACCATGGCCTAAAAGCTTCTCAAACAAAAACACGATTTTTGAACTTCAGAACTGGAACTTCCAAAACAGCTTATATAAACTCCATCTAAGCCTTTTAGAAGCACAAGGGGATCCATTTGAGTGGTTTTGCACAAGAGAGGAGGCATGAAAGTCCATCTTTGAAAAGCTCCAACTCAGGTAGCCTCCATGAACCTTTTTTCCAAAACTCCATTTTTAAGTTTCAATATGGTAGAGTTTGTCTTGCTGATCATGTTAAGCTTTGAATTATTGAAAATGATGAAGTATGTTGAATGTATTTAGCTTCTGAAGTTTTTGTAAGTTTTCCGTTTTGGTTCGATTCTCTTGTTTGATGCAAAATAAATTGTTTTTGTTTATGGATTCTTGTTGTATGATGTTTGGAGGTTGATTCTGGAGAGTTTGGGATGTTCTCATGGCTTGTGGAGAGAGATAGGATGAGGAGCTTGTCGGAGAAGACGACTGGAGCTTATCTCCGGTCTCCTGAGATTAATTAGGGCATAATTGTAATTAGGATTTCCAGTTTTGTTTTGGACCATTGGATCTTGATTTAATCTGAAACCAACGCACCAGATTCACCATTAGTTTAAAACGTGTTTAATTAGTTTAATTTATAATTAATTAGTCAGGATGAATAAGGACCATAGGATAACGCGCCAATCTCATTTTCAAACCCGAGCCTTTAGATCTTCATACCCTAAGTCAAGGTGACTTTCCATCCCAGCCCTAGGATCCCTCAACTTGCAATCTGGATCGTCCCTTTGCATTACTTTTGTTTTTTCTTTTATTTATTTCATATTTATTTTCATACAATTATTAAAAATAGCAAAAATGTTTTTAAAATCATAATTTTCTGCATTTTCTTTTCAAATATTATTCTAAACTCAAAAACATTTTTACTTTTAATTTTTGCATTAAAATTGTATTTTTAAATCATTTAAATGTTTTATTTGATTAATTAATTGATTTTAATTAATTAAAAGATACATTTAGGTATCTAAAAATCACAAAAAATATTCATGATGCATTCTCATACATTTAGAATAATTTACAAACTCATCACACAAATTTCTTTTTAGGTTTGATCATGTTTTCACAATTTACTTTGAATTAGGGTTTCTAAAATTGCATATTTTCTAACCCTAACTTTGAAAATCCATTTCTGATCAACCATGATGAGTTTGAATTTAGTTCTTTTTGCATTGTTTCATACTTTGCATCTAGTATCTAGGTTATTTAACTCATAATTTTTCATTGCATTTTCAAATTGTTTTGCATTTTTCATGAAGAACCATCAAAAACCCTAGTTAACTTAGAAAATTCATAACTTCCTTTAGGTTTAGCTTCTGACCTCCATCTTTGGGGAGTGATCTTGTGTGTGTGTTTAGGGTTTGTTTGAGTTCATTTTCAATTTTTTTATCATGATGTATGCTTCTGTTGTGGACATATGCACCTCATACATTCTTAAAACCCTAATTTCTCATGTTCATTTGCATTCATCTTTGCATATCTCCATCATGTGATCTTTCCATGACATTTCATGCATTTTTATGTCATATTATACATCTTAGAACATGTTTGAACATTTCTTGATCATCTCTTCATTCATTTGGTATGCTTTGCATTAATTGCTTTTCATGTGTATCCATGTGTTTCTAAGCTTCTAACATGCCTTGTTTTGCATCTCATCCCTTGTATGAACATTCATAAGCATGTCACATGTCTTTGCATCATTCCATAACACATTTGCATAGCATATTCACTTCTGGTCTTGGTCTTTGCACTTTCATTTGCTTTATTCCCTTTTGCTTTGCATCTTATACATTCACACTAACATTTCAGGGGCTTATGGTAAGTTGTTTGAGATGTGGATTTGCCTTCACATCCCACCTCTTCTCATCTTTTCATTTGCATCTTTTATATGTCTTTGAAGTGATCTTTCTTCACTTGTGCTCTCTTGCTCCTATCTCTTTCTTTTAGGTTACTTAACTTCTCCAGGAAGTAAGTAAGCTATTCTCCTTTCTCTTCTCTTTTCATCTGCTTCTTTTTCCTTGGTGGCCTTCTGAAGATCTTTTCTTTAAGCCTCACAAACTATAGGAACATCCAAGCATGATAAGTTTAGGGTTTTACATAGTCCCCCCTAGTTTTTACCTTTTGAGTCTCCTTGAGTCTCTCTCTCTCCCATCTCATAATCAAGGCTAAGTAGTTAAAGTTTTGGGACTCTGAATTAGGGTTATGCCTGTATCCTTATCTTAGGATGGAGTGTATAACTTTAATACTTATTGTTAAACCTTTAAGTTGTTTACACCTCCTAATCAAAACACCTAATAATCATTAAGACTTAAGCTTGTAACTTGGGCCTTATATTAGGGTTACATCTCTACCTGTTGGTTCAGAGGGACTAACCCTAGTGTTCAATGGACAAGTCCCCTTCATGCTAAAGTCTTGCAAACATAAAAAACACTTCTTCATCTCACCTTTAATTAATATCCACCTAATAAAGGCTCGTTATATATGAATTTAATTCATAACCATGGATTAAGTTGAGGTATCTTCCTCAGCTTAAGTGTTCTCATCTATCATTTTTCTCTTTGGATGGTGTAATGAGATCACTAATCTTTGATTGGAGATTAAACTTATCACTTAACACTAAACCTAAAAACACTTAATAATTACCAAAGTAGGTTAATAATCTTAATCCTATATCATCATGGTAATTAAGTTGAGATCTTCATCTCATGCTTAAGTAGGCTCATTATCCCTAATCAAGGAAGATATAATGAGTTTACAACCCTTGATTTAGGCTTAAGCTCATTATCTTACACAAAACACCAAAAACTATAAAAAACTGAAAGCACAAAAACAAAAAACAAACGTCTCCTCCGGGATTCTTTTCTCATCACACTCACTCTAAAAACGAGAACTCGCTTCTTCTGTCTAATGCAAGACAGTTAGCACTCGAGCCAGAAGAGTCACACACTTGAGCATAGACAAGTAAGCAGTTCAAAACAAATCATCTAAGTCTCTTTGAGTCGAACTACGGTGTTTTGACTTCCTCATTGCACGAGAGGATACGTAGGCATAACTTAACAGTTATCGAACAAAAGTCTCTTTGTTTTCCCCCTCTCCTCCTCCCAGTTTCTCTTTCCTTAGCCTCAGTTTTGAATATTCACTTTCCTTTTGCACTGACACTCTGTACATTATTTTTTCCCTAGCTCCTTATGCACATTTTAGCACATATATTATCCCTCTTTTAAACACAATCAGGTAAGCATGGATCCCGTCAAGTACGACGAACGATCTGGGTGCTAATACATTCCCAGGTCGTAACCAACCCCCTTACTCAGTTTCTTTGGTTCACAACCGTCTTATCCACTTTTTTCTAGGTTTATACAACATTATCTTTCCTTCGGGATAAAAATGCCTAGCTGGCGACTCTATTCAACCTCAACCTCCAACATCACCGACCGTTCGCGTTTGCACCGGGACGAATATCCGGGGAGCGACAATCCACTATTAAGAACCAGTTTCTATATTGGTCGTTGTGTAGTGTTAGTCTCCAAGGGCTCGCCCCTTGAGGGCCTAACATGAGAATGCCACTCAAGGTAGACCTTATCGTCATTATCGTTATAATGCAGCTAGCCTGCGGTAGGGCGTTAGTGCAATAAACGTCCATGAGCTTGAGTTTATTAATATATCCACCATAGAAACCATCTCGTGAGTGGGTTTTATAGGTAGAGAATGTAGAACCAATCTCTTACAGCCTACCTATTAAGAAGGTTTCAGATTTACTTGTGACACCTTGCATCCAAGCATCCCTGCATCATAAGCATCATTTTAACAAGTTTTTCAAGGAACAAAGAGACGTCTATTTCAAACATCACAATTTTACGATGAATGGATTCCAGTTTATAACTTCTTTTTTTTTTTTTAAAAAGAAAGTTTTTCCATTTTGGTGTTTGCAATGACTTCTTAAGTTCCTTAAAACATTTGCATTTTTCACTCATGCGTGCATCATCGCATTTGCATTTGTCAAATAAACTCATTCTCGTCACCTCCTTTTCAGCTATCACACTGAGGATGTCACGCAAATACTCCACTCGAGCTCAGGCCAGAAAGAAGATGGATGAAAGAGACCCAGAGATGGACAAGGTTGTGGGCCAGATTATGGAAATGTTACAAGTCATTCGAGCAAAGATGGATACCCAACTTATTGTGGTTTATGAGATTGTTACTCTGACGGATGATCCTTCACCATCGGTCACTACTCATGCAACCTGGCCTCCTTTTGGACTTCCTCACGGGTTTGTACCTCCTCCCCAAGGATTTATACTTCATTCTCAAGGTTTTGTGCCTCCTCCTCAAGGATATACCACTCAGCAAATTGTTCCTTTGACTACTGAGGCAAACCATGTGGTTCCTAATTTTACACCAGATGTTATGCACACCCGTGTTCAACCGTACTTTAACGACCCTCATCAGGTGTATGATGTGCCAGACATGTCCGAAGACGGTGATGAGAGGGACGAGGGACTAAGAGAGAATTTGGATACTATTGAGAAAAGGTTGAGGGCGGTTGAAGGTGACCAGATCTTTGGTGTTGCTGCCAGGGAAATGTGTCTTGTGTCTGAGCCAGTGAACCTTTGATATGTATGAAGGAGTAACTTGTCCTAAAAGTCATCTTTTAATGTATTACCGGAAAATGGCAACACAAGTTGACAATGACAAACTGATGATCCATTGCTTCCAGGATAGTCTGAAAGGAATTTCCTCCAAGTGGTACATGACGCTAGATTAGTCAAAAATCCGTTGTTTCCAAGACCTGAATGACGCCTTCATTCAACAATACAAGTACAATATGGACGTTGCCCCCGGCAGGAGGCAACTGCTGAGCATGTCCCATAGAGATTCTGAATATTTTAAAGAATATGCTCAAAGGTGGGGAGGGACCGCTTCTCAAGTAGAGCCCTCGTTGACTGAAAAAGAATTAGTTGACTGGTTTGTTGACACTGTACGACCAGAATTCTATGAGAGAATGGGGGGAGTATAACTGCTAGTTTTTATGATCTTGTGGCTGTGGGAATCAAGGTAGAACTTGGTCTGAAGAATGGTAAGATGAGTGGTGCATCCAGCAGCTCCAGCAACAACAATGGGAGCAATGCTAAGAAGTTTACCATCAATTTCAACAAAAAGAAAGAAGTCGAAACAAATGCAGTAATGACAAGTTGAAGGAGAAATCAACTTTGGCAGAGGCCTCCATCTGTGGCTCAACAACAGTATGCGCATCCACCAGAGTAAGTTTAACATCCATATGTAGAGGCAGTTCAACCATCATATAATCAACAAATTTATATGTATCGGCCAATTCAAGCAGTACCGATGTATAAACAAACAGTTCTAGCAGCCTATCAACTAGTGCTCAACACTCAAGGCTATCAACAAGCACCCAATGCTTCAGCCTATAAACAAAGGACTCTAGCTCCTTATCAGAATCCCAACTTTCAGAACAGAAGACAAGGGGGAAGGCCTCATAATCCTCAGATCCCTATGACATATACTGAAGTATATCCTTCACTACTGAAGAAAGGTTTGGTTACTCCAAGGCCTTTAGGTCCCCCACCAGATCCACTTCCACTAAATTACAACCCAAATGCCCATTGTTTATTCCATGAAGGTGCTCTGGGGCACGTTTTGGAAGGTTGTTATGCTTTGAAGTATGTTGTGAAAGATTTGATGGAGAAGAACATTTTGTCATTCAAAAATGTTGGTCCGAATGTTAAAGATAATCCTTTGTCCAAACATGGGTCCATAAATGCCATTAGTGATGAGTCCAATGAAGATTTTATTTTCGACGTCACAGAGATCAAACCCCACTTAGAGACTTCCATGAAAAATTAGTGGGGCGGGTATACTGAAAAGCTGGCATAAGAATTGTGAAGATTGTGCTGATAGTCCAAAGGGATGTAAACTGGTTTTGAAAGATGTTCAATATTTGATCAATCAAGGTGTCTTACAAGTGAGAGGTCGTATGAAGAAGAATAAAGGGGCAATGATTGAACCTATCTATAATTTTCCTAAATCTAATTCTACCATAGTAACAATGTTGAACATACTTGAATCTTCAGGAGTTCAACCTATCTTTAATATTCTAGAATCTGTGGTGCCGATTTGCAATTTACCAGAGCCAGGGATTGTGCAAAGGAGTAACCCTCCTCTTGAGAATACAAGAGTTGTTCCATGGAAGTATAATACATGGGGAGTTCGTCAGAAGACCAAGCAGACCGGTCAGAAAGAAAGTTTGAAAGTGGCAAGTGTTGATATAGCAGGTGCAAGTCGAATAACTCGCAGTGGTCGTGCTTATACCTAGCAAGTCAATACAGTTCCACCTAAAGAAGTCATTCCCACTGTTGCCAACAAAGACAAAGGAGTGGTCTTAGAAGAGGAGGATGCAAAATTTCTCAGAATCATTAAGAAGAGTGACTACAAGGTTATTGATCAACTACATCAAACGCCTTCCAAAATATTTATCTTGTCGCTTCTTATGCATTTGCCGGCCCATCGAAGCGCTCTTCAGAAGTTGCTAGCTCAAGAAAATGTTACGCATGATATAACCGTGAATCAGTTTGATGGAGTCATTGCCAATATCACTGCGTGCAAAAATCTCAGTTTCAGTATGGAATATCTCCAAAAGATGGCCAAGACCATAACTGTGCTTTTCATATATCAGTGAAATGCCAAGAAGACACTTTAGCAAGAGTTCTTGTGGATACTGGATCTTCATTGAATGTTTTTCTGAAAATGACACTTGCTAAGTTATCATACCAAGGGGCGGAGATGAGGCCCAATGCACTGATTGTGAAAGCTTTTGATGGGTCAAGAAGGACTATTATCGGGGAGGTGGACTTGCCGATCTTGATTGGACCATAGGTGTTCAAAGTCATTTTTCAAGTTATGGATAATAACCCTAATTACAGTTGTTTGCTGGGAAGACCATGGATTCATGCCGATGGGGTAATCACTTCTACCCAACATCAGAAAATGAAGTTTGTGGTCGACAATAAGCTGGTAACCGTGTCAGGGGAAGAAGATCTCATGGTTACCAACCTTTCATCCTTTAGCTATATTGAGGCTGATGAAGATGCTCTAAAAACTTCTTTTCAAGCACTTGAGATAACATATGTTGTCCTTATGGAAGTGGAGGAACCAAAGAGGAAGGGTAATCCATATTTTGCATTGCTAAAGAGTACCATTTCCACCATTGAAGAAGGAAGCCACGAAGGTTGGGGTGATGTTATTAAAGTCAAGCTGAAGCTGGATCACTACGGGTTGGGTTACAAACGGAGTCATGTGAAGGAAGAAGCATCAACCTCCAATGAAGGACGTCCAAAGACCATTCAAGAGGTGTTTTCTAGTGTTGGTTATCAGGTCAATGCAATTAGTGGAGATTCTGAAGATGAAGATATGGATCATTTGGTGTATCAGTGTGAAACAACTTTGGGCAATTGGGAGGCAGTTGAGATCCTAGATATTTTTCCATTGTCAAAGTAATTTGTTGTTTTTCTTTAAGTGTTATCAAAGTTCCCTAGCTCTTCCCAAGGCTATGGGATCATTTTGTAGGGCCCCTTCTCATTTTTAAAGTTATTTATCAATGAAGGCATTTTGTTAAATTCTTGTTTTGTTCATTCACTGCTTTTCCTCTTTTCACTTTTAAAAGAAAATGGCAATCTTTCAAAACCAATAAAAAGTTTTTATTGTATCTCTATGTTTTTCTCTCTTTTAATAAAAGAAAATCATTCCCATATTCAGAACAAATGAAAGCCCTTTTGAATCCAATGACTCTCCATTCTCTCCTAACTTTGATTTACCCATCTACCAACCGGAAGATGAAAGTGAGGAAGATTGTGATGTTCCCGAGGAACTGGCAAGATTGGTTGAGTATGAGTATACAGATCTTCAGCCACATAAAGAACAGGTAGAGACCATAAACATTTTCACCGATGAAGTCAAGAAAAAGGTCAAGATTGGTACAACACTTGGGGAAAATTTCAAAGAAAGATTGGTCAAGCTTCTTAAAGAGTATGTGGATGTGTTTGCATGGTGTTGCACCCCAAAATTTGCCCTCACAAGACAAGACTTTGTGTACTAAGAGGCTCACAAGGTTCACAAGACATCTCATGAGGTTCACATGGTTCACAAAGTTCACAATTAGTCAGAAGATGTGACAATTCCCTCAGACAATGCATCCTCCTAAGCAATGCATCCTAAACTAGGGTTTTGACTTTAATCAGGCTAAATGGACTTCCAAGGCTTCAAGTGAGCTTCATAACATCTTATATGTGTTTAAGAATCCCCATGACAAGTTTCAAGACTTTTCCCAAAGGTTTGCTCAATCAGATGATTAGTTAAAAAGTCAAACTGAGGTCAACTGTGGTCAAACCAAAGTCAAACTTCATGGTGTTTTGCCAACATCAAGTATATGAAGTAAAATTCATCATTTGATCAAGGGTTGATCATGATTCATCAAGGAGATTTCAGATCATCAAGAATCAGGGGTTTCTAAATTAGGGTTTCCTCAGGAAAAGTCAACTGAATTTTTGACCAGCCATAACTTTCACATTCTTCATCAATTTTTTTCCATCCAAAGCTCATTTTGAAGGAAATTGAATTATCTACAACTTTGTGTCTCACAAGCCAAGCCCAAAAATGCTTCATTTGGAAGGTATGAGCTAAGACATTATAGGTCCTTTTAAAAGTCAACAAAAAGTCAACAACTTCAAAAGAGCATAACTTGAGAATGGTAAAAGATATGGACATGAAACCAATGATGTTGGTTAGAGGACTCTCTAAGCTTTCCAAAATGTCCAAGAACACCCTCATAGCATTAAAATTGAAGGATTTGTGCCCTTGCAAAGTTGGGAAATTTTAGGGAAGTTTATGAAGCAAATAAGGCCTAAAATCAAATTTTTGCTAAATGAGCCCACCAAATTGCCATCCCATCTTTATGAAAACACCAAGCACAACCCAACCCACTTATTTTCTGAATTTTTATTTTTTATTTTTTATTTATTTGAATTTTATTCATTAAAATATCATTTAAATTAAAATAAAATATGAAATCAAATATTTAAAAGGGGATATTGCTTCTAGAAAGTCATAAACCTTGTTTGGATCAGATTGATATGAAAATTATGATGATTGTCCTAAAATAGCAATGTTATATCAAAGAATATTTGAATTTTAAGGCATGATCTTTTTCAATCTCATTGATCCAAAAAGTCCAAAGAACAACCACTTTTCTTGACCTAATTTTGTTCACTTATAAGTATAGAACTCATCACAATGCCAAGGACACGAATTTGCAGCCTCTAAGACATACTTCAAACTTCACAAAAAATCACCAAAATTCAATTTTTCGGTTTCCATATTAGAAGAGGTTTCAAGGTATTTTAAGAACACCACAAGCTTCCTTAAGCTTCCCTGAATCGAAACCAATCCTCACATGCCTTTGAATCATGTCATAATGCATAACCCGAAGCATATATGTTCTTGATATATTTTTCTTCGATTCATTGAATTTGCTTGTTTATAATGAATTTTGGCTATGTATTAATGTTTGTTTTTGTTCATAGATGGTTTGCTGGATTGTTTTTGTGAAGAACCATGGCCGAATCATGAAAACACCATACTTAGGGTTTAAAGCTTCAAATTAGGGTTCTTCGATTCACATAATATAAATGACTTTTGATGACATAATTGGGTTTGAAACCAGCCAAGGTAATTTTTTTGCTTGATTTATTTTTGTTTTACAGGTTAACAACAAAACAACCTGGAGTATGTTGCTATCACCAACGCGCACGTTGGCCCAGTGGCTGGGGTTCTCTTCAGGTATTGGGGAGGTCCTGGGGTCAAAACCAGGCCTCCCCCCTTTTTTCTTTCTTCTATTTTTATTTTTGTTTTGTTTATTATTATTATTGTTTTCAAATTATAATTAATTTTAATTGATAATTAAACTATAACCCTAATTTTTGTTTTAGTTCTAAATTTTTTTATTTATTTTTATAAATCCTAATTATATTTTAACTCTTAATTTATTTATTTGTAAATTTTAATCATGTATATTTATTTTATAACTTGTATATAGTTTTTTATATGTAAATAATTTAATTTAATAATTAACCCTAATTTATATGTAAGAAACCTAATTTTTATAAAAAAAACCCTAATTTCATTTTATGAATTTAGTTTATTATTTTTTATATGCTTATTTAATTATAATTAGATATTTTTATAATATGTCTATAAAATTAAATAATTAGACTATTAATCATATTTTATTAGTATATACTATTTATTATTTATTTATTTCTCTTATTAAAAATCTTAAAAAAATAATTATTTATTTAAAATTGAACTTTTAATTTATTATTTATTATTATGCTAATTTCTTCATCTTATGCTTATTTATTTTGTTTATTATTACTAACCCCTTTATTTATTTATTTATTATGCGATTATTTATTTAATTTATTATTATTATTATGTAATTGTGCAGTTTATGTAATAGTTGTAGTATTATTCTTATTATTTATTTTTAATTGCCATGGTTAGTAAAATAGGGAGTGTAAACATGTTTATATTTAAAATTGAATTTAGATCACTAATTTGTAAGATAAATACTTGAATTTGTACACGCACACACGTAAGTCGATCCTGGATCGCCATCTCACATTCTTAAGGATGCCTCTCATGTTGCCTAAAAAGGTCAAGTAAGGTGTAAAGCAAAGTCCCTTCTCTCATATCATCTAGTCCCTTAAAAGATAAAAAGATCAAGTCCCTTCATGGTTGCCTTTCGTAAATGATCTTGTCCCTTTTGAATAAAGATGATAAGTCCTTTCGAATTGCTAAATACACCTTACAGTTGCCTAATCATAGATGTCCCTTCACTTGTCCCTCATAACATCCAAGGTAATGACTACCTATTCCTTAATAATAGGGATAGTCTTACCATTTAAAGGATATTTAAGAACAGAAAAGACTTAACTTAGGGTAGGTTCCTCTTATGTACTTGCTCACTTTTCAAAAACATTTCAAAAAACACTTCACATTTTTCAAGCAATTTTCAAAACAAAGGCTTTATATATATCCATACATGGATCATTATAAAGTACTTAAGAAAATTTCTAAACACACACTACACTTCTCAAAAACATTTTAAAGTGAGCTAAGTAACTAAGAGCCCATGGATAACCATGGATGTAAAGGGTGCTAACACCTTCCCTTTACATAACCTACCCCCCGAACCCAAAAAACTTTCAAGGTCTTTCCTGTTCTTTTATGTCCTTTCCTTTTGGATAAAATAAAAGTCGGTGGCGACTCTTGCTATCCGCAACATTTAACTAAAGTCAGTTCTCCCACCGTGTTACAGAACTGGCGACTCTGCTGGGGATTTAATAAAAGAGGGGTACCCTTAGGAATTAGATCACTTTAAATTTGTTTGCCTTGTTTGCTTTATATTACTTGTTGGGCTCTTATGTGTGAAAGATCCTAACCCGGATCTAGTGTACCTTAGGTAAATGGCAATAGACCAAGGAAACTGTACGGCGTATACCGATATGGTTGATCTGGTGGCCATAGTTAGTGTGACTTCTTGGTTGGTGCTTATGTTCCTTAAGTCAAGTTGAGGATAATATGAGGCTGCCATATGTCGTCAATGCACTAACTAACTTTTAGAACCCTAGTTATCCCATCTTGGCCTTTAGAAAAGTAGTGAGATAACCGGCTTTGGTGAAGACTGAAGTTGGTTGATACTCGATACTACGCTCATTGAGATTCTAAACTTGGAGGGTTTTGGTTGGCAAGTAAGTTGCCTACTGAACAACCACCCTTGTGAAGGATCAATGATATTGAGATCCCTTAGAACCTGGTTACTTTCATAGGACAGGATGAACCATCTAAACTTCAGGGGAGGGTACTTACCTTTAAACCTCGTGCAAGCCTCTAAACCTAGGGCTATTGTGTGACTTGTTTGTGTGTGCCAAATGTTTGTGATTGAGCATAACATCATAGCATCATCATGCATCATAAGTATAGCATTTTCACTAACCATTTCAAGGACCAAAGGATTTATCTTTGTTCTTTGTTGCAGGTCATGGCTTCTGCTCGTAGAAACACTATCAGGATCAACTTTGTAGGCATACCTCCTAAGCTTAAGGAGTTGGTTTCTCAAGTGTCTGAAAACTCCCAATTCATCAAAAGACATGGTCACCTACTGGATCTAGTCACTTCAGGGTTCAATGAAGACATGATGAGTGTTCTGTTTCAGTTCTTTGATCCTAAGTATCATTGCTTCACATTCCCCGACTATCAGTTGGTTCCTACAATGGAAGAGTTCTCTAAACTACTGGGTATACCTGTACTTGATCAGAAACCATTCACAGGCTTGGAAAAAGAGCCTAAACCTGAGGTTATTGTTGCAGCTCTACATCTGAAGAAGTCAGACATTGTTCTAGAAACGAGAAGCGGAGTTAAGGGTATTCTTGCTAAGGCGTTGATAGAGAAGGCTCAAGTGTTCTTGAAGGCTATGAGCTATGATGCTTTTGAGGAGATCTTAGCCTTGTTGATTTATGGCTTAGTGTTGTTCCTCAATCCTGATCAGTTCATAGATGTGCACGCCATCAACATATTTCTGAGTCACAATCCAGTGCCTACATTGCTTGGAGACATCCTGCACTCTCTTCATACTCGTACTACAAAGGCACGAGGAACTCTGATGTGTTGCATACCTTTGCTATCTAGGTGGTTTATTTCTCACCTTCCTCGCTCAGTGATGAAGAATGAACAAGGGTTCAGGTGGTCTAAAAGGATCATGTCACTCTCTCATTCAAATATTCATTGGTGCTCCAGATCTATGGAGAATGTCACTATCATTGACCGTTGTGGGGAGTTTCCTAATGTACCACTTCTAGGCATAAGAGGAGGCATTACTTACAACCCTTCCTTAGCTTTACAATAGTTTGGTTATGCTCGGAGTGATGGTCCACATGACATGTTGATTCAGGGTATTGTGTTTGACTACGACAACGATCTGCAAGGTTACCGTCAAAGGTTGACAGCAAGACTCTGGAGCCCAAGTACACTATTCCTATGGAAGCTTACCTCAGATGGGTGCGATCTCGTGCTCAGACTCTTATGATGCCATATCCTGCCATCCTGCCAGTTACTATGGAGCCTGTTGCTGAAGGAGATACCTCTTATACCATCCTTCATCCAGACATGCCCACTGACATGGAAGACTTACAGAGGTCCTGGATCCAGTTGAAGGAGCAAAGGGATACATTCGAGGCTCATTACAAAGAAAGTCAAGAAAGAATCCTGGAGCTAACAAAGCAACTTCACGAGGAGCGGAATCTCAACTCATACCTCAACACAAAGAGGAAACGTCCATGGGAGACTTAAAACCCCATCTTTTGTATTTATTTCATTTCATTGTAAGCCCAAGGGGCAAACAAATTTATTACTAATAAAAGTTTACTTTTTGGTTGTTTAAACAAATTTAAATCCCGCGGTCCTTGAAAACATTTCATACGCATTTATACACCATATCATTGCATCACAGGTTTCTTAAGTACATGTATCTTATCTTCTCGCTGTTTATTTCAAGAAATGGCTCTTGAACAGACTGTCAAAGATCTCCAGGCTCAGAATGCACAATTCCAAGAGTTGATTCTGAACTTGTCCAAGGGACAAGATGAGTTGAAGACACTGTTGGCTAAGAAGAAGAATCCTGAGGACAACAAGGATGATCATCTGAAACAACTGCAAGCTGAGATGACAAAAATGAGGACCCAAATGAATGACCAGGGGGCTCTTATTCAAAGTTTAGCTCAGGGGCAAGAAGAGCTAAAAACCTTTGTCCATCAACTTCAAAGTAATGGAGTCAGGAATCTAATTGTCAGTCAACCTCCATTAAAACTAGCCGATTTGGTTGAAAGGAAGATGAGGATAAAAGAAGGTAAGAGACAGGTTGCCACTGATTGTTCTTCTGTTGAAGAAGAAAGACCTGATAAAGTTAATCCACCTCAACACAAGGAATGTAGAAGGCGGTTTATCAAGTTTAACACTCCAATGTCACAAGTTCTGCAATGCTTGTTGGAGATGAAACTAATTTCTTTGAAAAGTCCTCCTCAAAATCCTAAAACTTCCTCTCCTCACTATGATCCCAAGGCAAGGTGTGAGTATCACTCCGACAGTCCCGGACACGACACTAATAACTGTTGGGCACTGAAGAAAAAGATTCAAGACCTGATTGACGAAGGATTCCTAGAGGTTACTCCAGAAGGTCAAATTGAGTTCTACTATCGTCCATCAAACATCGAAGCTGCAAGACAGGTTGCCCAAAGTAGCAAGAAAGGAAGATTACCTATTCCTGTTGAGATATGGGGCACCTTGGGACATCCAAGTGGAAAATTTGATTTCATGGTGAAATATACTGCTCCTGAAAGTTCACAGATTGCAATTGAAGACATTCAGCCAACTGGATGGGACAACATTTGAATTTTCATTTGTAATTTCTTTTATTTGTTTAAACACTTACTATTATGTTAAACTCTTGTTTTAATTAATGCATTGCATATGTTTGTTTTGAATTAATCCATTCGTTTCACTATATTTAAAACTATGCTTCTTATTTCTATCTTGTGATATTTAACTCCTGATAAAGCTATAAGCCTGTAAAGGGAGGATGACGAAAATAATACCATAATATTAGGCAGTATGCTTCTGAACAGACTATGCTGACGATGTACAGACATTGTTTCAATTCCTAAATAGTGGAGATATAAGGAAGTTAATCCCTAGTCAACCCTTTTGAGCCTATGAAGTAGGAGTTTTTATTCTCGCACAAATTAAAACCCTTATTCATAACCCGGGGCAGGGTAGTTACTCGGTTAACTCAAATATGCCAATTATCTGTGTTGTACACAACTAATGATGGTTCTCTATAATCATTAAATCTGACAGTCAATATCCAGCAAAAGAAAAACCCACTAAGTCAAAACCTATGAAGGAGACTTAGTAAAAAAAATTTGAGAAATCCCGCTGACTGTAACCTTGAAATAAACAGTTCAGGAAAAAAGAAGGGATAACAAAGTCAAAAGAAAAAAGAGGTCACTATGAATCCTCAACAAAGAAAGATGACTGAATGTTCAAATAAATTTTTGGTTTCTGAACCATCACAAATGTCAGTGTTACAATTCCAAACTCCTTTGAGCCTCAATGCATGAGTTAACTGAGCATAGGACTGAAGAACATCATGGAGATTGAGTTGGGTACAAATAAAATTTGAGCCTTTATCCTTTGTTTCTTAAACCGTGAACCAGGCCACATTACAACCCTTTAAAAGTCCTAACTGAAGCATGGTTAGTTCGAAAGCGTACTGCTACAAAAAGGTATCCTGACTCCTTTAGGGCTTATTATAAAACTTGAGTTAATATCACAGTTTTCATAAAAATTGTTTTTCTAAAATAACTTTTTTCAAGACTTCAAGACAAACATAAGCATTGCATTTTTGAAAATATTTGTTTGCATATACCTGAGTGTTTGATAAACAGAGAAACTTACAGGATGAATGCTCAATAAACCAAAGTTCTTCCGATAAACAAAGTTGCTTCCTAGATCAAAGTCCATGTATACAAAGGGGCATAGTAATTATCTCCCAATCAAGGGGACATGCCATGATACTTCCTAACTCATTTGGGGCAATCAAGACAGGATTCAACTATGTTAAGTAGCCAGGGGAAGATCTCCTCGTTTATCTAGGTTACCAAGGGTAACATTACAGAGTTCATAATGCCAGGGGCATAGTCACTGTTTCCCAATCAAGGAGGCATACCAAGTTACTGTTCAATTCATTCGGGGCAATCAGGACAGGATTCAACTATGTTTAAATAGCCAGGGGCAGCTCTCCTCATATATTTTAATTACCAAGGGTAACATTACAAAGTTCATGATGTCAAGGGCATATTATTGTGGGGCATTCTGCTTATTTCTCTTGAGGTAACCACATTCAGATACTTCCATTATGGGACAATTTATCCTCAACCAAGGGGCAATGCTTTCTTTTCAAATCTAGTATCCGGAGCGTGTATGGTCCATCACAATTTGAAGACGCCATTCATCTCATTGTATTACCTTGATATTAGATTCTCAGCAGAAGCCATGGTGGAAATTAATTGTCTACGCCAGTAGTATCAGATGGTGTCAGTATCATGTCTTCAGATCTAGCTATAGGATTTCTGGGAAGGTATTCAGGAAAGTTAAGAATCTCGGGAGCTCTAAATCCAATTGGTTATACACTCTCGAAGTCGAAACGATTCTGTTTTCAAGATCAGCTTTACTTTTCCCTCTGAATCCAGATTTACTTTTACCCTATTTACATAAGCGAAACATCCATTGGTTATGTTTGAATGTATGTATGCTTTTGAATATGATTGATGTTTACCAGAAATGCATAAAAATACAGTAATAGTATTTACTAAGGACGAACGAGGGAAGGAATTCAACGAAGCTTCGCCGGTTCATCCCCACAAGACAACTACAAATCCCTAGTATGGCAAATCTACCATCATAGATACTTCAAGATACATCTCCCCTTAAATTTATGTCCATCTCTTTTATCCTCAGTTGGGATACTCAAGAATTCATTCCTTCAATAGATGTACGACGAACGAAGACGAGAGGTTATGAATACTATATTATCAAATGAGAGGGGAACGAGTTCCTCATATTCTTCAGCAACAAATCGGGATTTATTTTCCCTGGCCAGCAGTTGTTATACGAAGATACCCGGACACTTCAGGCTGCATGATGCATACATACATCATTTACATCATACCATAACATACATATCCATAAGTACATAATACATTACTTAAGTGCATCATACTATGCACGCATACATAATGCATAAACTAATATTTTCCTTGCAGGATAATTATATGCAGGTAAAACAATATCAAAAACTTACAACAGGTCAGAAATGATCCATATACTACTCAAGATGTCCTTGAATAGCAGGCAAACGGTCTGTAAAAAGATCCATCCCCTGGTTCAAGACATTATTCAAAAGAACAAATCCTGACGCTCTTTTGGCCCCTTGGTCAAGACTTTTTCAGAAGAACTAATCCTGACGTTCTTTTGACCCTTAAGAGCAAATCCTGACGCTCTTTTGGTCCCTTGTTCAAGACTTTTTCAGAAGAACTAATCCTGACGTTCTTTTGACCCTTAAGAGCAAATCCTGACGCTCTTTTGGCCCCTTGTTCAAGACTTTTTCAGAAGAACTAATCCTGACGTTCTTTTGACCCTTAAGAGCAAATCCTGACGCTCTTTTGGCCCCCTGTTCAAGACTTTTTCAAAAGGACTAATCCTGACATTCTTTTGACATTGGAGAATAGGCAAACAGTCTATAATCCAAAATATTTCCAGAAGGGATAATCATCACAAGATTTATTCCTACTGGTCCATTCAACAACTCAACTCATGTTGCATAAATGATTCAGAGACGGCTTATACAAAGACTTAGTACTGATATCCAATATCAACATAAAGACATCATCATATTCTGATACTCTAGATGGCATCTTTAAGCCCATCTCCAGTTCATCCTGATGGCATCTCTAAGCCCATCTCCAGTTCTTCCAAGTGGCATCTTTAAGACCACTCAAGCATATACAACTAATCATCAGTATTACTCTACGCACCGGTGAGTGCAAATTTTTGGGCTTTTGTGTTCAATCCCCTTCAACCTTCGAGGTCACGACTGGCATAGATACCAATCTAACCCCTCAGGTTTCAGAAAATTGAACAGGGGCAGCTGTTGCACCCCAAAATTTGTACTCACAAGACAAGACTTTGTGTACTAAGAGGCTCACAAGGTTCACAAGACATCTCATGAGGTTCACAAGGTTCACAAAGTTCACAATTAGTCAGAAGATGTGACAATTCCCTCAGACAATGCATCCTCCTAAGCAATGCATCCTAAATTAGGGTTTTGACTTTAATCAGGCTAAATGGACTTCCAAGGCTTCAAGTGAGCTTCATAACATCTTATATGTGTTTAAGAATCCCCATGACAAGTTTCAAGACTTTTCCCAAAGGTTTGCTCAGTCAGATGATCAGATAGGTCAAAATCAGTCAATGCAGTTAAAAAGTCAAACTGAGGTCAACTGTGGTCAAACCAAAGTCAAACTTCATGGTTTTTTGCCAACATCAAGTATATGAAGTAAAATTCATCATTTGATCAAGGGTTGATCATGATTCATCAAGGAGATTTCAGATCATCAAGAATCAGGGGTTTCTAAATTAGGGTTTCCTCAGGAAAAGTCAACTGAACTTTGACCAGCCATAAATTTCACATGCTTCATCAATTTTTTTCCATACAAATCTCATTTTGAAGGAAATTGAATTCTCTACAACTTTGTGTCTCACAAGCCAAGCCCAAAAATGCTTCATTTGGAAGGTATGAGCTAAGACATTATAGGTCCTTTTAAAAGTCAACAAAAAGTCAACAACTTCAAAAGAGCATAACTTGAGAATGGTAAAAGATATGGACATGAAACCAATGATGTTGGTTAGAGGACTCTCTAAGCTTTCCAAAATGTCCAAGAACACCCTCATAGCATTAAAATTGAAGGATTTGTGCCCTTGCAAAGTTGGGAAATTTTAGGGAAGTTTATGAAGCAAATAAGGCCTAAAATCAAATTTTTGCTAAATGAGCCCACCAAATTGCCATCCCATCTTTATGAAAACACCAAGCACGACCCAACCCACTTATTTTCTGAATTTTTATTTTTTATTTTTTATTTATTTGAATTTTATTCATTAAAATATCATTTAAATTAAAATAAAATATGAAATCAAATATTTAAAAGGGGATATTGCTTCTAGAAAGTCATAAACCTTGTTTGGATCAGATTGATATGAAAATTATGATGATTGTACTAAAATAGCAATGTTATATCAAAGAATATTTGAATTTTAAGGCATGATATTTTTCAATCTCATTGATCCAAAAAGTCCAAAGAACAACCACTTTTCTTGACCTAATTTTGTTCACTTATAAGTATAGAACTCATCACAATGCCAAGGACACGAATTTGCAGCCTCTAAGACATACTTCAAACTTCACAAAAAATCACCAAAATTCAATTTTTCAGTTTCCAGATTAGAAGAGGTTTCAAGGTATTTTAAGAACACCACAAGCTTCCTTAAGCTTCCCTGAATCGAAACCAATCCTCACATGCCTTTGAATCATGTCATAATGCATAACCCGAAGCATATATGTTCTTGATATATTTTTCTTCGATTCAATGAATTTGCTTGTTTATAATGAATTTTGGCTATGTATTAATGTTTGTTGTTGTTCATAGATGGTTTCTGGATTGTTTTTGTGAAGAACCATGGCCGAATCATGAAAACACCATACTTAGGGTTTAAAGCTTCAAATTAGGGTTCTTCGATTCACATAATATAAATGACTTTTGATGACATAATTGAATTGTACAGGTCACAAGGAGTCTAAGGATGTCTTTAATTTGATGTAATTGTACTGGTTGTGTAGGGTTTGAAAAACGCAGGTTTAAAACGCATGAAGATTCACAGGAAATTTCCCAACAAATTTCGCAGGAAAACCTGCGAAATTCCAAGGAAGAAGATGATATGAATGGCGCGAATTTGAATTTCAAATTTTGTGTTTATTTTATTATTTATTTGTTTCGTATATATTTCACAATGAGCATGTAGCTCAGCTGGTTTTGGTGCACGTATGATATACTGAAAGGCTTGGGTTCGAAACCAGCCAAGGTAATTTTTTTGCTTGATTTATTTTTGTTTTACAGGTTAACAACAAAACAACCTGGAGTATGTTGCTATCACCAACGCGCACGTTGGCCCAGTGGCTGGGGTTCTCTTCAGGTATTGGGGAGGTCCTGGGGTCAAAACCAGGCCTCCCCCCTTTTTTCTTTCTTCTATTTTTATTTTTGTTTTGTTTATTATTATTATTGTTTTCAAATTATAATTAATTTTAATTGATAATTAAACTATAACCCTAATTTTTGTTTTAGTTCTAAATTTTTTTATTTATTTTTATAAATCCTAATTATATTTTAACTCTTAATTTATTTATTTGTAAATTTTAATCATGTATATTTATTTTATAACTTGTATATAGTTTTTTATATGTAAATAATTTAATTAAATAATTAACCCTAATTTATATGTAAGAAACCTAATTTTTATAAAAAAAACCCTAATTTCATTTTATGAATTTAGTTTATTATTTTTTATATGCTTATTTAATTATAATTAGATATTTTTATAATATGTCTATAAAATTAAATAATTAGACTATTAATCATATTTTATTAGTATATACTATTTATTATTTATTTATTTCTCTTATTAAAAATCTTAAAAAAATAATTATTTATTTAAAATTGAACTTTTAATTTATTATTTATTATTATGCTAATTTCTTCATCTTATGCTTATTTATTTTGTTTATTATTACTAACCCCTTTATTTATTTATTTATTATGCGATTATTTATTTAATTTATTATTATTATTATGTAATTGTGCAGTTTATGTAATAGTTGTAGTATTATTCTTATTATTTATTTTTAATTGCCATGGTTAGTAAAATAGGGAGTGTAAACATGTTTATATTTAAAATTGAATTTAGATCACTAATTTGTAAGATAAATACTTGAATTTGTACACGCACACACGTAAGTCGATCCTGGATCGCCATCTCACATTCTTAAGGATGCCTCTCATGTTGCCTAAAAAGGTCAAGTAAGGTGTAAAGCAAAGTCCCTTCTCTCATATCATCTAGTCCCTTAAAAGATAAAAAGATCAAGTCCCTTCATGGTTGCCTTTCGTAAATGATCTTGTCCCTTTTGAATAAAGATGATAAGTCCTTTCGAATTGCTAAATACACCTTACAGTTGCCTAATCATAGATGTCCCTTCACTTGTCCCTCATAACATCCAAGGTAATGACTACCTATTCCTTAATAATAGGGATAGTCTTACCATTTAAAGGATATTTAAGAACAGAAAAGACTTAACTTAGGGTAGGTTCCTCTTATGTACTTGCTCACTTTTCAAAAACATTTCAAAAAACACTTCACATTTTTCAAGCAATTTTCAAAACAAAGGCTTTATATATATCCATACATGGATCATTATAAAGTACTTAAGAAAATTTCTAAACACACACTACACTTCTCAAAAACATTTTAAAGTGAGCTAAGTAACTTAGAGCCCATGGATAACCATGGATGTAAAGGGTGCTAACACCTTCCCTTGACATAACCTACCCCCCGAACCCAAAAAACTTTCAAGGTCTTTCCTGTTCTTTTATGTCCTTTCCTTTTGGATAAAATAAAAGTTGGTGGCGACTCTTGCTATCCGCAACATTTAACTAAAGTCAGTTCTCCCACCGTGTTACACATGGTCGTATCAGGATATGATCGGTTTAGACATAGACATAGTGGTCCACAAGTTTCCTCTTCGACCTGATTGTCTGCCAGTAAAGCAAAAGCTCCAAAGAACAAGAGCGAACATGGCTTTGAAGATTCAAGAAGAGGTCAAAAGACAGTTTGATGCTGGATTCCTCGCAGTTGCGAAGTACCCTGAGTGGGTAGCGAATATTATGCCAGTCCCAAAAAAGGATGGCAAGGTCAGAATGTGCGTGGACTATAGGGATTTAAACAAAGCCAGTCCAAAGGACGATTTCCCTCTTTCACATATCGATACTTTGGTTGAAAACACTTCTAAGTTTGTTGTTTTCTCCTTCATGGATGGGTTTTCAGGATACAACAAGATCAAGATAGATCCTGATGATATGGAAAAGACCACCTTCGTCACACCATGAGGCACTTATTGTTACAAGGTTATGCCCTTTGGTATCAGAAATGCAGGTGCCACCTATCAGAGGGCAATGGTCACCCTTTTCCATGATATGATGCATAGAGAGATAGAGGTTTACGTGGATGATATGATTTCCAAATCACAGAGTGAAGAGGATCATTTGAATCATCTTCTGAAGTTATTTGAACGCCTTAGAAAGTTCCAATTGTGTTTGAATCCAGCTAAGTGTACCTTTGGTGTTCGATCAGGGAAATTACTTGGTTTTATTGTTAGTCAGCAAGGAATTGAAGTGGATCCGGACAAGGTCAGAGCAATTCAAGAGATGCCAGCTCCAAAAACAGAAAAGAAAGCTAGAGGTTTCCTTAGAAGATTGAACTACATCTTCAGATTTATCTCCAACATGACAGCCACATGTGAGCCCATATTCAAGTTGCTCCGAAAGGATCAAGAAATTGAGTGGAATTCCGATTGTCAACAGGCTTTTGAGAAGATTAAGGGTTATCTACAGGAACCACCTATTTTGATCCTACCTACTCCGGGGAAGCCTCTCTTCATGTATTTGAATGTACTAGAAGGATCTATGGGTTGTGTATTGGGCCAGCATGATGAGACCAGTCGCAAAGAACATGCCATAAGGAAGAAGTTTACAGTTTGTGAAAGCAGATATTGGCTTTTAGAGAAGACTTACTGTGCTTTAGCATGGGCTGCCAGACGCCTCAGGCAGTATATGATTTGTCACACTACTTTGTTGATCTCGAAAATGGATCCAATAAAGTACATTTTTGAGAAGCCTGCTTTGACTGGAAGACTTGCCCATTGGCACATGTTGTTATCCAATATGTAACCCATAAGTCTATTAAAGGAAGTGTTTTGTCTGATTACCTTGCTGATCAACCTATTGAAGATTATGAACCTTTGAAATTTTATTTCCAAGACGAGGACATTATGTTGATAAAGGATTGTGAAGTTCTGGCTCCAGATGAAGGTCCCAATCCAGGTTCTCATTGGAAGATGATGTTTGATGGTTCCTCCAATTACATGGGACATGGTGTGGGAGCTGTTCTGATGAATCCTGATGGTGGTTATACTCCTTTCACAACCAGGTTATATTTTGAATGTATAAACAACATCGCAGAGTATGAAGCATGTGTCTTGGGTATTGAAGCTACAATTGATACCAGAATCAAGATCCTTGAAGTATATGGAGACTCAACTTTGGTGATCTACCAAGTCAAAGGTGAATGAGAAACCTGTGATGAGAAGTTGATCCCGTATCGTGCCCACATTGTGGAGTTGATCAAATATTTCTATGAAGTCACTTTCCATCACGTTCCAAGGGAAGAGAATCAAATAGCAGACGCTTTGGCTATGTTGGCCTCCATGTTTCAAGTCAGATTTCTTAATGAAGCTCCACTCATTATAATCAAGCAAAGAACTACACCAGCCTACTGTCTACTGGTTGAAGAAGAAACTGATGAGAAACCGTGGTTCTATGACATCAATAACTACTTGCAAAATAAAAAATACCCAGCGGATAAAACAACTTTAGACAAGAAGACTCTGAGAAGATTGGCATCCAAGTTTTTCCTCAGCAATAATGTGCTTTACAAGAGAAACCATGATATGGTACTGCTCAGATGTGTGGATAAGCGAGAAGCAGATTTATTGATCAAAGAAATCCATGAAGGATCATTTGGGACCCATGCCAATGGACATGCCATGTCCAGGAAGATCTTGAGAGCTGGTTATTTCTGGTTGACCATGGAATCAGATTGTTTCAACTATGCCAGGATGTGTCACAAATGCCAGATTTATGCTGACAAGGTGCATGTACCTCCGACCCTGTTGAATGTTTTATCATCACCTTGGCCTTTATCAATGTGGGGCATTGACATGATAGGGGCAATTGAGCCTAAAGCTTCCAATGGTCACCGATTCATCTTGGTTGCAATCGATTACTTTACCAAAATGGGTAGAAGCAACTTCCTACGCCAACATGACAAAGCAAGTGGTTGCCCGCTTCATCAAGAACCAAATTATCTGTTGTTATGGAGTTCCAAGCTGAATCATCACAGACAATGGGACTAATTTGAATAACAATACAATGAAAGATTTGTGTGAAACATTCAATATTGAACATCATAACTCTTCTCCATATCGTTCGAAGATGAATGGAGCTATTGAAGCCGCAAACAAGAACATCAAAAATATCATGCAGAAGATGGTGAAGACTTACAAAGATTGGCACGAGATGTTACCGTATGCTTTGCATGGATACAGAGCATCAGTTCGCACTTCAACAGGGGCAACCCCTTTCTCTCTGGTGTATGTAGTTCTCCCTATTAAAGTAGAGATACCATCGTTGATAATCTTGATGGAAACCAAACTGGAGGAAGCTGAGTGGGTCCAGAACATATATGACCAACTGAACCTCATTGATGAAAAAAGAATGACCGCCATGTGCCATGGACAGTTGTACCAAAAGCGCATCAAGAGAGCATTTGACAAGAAGGTTCGTCTTCGTGAATTCAAAGAAGGAGACCTTGTACTCAAGAAAATCTTGCCAGTCCACAAAGATATGCGTGGAAAGTGGAGTCCTAACTATGAAGGCCCATATGTTGTGAAGGTGGAATTCTCCGGAGGTTCCTTAATCCTCACAATTATGGATGACAAATAGCCTAAACACCCGGTGAATTCTGATGCAGTAAAAAAATATTATGCCTAAATAAAACCCGATAGGTCGAAAACCAGAAATAATGACCTAGGAAAAAATGGGTATCCCGGTGGATCAAAACCTATGAAGGAGATCCAGGCAAAAGTTAGGGATAAAAACAAAAAAATGAAAGCTCACTAAGTTGAAAACCCGAAAGGGCGACTTTGGCAAAAAAGAGCGTCCTGGTGGATTGAAAACCCGAAAGGGCGATCCAGGAAAAAGTTAGGGACAAAGGCATTTGACTGTATCAGATGGTGTTTAACTTTACTGAAGAACCATAGTTGAAGACCAATCTAGTTGCTCTTGTCAGAAGTAATGTGTTGGGCAGTATTAGTTATTTGGTATCGTAGTGGTCGTTGGATTTAATGTAGACATTTCCCCATTGCCATTTTCAAATTGTAATTTTCCTTAGAGCTTTTTCCATTGGTAAGTACCATTCTTGAATGAAATACAACCTTTGCCTACAAATTTAGTCATTTCATCTTCTTATTTTCTTTGTTATGAAAAATGTCTTTACTGAATTATGATATAACTTGGAGAATGACAAATTCTTTTTAAGAAAAAATATTTTTTGAAAACATATTGAAAAAATTTCAAGTTTCTTTGACTTTGGAAAGATTGAAAAATATTTTGTCTTCCCAAAAACCTCTGGTTTGCAGCAACACTCTTAAGACATTACTACAGAAATCCCCATGGAGGATCAAAACTGGTAGCACTCTTGGATGGATACTTGGACCAAGCATTAAGTTCCAAGATCGAAGATGTCTCCCCAACATTTTTCATATTTCTCGTCTAAGTATTGGCGTTGAGATCCTACTCCCCGTGGAGTCTCGTCAAACTCGTTGTCTCTTCAGAGTCAACATTTCCATATCATGATTGGTCACATCATGCTCAATCATGCGCATTTGACATTAGCATTTGTCTTTCCCTAGTTGTCGTCTATCTGACTCCAGGTCTAAGTACCATTAGCCTTCATTTTGAAACCCATCGTTGTTGGTACCCTGAAGTTTGGTTAACCCAAGTCTTGCCACCAGTAACACTGGTATCCCCTGCAGAAATTCATTTGTTGTTGGTATTTGCCCTTATTGCCATCAATATCTATTTCAAGTCCAATTTTCATTAGCGTGAATCCATTAAGCTGGTTGTAAAACTCTTTACTTACGGTTTAAGTCCATTTAATTTGGCACGTAGCCATGTTTTCCTGATGGTTCTTGAAGGTCTTTTTTGAACTCTTCATTTAAGGAATTTCCAGAGGTTGGACATTTTATCTTGTTGAAAACTCCAACATTTCTCGCTTTTTCTTTCTTCAGTCGGTCACGTAGAGCCGTTAATCTATACTTTACATTCTACCCCTAGTATCGGTTGGTCGCATAGAGCCACTGTCCAATCATTGTGTTTGTCTTCTTTATCTTCAGCGTCAACAGTTACAATTGAACCTGTTAGATTTATTACTTTGGATACTTTGAATGTATCTTACTATTAGTTTCAACCAGTTTGGAACCCGTTGCACATTCACTTTGATTGTATCTTGGTCTCTATTCTTAGTGTCAACCGGTTTGGAAACCCATTGCGCATCCACTTTGAATGTTTATCGTTATCTTTATTCTTAGTGTCAGTTGGTCGCTTGGAGACACTGCTTGTTCACTTTGAATGTTTTCCTTTGTTATCATTCATAGTGTCAGTTGGTCGCTTGGAGCCACTGCGCGTTCACTTTGAATGTTTTCCTTTGTTATTATTCATAGTGTTAGTTGGTCGCTTGGAGCCACTACGCATTCACTTTGAATGTTTTCCTTTGTTATTAATCATAGTGTCAGTTGGTTGCATAGAGCCGTTGCGCATTCACTTTGAATATTATGTTTTTTTCATTAGTAGTGTCAATTAGTCGCATAGAGCCACTGTGCATTCACTTTGAATTTATTGGTGTTATTCATAGTGTCAGTTGGTCCTACCAAGACACTGCGCATTCGCTTTGAATATCCTATATATTCTTAGTGTCAACCGGTCTGGAGCCTATTGTACATTCACTTTGAATATCCTTTATATCCTCAATTTTAGCAGTCACACGTGAACCTGCTAACCCATCACTCTGGATGTTTTTTTATCTTACCGTACCTGTATTCTTAAGTGTCATCTAGTCACATAGAGTTGTTGCACATTCACTTTAGATGGTTTGTTATCTTTATTCCTAAGTGACATCTAGTCACATAGAGCTGCAACGCATTCGCTTTGGATGGTTTGTTATCTTTATTCCTAAGTGTCAGCTAGTCGCATAGAGCTGCTGCACATTCTCTTTGGATGGTTTGTTATCTTTATTCTCAGTGTCAGCTGGTTGCGCAGAGCCGCTGCGCATTCACTTTGAATATGTTGTTTGTTTTATTTCTCAAGTCAATTGATTGGAGCCGTTGATTTTCCACCTGGATTATTTCCGGGTCTTTCTATTCTTGACGTCAGCTGGTCGGATTGAGCCACTTTGATTTTACTTTGATATTTTCTTGTCATCCTAAAGGTCAGTTTGTTCATTGAACCAATGCTTTGGATTTCTTTTTGTTTCTCGTCTTTCGTTATTCTTAGTGCCAGCAGTTACACTTGAACCTGTTGATTTATCACTTTGAATAATTCTCATTTTCGTTTCTTTGTCCCCAACGTATGTCATCCCCAGTGAGTCTTTACCCTTTGTTTGTCGCCATATTGCATCATATTCATCTTTCATTGCATAAGATTAAGAGTTAGATAGTTTGTAGTCCAGCATAGCATTGCATTTAGGGGCAAAATTTCCGGTTATTTCTATATTTAAATACCTTTCACCCTAATTCCATGAGGATTACCATCACTCATGCCATCTGGTAAAGTTATTTAAATAAGGGAAACTGTCACACCCTAAATTTTACCCATAACATTTTCATTTAATGCAAATATCTGTCATCAGCATACCATGGTGCATGTCAGGCATGTTTGGATCTGCAGGACTATCAAGAAGGATCTGTTGGTTTGTGACAAGTATTGAAGATATATTATTTTGGCTTGAGAAACTAGGGATTTTGGAGGCTCAGTTTGATAAGATAGTCTCACAATTTGGATTAGGATTCCCAAGTTTGGATCATGGACATGTCCAAGACCTCAATTCAGTTGCGATTTTATTTGGTGTGATGTTTCAGCACTTGAATTGTTGATGTTTGGTTCAGGTGATTTTTCTTGTGAAACAATATTGGTTGTTACTTAGTATTGAAGGGAATGATGAATCATGAGGAGTGTTTTATTTACTAAGTCAAGTGGACCTCGAATCTTTGGTTCTATGCTTTGGGAATTGGTAATAAATGTTATATATGATTTGTCGATTCCGAAATGCTAAACTTCCATTTCGATTCTAAATTCGCTCATCCATTCCAATTTCCAATTCAATGTCAAGTTCTCAAATTTCAACTTCCAATTTCAATCTCAATCTCAATTCTTGTTCAGGATATAATTCGATTTTCTAATCCATTCTGAGTCTATTTTAAGTCACCAATTTCAATCAGCGAGTTCAAGTTATCAATCTCGAATTCATTCATATTTGTGAACTCATGTCTAAATTTCGAATTTCAAGTCCAAGTTTCCAATCACAAATTCTATGCCATAATTTCATTTCAAGTTTTTAATTCAATCTCTGAGTTTTATTCTAATTTCTAGTCCAAATTTCAAACCTTGTTCAAAGTTCAAACACAAGCTCTTAATCCAATTTTCTTTTCTAAGTTTCAATTCCTATTCAGTTTTCATTTTCAAATATCAATTCAATTCCATTTCAATTCTCATTCAATTACCCAATTTCAAATTTTAAGTTCAAACTCGTGATCACTCCAAATTTATTTTCAAGTGGCATTAAAACTCATAAATTGATAGAAGTGTGTTCATAAATTTACAAAGAGTTCATGTTACAAGGTCAAAGGTTAATAGTCTAGTGAAATTACCAATATCATGCATTGCTCAATCAAATGAAGGAAGTATTTGAGTATTTAATTCAAACAAGGAGGCTTTATCACCCATGGTTTAATAAACCAAATCATTTGCCATTTATTTCAAATAGATCAAGTTGGCATAAATACAACTGTCACGTTGAGTTTTTTAAGCCAAAAACAATGCTATCAAGTTACAAGTGACTTTAGCCAAAGACACAAATATCAGTTACAACATGGTTTATACTAGAAACCATGGTCCATCTAAAAATACTAAAAAAATAAAAAGGATATCACAACAAGAACCAATGTCATGTACCATGGACCACAGTATAACGAGTTTCTCTCTGCAAACTTGTTGAACTTGTACGAACACTGTGATGCTTCACGCCATCATCTTCATACGATGTTAACCCAATCTCCTAACCAAACAGCTGCAAAGTGTACATGAAAAAGAAAAATAACAAGATTAGAAACCTATTTTGTCCTGCAGAAAGTGTATACTAAGCAGAGTAAATAATAAAAAATTTGGGATGTATACAAACAAATGTGAGCATACAGAACTGTATATCGTCATCATCATTAATCATCAATCACTCAAAAGTAACCCACATTTGAATTAGAGCTAAAGCAACAGGGGCCTTTTTGGGGTACAAATGAAATATATTGCCTCACGAGACGCAAGCATTCACAAAGTCAGTACAAAACAAAGAATGAGGAAGTCTCAACCCTCACAAAGCAATCAAGACAAACAGTGTCACACGATTTGTTCAAAAAAAAGAGAAAGAAATGAAAAGCCCGCTAAGTAAAAAACTTGAAAACAAGCGACTTAGGCAAAAACTAGGGCATCCCGCTGGACTTCACAATCAAAGATTCACAAGAATCAGTCCAGGAAAAAGTTAGGGATAAGTAAAATAACTCAAAAGCGAAAGACGAAAAGGATTACACAAGAAAGATCCTTAAGTAAGAACAAAGTCGTGTGGCACAGACACGAAAGACAAAGGGGTGACTGACTCCAAATAACAACCTGATTGGTGCTTAAACCGATAGCAGCAATGGTTCCTCGACCGATACGAAACCCTTGTGAAAGGTGAGTGCTTGTGAAAATTAGCTGAACATAGGAATGAAGGACATCATGAAAAGGGGTGGGCACAAATAATTTCGAGCCGATATCCTTTGTTTCTACAAACCGTGAACCAGGCCACGATACAACCCTCAAAAGTCCTAATTGAAGCAAGGTTATTTTGAGAGCGTACTACCATGAGACCGCGTTCCTGACTCCTATGATTTGTGCTAAAAGATACTTGTTGGTATTGCATGTACATACTTTCATTCAAAAATAAGGTCGCATCTTAACCAGTGATTCATTCACAAAGGTTTGCGACACCTTTTCAAATCTTCAAGATTAACATGTGTGTTGCATTAGAATTTTCATTCTCAGAATAAACATTTTCTGCCTGCATACATTTTTTTGACATCATAAAAAAGCTCACATGCGGAAATTCATTCCAGAAGCTTAAGCTTGCCAAGTTGAGAAGTCTAAAGCTTCTGAAAGACAGTCACGCCGAGGTGCACTTTTCCGAGAAAGCTCCATTGAGTAAGGACTTTCCCAACCAGTCATGGTAAGATCCAACCAATCTGGGGCAGTTATGTCAAGCAATATCCTCAAGAGTCAGCCAAACTGGGGAAATTACCTCGAGATTCAGATCTCTCCCAGAGCAGTTAGTCAAGGACTCATACTGGGGCAAGCCACCCAGTTGCACGAGGATTCATTCTTTCCCGAAGACAAATAATCAGAAGTTCAGAATACCGGGGCAATTATACTCCTGAAGAGTTTAAAGACACCAAGTCTTTTGTAAAATCCTCTTAAGGTAAAGCCTAAATCAAAGCAAATGATCCATAACACGAGACTACTCGAAAGCTTTCCTCATCAGCAGGATGCGGTTCAGTTTCGTTATCCCTGTCGCTCCCACCAAATGAGGCTAAGTCAAATGGGGTACAGACGCGAACGGTCGGCGAAAGAGGAAGAATGAAAAGAGTCGCCAGCTAGGCATTTTTATCCCGAAGGAAAGGTAATGCTGCATAAACCTAATGAATGATGGATAATACGGTTGCGAACCAGAGATACTGAGAAAGGGGGTTGGTTACAACCTGGGAAGGTATTAGCACCCAGATTGTCCGCCGTACTCGACGGGATCCACGCTTAAAAGATTTGTGTTTTAAAGGGGATAGTGTCAGTGCAATTTGTGTATCAAAGCTGGAAAGAATGCAAGTGTCAGTGCAAAAGAAATGTGAAGTGTATAAGAGAAGTGTTAGTGTCAGAACTGGAGTGAAATGCTCAAGACTATGAGGCTTAAAGAATAAGGCTGGAAGAGGGGGAATATACAGAGACTTTTGTTCGATAACTGTTAAGTTATGCCTACGTATCCTCTCGTGCAATGAGGAAGTCAGAACACTATAGTTCGACCCAAAGAGACTGAAAGATAAATTGACTTGTGAACTGCTTACTTGTCTATGCTCAAGTGTATGACTTGTCTGGCTCAGGTGCTAACTGTCTTGCATTAGACGGAAGAAGCGAGTTCTCGTTTGTGAATGAGTGAGGTGAGAAAAGAATCCCGGAGGAGACGATTATTGTTTGTTTTTGTGTTTTCAATCTTTTATTGCTTTTTGGTGTTTGTCATAAGAAAATGAGCTTAAGCCTAAACCAAGGGTTAGTAAACTCATCACATCTTCCCTATGATTAGGGGTAATGAGAATACCTTAAGTGTGAAGTAAACACCTCAAACTTAATCACCATGATGTAGGAATAAGATCATTAACCTACTTGTATTTACTTAGATGTTTTTGGTATTTTTGTTTAGTGTTAAGTAATGAGTTTAAGACATAATCAAGGATTTAATGGACTCATTACACCATCCTAATAAAAGGATAATAGATGAGAACATTTAAGCTGAGGAAGGCTCCTCAACTTAATCCATGATTAGGGATTAACCTCATGACAAAACAAAGCCTTTATTAAATGGATTTTAGTTAATGGATGAGATTATGAAATGATTTTTATGGTTTGTAAGACAACTTGAGGGGGACTTGTCCATTAACACCAGGGTTAGTCCTTCTTAACCAATTAAGGAAGAATTAGAACCCTAATGAAAGGCCCAAGTTACAAGCTTGATGTCTTAGTGATTATTAAGTGGATTGATAAAAGGATTCAAACACATTAAGGGTTTAACACTTAGGATTAAAGTTATACACTCCATCCTAATAGAAGGATGCAGGCATAAGCTTAATCACAAAGCCTTAAAACCTTTAGGGTTTAGTCCTTGATTATGAGATTAGAAGAGAAGATTCAAAGATGACACAAAGGTAAAACTAAATGGGGGACTAATCAAACCCTAATTGTGATCATGCTTGGTTGTTCCTAGGGTTTATGAGGCTTAGGAGAGAAAGAATCTTCAAAGAGCCACCAAGGAAAGAAGCAGATGAAAGGAGAAAGAAGCAGAGAAAAGCAAGACAACTTGCTCCACTTAAGAAGACAAGTTGTTTGAAGAAAGAAAGAGAGAAAGAGCTTGAATGAGCAAGCTCACTCTAATACAAATATAAAATGAAGCAATGATGCATAAGATAGATGAGAAGAGATTGTGAGAAGTGAAGGCAAATTCACTTCTCAAAACAACTTACCACCTGAAAAGTTAGCAAAAGAAATGAAATGCAATGCAAATGAGATGAAAAGTCATGATGCAAACCAAAGTCAGAAGCATAAACATGATGTTAATGATACTAAGAGATGATGCAAACACATATCAAGAGTTGTGGATGATCATACAAGGATGAGGATGCAAATGAAGCATGCTTGAACCATAAAGATTCATGAAAGTTTATGAAATGGAATGGACATATAACATGGCAAATGAAAGATGCAATGATCAAACATGATTCTAATATGTCCTAAGATGTCTTACATGTCATATTGATGCACAAAATGTCATGGCAAGTTTATGAATGCAAGTATATGAGAGATGGATGCAAAGGAAGGCACAAATTAGGGTTTACATACAAAATGCACCACAAAAATTCAAAACCAGAAGCAAATGACATGATAAAAAATTGAAAATGGGATCAAAGGAACCCTAAACCTACACAAGTTCACTGCCCAAAGGAGGAGACCTAAATCTAAACCTAATGGGAGTTATGATTTTCTCAAGTCAACTAGGGTTTCAAGGTACCTCAAAAGGAAAAAATGCTCATTAAATTGAAAATGGAAGATAAATGCAAACCAATTTTAACCTAAAAACTACATGATATGAAGGATGCAATGCAAGAAGAACCATCATCAAACTCTTCATGGTTAGGCAGAATGGATTTTTTCAAGTTAGGATCAAAATATTGCTTTTAAACAAATTTAATTCCAATGAAAATTGTCAAAATAGGTCAAGAACCAAAAATAAATTTGTTTTGAGAGTTTGATAATGTTTCTAAATGTTTTAAAATGCAATGTGAATTTTGTTTTGTGATTTTTAAATACCTAAATGCATTTTTAATTAATTAATTTCTATTAACTAATTAAAAATAAATATTTAAATGATTTAAAAATGATTTTTAATGCAAAAAATAAAAATAAAAATATTTTTGGGTTCTGAAAATTAATGAAATGTTTGACAAAAAATTTCAGAATTTTTAAAGTATTTTGCTATTTTTAAAAATTCGTAGAAGTTAAATGAAAAAGAAATGAAATAAAAATTCAAATAAAAGAAAGTTTGCAAATCCAATGGCTGGCATTCAAAGAGAAATGGAGGGAGTTGACTGGCGCCAGATGAATCGATTCAAGCTTGGATGAATCGATTCATACTGATCAATCTTGAGAAAACATAATTAGTTAAACAACATGAATCGATACATCAAAGGATGAATCGATTCATTTTGCGAAATCCAGGAACCATTCAACAACATGAATCGATTCAAGCTAGAATGAATCAATTCATTATGCGTGATTTTCCAAAAATTCATAATAAAAAACAAGAGAACCAAAATGAAACAAACATATTTCTTAACATGGAACAAACACAAAACCCTTAAAATTTATGATTGATAAAAAACTAAGGTTGCTCACATTTCAGGTGGCCGGAAATGACCTCCGGTCATCTTCTCCGGCCAATCAAAAATCAAACTCATTCCCTAAGCTGTTTCAAGTGCTCTAACTCTCCATATTTCATCCTCTACCCACCCCAAACATGAATCAATCACAAAATCACATTTACAATGCATCAACAACAAGATTCGAGCAAAATCAAGAAAACTGCAAAAATTTCAGAACATGCATACACACTCATTTCTCAACCATTTTCAGTGTTTCAAAGCTTAACATGATCAGTGAAACAAACTCGATCATCCTATAACAAGAGATTGCATTTCTGGAAAAAATGTTCTTGATGATACCTGAGATGAAGACTCCCTGTGTCTGAGCTTTCTGGACTCAAACTTGGTGCAATCCCTCTCCTTTGAACACCCTGATGATGAAATGAAGCTTGGAGAGCTTTGAGAATGGCTGGTTATGGCTGTTTTGTTCTGGTGTAGCAGAAATGGAGGTCTTGGTGTGTGATGTTTCAAGCTGTTTCAGGGGGTGATTCTTGTTCTATGGATGATTTTTGGTTTGTTGGTGAAGAAATTTTTGATGTTTGAAGGCTGTGTGAAGAAATTCGAAGAGAAGAAGTTTGGGACAGATCTTGTGCAAGCTGGATTGTGTGTGGTTTTTTGCTTGTGTGTGGTTTGCTTTATGATCTATAGCACATCCCTAAACTATTGGAAGAGGTCTGAGGAAGTGACTTGTACTGTGGGAATGGCATGGGGCAATTGGCCAAAAAGTCAATGTTAGGTGTACTTGAGGCATGGACTGTGGCAGAGGCTATTTTAGGGTTGCTTTGGGTTCAGCTGCCTTCGAGGATGGCCATGGGATGAACTGATGTGAGCTGGAATGGATGAAGGGTGAGATCTCAGATGTTTTGCAATTTTGCAACTTGTTACACTTTGTGATTTTTGGCCATGGACATGTGACATCTCTTGGGCAATATGCAGCAAAATGCACCATACAATGTTGCTATGATACTTTGATAATGATTAGAGACCAAACAAAACCAAAGGAACCCTTCTTGCAAGATTTCCCTCTTTGTGATTTTCATGAAAAAATGGTTTATGATACTTGGACATCAAGGCATGAAAAATGAGAAATTTCTTGGGCCAATCTGAATTTTAGGCATTGCATTGTGTTTGTATGAAGATTAGAAGTCACTTTGAAGTCACATTTTGCCTTGGCATGAGGTTTTGCAACTTTCCCTCTTTGGTGCAAAAGTGAAAATTTCATGATTTTCCCCAACTTTGCAAAGCCATAACTTTTGATCCAAAATGAATTAGAAAGAGTTCTTGTACTTTTTGAAAAGGGAATGATCCAATCTACAACTTTCATGACCAAAGTTTTCTCATTTGAAGCATTTTTGAATCAATAAGAGGCGGTTAAAAAACTTTCCCAAAATAGCAAGTTTACATTATAAGTCACTTTACAAAAAAGGCAACTTTGCAAATGGCTTGAAATTATTCAATTTTGTGAACTTATAACATCTTCTATGACCAAATAAAGATCATACACATTCAAAATGATGGAGAACAACCTTTGGTTGGGTCACTGGGGGCCTCAGATGCCCTGATTTTGCACTGACTTGCTCAAGAAGTTACCTCTTGATCAGATGCCTTCCCCATTGAATTTCTTTATGAAAATTGATATGCATGATACTTATGACATATAGAGACCAATAGAAACAAGAATGACCAAAAAAATTTGGATTTATGGCCTCTGAAACCAAAACCCTAATTTTAGGTCATCTGTGCAGTTAAACTTGGCTCTGCTTCCATGCCTTTCTCAGTTCTTGTGATTTTTTGACTTCTTTGATCTTGAGAGGATATAATATGATGCTTGAACATACATGGACCCTATTTAAATGATTGATGACCTTTGGAGTGGCTCAGATAGCTCAGGGATTGCTCAGATCACAAACCCTAGATGCAGATGACCTAGAACCAATGCAGTGAAGCAAAAATGCAGTATGAGATGCTATGATTGAATTTATGCACATGAAAAGATCACAAGACATGGTGTGAATGGGTGAGGGAAAATTTGGGGTGTTTACAGCTGCCCCTATTCAAGCATGAGTTAGCTGTGCAGGATGTAAGCAACGGCTTAACAGGCAAACAAGATAACTTGTGGTTGAATACCAAAGACAGTCCAAAATTTGCACTCACTGATTGAAGAAGAAAAGGGTTATAGATTGTAAAAGAGAATAAAGTATAATTATAAGGTGCGGGCGACGGGGGACGACCGTCGAGCAGAGGACGACTGCTGGGGATGAAGCAATGACGGGGACGGCCGACATGCTGGGGAAAATGCGGGAAACAGAGCAATGACGGGGACGGCCGACAAGCTGGGGATATAAGAGATTATGATGGGGACGGCCATCAAAAAAAGAAATAAGATTTTCTGGGGGTTAAAGGTAAGGTGAATGATGGGGACGACCATCAAGTTCAAGGTATGAATGAAATAAGTGATGAGGTACGGTCATCAAAGGTGAAGGACGATCACCTGGCAGGGTACAGCTGCTCTGTTGGGGATAAGATGAGGGACGGTCATCTGAGGTGAAGGACGGTCACCTGGAAGGGTACGGCTGCCGAAAGCATCACGACATAGGACGAATGTCGGATGAAAAGGTCGACAATGGGGACGGCCATCAGATAAGCATGATGAAGGACGGTCATCAAGAGGTGAAGGACGATCACCTAGCAGGGTACGGCTGCTCTCGGGGTTTATCATGACATAGGATAAATGTCAGATAACAAGATCAACGATGGGGACGGCCATCGGATAGAATGATGAAGGACGATCATCAAGAGGTGAAGGACGATCACCTAGCAGGGGACGACTGCTAAAAATACCACGACATAGGACGAATGTCGGATAGGAAGGGGTTCTAATGAATAGAGACTCCTCTAGGAATGATGAAGGAAAATCATCAAAAAGGTGAAGGACGATCACCGGGCAGGGTACGGCTGCCGAAAAGGTATCATGACATAGGATGAATGTCAGATAAAAGAAATTCAATTCTGCTGGGGAATGGTAAACACGGACGAATGTCTACATTCAAGAGATGAAAGGTATAAGTGTTTGAAACTGTGTAGATTAAAGATGCGGACGAGCATCCTTAAGACTATGATATGGACGAGTATCGATAGAAACAAACGCTGACGCATGTTCAGAGATGATGATACGGGAGGGTACCAACTAGTTAACAAAGAACACAGACTAGTGTCGAATCTGAGGGGACTCTTCTGGGGAATAATAGACACAGACGAGTGTCTAAATTCAAGAAGATAAGACATAAGTGTCTTGACACGGTGTGGATTAAAGATGCGGACGAGCATCCTTAAAACTATGATACAGACGAGTATCAGTAGAAACAAACGCTTGACGCATGTTCAGAGATGATGATACGGACGAGTACCAACTGGTTAACAAAGAACACGGACGAGTGTTGATTCTGAGGGGATTTAAGTGGTGTATACAAGATACGGACGAGTATCTGTATGAGTAAAAGTATGAGTGAGACACAGACGAGTGTTCAACTTGCTGTGGAGAACATGCCACGGACGGGTGTTGGAAGAAGTGTATTATAAACAAGTATTTGGTTTACAAAGTGTTTAGGCAACTATGCTGGGGAAGGTGACACGGGTGTCAGGGAATTGTGTATATATATGCAAGCATGTGTTGTGAGTGCAAAAGGGGACGCTTTGGCTTTCTGCCGGGGAATATGACACGGACGAGTGTCAAGAAGCATCTGTAATGTATAAGTATCTGTTTGGGCGACTTTACTGGGGAATGATGACATGGACGAGTGCCAAAAGGAGCATGTTTCTGTATTTGTGATGGAAATGCTTTGGCTCTCTGGTGGGGAATTAGGAAATATTCCGTATATTGTTGAAGGATTGTTAGTATTTACAAATGTTCGATTCAGAACATGGCTTATGATTATGCAATATGCTTGATTTTTTGCCGTAATGCTCCGTATTAAACGGAATGCTGCGCTCTGGGGGAAAAATATGATGTGAATGCTATGATTATGCAAAGATACCGATCCGAGATTCGGATCCCGCTACTGTGGAGATCTCCGGTTGATCTGCTTGAAGTGGGTATCCCAGCTGGGGATGAGATCATTGGTAGATCTGACATATATGACCCTGCATGGGGAAATAGATCACTGATAAACCTATTTAGAAATGAGGGACCCAGCTGGGGTTTGTAGAAGCTTTCGTCACTCTGTTGTGAGATCTTCGGGCGTCGCTCTTCTGGATAGAGGCTGAAACTTTGTGGGGAGATGGTTCCCTGTCTAGCACTCGGCTGGGGGAGAAGAAAGATCACTGAAAGATCTTCTTAGAAATTTCTGTGGGGATCCCGCTGAGGATGATACTTGACAACTCGGCTGGGGATATGAATACCTTTAGGTGCTGCTCTTTAAAGGAAATGCTGGAGAAGTGATGCCTGACAACTCTGATGGGGAGAAAGCATCTCTGGTGCTATTTGGGAGGTGGTGCTGAGGAAACAATGGCTGGGCAGCCTACTGGGGAGAAACTTTCATGCCCCATGTTGCGCTTTGGATACCTGCAATCCTGTAAAGATGAAGAAACGCACAAGTGCCCCGAGGTATCCCTTACTGGATTCCATCATAGGAGTTTAGACACTCTCGGGAGTAAGTATATTTCCTGTAAGCATGTGTATTTTTTTTTAGAAGGGAAACATCTGTATTTATGCAATCAATATCTTAAAGACACCGGACATTTTTGCAAACGAAAATAAAATGTACGAGACGAAACATGACTGAAAATCTGTTTTTATTAATTCATGTGCCCTGAATTGGCAAGATACAGTCAAAGAAACGGATCCCCTGAAATGAGGAAATCGTTACAAATTGAGAAACAAAAAGATGCTGGCAATGTTTATGACGCTTCAAGGAACTTCCCTTTTGCTATGACTCGTATGACATTTGACGTTCTTCTCATCTTGCTTTCTGAAGAAGGCTGATTCTGACCAATGTTCGAACCTTTCGAAGCTTAACATGTTGTAAGTGATACAGATGAATTCAAAATGCAGTTGTTCGCTTATTCCCTTATTTTGCATGTATCGCCCTTTCGGGTTTTCAATCCACCGGGATACCCATTTTTGCCTGAGTTGTCCAATGTGGCTTTTCAACTCAGTGGGTGTACATTCTTTTATTTATTATTTATTTTCCCTTATTTTTGCCCGAGTCTTTTATTCTGTTTTTGACTCGCCGGGATGCCCTATTTTTTCCTGGACTTGCATTATGTTTTTATGTCCAGCGGGTCATTTCATGCGATGTATTTTTTAACTGCATCTGAATTCACAGGGGATAGGAAGTCTTCACCATCCATAGTACTGAGCATCAGTGCTCCACCGGAGAAAACGTTCTTTACTATGAACGGATCATCATAATTCGGAGCCCACTTGCCCCTGTGGTCTGTATGAGGAGGGAGGAGTCTTTTCAGCACCAGATCTCCTACTTGGTACTCTCGGAGCCTGACTTTCTGATCGAAGGCTTTCTTCATTCTTTTCTGATATAGCTGTCCATGGCAAATTACAGCCAATCTCTTTTCTTCAATCAGATTCAGTTGTTCGTATCGGGATCGGACCCATTCTGCTTCGTTCAGCTTAACATCCATCAATACTCGTAAAGAGGGTAATTCAACTTCAACGTGTAGGACTGCCTCCATACCATACACAAGCTGATACGACGTTGCCCCAGTGGATGTTCTGATTGACGTTCGGTACCCATGTAAGGCAAATGGTAGCATTTCATGCCAGTCTTTGTAGGTGACTACCATCTTCTGCACAATCTTCTTGATATTCTTGTTAGCCGCCTCAACAGCGCCATTCATCTTTGGCCTGTAAGGAGAAGAATTGTGGTGTTGGATCTTGAAGTCCCGACATAGTTCTGCCATCATTTTATTGTTCAAATTGGAACCATTATCAGTAATGATTCGCTCGGGCACTCCATACCGACAGATGATGTCTCTTTTCAGAAATCGGGCTACCACTTGCCTGGTGACATTTGCATAAGAAGCTGCTTCAACCCACTTGGTAAAGTAGTCAATGGCTACCAGGATGAATCTGTGACCATTCGAAGCAGTCGGCTCAATCTTGCCAATCATATCAATGCCCCACATGGCAAAGGGCCAGGGTGAAGACATCACATTCAAAGGATTTGGAGGCACATGCACTTTATCCGCATAGATCTGGCATTTATGGCATTTTCTGGCATAAGCACAACAGTCGGCATCCATTGTGATCCAGTAATAACCTGATCTTAACAGCTTTTTAGCCATGGCATGCCCTCCTGCATGGGTACCAAAGGATCCTTCATGCACTTCGTGCATCAACAAGTCTGCTTCTGTCCTATCAACGCATCTGAGGAGCACCATATCAAAGTTTCTTTTGTACAGGGAACCATCAGCATTCAGGAAGAAACTACCAGCTAGCCTTCTTAATGTCTTCTTATCATTGGAAGATGCCCCAGGTGGGTATGTTTGATCTTCCAAGAAGCACTTAATGTCATGGAACCAAGGCTTATCATCTTTAACAACATCTGCTGAGAATACATATGCTGGTCTGTCGAGTCTGGATACTACAATCCGAGGCACAAAGTTGGCAACTTGAACTTTGATCATGGATGAAATGGTAGCCAGAGCATCTGCAAACTGATTTTCATCTCGAGGGATATACTCAAGTTTGACCGTTGTGAAGAAAGTCAATAACCTTCTTGTATAATCCCGGTAAGGTATCAGATGATCCTGGTGAGTGTACCATTTGCCGTTGGTTTGATTGATTACCAGAGCTGAATCTCCGAACACAGTTAAAGTCTTGATCCTGAGGTCAATGGCTTCCTCAAGACCCATAATACAAGCTTCGTATTCAGCTTTGTTGTTGGTGCAGTTAAAGGTGAGTTTTGCCGAGAAAGGCATGTGAACTCCTTTAGGTGTAATGAGTACTGCACCAACACCACGACCATTCATATTAACAGCCCCATCAAACATCATAGTCCATTCTTCCTCCGGGTCAGGCCCTTCAGTGTGAATAGGCTCTTCATGATCTTTTGCTTTTATGAACATGATGTCTTCATCAGGGAAGTCAAATCTCATAGGCTGGTAATCGTCAATGGGCTGCTCAGCAAGGTAGTCAGACAATACACTGCCCTTGATGGCCTTTTGAGATGTGTACTGAATATCATATTCTGTGAGAATCATTTGCCATCTTGCAACCCGTCCGGTAAGTGCTGGCTTCTCAAATATGTACTTAACCGGATCCATCTTTGAGATCAATAAAGTAGTGTGGGTCAACATATACTGCCTTAGTCGGCGAGTAGCCCACGCTAAAGCACAACAAGTTTTCTCGAGCAGTGAATAACATTGTTCACAGTCGGTAAACTTTTTGCTTAGGTAGTATATTGCATACTCTTTTCGACCAGACTCGTCATGCTGGCCCAGCACACACCCCATTGACTCTTCTAATACTGTCAAGTACATGATTAGAGGTCTTCCTTCAACTGGAGGCATAAGGATTAGAGGCTCTTGTAAGTATTCCTTGATTTTGTCAAAAGCCCTCTGGCAGTCTTCGTTCCACCTGACCGTTTGTTCTTTTTTTAACAACTTGAACAAGGGTTCACAGGTTGCAGTAAGATGAGATATGAACCTTGAAATGTAATTCAATCTACCTAGAAACCCCCAAACTTCTTTTTCTGACTTTGGTGCAGGCATTTCTTGAATGGCTTTGACTTTATCAGGGTCAACTTCAATCCCTTTCTCGCTTACAACAAATCCCAGCAGCTTACCGGATCGCACCCCGAATGTGCACTTGTTGGGGTTTAACTTCAATTGGTACTTCCTCAGACGCTTGAATAACTTCAACAGATTCACCAGGTGATCTTCTTCTGTGAGGGACTTGGCAATCATGTCATCCATATAACATTCAATTTCTTTGTGGATCATGTCATGGAATAATGTTACCATAGCCCGTTGATAAGTTGCACCAGCATTCTTCAGTCCGAATGGCATCACCTTATAACAGAACGTGCCCCAGGGTGTGATGAAAGTGGTCTTCTCCATGTCTTCAGGTGACATCTTGATCTGATTGTATCCTGAAAATCCATCCATGAAGGAGAACACCGAGAACTGAGTCGTATTATCGACCAATACATCAATGTGAGGTAATGGGAAGTCATCTTTCGGGCTGGCTCTGTTCAGATCCCGGTAGTCCACACACATCCTCACCTTGCCATCTTTCTTAGGCACAGGCACAATGTTAGCAACCCATGGCGGATAGCTAGTCACAGCAAGGAAACCGGCGTCCCACTGCTTCTGTACCTCTTCTTTTATCTTCATTGCCATGTCTGGGCGAGTACGGCGCATCTTCTGTTTTACTGGTGGGCAGTCTTCTTTCAGAGGTAGCTTGTACATTACAATGTCGATGTCCAACCCTGGCATATCCTGATAAGACCAAGCAAAAACATCCACGTACTCCCGAAGCATGTCAATCAGTTGTTCTTTCACTGAATCTTGCAGGCAGGCCCCGATCTTAACTTCTTTCACTTCTTCTTCCGTACCAAGATTAACCGTTTCAACCTCCTCCTGATGAGGAGTGATAACCTTTTCCTCTTGCCTTAACAACCTGGCTTGTTCTTCAGGTAGCTCATAATCTACTTCAACCCCTTCATCAACTTGATTGATTGGATTGTCAAAGTCATACGAAGTCATAACAGTGTTGTTGTCGGTGCAGTCTGGAGGGCACTTTCTGCAAGGGTTTAGATTGGTTTATTTTAGTGATCAGTTTTAATCTTGTTTAGAAAACAGTGAAAATAAAGTTATTTATTTTGAAAACATTGCCATTTTATTGTTTTGTACAAAAGTGAAAAATGAAAAGACAGTGAGCGAAAAAGAGACTCGTTTGCAAAAGATGTCCGATATTCATTGATTAATCCATTTGCACAAAATTACAAGATGGCCCGATTACAAAATGAGTCTTGACATCTTGGGCAAGATGCAAGACTTGATGCATGCTTTAAAACACAGGAAATAATAATTACTCTGCAGGAGTAACCCTTATAATTTCCTGGGAAGACCAGTTAAGGACTTGGCTCCCCGGGATCCTTGGACGTATCCAGCTCTCCAGGTTGCGGTCGCTTTCCTCCTCATCTTCCAAATTGTTCACAGCATCCGGGGTGAGCATTCCCCCGCTGACAAAATTGGGCTCTTTCGCAGCCTCTGATTGATCTTGTTGAGTTAGTTTGTAACCCAACCCAAATCTGTCTTCCTTCTTTTCCATGGGCAATAGCTTTCCCCAGCCTTGGGCAGTACCTTCTTCAACAACCTTCCGGGCTTGCTGATACGACGTTATGGAAGTTCCCAGTACAGCAGATGCTTCATTAATGTTCAGGGCCTCAAACCCCTGGCTCATGGTTTCATGGATTTCTCCATCCATTTCAATGTACTTATACGTAGCCAGATGGCTAACAAAGATGTCTTCTTCCCCACAGATGGTGATGATTTGGCCTTCCCACTCGAATTTCAGCTTCTGGTGAAGGGTAGACGTAACAGCGCCAACGGCGTGGATCCAGGGTCTTCCCAACAGACAGCTGTAGGCCGGCTGAATGTCCATCACATAGAAGGTAATTTTAAAAGTCTGCGGGCCAATCATCACAGGTAGATCAATCTCCCCAAGCACTGATCTTTTAGAGCCATCAAATGCTCTCACCACCAAATTACTCGGACGCAGTGCCAAACCATCATACTCCAGCTTGACTAAGGCTTTCTTTGGTAGAACATTGAGCGATGACCCAGTGTCCACCAGTACATGGGATAGAACAGCACCTTTGCATTCCAAGGTGATATGTAAAACCTTGTTGTGGTTACGTCCCTCCGTTGTTAAGTCAGCATTGGTAAAGCCCAGTCCATGACTGGTATTGACATTTGCCACCACGGTTTCTAGCTGATTAACGGTAATCTCCTCTGGCACGTATGCTGCATGCAGGACTTTCAATAATGCATTCCTGTGAGCTTCAGAACACATTAGTAGGGATAATATGGAGATTTTTGAGGGAGTTTGGTGAAGCTGATCCACCACCTTGTAATCACTTCTCTTTATGATTCTCATGAACTCGTCTACATCTTGTTCAAAAGATGTCTTCTGAGTTTCTTCGACAGTCGGCTCTTCAGGTACCACGCTCTTTCCTTTTGCTTTGGCAGCAGCTTCTGCTTCAACATTAGGTCTCTGTGTTTGTGAGGCAAAAAGGCGTCCGCTTCTGGTGAAGCCTCCGCCTCCCCCAACATTATCAATTTGTGGAGAAGAGGTTGATGAATCCAGAGTGATTTTCTCCCCGTTGCAGTAGAGATCAGAGCCATAATGCCAAGGTATGGCATTACTGCTTTCATAGGGAACTGGTCCAGGCACCGTGATAGTAACTGGAGTGACTGCTGCAGAGGAGGGTACTGTGATGGTGTGCGGATCGTAGTGAATTGTGACTGGTGACCTGACAGGAGGTGCCAATGTTTGTTGCTGGGAGGAACATTTGATGGATCATAGTAGATGGTGACTGCTGAGACATCTTCATTAACTTCTGTTGGCGTTGTAGGAGATTCTGCTAAGAACATGGATGTTGATGTTGTAGAAGAAAAGGCTGTTGACATCTGACTTGTTGAAGTGGTGGACGGAGCCATTGCTAATGATATTGATGAATCAGTAGGAATGATTGTTGCTGTTGTTGTAGAAGAATCAGGAATTGTTGTCAAAGGAATTGCTGGATTTGTAGGCGCCGTTGTTGAAATCTGAAGGATACCATCCTTGATAAGACCATCTATGCCGCTTCTCAAATTATTACACCCATTGACTGCAATGTTGCAATACCCACAACCGAGCTCACACCCGGGGAACACCTGGCACTCTAGAAGCTGAGCTTTAATTTCGACCAGAGGTGTTCGAATTTGTGCAACACTGGTGATCAAAGTAGATGGTTTGTCTTCCTCGATGGCATTAATCCTCGGCCCACCATGGTTAGGCATAGGATTTCTGTTGACATTTGGAGGGGGTGCGAAGTTGAGGGCTTTAGAATCCACCAGATCTTGAACTTTCATTTGCAGGGCCCTGCACTTCTCGGTATTGTGGCCAGGTGCATTGGAATGGAAAGCACACCTGGCGTTGACATCATAATTCTTTGGGAGGTTGGAGGGATCTGGTGGTGCCAATGTCCTTAACTCAACCAAGTTAAGTTTCAGGAGTTGTGGCAATAAGGCAGCATAAGGCATAGGGATAGGGTCAATCACCCTGTTTGCCTGTGATGGTCTTTGATGAAAGGATCTTTGTTGTTGATTACCATTGTTGTTGTTGTAGGTTCTCTGTGGCGAATACTGAACTTGCTGCTGATAATGTGGTTGTTGTTGTTGTTGATATGCTGGTTGCTGAGGAATCGGAGCTGGAATAGTAACAGCTGCTATTGATCTGCGAACATACTGAGGTCTGCCCCTGCTGGCATGAATGGCATTTGTCTCACCGGTCCTTCGGGGTCCCACAAAAGGCTTCCTGGGATTACTGGATGAACTTGCACCATTATCAGAAATTTTGCCCATTTTTAATAGACTTTCAATCCTTTCACCGGCTATAACTACGTCTGCGAAGCTGGTAGAAGAAAAGGCAGCCAATCTATCAATATATGTTCCTTGCAGAGTATTCATAAACATGTCGGCCATTTCTCTTTCCGAAATGGGTGGTTGGACAGCAGCAGCAAGCTGTCTCCACCTCTGGGCATATTCCCTGAAGCTTTCTCTGGAAGATTGAGACATTCCCATCAGAAGGGTCCTATTAGGAGCCATATCCAGGTTATATTGATATTGTCTGATGAAGGCTTCAGCTAAGTCCTTCCAGCATCTGATAGTAGCTCTGGTCAAGTGTGAATACCACTCCCTTGAAGCCACAGTCCAACTATCTTCAAAGTAGAACATCCACAGCTTCTCATCCATAGTATAAGCTTTAAGTCTCCCCAGGAAAGACTGCAGGTGAGTTCGTGGACAGGAAGTTCCATTGTATTTCTCGAAGCACGGTGGTTTGAATTTGTGGGGAATTCTCACCCCATCCACTAACCCCATATCCATTACATCGAAACCCAAAGAGTTTTGAGACTCCAAAGATCTCAACTTCTCAGCAATTTCATCAAACCTCCGGTCATAGACTTCATCTCCTGCTCCCATGACAGTAAATTGCTCTTCTTGGGGATCTTCTTGCAAAATTCTCCCCCCAGCAGTATTTCCTTGCACATTTCCCGGGATGTTGACTTCCGGATCTAGATGAGGTCCAAATACTGGTGGATTAACATGAGGCTGACCCCTCTCGTTGTTACTTGTTCCTCCAGTGCCAGAATGAGGTTCCTCGGGAGTTTGTCTTTCTACCAATGCCCTTAACCTTTCTTGGCTCTGGGCCAGGCCAGTCATCACAGTCATGAATTGAGCCATTTGGTTCCTCATCTCCACTCTTTCATTAGCCATCTGGGTTCTGACCTCAGTCAGGTCTTGCTGTACTTGCTCCATTAGAATACCCGGAAGGTTGTTGCGAGTAGGATACCGGTGTGCACGGTTGACAGGGAACACTCTTCTTCGAGCAATGTTTCCTGAGGTCATAGCAAAGTTAGAAACAAATAAAAACAAAACCTACAAAACAAAATAAAAGTTAGTATGCAATGCAGTATGCTTATTTGTTTTCCAAGGTATCCGGCTTGGTTCTTGGTTTTTACCTTTCTAGACCTCGAGGGAGATGCTTGATGTTGTTGAGAAAAGAAACCCAATGAAAGCAAACTAATATATCACAAATGATGAACAATACATAGTTTGTTTTACAACACATGCCCCTGGAGGGTCAAAATACAACAAAAAGTACATCAAATGAAAATAAACAACAAGCAAAAGATCAGACATCCAGTCCAAACTCATCCTCCTTAACCTCCTTCAGAAGTGCCTCAGTCACTGGATCAGCTGGGTGCTCTGTAATGGTCCTAATGAGGAGGTTCCTGGTGGCGATGGCCGTGGTCAGCTTCTTGTGCTTGTCCTGGTCCTTTGATCTCTTCAATCCAGCTCTGAGCTTCAACTCTGAAATCTCCTTTTGGGCTGCCAACAAAGCTTCCTGCTGCTTCTTCTCATTGGCCTCTAACTGTTCAATCTTGGCTTGAGTTCTCTGATCTTCTTGAGTACGGGCTTCAGTGATCCTGACCCACCAAGCCTGACTCTCTTGCAGATAGAGCTCAGTCCTAGCCTTCTGAATCTTGGCCTCTTTATAGGCATTCTTCAATATTTGCTCCCCAGCTCTTGACTTCTTGATGTAGTCCTCTGTCCTCTCAATCTTGGCTAGATGCTCCACCCTAAGCTTCTCCAACCTCTCAATGTCCAGACAACCATCACTCCTTTCCCAAAGGGTCTTCTTCAGAGCTTGAGACAGACTCTCATTCCTTTCCTTCAGCTTCTCAAATTCTTCCAGGCTGACAGTTGCTGCCGGCTGCACTGTAGAGGGTCCAGGTATGTCCTCCAAGGTGAAGGGCATTCCAGTAATCTGAGCTCTAGCACGGGACCAGTCATAGTACTGAGCTGAAGCAACATTATTACACTTCCCAAGAATAGCCATCCCTTTTGTCTGGATGTTGTCCCAAGCCCAGGATGCTTGTCTGACAACAGCTGAGTTAGGTTTGACTTCACAATACAAGGTCTCAGCTAAATCTTGCACTCTAGGAGGGTGGACCAAAGCATAACCCAATTGTCACTTAAACAACAAAGGATTGTAGTTGATGCAACCCTATACTCTTATCAGAGGTACATTTGGGTATTTCCCACAGCTGGTGATGATGTCATTGCCTTTGGTGCTCTGGGTGCACCATCTGATATCATCTGAAGTCAAAGCAATGAGCCTCTTAGCCCAATTCTTCTGCTGGTGAGGGTTCAGGAAGGCATCTGACTTAGGCAGGTGTTTGAGCAGCCAAGTGTGAAACAAAGGAGCACATCATCTCACCAAATTCCCTCTTTGTTTCTCATTCCTCTGATGAATGGAGTAGTAGAAATCTCCCAGCAATGTAGGTACTGGGCTCCTCAGAAGGAAAAGATGAATGGCATTCTTGCTGAAAAATTTGGGCTCATCTGCAAACAGTATAACCCCATATATGCTGAGGGCTAAAAGTGCACAGACTGCCCTCCATTCTCCCAAAGAGGCCTTTAGGGTGGCCTGAGAAATCAAGGAGTCTAAGTGTAGACCAGGGATCCCAACTTTCGTTGTCATACTTTGCTCAATCAAAGCAGGCTCTAGGTACAGTGCTTTTCCTACTTCTCCATTGCTGGGAGCTGGCATCTCTGGGTTGAAGGGGACACCACCCCTGACAGGTACTCCAATCAATGATGAAAACTCCTCTAGCAGAGGTCCTAGCTGAAAGTCTGGGAATGTGAAGCATCTCAAAGGAGGGTCATAAAACTGTAGGCAGGTGTGGATCATACTCCTCTGAGAAGGGTCTAGGTCCATAACCATATCCAGGATACCTCCATAATGCTCTCTGAACAGTGGGATGTGGTCAGGGGTGATAAGTGACTGGACCTGTCTGATTCCAGTCAACACAGGCTCAAAGAAATGGTATGAAATGTTGCTCTTCCTGGGTGTAGTCATGAATGCTGATGAAGAGCTGAAGGCAAGTGATGATGAAGATCAAGACCCATACTGGAGATGAACCACTGTTAGGCTGATACTGGTGATGATGAAGATAGCTGAGACATATAACTAATGAAGCAGAGGTCTATGCAGGAGAAGGGGTCAAAACCAAGCCAGATATAATGTGGATACCCTGAAAAACAAATAAACAAATGTTAAATGATGCAAATGATGAGTATGCAAATGATATGCAAGGGTTTGTAATCAAGCTGAATCTGATTATCTGTCTTGATATAAGTCCATATATGTTCAAGAAGTCCAGATGGAGGTTCAGAAATCCAGTAACCAAGGTGGGGGACTCAAATAAAGAGTCACATGTCCAGGGTTAAATCACAAGAACTGTCCAAAATGAGGTACTCTTAATCCAAACAAGTAATAGGGTATGATGTGGCCAATGGTACCTGCAAACCTGTAAACAGCCCAACCCCCTCACGTGTTGTGTTCTAAAACAAGGATCCTCAGACTTGGATCAGTTATGAGAAGTGTAAACACTTCTAACCCGGAGGTATAATGTTTACAATAACCATAAAAAATCCTCCTCTAATTCACCTCGGTTTCTGAAGGTCATAATAAAGGTCATCCAGACTTAGCAGGCTTCCCAGATAGCCCTAGCACTACAGGAAATCTGTAGCACAGAGTTCTCAAGAAGAAACCCATATCTGAACCGTGTTTCATATTCCCGCACCAGACCGAAATGGAATGGGAAAGAACATGAACCACTCTAGCCTAGGTGTCACTCAGGTCCCAGGTATAGGACCTTAAACTCTCAATGAAGCCCCACCCACCAAAACAGAAAACCAGATCCAGCAATGATAATGATAGTATGAAATATGAAAAGCTGTAAAGGAAAGCAATAAATAAAGTTGTACATAAAGCAATAAATAAAGCAAAATAAATAAACACACATAGCACATAACACCCCAGTAAACACAAATCAAACAAGCGCTAGGAGGAACCCACAAAAAGAACCAGAAGCCCTGGTTACAGTATAAGGGTCCCCAGTAGAGTCGCCAAGCTGTCGCTCGCACCAAATGAGGCTAAGTCAAATGGGGTCAGACGCGAACGGTTGGCGAAAGAGGAAGAATGAAAAGAGTCGCCAGCTAGGCATTTTTATCCCGAAGGAAAGGTAATGCTGCATAAACCTAATGAATGATGGATAAGACGATTGCGAACCAAAGATACTGAGAAAGGGGGTTGGTTACAACCTGGGAAGGTATTAGCACCCAGATTGTCCGCCGTACTCGACGGGATCCACGCTTAAAAGATTTTTGGTTTAAAGGGGATAGTGTCAGTGCAATTTGTGTATCAAAGCTGGAAAGAATGCAAGTGTCAGTGCAAACGAAATGTGAAGTGTATAAGAGAAGTGTCAGTGTAAGAACAGGAGTGAAATGCTCAAGACTATGAGGCTTAAAGAATAAGGCTGGAAGAGGGGGAATATACAGAGACTTTTGTTCGATAACTGTTAAGTTATGCCTACGTATCCTCTCGTGCAATGAGGAAGTCAAAACACCGTAGTTCGACCCAAAGAGACTGAAAGATAAATTGACTTGTGAACTGCTTACTTGTCTATGCTCAAGTGTATGACCTGTCTGGCTCAGGTGCTAACTGTCTTTCATTAGACGGAAGAAGCGAATTCTCGTTTGTGAATGAGTGAGGTGAGAAAAGAATCCCGGAGGAGACGATTATTGTTTGTTTTTGTGTTTTCAATCTTTTATTGCTTTTTGGTGTTTGTCATAAGAAAATGAGCTTAAGCCTAAACCAAGGGTTAGTAAACTCATCACATCTTCCCTCTGATTAGGGGTAATGAGAATACCTTAAGTGTGAAGTAAACACCTCACACTTAATCACCATGATGTAGGATTAAGATCATTAACCTACTTGTATTTACTTAGATGTTTTTGGTATTTTTGTTTAGTGTTAAGTAATGAGTTTAAGCCATAATCAAGGATTTAATGGACTCATTACACCATCCTAATAGAAGGATAATAGATGAGAACATTTAAGCTGAGGAAGGCTCCTCAACTTAATCCATGATTAGGGATTAACCTCATGACAAAACAAAGCCTTTATTAAATGGATTTTAGTTAATGGATGAGATTATGAAATGATTTTTATGGTTTGTAAGACAACTTGAGGGGGACTTGTCCATTAACACTAGGGTTAGTCCTTCTTAACCAATTTAGGAAGAATTAGAACCCTAATGCAAGGCCCAAGTTACAAGCTTGATGTCTTAGTGATTATTAAGTGGATTGATTAATGGATTCAAACACATTAAGGGTTTAACACTTAGGATTAAAGTTATACACTCCATCCTAATAGAAGGATGCAGGCATAAGCTTAATCACAAAGCCTTAAAACCTTTAGGGTTTAGTCCTTGATTATGAGATGAGAAGAGAAGACTCAAAGATGACACAAAGGTAAAACTAAATGGGGGACTAATCAAACCCTAATTGTGATCATGCTTGGTTGTTCCTAGGGTTTATGAGGCTTAGGAGAGAAAGCATCTTCAAAGAGCCACCAAGGAAAGAAGCAGATGAAAGGAGAAAGAAGCAGAGAAAAGCAAGACAACTTGCTCCACTTAAGAAGACAAGTTGTTTGAAGAAAGAAAGAGAGCAAGAGCATGAATGAGAAAGCTCATTCTAATACAAAGATAAAATTCAGCAATGATGCATAAGAGAGATGAGAAGAGATTGTGAGAAGTGAAGGCAAATTCACTTCTCAAAACAACTTACCACCTGAAAAGTTAGCAAAAGAAATGAAATGCAATGCAAATGAGATGAAAAGTCATGATGCAAACCAAAGTCAGAAGCATAAACATGATTTTAATGATACTAAGAGATGATGAAAACACATATCAAGAGTTGTGGATGATCATACAAGGATGAGGATGCAAATAAAGCATGCTTGAACCATAAAGATTCATGAAAGTTTATGAAATGGAATGGACATATAACATGGCAAATGAAAGATGCAATGATCAAACATGATTCTAATATGTCCTAAGATGTCTTACATGTCATATTGATGCACAAAATGTCATGGCAAGTTTATGAATGCAAGTATGTGAGAGATGGATGCAAAGGAAGGCACAAATTAGGGTTTACATACAACATGCATCACAAAAATTCAAAACCAGAAGCAAATGACATGATAAAAAATTGAAAATGGGATCAAAGGAACCCTAAACCTACACAAGTTCACTGCCCAAAGGAGGAGACCTAAATCTAAACCTAATGGGAGTTATGATTTTCTCAAGTCAACTAGGGTTTCAAGGTACCTCAAAAGGAAAAAATGCTCATTAAATTGAAAATGGAAGATAAATGCAAACCAATTTTAACCTAAAAACTACATGATATGAAGGATGCAATGCAAGAAGAACCATCATCAAACTCTTCATGGTTAGGCAGAATGGATTTTTTCAAGTTAGGATCAAAATATTGCTTTTAAACAAATTTAATTCCAATGAAAATTGTCAAAATAGGTCAACAACGAAAAAGAAATTTGTTTTGAGAGTTTGATAATGTTTCTAAATGTTTTAAAATGCAATGTGAATTTTTTTTTGTGATTTTTAAATACCTAAATGCATTTTTAATTAATTAATTTCCATTAACTAATTAAAAATAAACATTTAAATGATTTAAAAATGATTTTTAATGCAAAAAATAAAAATAAAAATATTTTTGGGTTCTGAAAATTAATGAATTGTTTGACAAAAAATTTCAGAATTTTTAAAGTATTTTGCTATTTTTAAAAATTCGTAGAAGTTAAATGAAAAAGAAATGAAATAAAAATTCAAATAAAAGAAAGTATGCAAATCCAATGGCTGGCATTCAAAGAGAAATGGAGGGAGTTGACTGGCGCCAGATGAATCGATTCAAGCTTGGATGAATCGATTCATACTGATCAATCTTGAGAAAACAGAATTAGTTAAACAACATGAATCGATACATCAAAGGATGAATCGATTCATTTTGCGAAATCCAGGAACCATTCAACAGCATGAATCGATTCAAGCTAGAATGAATCAATTCATTATGCGTGACTTTCCAAAAATTCATAATCAAAAACAAGAGAACCAAAATGAAACAAACATATTTCTTAACATGGAACAAACACAAAACCCTTAAAATTTATGATTGATCAAAAACTAAGGTTGCTCACATTTCAGGTGGCCGGAAATGACCTCCGGTCATCTTCTCCGGCCAATCAAAAATCAAACTCATTCCCTAGGCTGTTTCAAGTGCTCTAACTCTCCAGATTTCATCCTCTACCCACCCCAAACATGAATCAATCACAAAATCACATTTACAATGCATCAACAACAAGATTCGAGCAAAATCAAGAAAACTGCAAAAATTTCAGAACATGCATACACACTCATTTCTCAACCATTTTCAGTGTTTCAAAGCTTAACATGATCAGTGAAACAAACTCTATCATCCTATAACAAGAGATTGAATTTCTGGAAAAAATGTTCTTGATGATACCTGAGATGAAGACTCCCTGTTTCTGAGCTTTCTGGACTCAAACTTGGTGCAATCCCTCTCCTTTGAACACCCTGATGATGAAATGAAGCTTGGAGAGCTTTGAGAATGGCTGGTTATGGCTGTTTTGTTCTGGTGTAGCAGAAATGGAGGTCTTGGTGTGTGATGTTTCAAGCTGTTTCAGGGGGTGATTCTTGTTCTATGGATGATTTTTGGTTTGTTGGTGAAGAAATTTTTGATGTTTGAAGGCTGTGTGAAGAAATTCGAAGAGAAGAAGTTTGGGACAGATTTTGTGCAAGCTGGATTGTGTGTGGTTTTTTGCTTGTGTGTGGCTTGCTTTATGATCTATAGCACATCCCTAAACTATTGGAAGAGGTCTGAGGAAGTGACTTGTACTGTGGAAATGGCATGGGGCAATTGGCCAAAAAGTCAATGTTAGGTGTACTTGAGGCATGGGCTGTGGCAGAGGCTATTTTAGGGTTGCTTTGGGTTCAGCTGCCTTCAAGGATGGCCATGGGATGAACTGATGTGAGCTGGAATGGATGAAGGGTGAGATCTCACATGTTTTGCAATTTTGCAACTTGTTACACTTTGTGATTTTTGGCCATGGACATGTGAAATCTCTTGGGCAATATGCAGCAAAATGCACCATACAATGTTGCTATGATACTTTGATAATGATTAGAGACCAAACAAAACCAAAGGAACCCTTCTTGCAAGATTTCCCTCTTTGTGATTTTCATGAAAAAATGGTTTATGATACTTGGACATCAAGGCATGAAAAATGAGAAATTTCTTGGGCCAATCTGAATTTTAGGCATTGCATTGTGTTTGTATAAAGATTAGAAGTCACTTTGAAGTCACATTTTGCCTTGGCATGAGGTTTTTCAACTTTCCCTCTTTGGTGCAAAAGTGAAAATTTCATGATTTTCCCCAACTTTGCAAAGCCATAACTTTTGATCCAAAATGAATTAGAAAGATTTCTTGTACTTTTTGAAAAGGGAATGATCCAATCTACAACTTTCATGACCAAATTTTTCTCATTTGAAGCATTTTTGAATCAATAAGAGGAGGTTAAAAAACTTTCCCAAAATAGCAAGTTTACATTATAAGTCACTTTCCAAAAAAGGCAAATTTGCAAATGGCTTGAAATTCTTCAATTTTGTGAACTTCTAACATCTTCTATGACCAAATAAAGATCATACACATTCAAAATGGTGGAGAACAACCTTTGGTTGGGTCACTGGGGGCCTCAGATGCCCTAATTTTGCACTGACTTGCTCAAGAAGTTACCTCTTGATCAGATGCCTTCCCCATTGAATTTCTTCATGAAAATTGATATGCATGATCCTTATGACATATAGAGACCAATAGAAACAAGAATGACCAAACAAATTTGGAGTTATGGCCTCTGAAACCAAAACCCTAATTTTAGGTCATCTGTGCAGTTAAACCTGGCTCTGCTTCCATGCCTTTCTCAGTTCTTGTGATTTTTTGACTTCTTTGATCTTGAGAGGATATAATATGATGCTTGAACATACATGGATCCTCTTGAAATGATTGATGACCTTTGGAGTGGCTCAGATAGCTCAGGGATTGCTCAGATCACAAACCCTAGATGCAGATGACCTAGAACCAATGCAGTGAAGCAAAAATGCAGTATGAGATGCTATGATTGAATTTATGCACATGAAAAGATCACAAGCCATGGTGTGAATGGGTGAGGGCAAATTTGGGGTGTTTACAATCCCCAACAGACGCATGGAAGTTATCCCCAGTAAAGTCGTCAAACTTTTCTTCAGCAGGTTTCCTTGATCTTATTTCCCAGCAGATCTCAAACCAAATCCTTCTCTTCCCTAGCAGAGCAATGAGGACCATCCCTAGAAAAATTCGTCTTCCCGTAGTAAGGCATTTCTTACAAGAATTCGAGTATTCCAGGCAGTTAGCTGAACGATTCCCTTCCCCACAGAGGTTTGGAAAATTCAGGTAGACAAGAGAGTTCTCCTCAGCAGAGCCTTGACAGGTCTTCCCCCAGCTAAGTCGAAAAGTTGTCGAATACCCAACGAAATCTGTGGGGTGATATTCAATCCCCAGCAGTTGAGGCATCCCCTAGCAGGGTCTTTAAATCTGAAGTCCAATTTATTTTTGGCAAAGATAATAAGTCGAGACAGACTAGTCATACTCTTCTCCAGTAAAAATATCGACAATCATTTGTATTCCCCACAGAGTCAGCAAAGATTTGTTATTTCCGCGTCAGGAATTCCCTTTGTACCTATCCCCCAGTGTCATGGGGCATCGTGTCATACAATTCAGCATGGGTGTATTAAACAAAGGTTGATATCCAAAGTCCACCCGCAGCGTGACAATTTATTCAAAGTCCAACCACAGATTGGCCAAAGTCCATCCTCTGGGTGGCATATTCTCAAAGTCCACCCGCAGTGTGGCTATTTATCCAAAGTCCAACCGCAGATTGGCCAAAGTCCATCCTCCGGGTGGCGAATTCTTAAAGTCTCCTGTAGCGAGCATCAGCCCCCGTAGTGTGGCAAAGCATTGAAGTCTCCCGTAGCTGAGCAATGTGCCCCCGTAATGTGGCGAATTTCCAAAGTCTCCCGTAGCAAGCAGCAGCCCCCGTAGTGTGGAGAATTTCCAAAGTCTCCCGTAGCGAGCAGCAACCCCCGTAGTGTGGCAAAACATTGGAGTCTCCCGTAGCTGAGCAACGTGCCCCTTAGTGTGGCAAATTTTCTGAAAGTCTCCCGTAGCTGAGAAATGTGCCCCCGTAGTGTGGCAAATTTTCTGAAAGTCTCCCTTAGCTGAGCAATGTAGCCCCTGCAGTGTGGCGAATTTTCAAAGTCTCCCGTAGTTGAGCAATGTGCCCCCGTAGTGTGGAAATTTTTCTCAAAGTCTCCCGTAGCTGAGCAATGTGCCCCCGTAGTGTGGCAAATTTTCTGAAAGTCTCTCGTAGCCGAGCAATGTAGCCCCATAGTATGGCGAATTTTCAAAGTCTCCCGTAGCTGAGCAATGTGTCCCTGTAGTGTGGCGAATTTTCAAAGTCTCCCGTAGCTGAGCAATGTGCCCCTGTAGTGTGGCGAATTTTCAAAGTCTCCCGTAGCTAAGCAATGTGTCCCAGTAAAGTGGCAAAATATTGAAATCCCCGCAGTGTGACAGAGTATCCCTGCAGAATGATGAGAAGTCCATCCTCAGGGTGGTAAGGTATCAAAAGTCTCCCGTAGATGAGCAACGTATCCCGGTAGAGTGGCAGAGTATTGACCCCCGTAGTGTGGCTAAGCATTCAGAAGACTACCCATTGTGTAGCATGTCATTAATATCCCAGCAAAAGTCCACCCGTAGCGTGGCAAATCAGCAATCTCCCAGCGTTATTCTATAGCATTCATCGATTCACTACTAATCACCTCCGAGTTCTCCACAAGCAGAGTTCAGATGGTTGGGTTCATTTCCCTTTTGTTTTCCACCGAGTGCAAATTTTCTGGTTGTTTTTAGTATTCAATCCCTGCATACTTCAAACGTCTGAAAGCAACTGCTATCATCTATTCAAGTCTATAGTGATTGAATAGGGGCAGCTGTAACACCCCAAAATTTTCCCTCTTATTTATTATCAACCTCGAGCGGTGTACGCTTCATTCTTGCATCATTCCGCATATCATTGCATCGCATTTGAAAAAATAAATAAATTATCATCCTTTGCATACGCATGAGGTGTGTGGTCGATCGAGGCTTGCCAAGCATTGGAGTTCAAGAGGAAAATAATATACCAAAAATAATCCAAACCACTTCCAAGATAACCAACCAAAAGGGGAAAAAATTCACCTTTCCCTCCCTTTTCTTTCCATTTTCCTTCCATTTTCTTTCCACATTCCCTTTCATTCTTTCCCTCTTGTTTTTCCACTTCAATTCCACTTCATTTCCCTTGGATTCTTCTACTATGTTCTACAACATTCTAGAGTATTCCAAGGAATATTCCCTCTCCAACCCTAACCCTAACTAACTACCAAACCATAATTTTAGATCCCAAGCCTATTTTTTGGGCCCCAAACCTAACTCCATTCCCAAACCTAGCTCCAAGCCTAGCCCCTATATAATCACTAATCACCTCAATGTAAAGGGTTCCCACAATTTTCCAAAATTTTCACTCTCTCACAATCACTTTTCTCTCTCTCACTTTTCCTCCATTTTCCTTTTTTCACCAAAGCTTTTTGAATAAGCTCTTCAAGTTTCACATTGAAACTTGAAGATCTTGAAGCTTAAGCCTCCAACCTCCATTGATTGTGGATTATAGAAGAAGAAACTAGTTATTTTTTTGAGGATTTCGGCTTATCGGAAGTGCACGAAGGTTCAAGCGCCAAGAACACATTTATTTTGCGGTTTCACGGTTTTCTTAGTTTTCTCTTTGATCAAGCTCCGATCCTTGCAACAATTACCGAAGCACTTCTCTGCTTCGTAGGTTGGTGATCTAAATCACTTCTCCTTTAAGTTATTCTCTTCATCTCGCCATTTCGGCATTCTTTAATTGCTTTTCGTTTTGCTTGCGATCGATTACGTTTCTGTTATGTGTTGCTTGCGATTTGTGATCTTTAATGATTTGGAAGCTAAGGTGTAGATAATCATAGGTTCTAGCATGTGTAAATAAGCCCTAATTGAGTAGAAATTAGTGTTAGCATGTTCCTAGGTATGTTAGGGATCATTAGAAGTGAGTTTGTGTCCAAAAGCACTTATTTCTTAACTTTTTCACATTCTGGATCAGTGTTAACCGGTTAACCATTTGGTTAACCGATTAACGCTTGCGTTTTAGCCACAAACAATGCAGTTTTAGGTCCGTTAACCGGTTAACCATTTGGTTAACCGGTTAACGCTGTTGATTTTTGGATTCTTGGCTTAGTTGATAGCTTAGTTCTTGTTTCTAATGCCTTTAATGTTCATACATGTTTAGGTATTGATTTTAGGGAATTTTTGTGTCCATTTCCAGTAGCTCATTCCCCCATTTCGAGTCGTTTCGACGCGTTTCCGTTCATGTTGCGTATTATGCGTTTTTGTGTTCCTTTGTGCATATCTTGATTTCTTGCATTTTGTTGCCATGTTTATGCATCATTTGGCATGTGATAATCATGTTGCATTCTGTTTTAACATATTTCACATTGCATTAAATCATTTTGCATTTCATTGTATCAAGATATGTTGCATTTCACATAATCATGTATGTATGTGCATTTGGTTGCATTTAGTTGCATGCTTGATCATAGCATCTATATCAATTCAATTCTGAATTTTGCATTAAGTTTGATATTATTGTTGATCTATCATGTTGCATGTTCATAATCAATGATCGTCATGTTCATATGCATGTTCATGCGCTACATTTTGCATTACTTGTTGCATAATCAACCATGTGATGCATTCTTGCATAATCCTTCAAAAGTGTTCATGTTATTTCAATTATGTATGATGATCCATGTTCAAATGCATGTTCACGATGAAGTTGGAGCATTTTTCATTGGGTTTGTGCATTAAAAAATGAAAATAATCAAATCTGGATTTTGCATTTCATAGCTGTTTTGCATATAGGTGCTATAAAATGTATGTTGGTTGTAGTGTAGTTCGTGTTGTTGGTGACTTTTTACACCTACCTTTTCACGCTGCATGCTGACTGTTAAAAGCTGATTTGTGTTATGCATTGTTTTCATAGCTGATTGTGTGTTTGAGTGCTGTAAATAGTTGCTGAATTTTAGTTTAGCATAGGGTAGGCACCCTTAAACTTAAGATTGAGTCTAGTTTAGGTCCAAGTTGCCTTAGGAGTTAATTGTTGTGTGTTTGCTTTATTATTTTTAATAAAATGCAACACTAATCTTTATTTTATAGGGAGGGAAAGGTATGTTTCCTTACACCTTATCCTTTTATTTTTATGCATTTCTTTATGCATTTTATTTCCCTCTTTCCTTCCATATTTGTGATTGGTAGGATTCCCCTTTTGTTAGGACCAACTTATCTTCATTAGGAAGTAAGTTGCATCCTTTTTCTTCTTTCTTTTCCTTTTCTTCCTTAGGATTAGAAAACCTCATAAACCATTAGGATCTCCCTTTTCTATATAATAAATAACTTAGGGTTGGTCTTAGTCCCCCTTAGTTTTTGTCCCTTTTCCGATTTGAGTCTTCTTCTCTCATCTTCAAACAAAATCTAAAAGACACTTAATAAAAGATTGAAATAGTATCTTGTGTATAGCCTTATTCCATGGGGCACTCATATTCATTCCATCTTGGAATAGTGTGGGCTTGTCTAGCATGATGTACAAGTCTAATCATGAGACTATATTCACAAACAATAAACTCCAAAACACTTCTCATAAAAAACAATCAACAAAGACATCGCGTCTTCTCTTCTCATCTCCTAAATCTTTGCAGACGAATGTGACTTGCCTCGACAGTTCAAACAGCGATACGATAAACACCCTCGAGTCAGAGCCGGTAACACCTGAGCTAGAGCTATGGCAATGTCATCTTAAAAAACACAAACAAAGTTCTCGCCTTAGTTAGGTGAACTACGTCGACTCTGGTCCTCATTATCCCGATGAGGTATGTAGGCAGCGGGGTAGGGCCCGTTCGAGCACATTCTTTATTTTCCCTACATTTCCCCCTTTTACCCTCATTCTCTTTTTCCAGTTCCTTTTCCCTTCCCATTCTAGTTCCAGTAGCAGTCTTATTCAGAAGCAGTTATTTCTCACCCTTTAAAACAAACAAGCAAGCGTGGATCCCGTCGGGTACGGCGGACAGTCTGGGGTGCTAATACCTTCCCAAGTCGTAACCGACTCCCGAACCCAGATCTTTGGTTTGCAAGGCCTTGTCCTTTCTTTCTTCCTCAGGTTTGTGCAGCATTACATTTCCCATTCCTTTGGGATAAAAATGCATGGCTGGCGACTCTATCTTTTCCGCGCCACTTTCACGTTTGTACTAGGATGAAAATCCCGGGAGCGAAATTAAGTAATAAGTTTAATCTCTAATCAGGGATTAGTGAACTCATTACACCATCCTAAGAGAAGGATGATAAATGAGAACACTTAAGCTGAGAAAGACTCCTCAACTTAATCCATGGATAGGGATTAAATTCATTATATAACAAGCCTTTATTAAGGATGGATTTTAATTAAAGGTGAGATTAAAAATTTAGTTTTAAGTTTGTAAGACAACTTGAGGGGGACTTGCCCACTAAACACTAGGGTTAGTCCCTCTTAACCAAAAGGAAGAGATGGAACCCTAATGTAAGGCCCAAGTTACAAGCTTATGTTTTGATCATTATTAAGTGTTTTTATTAAGAAGTGTAAACAAATTAAAGGTTTAACACTAAGGATTAAATTTATACACTCCATCCTAAGATAAGGATGCAGGCATAACCCTAATTCAAAGTCCTAAAGCTTTAAGTGTTTAACCTCTGATTATGAGATGAGAAGAGAGACTCAAGGAGACTCATAGGTAAAAAAGCTAGGGGGGACTATATACAACCCTATAAATTATCATGCTTGGATACCCTATAGTTTGTGAGGCTTAAAGAAAGATTTTCAGGAGGCCACCATGGAAGAAGAAGCAGATGAAAAGAAAATAGAGAGGAGAATAAGTTACTTACTTCCTAAAGAAGATAAGTAACCTAAAAGAGAGAAAGTAAGAGGGAGAGAGCATAAGTGAAGCAAGTTCACTTCAAAGACAAGTAAATAATTCATATTAAGAGATGAGAAGAGGTGGGATGTGAAGGCAAATCCACATCCCAAACAACTTACAATAAGCCCCTGAAATGTTAGTGTGAATGCATAAGATGCAAAGTAAAAGGAAATGAAATGAACAAAGATGCAAAGACCAAAACCAGAAGTGTATATGCAAGGAATATGTGTTATGAGATGATGCAAAGTCATACATAATGCTTATGAATGTTCATACAAGGATGAGATGCAAAGGAAGCATGCTTGGAAGCTTGAAAACACATGGATGTTTATGAAATGTAATGAATGAAAAACATAGCAAATGAATGAAGAAATGATCAAACAATGTTCAATCATGTCCTAATATGTCTAATATGTCACACAAATGCTTGAAATGTCATGGCAAGTTCATGTGATGATGATATGCAAAGATGGATGCAAATGAACATGAGAAATTATGGTTTTATGGATATATGAGATGAAAATGACCAAATCAGAAGCAATGTAAATGATAAAAAATTGAAATCAAGCTCAATCAAACCATAAACCCATACAAGGTCAACCCCTAAAGGAGAAGTTCAGAAGCTAATCCTATTGAAAGTTATGGATTTTCTAAGTTTGCTATGGTTTTTGGATGATTCTTAAGGGAAAATGCAAATCAAATTGAAAATGCAAGATAAATTCATGAGGAACATAACCTAGAAACTACATGCAATATGTGAAACAATGCAAAAAGAATCAAGTTCAAACTCTTCATGGTTAGGAAGAAATGAATTTTTCAAGTTAGGGTTAGAAAATGTGATTTTTAAGAACCCTAATTCAAAGAAAATTGTGAAATTATGATCAAACCTAAAAATAAATTTGTATGTAGAGTTTGAAAATGTTTCTAAATGTATTGGAATGGTTCATGATTTTTTTGGTGATTTTTAGAAACCAAAATGTATTTTAAATTAATTAAAATCCATTAATTAATTAAAAATAACATTTAAATAATTTAAAAATACTTTTTAAATGCAAAAAATAAAATAAAAATCATTTTTGGATTGAGAAAAATATTTGGATTAGAAATGCAAAAGATCAATTTTTTGTGATGTTTTGAACTATTTAAAATTAAATATGCAAAAGAAATAAGGAAATATGAAATAAAATGCAATTAAATGGGAGGTCAACTGATCTGAGGGCCAGGATTCAAACTCAGGGGGAGGCATTGACTACGCACACGTTTTAAGGGCCAAGATCAATTCTGATTAAATTAATTCAAATAAACCTAATTAAACTAATTAATTAAGGTTTAGGGTTAATGAACTCATCTGGACCGTACAATGCCTAATCTAATCTCAATCCAAGGGCTCATAATGAAACTGGAAAACGAAACCCTAATTAAACTCAGGTGACTGGAGCAAGCTCCGGTCATCTTCTCCGGCCACACCTTCATGCCATCTCTCTCTAAGCTACCCCAGACCAAAATAACTGCCCAGAAATGATCCCCATGCCTCACACAATCAAATCACTCATCAAACATCATTTATATCACAAGAATCATGCAAATCGAATAAAAAACAAATTCACGGGCAAAGTTTCAGAGGAAAATGAAATGCTTATTTCTCAACCATTTTCAAAAGTAAATATATCAGGATGATCAGTGCATCATGTAGAATCAGTTTGTAACTTAAAAAACATGTTCTGGAAAAATTGTTCTTGAGGTATACCTGAGATGAAGCTTTCACTCCCTGAGCTTTCTGGCCTCTTTCTTGGTTCAATCCAACCCAAATGAGCTCCCTGATGATGTTGCAATGCTTGGAACAAGTTTATATGGCTTGGTTTATGAGTTTCAGTTTTGAGAGGTGAGAAATCGTGTTTTTGATTCAGAGGCTTTTAGGTCATTGTGAGGGTTGCTTTGTGATCCTGTAGGTGTGTATGATTGAATGGTGCAAAGAGTTTTGAGGTTTGTGGTTTGTGTTGAGAGAATCGAAGAGATAAAGGTTTTGGTGGATTTTGTGAATTCTGAGTTGTGTTGTGTTTCAGGCTCCAAGATGATATGAAAATGAGGTCCATGAGGCATGTATGTGATGTCTTGATTGGTCAGAAGAGTTGTTGTGGCTCAACTTGATTGGTATGAGAGGTTTTGCAAAAAAGTCAAATTTGTGTACTTGGAGGTATGGGCCATGGAAGAGCTGGAATTTTGGGGTGTCTGGCCTCAACAAGATTCATGGAGAGCCATAGAATTGGTTTGATGCAGCTGGCACAAGTGGATGGAAGGATCCAAAGAATTTTGCAAAGTTTGTGAGTTTTGGCCCTTTTGAGATTTCTTGAAGATCAAGTCATGAAAACAATGCAATCTTGGGCCAATTCTGATCTTTGGAAGTTTCCTTGACATGTTATGATGCATAGAAGTTGATTAGAGGTCATAAAAAGGCTTGGCAAGTGAAATTGCAAAATCCCCTCTTTGGCAAGAACTTGAAAATTATAAGATTTTTGCCAACTTTGAAAGGTCATATCTTGAGTTCTAGGATGAATCAAGACATGTTCTAGTACTTTTTGAAAAGGGAAAGACCTAATCTACAACTTTCATGTCCAAAATATTTTCATTTGAAGCATTTTTGGTCATGAAAGAGGAGGTTGAAAATCTTTCCCAAAATGGAAAGTTTCCATTATTATATCCCCACAAAGTCAAGAAAGTCAAAGAATCACAAGAACTGAGAAAGGCATAGGAGCAGAGTCAGGTTTGACTGCACAGATGACCTAGAATTAGGGTTTTGGTTTCAGAGGCCATAACTCCAATTTTTTTGGTCATTCTTGTTTCTATTGGTCTCTATATGGTACAAGGATCATGCATATCAATTTTCATGAAGAAATTCAATGGGGAAGGCATCTGATCAAGAGTTGACTTTTTGAACAAGTCAGTGCAAAATCAGGGCATCTGAGCCCCCCAATGACCCAACCAAAGGGTGTTCTTCATCATTTTGATGGTGTATGATCTTTATTTGATCATAGAAGATGTTAGAAGTTTACAAAATTGAAGAATTTCAAGCCATTTGCAAAGTTGACTTTTTGGGAAAATGACTTGTAAAGGAAAATTGCCATTTTGGGAAACTTTTTCAACCCTTGCTTTTTGATTCAAAAATGCTTCAAATGGGAAAACTTTGGTCATAAAAGTTGTAGAATGGATCATTCCCTTTTCAAAAAGTACAAGAACTCATTCTAATTCATTTTGGATCAAAAGTTATGGCTTGTCAAAGTTGGGAAAAATCACATAATTTCAAGTTTTCTACCAAAGAGGCAAAGTTGCAAAACCACTTGCCAAGACAAATTGTGCTATCAAATGGACTTCTAATCTTCATACAAACATGAACCAATGTCTAAAAGTCATATTGCATCAAGAGTTTGCTCATTTTTATGACTTGTGGATCAAGAAACTTCAAAAGGGGCAAAGTGGAACAAAGTTGCAAAACCTCACTCAAACCCTAATCCATTTGCTGGCTGACTTCAAATTTGATCCTATGGTTCTCCTCACTTCTTGCTGCGCAGGACTGATCACACTAAAATTCACCGTATTTCTGACTCCGATTTCGCATGCATTCTTAGCTTTTATTGTTGTTTTGCTTTGTTATTGCTTTGTTTTCTTATGTTTTCAGGTTTTTATAATAATCGGAGCTGGAATCGGGAAAAGGAGCGAAAAAGGAGTGAAAACGGACGAAAACCTAGAAATTCAGCATTTTACACTTACGACACTCACCGTGGCGGGCGCCATGGGGTTAGCCATGACGTGGCCACGTCTCAAGACCACTCCTCAACCTCCAGGACCCACGTTCCCCACTCCATCATCCCCTGTAGGGACCATGGCGGGCGCCATAGGCCTGTGGCGGGCGCCACAAGGCCAAAATCAATAACCTCCACTTTTTAGTGGAGGGGCGTCCCGGTCATTTCATGCTTTCAGTTTTTACTATAAATAGGACCTTAGATTTTCGTTTTTCTTCATCCAGAATTAGAATTCTCTAGGCATATATCAGTTATAAAGCAGTTGCCATTCCACATCGGGGTGCCTCTGCAATCGAGTGATCGAGTCTGTAATCTGTCTGTGGTTCGAGTTTTGGAGCACTCTGGAGGAAGTTAATCCTGCCGCCATTTTAATTCAAGTTCGTACTTTACTTTTATTTATTTCTGCCTCGCTTTTATTTTGTTTATTTCCCGCACTCGCACATTTACGTTGTTTATTTCCTGCACTCGCACATTTACGTTGTTTATTTCCTGCACTCGCACATTTACGTTGTTTATTTCCTGCACTTGCACATTTACGATGTTTATTTCCTGCACTCGCACATTTACGTTGTTTATTTCCTGCACTCGCACATTTACGTTGTTTATTTCCCGCACTCGCACTTTACTTCGTTTACTTTCCGCACTCGCTTTAAATTACTTTTATGAAAAACTATAAAAAGAATATTTACTTTATCATGTCTAACTAATTCCATAAAGGTTAGAATGTAAGGATCGTAATTAAACCAGTAATCAGTATAATTGTTCGTGGAAACACCTAAGGGCTATTTTATCTTTCAATTCAAATAATTGTTTTTAACTATTTCAAAAACAGCCAAAAGCGCTTTGTATAGTTCATTAGGAGATTTTAGATTAAAAAGAAAAGAGATTTTAAAACGATTTTCGGACGCGTTAGGAAGTTTAAACTCTGGTTCGCAAGAACCTCTTTTTGCTAAGAAGTCCAGGTTAAAATACTTTTCAACTTAGTTAAGATACTATATTTCTTAAAAATAGGTTTACTACTCTAACGCAGTACGCACCTTTTTATCCGTGACAATAGGAGGGGTTGATTAGAGAGTACAACTCGGTTCTGAATACGCGAAAGCGACAGTTCCTGTTAAATTAGTTCTTTTCAAAGAAGAAAACACTGCCCATAAGTAGTTCCACTAACAAGTACTGGATTATCATTGATTGCGTGAATTACATTCGAGCCTGTCTTTATTTATTATTTAAAATTATAATTTTATTTACCATTGCACCCTTATTAAAACCCTTAAAAATAGTTGCCTTAGATACACACCATAACAACAGGTTTGATAGATTGACACTTGGTCTCTGTGGATTCGATAATCTTTTATATTACTTTGACGTGATTCGTACACTTGCGAAAAACACGCATCAAGTTTTTGGCGCCGTTGCCGGGGACCAATATCGTCAAATTTCATTACCCTGTAGTTATACCGTTTAGACTAAGGTTGTTACCCACCGGTCAATGCGAAAGACTCGCAGTGCCGGAAGTTTAGTAGACCCTCTAGCTGAACCTGAACGTTACGCTCGCGCACGTTTATTTTTCCATAGGAATAGGATAGCTATGGCCGAAGAACAAAACCGAAGACCTCTTAAGGACTTCGCCCAACCATCAAACGAGGAACCTAGTTCCAGTATAGTAAACCCCGCTATCCCAGCCAATAATTTTGAACTTAAACCATCCCTGCTGCAATTAGTGCAACAGAGACAATTCTCAGGTCTCGCTACTGATAACCCGAACCAACATTTAAAAAACTTTCTTCAGTTAGCAGACACCTTTAAAACCAATGGAGCTTCTCCTGAGGCAATACGCTTAAGATTATTTCCCTTTTCCCTCAGAGATAAAGCTCTATCATGGTTAGATTCCCTTCCACCCAATTCAATAACCACTTGGGATGACCTTAGGAAAGTTTTCCTTGCTAGATATTTTCCCCCGAGTAAGACCGCTCTTCTTCGAAACCTAATAACTAGATTTACCCAACACCAAGGAGAGTCGTTGTTCGAAGCCTGGGAGAGATATAAAGAACTATTAAGAGCATGCCCACATCATGGCCTAGAGAATTGGTTAATCATCCAAACCTTCTATAATGGACTTCTTTATAACACTAAAATGACCATCGACGCTGCCGCTGGTGGCGCACTGATGAACAAACCTTACCCTGAAGCTAGTGCCCTTATCGAGGATATGGCCCAAAACCATCAATCATGGGGAGTAGAACGAGCGACAGTGGAAAAGAAGGAAGCCCAAGGAGGAATACATGAGCTAAGCTCTATAGACATGATGCAGGCTAAAATGGACGCGTTGGCCCTTAGAGTCGAACATATGTGTACAACTCCGAATACTGTAGCCGCAGTTTCGCCGAATTGTGAGATATGTGGAACGCAAGGACACCAATCCGCCGAATGCAATCTGTTGAATGAAACCAACACCGAGCAAGTGAACTATACCCAAGGGAACCCATTTTCAAACACATATAACCCTGGATGGAGGAATCACCCAAACTTCTCCTACAAAAATAATAACCCTATCCAAAATACCGCACCTCCGAGACAACAAGGTTACCAAGCCCCTAGAACAAATCAACCTATGCAACCTGTGCCACCAAACCCGAGCTTTGAGGAAATTGTAAAAGATTTCATCGTTGCTCAAAAACAGAAGAACAAAGAGTTCATGAACCAAAGCGTCCATGTTAACGAACTAATTACCCAGTTAGGAACCAAGGTTGATCAAATCATTACTCATAATAAGATGCTTGAAACCCAGATCTCTCAGGTAGCGTTAAACCAAGCCCCACAGACTACACCTGGAGGACAGTTCCCTGGACAACCTCAACAGAACCCGAAAGGGCAAGCTAATGCCATTACTCTACGAAGTGGAACCGCTTATAAGGAACCTTTAAACCCTAGATTAAGTGATCCCGAAACTTCTGAGAGGAGTGAGGAAAAGGAACCAGAGAAGCCTGAAACCCCGGAAAGTCAAGAAAAAGGAGAAGAACCTAAAAATAAAACCTATGTACCACCACCGCCATACAAACCACCAATACCTTACCCTCAAAGATTAAAGAAAACCCAAATCGATAATCAATATCAAAAATTCGTTAAGGTTATAGAAAAACTTCACGTAGAAATCCCCTTTACAGAAGCCATCACCCAAATACCTTCTTATGCTAAGTTTCTCAAAGACATACTTACAAATAAACGTAGACTTGAAGATCCGAAACCCGTGGAATGTAATTCTATTTCCGAAAATAGGTTAGCAAAGAAAGATAAAGATCCCGGAAATTTTTCCATTCCTTGTATTTTGGGGAATCATGTCATCGAAAAAGCTTTTCTAGACTTAGGAGCTAGTGTGAGCTTAATGCCTTTAGCAGTTTGTGAGAGATTAAACTTAGGAGAATTACAACCTACTAAGATGTCACTTCAATTAGCCGATAGATCCGTTAAATACCCTATAGGCATACTTGAAGACGTCCCTGTTAGGGTAGGTCAGTTGTTTATACCTACTGATTTTGTTGTCATGGACATTAAAGAAGATGACGACATACCGATACTCCTAGGTAGACCGTTCTTATCGACTGCTGGAGCCGTAATAGATGTTAAAAAAGGAAAACTAACTTTTGAGGTAGGTGAAGAGAAGATAGAATTTATATTGTCAAAATTTCTTATGGCACCTGTGATAGGAGATTCCTGTTATGCCTTAGATATCGTTGAAGAATGCATTAGGGAATTAGAACAAGAAGAAGAAACTGAATCTATAAAATTGCCATCAACCCTTATTTTGGAAGATGACAATTATAAAACACCCTACATTGATGATAACCTTCACGAATGTTTATCTCTTACCCCAGATCCTATGCCTTGCCCTATGAAACCGACCGTAAAACTTAAGGAACTGCCTAAAAACCTGAGATATGAATTTCTCGATGAAGATATGAATCGTCCAGTTATAGTCAGTGCTACCTTAAACCAAAAAGAAACCAATCAATTATTAGAAGTTTTACGTAGGTACCCCTCAGCCTTAGGATATAAGATCTCTGATCTAAAAGGAATAAGCCCATCCGTATGCATGCATCGGATTTTGCTTGAAGAAGATTCAAAACCTTCCAGAGAACACCAACGAAGAATAAATCCTATAATGAGTACTGTAGTTAAGACTGAAGTTCTTAAGTTACTAGAGGCAGGTATAATATATCAGATCTCGGACAGTAAATGGGTGAGTCCTGTGCATGTAGTACCTAAAAAGGGAGGCATCACAGTCGTGCAAAACGAGAAGGGCGAACCTGTAGCAAAAAGAACCGATGGAGGTTGGCGTATGTGCATAGATTATAGAAAATTAAATAAAGCAACTAGGAAGGACCATTTCCCATTACCATTCATAGACCAAATGTTGGAGCGCCTAGCCAGACACTCTTACTTTTGTTACTTAGATGGATATTCCGGATTCTTCCAAATACCTATTCACCCCGAAGATCAAGAAAAAACTACCTTTACATGCCCAGTTGGAACTTTTGCCTATAGAAGAATGCCTTTTGGACTTTGTAATGCTCCTGCAGCTTTCCAACGCTGCATGATGTCTATCTTTGCTGATTATTTAGATGGAATTATGGAAGTATTTATGGACAATTTCTCAGTTTGTGGATCAGATTTCAAAAATTGTCTTGTCAACCTTGAGAAAATCCTGGAGAGATGTGTGGAGGTAAACCTTGTGCTAAATTGGGAGAAATGTCATTTCATGGTCACCGAAGGGATTGTTTTAGGACATATAGTTTCCGAAAAAGGTATAGAGGTAGATAAAGCAAAAATAGAAGTCATAGAGAATCTAAAACCGCCGAAGACTATCAGGGAGATAAGAAGTTTTCTTGGACATGCCGGATTTTACCGACGTTTTATCAAGGATTTCTCCAAAATAACAAAGCCCTTAACTGGTCTTTTGATGAAAGATGCTGAATTTATCTTCGATGAAAAATGTACTGAAGCATTTAATCTCCTGAAGCAAGCTCTGATTTCAGCACCTATAATGAAACCCCCTGATTGGTCAGAACCGTTTGAGATAATGTGTGACGCCAGTGATTACGCTGTTGGAGCCGTTCTAGGTCAGAGAAAAGACAAAAAGTTACATGTGATTTATTATGCCAGTAGAACCCTAGACGCTGCACAGCTCAACTACGCAACAACCGAAAAAGAGCTCCTAGCTGTAGTTTTTGCAATAGACAAATTTAGATCTTATCTAGTAGGAGCCAAGATTATAGTTTACACCGACCATGCTGCCATTCGTTACTTACTAAGCAAAAAGGATGCCAAGCCTAGGTTACTTCGATGGATTCTATTACTGCAAGAGTTTGATTTGGATATCTGTGATAAGAAAGGCACTGATAATGTGGTAGCTGATCACCTATCTAGGCTAGAATACCTGAAACCTGATCCAGTTCCCATAAATGACGATTTTGCCTATGATAGACTGATAGCCCAACTAGAAACCATTGAAGATGATAACCCAGACCCTCATGAGTATTTTCAAAAATCCTTAGCCATAAGTGATGTACCTTGGTATGCAGACTTTGTTAATTATCTAGCCGCTGACATCATACCCCCTGATCTAAACTACCACCGGAAGAAGAAGTTCTATAGTGATGTGAGAAACTTCTATTGGGACGAACCGTTTCTTTTCAAGAGAGGTAAAGATGGCATTTTCCGCCGTTGTGTTCCAGAAGAAGAGGTAAATAATATAATTGAGCATTGTCACTCTGCACCCTATGGTGGACATGCAAGCACATCTAAGACCTACGCCAAGATTCTTCAAGCTGGCCTATTCTGGCCTACTATGTGGCGTGATGTCCATGCTTTCATTGTCAAGTGTGATAGATGCCAACGCACAGGAAATATTTCAAGACGTAATGAAATGCCGTTAAGAAATATCCAAGAAGTAGAACTCTTCGACGTATGGGGTATAGACTTTATGGGACCGTTCCCACCATCTTTTGGAAATCAGTACATCTTAGTAGCAGTTGACTACGTGTCTAAATGGATTGAAGCTATCGCCGCACCCACAAACGACACCAGAGTAGTCATCAAATTATTCAAAAATTATATATTTCCCAGGTTTGGAACCCCCCGTTTAGTCATAAGTGATGGAGGATCACACTTCATATCGAGAATATTTGATAAACTTTTAAGCAAGTATGGAGTTAAGCATAGAGTAGCAACACCATACCACCCACAGACCAATGGACAAATGGAAGTATCTAATAGGGAGATAAAACAAATCCTCGAGAAGACTGTCTCTATATCTAGAAAGGATTGGTCACAGAAACTTCAAGAAGCATTATGGGCCTATAGAACCGCTTTCAAAACTCCTATAGGAACAACCCCTTATCAACTGGTCTATGGAAAATCATGTCACTTACCTTTTGAATTGGAGCATAAGGCCTATTGGGCCATCAAAACTTTGAATTTGGATTACTTGACTGCTGGTGAGAAACGTATCCTTGACATCCACAAATTAGAAGAGCTCAGACAATCTGCCTACGAAAATGCCATCATATACAAAGAAAGAACAAAAGCTTGGCATGACAAAAGAATCATAAGAAGAGACTTCAAAATAGGCGATCCTGTTCTCCTGTTCGATTCTAGGTTACGACTATTTCCAGGTAAACTCCGTTCGAGATGGACTGGCCCCTTCGAAGTATCTAAGATCCTAAGATCCGGTGCTATTGAAATCAAGAACCAGACATGTAAACCGTTCATCGTTAATGGACAGAGGTTGAAGCCCTACGAAGGAGGTGACATTCCAACAACATACACCTGCCATACGCTGAGTGATCCACCGTATCCTTCCAATGATGTTTAAATATCGGTCGTCGAGCTAATGACGTTAAACAAGCGCTGCATGGGAGGCAACCCATGGTTTTTCTTATTTTTGTACTTTTTATTTTTTACTTTTACTTTATTTTGTTTATATTATTATTATTATGTCAGGACTAACGATTGAATGTTTTATGTGCTTTCAGGACTTGTTTGCTAACCTTGTACATAATGCAGAACCCTGATGACATGCACGTGGCCTTTAGAGATGATGCACAGAGAGAGCGTTACTATGTTCACATGAGACGCCCTATGGCTCCTACCAGGTACCCTGACCATGACTGCATGGATGCCTTGGGGATAGAGCCAAGCGTCAGATTTTTATGCCATCAACTCCAGTGGGACCAGTTTGACTACAGGAACAACACTTATAGGAACTTGACTCTTGAGTTCCTCAGCTCGTTTCATTATGATCCTTGGGCTGGACCCGATGGACTCGCTGTTTTCAGGTTGTTCGGGATTGACTACTCATTCTCTCACAGAGAGTTTGGTGATTTGCTAGGTTTCCAGACTACTCCTGATGCTATTCCAGATACACCGATGAGGTATTTTATGAGCAGAGAAGTGGAAAAGTTTTGGACTAAAATATCCGGCGGAGGGAGCCAAGATCCTTCTACCCAGTTTTCTCAGGTAATCCACAACCCTGCATTGAGGTACTTCCAGATGATTCTAGCACATTCTTTCCTAGGTTTTCCAGATACAGAGACACTGCTAAGTGAAGAGGAGATTTTCCTACTGTTTTGTGCGACTCAGTCTCGCCCTGTTGCTTGTGGCAACTTTCTGTTAAAAGGCTTGGCTAGTGTTGCCAGATCATCCGTAGGCATCATCCATGTCGGTGGGATTGTTACACAGATAGCTACTGCATTGGGTTTGTCTCGCAAGTTATTGCACCTCAGGACCTTCTGCTGCTACACCACCCTGGATATTGATTTTTGTCTTGATAGAGGACTGATGAGGAGGGCTTCTTTTGAGCCCAACATGTTTAGATTGCTGATCGACGGCGAAGCGATACACTACTTTACATTACCAGATCAGCTGATGACCAGTGTCCATGATCCTGAAAATTGGAGTTATGCTCTAGAAGGTTATGGAGAGACTGTCGAAGAGCCGAAATCGCCTCCCGCCGCTGAGTACACTCCTACACCTCTTACTCCCCAAATCACTGTTATGTCTAACAATATGTCTCTGCAGCCACCTGACCTACAAACAAAGATTTATGAGCTCCGTAAGGAGACTGCCCTGCTCAAGCAGGAAGTGGAAGACTTAGAGTTACAGATGCAGGTTTCTGATCTCACTCATGCCTCAGAGACCGATGCTCTACATCAGGCGATTGAAGAGCTTCGGAGGGAGATAGCTGAGATTCGTGGATCAAGCCAGGAAAAGACGCCTACCACATGACTCATTCTACCCTGACAGCATTACCCTAGTATTTTATTTATCGCATTTCCAGAAAAATTTTACTTTACTGCAGCTTTTATATTTTCATGCACTTTGAATTCCTTATATATATACATATTATGCACTAATTTTAACTTTTTTCTTTTTCTTTTGTTTCTTTAATCATTTTTATTTTTTGTCGTGCAAAGAAAAAAAAATATAAGACAAAAATATTTTCATTTTTGTCTTCACAAAAAAATATGCAAAGCCTCATGCCTTGAAAAGAAGAAGAAAACGCTATCCAGGCGTGATATGACAGCTAGAGAAGAAAGGCGTGATGGCCTTCTCTCTACTATTTCACAGCAGCTGACGGACAACATGAGCTTCATGCAACAATCGCGATTGGTTTCGGATCGTGCTTATAGCAACGTCTGCCGTACCTTGAACGATATCTCATTAGAGCAGAACCGTCAGAGAGAGTTCAACAGCCGACACTACCAGCTTGTAGAGGCTACTCAGGGTTCCATCTTGGGTAACCTTCGAGAGGTCCGGAGTGCTCAGGCTGCTTTATCAGCACGACTCGACCGGAGGGACCAGCATCGTAGTAGATCCCGTCGTTCCAGACCATCACATCAGGACGGCGAAGGCACCAGTGCCCCTCCTCAGTAGTCTTTTTCCAGGTTACCCCCTTATCTTATTTCGAAACATTGGGGACAATGTTCGATTTAAGTGTGGGAGGGGATTTTATTGCTTTCTGTTATTTCCCTTTTTAGTTTATTTCCTTTCATTTATTTCCCTTTTCAGTAATTTATTTTTCTTAGATAATGCATGAGTCTGACGAGTCACCAGTATAGTGTCTTTTTAGTTCATCTTCATTTTTTCCCATTTCCTTAGCCTTACCAGAAAAATTTTAAAAAAAAGAAAATAATGTTGTTTCACATGTTTTTTGGGCTTTGAGACAGGTTTAGATTAGGATGTGGTGACTTAGGTCAACTTTTTGAAACATCAGAACCATTTTAGCACCATAGACCTCTTGAATATAGGAATCACTCCTAAACCCCACCACCTTGGCCTTTACTATCATTTTAAAAATTGTCCTAAGTAGTTTATCTTAGCAGTCAGCTCCGGCTTAAGCATGCTCTACGTAGGGGGTCGATGAATATAAGTGAATGATCCAGTGCTAATAAAAAAAAGAAAAAAAGAAAAAAAGGCAAACTCTGGTATAGGTGACCCTCACAAAGTCTTTTAAACCGAAAAAAGAGAAGGAAAAAAAAAAAAAAATTTTGCCACAAAAAGAGAAAAATTGCAAGTCACCTATTGTTAGTTGGTTCAGAGGTATCTGGCACTGAACTTGGTAGGGCGGATTACGATCCGATCCCCCGCAGCTACATTTAGGCGAAATAAAAACAGGTTTACACATGCTTATGTGCCAGAAACCTTATGTTATGGATCAGAATCACTAACCGGTCACTCTACTATGAAGCATGTACGGATAACGGGCTTAATGTGATTGCGCCTGAATGAAAAGGACACAAAAAGATGAGAAGATAGGCCTAGGTATCGTGGGATGATATGGAGTGGTTAATATAGGATTGAAGTTTGTGTTTGTGTTACTATGGTACCCTTGGTTCACTTAGTTAGTATCTGTCACTGCATCCTGACTTGAACTTAGAATCCCTTTAGCCCAAAGACAAGTGTTGACACCATATTTTCTTAAGCTTTAATGTTTGCTTGAGGACAAGCAAAGGTTTAAGTGTGGGAGAATTTGATCACACTAAAATTCACCGTATTTCTGACTCCGATTTCGCATGCATTCTTAGCTTTTATTGTTGTTTTGCTTTGTTATTGCTTTGTTTTCTTATGTTTTCAGGTTTTTATAATAATCGGAGCTGGAATCGGGAAAAGGAGCGAAAAAGGAGTGAAAACGGACGAAAACCTAGAAATTCAGCATTTTACACTTACGGCACCCACCGTGGCGGGCGCCATGGGGTTAGCCATGACGTGGCCACGTCTCAAGACCACTCCTCAACCTCCAGGACCCACGTTCCCCACTCCATCATCCCCTGTAGGGACCATGGCGGGCGCCATAGGCCTGTGGCGGGCGCCACAAGGCCAAAATCAATAACCTCCACTTTTTAGTGGAGGGGCGTCCCGGTCATTTCATGCTTTCAGTTTTTACTATAAATAGGACCTTAGATTTTCGTTTTTCTTCATCCAGAATTAGAATTCTCTAGGCATATATCAGTTATAAAGCAGTTGCCATTCCACATCGGGGTGCCTCTGCAATCGAGTGATCGAGTCTGTAATCTGTCTGTGGTTCGAGTTTTGGAGCACTCTGGAGGAAGTTAATCCTGCCGCCATTTTAATTCAAGTTCGTACTTTACTTTTATTTATTTCTGCCTCGCTTTTATTTTGTTTATTTCCCGCACTCGCACATTTACGTTGTTTATTTCCTGCACTCGCACATTTACGTTGTTTATTTCCTGCACTCGCACATTTACGTTGTTTATTTCCTGCACTTGCACATTTACGTTGTTTATTTCCTGCACTCGCACATTTACGTTGTTTATTTCCTGCACTCGCACATTTACGTTGTTTATTTCCCGCACTCGCACTTTACTTCGTTTACTTTCCGCACTCGCTTTAAATTACTTTTATGAAAAACTATAAAAAGAATATTTACTTTATCATGTCTAACTAATTCCATAAAGGTTAGAATGTAAGGATCGTAATTAAACCAGTAATCAGTATAATTGTTCGTGGAAACACCTAAGGGCTATTTTATCTTTCAATTCAAATAATTGTTTTTAACTATTTCAAAAACAGCCAAAAGCGCTTTGTATAGTTCATTAGGAGATTTTAGATTAAAAAGAAAAGAGATTTTAAAACGATTTTCGGACGCGTTAGGAAGTTTAAACTCTGGTTCGCAAGAACCTCTTTTTGCTAAGAAGTCCAGGTTAAAATACTTTTCAACTTAGTTAAGATACTATATTTCTTAAAAATAGGTTTACTACTCTAACGCAGTACGCACCTTTTTATCCGTGACAATAGGAGGGGTTGATTAGAGAGTACAACTCGGTTCTGAATACGCGAAAGCGACAGTTCCTGTTAAATTAGTTCTTTTCAAAGAAGAAAACACTGCCCATAAGTAGTTCCACTAACAAGTACTGGATTATCATTGATTGCGTGAATTACATTCGAGCCTGTCTTTATTTATTATTTAAAATTATAATTTTATTTACCATTGCACCCTTATTAAAACCCTTAAAAATAGTTGCCTTAGATACACACCATAACAACAGGTTTGATAGATTGACACTTGGTCTCTGTGGATTCGATAATCTTTTATATTACTTTGACGTGATTCGTACACTTGCGAAAAACACGCATCAAGGACACCCCCCTTGTCCTTGGCTAGCCATGAGCCCATACCTCTCTTACACAAAGCTTGACTTTTTTGCAAAAGACCCATACCAATCACCATAGGCCACCAACAACTCTCTGACCTATCACCACTTGATACATGGACCAAAAGCAGCTCAACACACCACACACACAAGCCTGAAACTCTCTCTAAGCCAGCATTCTCATTTTTCACCTCTTATGCAACTTCCTTCGAAACTCATCATACAATCATCAAACATCAAAACAAACTTCACCAAATCACTCACCAAGACCCTCTGATCATTTCCCAACCCTTGTTTTGGCATGAAACCTCCCACATCACAAATACGATTTTCACACTCCCTTGGCCTGAGCTTTTGCCAACTCTCTCTAGAGGCCATATAAACTTCAGCTAAGTGTCAAAAGCTTTAGAGGAGGATCATTGGAGCTTGTTTGAACCAAAGAAGCAGCCAGAAAGTCCCTGTTTCGAAAGCTCAATCTCAGGTAACATGATGAACAAATTTTCCAGAACTTTGATTTCTTGTTAGAATGTTGTTCTACATGTTGCCCTGATCATGGGGATCTATTTATTTTTTAAAATAAGCCAGAAACAAGCATGTTATGATGTTCTGAAAGTTTGCCCGTAAAAATGTTTTTGCTTGTTTCCTTTGATTCAGTAAAAATAAATGTTGTTTGATTTAGGGTTTATGCTTAGTGATGTTCATAGGTTGATTCTGGAGAGTTTTGTGAGGTTTTGATGCGTATTAAGAGAGATTGAGATTTTGGCTTGCCGGAGAAGATGACCGGAACACTGTTCCGGTCATCTGAAAGTAATTAGGGCACTGGATTAGGGCTTAATCATAATTAAGCCAGTTTGAATGTGGGCCGTCCATTAGCGCGCGTAGTCAATTCCCGCCCCTGTAACTTTGAATCTGGACCCTTGGATTGGCTGACTTTCTTATTTTTCATTTAAAATTCATTTTATTTTCATTTGTTTTAATTTATTTTGTACGAATTAATTAAAATAGCAAAAAATGTTTAAAAATTATGAAAATTTTTGTCAAGGTTTTCATTATTTTTCAGAACACAAAAATATTTTTATTTTTATTTTTTGCATTAAAAATTATTTTTAAATCATTTAAAAGATTATTTTTAATTAATTAATGAGAATTAATTAATTAAAAATACTTTTAGGTATTTAAAAAATCACAAAAAAATTCATATAGCATTGAAAAACATTTAGAAACATTGTCCAACTCTCAAACCAAATTTCTTTTTTGTTCTTGATGCCTTTTGATAATTTTCTTTGGAATTAATTTCATTTCAAGGCAATATTTTGTTTCAAACTTCAAAAATTCATTTCTGCCTAACCATTGAGAGTTGGACAATGATTCTTTTTGCATTGCATCTTGCATAACATGTAGTTTATAGGATAAAATTGGCATGAATTGATCTTTCATTTCCAATTTTCTTTGCATTTTTCTTGACAAGGTACCTCAAAACCCTAACAATCTTAGGAAATTCATAACTTCCACTAGGTTAGGAGTTGGATCCCCTCCTTTGGGCAGTGAGTTTGTATAGGTTTAGGGTTCCTTTGATTGAATTTTCAAATTTTTATCATGTCATTTGCTTCTGGTTTTGGATTTTGCTTTGTGTGTTGATCATAAACCCTAATTTATGTCTCCTTTTGCATCCATCTTCCATTTTCTTGCATACCATGACTTGCCATGACATTTTGTGCATCCATTAGATTCATAAGACATCTTAGGACATATTAGAATCATGTATGATCATTGCATCTTTCATTTGCCATGTTGTATGTCATTTACATTTCATAACTTTTCATGTATGTTCATGGTTCTAAGCATGTCTCATTTGCATCCATATGTTTGTATGATCATCCTCATGCCTTGTTTCATGTTTGCATCATCTCTTAGCATCATTAACATCACACTCATGCTTCTGGTTTTGGTTTGTATCATACCATTGCATCTCATTTGTATTGCATTTCATTTCTTTTGCTAACTTTTCAGGTGGTAAGTTGTTTTGAGAAGTGGATTTGCCTTCACTTCTCACAATCTCTTTTCATCTCTCTTATGCATCATTGCTGCATTTTGTCTTGTGCTTTGGATTGGGCTTGCTCATTCTTGTCCCTCTTACCTTCTTTCTTCAAGCAACTTGACTTCTTAAGTAAAGCAAGTTGTTTTGCTTCTCTTTGCTCCTCTCATCTGCTTCTCTCCTTGGTGGTTCCTTGAAGATTTCTTCTTGTAAACCTCACAAACCCTAGGAACAACCAGGCATGATAACAATTAGGGTTTGATTAGTCCCCCATTTAGTTTCACCTTTGTGTCATCTTTGAGTCTTCTCTTCTCACCTCATAATCAAGGGCTAAACCCTAAAGGATTTAAGGCTTTGTGATTAAGCTTATGCCTGCATCCTTCTATTAGGATGGAGTGTATAACTTTAATCCTAAGTGTTAAACCCTTAATGTGTTTAAATACTTTAATCAATCCACTTAATAATCATCAAGACATCAAGCTTGTAACTTGGGCCTTGCATTAGGGTTCTAATTCTTCCTTAACTGGTTAAGAAGGACTAACCCTAGTGTTAATGGACAAGTCCCCCTCAAGTTGTCTTACAAACCATAAAACTCACTTATTCATCTTACCATTAACTAAAATCCACCTAATAAAGGTTTTGTTTTGTCATGAGGTTAATCCTTAATCATGGATTAAGTTGAGGGGTTTTCCTCAGCTTAAATGTTCTCATCTATTATCCTTCTATTAGGATGGTGTAATGAGTCCATTAAATCCCTGATTATGGCTTAATCTCATTACTTAACACTGAACAAAAACAACAAAAACATCTAACTAATCACAAGTAGGTTAATGATCTTAATCCTACATCAGGGTGATTAAGTGTGAGATGCTGACTTCACACTTAAGGTATTTTCATTACCCCTAATCAGAGGGAGGATGTGATGAGTTTACTAACCCATTGGTTTAGGCTTAAGCTCATTAACTTATGACAAACTTTCAAAAGCAATAAAAGACTGAAAACACAAAAACAAATAATAATAATCTCCTTCGGGATTCTTTTCTCATCTCATTCATTCACAAACGAGAACTTGCTTCTTCCGTCTAATGCAAGACAATTTGCACCTGGGCCAGACAGGTCATACACTTGAGCATAGGCAAGCAAGCAGTTCACAAGTCAATTTATCTTTCAGTCTCTTTGGGTCGAACTACGGTGTTCTGACTTCCTCATTGCACGAGAGGATACGTAGGCATAACTTAACAGTTATCGAACAAAAGTCTCTGTATATCCCCCCTCTATCCAGCATTATTCTTTAAGCCTCATAGTCATGAGAATTTTATTCATTCTTACACTGACACTTCTCTTACACACTTCACATTTCTTTTACACTGACACTTGCATTCTTTTCCAGCTTTGATACACAGAATAGCACTGACACTACCCCTTTAAAACACAAATCTCTTAAGCGTGGATCCCGTCAAGTACGGCGGACAATCTGGGTGCTAATACCTTCCCAGGTTGTAACCAACCCCCTTTCTCAGTTTCTCTGGTTCGCGACCGTCTTATCCATATCTTTCTAGGTCTATGCAGCATTACCTTTCCCCCGGGATAAAAATGCCTAGCTGGCGACTCTTGTCTTTCTCTTGAGTTCACCCCTGTGTGTTCTCTCCTCCTTTCGCCGACCGTTCGCGTCTGTACCCCTTCTGACCAGGTGTCATTTTGGTGGGAGCGACAGCTTGGCGACTCTGCTGGGGAACCTTATACTGTAACCAGGGCTTCTGGTTCTTTTTGTGGGTTCTTCCTAGCGCTTGTTTGATTTGTGTTTACTGGGGTGTTATGTGCTAATTGTGTTTATATATTTTCTTTATTTACTGCTTTATGTACAGTTATTTATTGCTTTCTTTACAAGCTTTATACATCATACTGTCATATTGTCATCTGGCTGGATCTGTTTCTTGTTTTGGTGGGTGGGGTTCTATTGAGAGTTTAAGGTCCTATACCTGGGACCTGAGTGACACCTAGGCTAGAGTGGTTCATGTTCTTTCCCATTCCATTTCGGTCTGGTGCGGGAATATGAAACACGGTTCAGATGTGGGTTTCTTCTTGAGAACTCTGTGCTACAGATTTCCTGTAGTGCTAGGGCTATCTGGGAAGCCTGCTAAGTCTGGATGACCTTTATTATGACCTTCAGAAACTGAGGTGAATTAGAGGAGGATCTTTTATGGTTATTGTAAACACTGTACCGCCAGGTTAGAAGTGTTTACACTTCTCATAACTGATCCAAGTCTGATGATCCTTGTTTTAGAACACCACCTGTGAGGGGGTTGGGCTGTTTACAGGTTTGCAGGTACCATTGGCCACATCATACCCTGTTACTTGTTTTGATTAAGAGTACCTCACTTTGGACAGTTCTTGTGATTTAACCCTGAATATGTGACTCTTTATTTGAGTCCCCCACCTTGGTTACTGGATTTCTGAATCTCCATCTGGACTTCTTAGACATACATGGACTTTATGTCAAGGCATTAATCAGATCCAGCTTGATCACAAACCCTTGCATATCATTTGCATACATCATCATTACATCATTTAACATTTGTTTATTTGTTTTTCAGGGTATCCACATCATATTTGGCTTGGTTTTGACCCCTTCATCTGCATAGACCTCTGTTCATCAGTTATCTGCTTCAACTATCTTCATCAGTTGCCTGCTTCAGCTACTTTCACCACCAGCTTCAGCCTATCAGTGGTTCATCTCCAGTATCAGTCTTCATCATCAGCACTTGTTTTCAGCTCTTCATCAACAGTCATGGCACCCAAGAAGAGCAACATTTCATACCATTTCTTTGAGCCTGTGCTGACTGGCATCAGGCAGGTCCAGGCACTCATCACTCCAGACCACATCCCATTATTCAGAGAGCATTATGGGGGCATCCTTGATATGGTCATGGACCTAGACCCTTCTCAGAGAAGTCTGATCCACACTTGCCTACAGTTTTATGACCCTCCTTTGAGATGATTCACTTTCCAGAACTTTCAGTTGGGACCTCTGCTAGAAGAGTTCTCATCTTTGATTGGAGTACCTGTCAGGGGTGGAGTCCCCTTCAACCCAGAGATGACTTTTCCCAGCAATGGAGAAGTGGCAAAGGCACTATACCTGGAACCTATTTTGATTGAGCAGAACATGACAACAAAGGCTGGGATCCCTGGTCTACACTTAGATTTTCTGACTTCTCAGGCCATCCTGAAGGCCTCTTTGGGAGAATGGAAGGCAGTTTGTGCATTGTTAGCCCTTAGTATATATGGGGTTATACTATTTGCAGATGAGCCCAAGTTTATCAGCAAGAATGCCATTCATATTTTCCTTCTGAGGAACCCAGTACCCACCTTGCTGGGAGATTTCTATTATTCCATTCATCAGAGGAATGAGAAGCAAAGAGGAAAGTTGGTGAGATGTTGTGCTCCTCTATTTCACATTTGGCTGCTCAAACACTTACCTAAGACTGATGCCTTCCTGAATCCTCACCAGCAGAAGAATTGGGCTAAGAGACTTATCGCTTTGACTTCAGAGGACATCAGATGGTGCACTCAGAGCACCAAAGGCAAAGACATCATCACTAGCTGTGGGTAGTACCCAAATGTACCTCTGGTAGGAGTGAAGGGTTGCATCAACTACAATCCTTTGCTGTTTAAGAGGCAATTGGGCTATGCTTTGGTTCACCCTCCTAGAGTGCAAGATTCAGCTGAGACCCTGTATTGTGAGATAAAACCTAATCTAACTGTTGTCAGACAAGCATCCTGGGCTTGGGACAACATCCAAACCAAAGGGATGGCCATTCTTGGGAGGTGCAATAATGTGGCTTCGGCTCATTATTTTGAATGGTCTCATGCTAGGGCTCAGATTTCTGGGATGCCTTTCACCATTGAGGATACACCTGGACCATCCACAGTGCCACCTCCAGCCACTGTCAGACTGGAAGAATTTGAGAAGCTGAAGAAGAGGAATGAGAATCTGTCTCAAGCTCTGAAGAAGACCCTCTGGGAGAGGAGTGATGGTCGTCTAGACATTGAGAAGTTGGAAAAGCTTAAGGTGGAACATATGGCCAAGATTGAGAAGGCAGAGGACTACATCAAGAAATCAAGAGCTGGAGAGCAAATATTGAAGAATGCCTGTAAGGAGGCCCAGTTTCAGAAGGCTAGGACTGATCTTTATCTAAAAGAGAGTCAAGATAGGTGGGTCAGAATCACTGAAGCTCGCACTCAAGGGGATAAGAGAACTCAGGCCAGGATTGAGCAGTTAGAGGCCATTGAGAAGAAACAACAGGAGGCTCTGCTAGCAGCCCAGAAGGAGATTTCAGAATTAAAGCTTAGGGCTGGGGTGAAGAGGTCAAAGGACCAGGACAGGCACAAGAAGCTGACCACCGCCATTGCCACCAGAAACCTCCTCATCAGAACTATTACAGAGCATCCGGCTGGTCCTGTAACTGAGGCACTTTTGAAGGAGGTTCAGGAGGATGAGTTTGGACTTGATGTCTGACTTTTTGTTTGTTGTTGCTTTCATTTGATGTACTTTTCTTTTATGTTGTATTTTGACCCCTCAGGGGCATGTGTTGTGAAAAACAAACTATGTATTATTCACCATTTGTAATATATTTGTTAGTTTGTTCTCATTGGGTCTCTTTTCTCAAACAACATCAAAGCATCTTCCTCGAGGTCTGGAAAGGTCAAAACCAAGAGCCAAGCCAGATACCTTGGAAAACAAATAAGCATACTGCATTGCATACTAACTTTTGTTTTGTTTTGTAGCGTTTTGTTATTGGTTTGTTTGTTACTAACTTTGTTGTGCTTCAGGAATTATTGCTCGCCGTCGGGTGTTCCCTCTCAACCGTCCGCACTGGTATCCTACTCGCAACAATCTTCCTGGTATCCAAATGGATCAAGTACAGCAAGATCTGACAGAGGTCAGAACTCAGATGGATAATGAAAGGGTGGAGATGAGAAACCAAATGGCCCAGTTCATGACTGTAATGACCGGCTTGGCTCAGAGACAAGAGAGGTTAAGGGCATTGGTAGAAAGACAGACCCCCGAAGAACATCATCCTGGCACTGGAGGAACCAGCAACAATGAGGGAGGTCAACCTCATGTTAACCCACCAGTTTTTGGACCTCATCTAGATCCAGAGGCCAATATCCCAAGGAATGTACCGGGCAATACTGCTGGAGGAAGAGTCTTACAAGAAGACCCCCAAGAAGAGCAGTTTACTGTGATGGGAGTTGGGGATGAAGTCTATGATAGGAGGTTTGATGAAATTGCTGAGAAATTAAGATCTCTGGAGTCTCAAAACTCCTTGGGCTTTGATGTCATGGATATGGGGTTAGTGGATGGGGTAAGGATTCCTCATAAGTTTAAACCCCCGTGCTTTGAGAAGTACAATGGAACTTCCTGCCCACGAAGCCACTTGCAGTCCTTTCTGGGGAGACTTAAGGCATACACCATGGATGAGAAACTGTGGATGTTTTACTTTGAAGACAGTTTGACTGGGGCTTCAAGAGAGTGGTACTCTCACTCGACCAGAGCCACTATCAGATGCTGGAAAGACCTAGCCGAAGCCTTCATCAGGCAGTACCAATACAATCTGGACACGGCTCCTAATAGGACCCTCCTGATGGGAATGTCTCAATCCTCCAGAGAAAGCTTCAGGGAATATGCCCAAAGGTGGAGACAGCTTGCTGCTGTTGTCCAGCCACCCATGTCGGAAAGAGAAATGGCCGACATGTTTATGAATACCCTGCAAGGGACATATATTGATAGGCTAGCTGCCTTCTCTTACACCAGCTTCACAGACGTAGTTATAGCTGGAGAAAGAATTGAGAGGCTTCTGAAGATGGGTAAAATTTCTGATAATGGTGCAAGTTCGTCAAGTAATCCTAGGAAGCCTTTTGTGGGACCTAGAAGAACTGGTGAGACAAATGCCATTCATGCAAGCAGGGGCAGACCTCAGTATGTCCACAGATCAGTAGCAGCTGTCACCATTCCAGCTCCGATTCCTCAGCAACCAGCATATCAACCACCACAACAACCACACTATCAACAACAAGTTCAGTATCCGCCACAGAGAGCCTACAATAACAACAACAACAACAACAATCAACAGCAAAGACCCTTTCAGCAAAGACCATCACAGGCAAATAGGGTGATTGATCCAATCCATATGCCTTATGCCGCTTTGTTGCCACAACTCCTGAAACTTAACCTGGTTGAATTAAGGACACTGGCACCACCAGATCCCTCTAATCTCCCAAGAAATTATGATGTCAACGCCAGATGTGCTTTCCACTCCAATGCACCTGGCCACAATACAGAGAAATGCAGGGCTTTACAAATGAAGGTACAAGACCTGGTGGACTCTAAAGCCCTCAACTTCGCACCACCTCCAAGTGTCACCAAGAATCCCATGCCCAATCATGGAGGACCAAGAATTAATGCCATTGAGGAAGACAAGCCATCTTTCTTAATCACCAGTGTTGGACAGATTCGGACACCGCTGGTCGAGATTAAAGCTCAGCTCCTAGAGTGTCAGATTTTCCCCGGGTGTGAGCTCGGTTGTGGGTATTGCAACATTTCGGTCAACGGGTGTGATAATTTGAGAAGCGGTATAGATGGTCTTATCAAAAGTGGCATACTTCAGATCACAACATCGGCGCCTACAAATCCAGCAATCCCTTTGACAACAATTCCTGACTCTTCTACAACTGCAACAGCAATCATTCCGACCAATTCATCAATATCATCAACAATGGCTTCATCCATCACTTCAACAAACCAGATGTCAACAACCATCTCTTCTACAATATCAGAATCCTTTTCACCAGCAAGACCTTCTACAACACCAACAGCAATTAATGAAGATATCTCAGCAGTCACTATCTACTATGATCCATCAGATGTTCCTCCAAACAACAACTTTCAACAACAAGCAGTGGCACTTCCTGCCAGATTACCGGTCACCATTTACTACGATCCGCACACCATTTTTGTACCTTCCTCTGCAGCAGTCAGTCCAGTTACCATCACGGTGCCTGGACCAGTTCCATATGAAAGCAGTAATGCCATACCTTGGCATTATGGCTCTGACCTCTACTGCAATGGGGAGAAAATCACTTTGGACTCTTCAAATTCTTCTCCACAGATTGATAATGTTGGGGGAGGCGGAGGCTTCACCAGAAGCGGACGCCTTTTTGCCTCACAATTGCAAAGACCTAATGCCGAAGCAGAAGTTGCTGCCAAAGCAAAGGGAAAGAGTGTGATATCTGAAGAACCTATTATCAAAGAAACTCAGAAGACATCTTTTGAACAAGATGTAGACGAGTTTATGAGAATCATAAAGAGAAGTGATTACAAGGTGGTGGATCAGCTTCACCAAACTCCCTCAAAGATCTCCATATTATCCCTGCTGATGTGTTCTGGAGCTCACAGGAATGCATTACTGAAAGTCTTGCACGCAACATACGTGCCAGAGGAGATCACTGTTAATCAGCTGGAGACAGTGGTGGCAAATGTCAATACCAGTCATGGACTGGACTTCACCAATGTTGACTTAACAACTGAGGGACGTAACCACAACAAGGCTTTACACATCACTCTAGAATGCAAGGGTGCTGTTCTATCCCATGTACTGGTGGACACTGGGTCTTCACTCAATGTTCTACCAAAGAAAGCCTTGGTGAAGCTGGAGTACGATGGCTTGGCATTACGTCCAAGTGATTTGGTGGTGAGAGCATTTGATGGCTCTAAACGATCAGTGCTTGGGGAGATTGATCTGCCTGTGATGATTGGCCCACAGACTTTTAAAATTACCTTCTATGTGATGGACATTCAGCCGACCTACAGCTGTTTGTTGGGTAGACCTTGGATCCATGTCGCTGGCGCTGTTACGTCTACCCTTCACCAGAAGCTGAAATTTGAGTGGGAAGGCCAGATCATCACCATCTGTGGTGAAGAGGACATCTTTGTTAGCCATCTGGCTACGTACAAGTACATTGAGATGGATGGAGAAATCCATGAAACCATGAGCCAGGGGTTTGAGGCCCTGAACATAAATGAAGCATCTGTTGTACTAGGAACCTCCATGACGTCTTATCAGCAAGCCAGGAAGGTTGTTGAAGAGGGGACTGCCCAAGGCTGGGGCAAGCTGTTGCCCGTGGAGAAGAAGGAGGACAGATTTGGGTTGGGTTACAAACCAGCTCAACAAGATCAATCAGAGGCTGCCAAGAAGCCCAGTTTTGTCAGTGGGGGAATGCTCACCCCTGATGCAGTAAACAACTTGGAAGACGAGTCGGAAGATGAGCGCAACCTGGAGAGCTGGATACGTCCAAGGATCCCGGGGAGCCATGTCTCAAACTGGTCTTCCCAGGAAATTATAAGGGTTACTCTTGCAGAGTAATTATTATTTCCTGTATCTTTTAAGCATGCATCAAGTCTTGCATCTTGCCCAAGATGACAAGACTCATTTTGTAATCGGGCCATCTTGTAATTTTGTGCAAACAGATCAATCAATGAATATCGAACATCTTTTGCAAATGAGTCTTTTTCTTTTTCGCTCACTGTTTTTCATTTTTCTTTTTGTACAAAAATAAAATGGCAATGTTTTCCAAAATGATAACTTCATTTCACTTTTTCTAAATAAGATTAAAATCGATCACTAAAATGAACAACCTAAACCCTTGCAGAGAGTGCCTTTCAGACCGCACCGACAACAACACAGCTATGACCTCGTATGACTTTGACAATCCAATCAATCAAGCTGATGAAGGGGTTGAAGAAGATTATGAGCTTCCTGAAGAGCTAGCCAGGTTGTTAAGGCAAGAGGAGAAGGTTATCACTCCTCATCAGGAGGAGGTCTAAACGGTTAATCTTGGTACGGAAGAAGATATGAAAGAAGTTAAGATCGGGGCCTGCTTACAAGACTCAGTGAAAGGACAACTGATTGATATGCTTCGAGAGTATGTGGATGTGTTTGCTTGGTCTTATCAAGATATGCCAGGGTTGGACACCGATATCGTCATGCACAAGCTGCCTTTGAAAGAAGACTTCCCGCCGGTAAAACAGAAACTGCGCCGTACTCGCCCAGATATGGCAATGAAGATAAAGGAAGAGGTACAGAAACAATGGGACGCCGGGTTCCTTGCTGTGACTAGCTATCCGCCGTGGGTTGCTAATATTGTACCTGTGCCTAAGAAGGATGGCAAGGTGAGAATGTGTGTGGATTACCGGGACCTGAACAGAGCCAGCCCGAAAGATGACTTCCCATTACCTCACATTGATGTATTGGTCGACAATACGGCTCAGTTCTCGGTGTTCTCCTTCATGGACGGTTTTTCAGGATACAATCAGATCAAAATGTCACCTGAAGACATGGAGAAGACAACTTTCATCACACCCTGGGGCACGTTCTGTTACAAGGTGATGCCATTCGGACTGAAGAATGCTGGTGCAACATATCAACGGGCTATGGTAACATTATTCCATGACATGATCCATAAAGAAATTTAATGTTATGTGGATGACATGATTGCCAAGTCTCTCACAGAAGAAGACCACCTGGTGAATCTGTTGAAGCTATTCAAGCGTCTGAGAAAGTACCAATTGAAGCTGAACCCCAACAAGTGTACATTCGGGGTACGGTCTGGTAAGCTGCTGGGGTTTATTGTAAGCGAAAAAGGGATTGAAGTTGACCTTGATAAAGTTAAGGCCATTCAAGAAATGCCTGCACCGAAGTCAGAAAAGGAAGTTCAGGGGTTTTTAGGTAGATTGAACTACATTTCAAGGTTCATATCTCACCTTACCGCAACCTGTGAGCCTTTGTTCAAGCTGTTAAGAAAAGAACAAACGGTCAGGTGGAACGAAGACTGCCAGAGGGCTTTTGACAAGATCAAGGAATACTTACAAGATCCTCCGATCCTTATGCCCCCAGTTGAAGGAAGACCTCTAATCATGTACTTGACAGTATTAGAAGAGTCAATGGGGTGTGTGCTGGGCCAGCATGACGAGTCTGGTCGAAAAGAGTATGCAATATACTACCTAAGTAAAACGTTTACCGACTGTGAACAACGTTATTCACTGCTCGAGAAAACTTGTTGTGCTTTAGCGTGGGCTGCTCGCCGACTGAGACAGTATATGTTGACCCACACTACTTTGTTGATATCAAAGATGGACCCAGTTAAGTACATTTTCGAGAAGCCAGCACTTACCGGACGGGTTGCAAGATGGAAAATGATCCTCACAGAATATGACATTCAGTACACCTCTCAGAAAGCCATCAAGGGCAGTGTATTGTCTGATTATCTTGCTGAGAAACCTATTGATGATTACCAGCCTATGAGATTTGATTTCCCTGATGAAGACATCATGTTCATAAAAGCAAAAGATCATGAAGAGCCTGTTCACACCGAAGGGCCTGACCCGGAAGAAGAATGGACTATAATGTTTGATGGGGCTGTTAATATGAACGGTCGTGGTGTTGGTGCAGTACTCATTACACCTAAGGGAGTTCACATGCCTTTCTCGGTGAAGCTCACCTTCAACTGCACTAACATCGAAGCTGAATACGAAGCTTGTATTATGGGTCTTGAGGAAGCCATTGACCTCAGGATCAAGACTTTGACTGTATTCGGAGATTCAGCTCTGGTAATTAATCAAACCAACGACAAATGGTACACCCACCAGGACCATTTGATACCTTATAGGGATTATACAAGGAGGTTATTGACTTTCTTTACAACGGTCAAGCTTGAGTATATCCCTCGGGACGAGAATCAGTTTGCAGATGCTCTGGCTACCATTTCATCCATGATCAAAGTTCAAGCTGCCAACTTTGTGCCTCGGATTTCAGTGTCCAGACTTGACAGACCAGCGTATGTGTTCGCAGCGGATGTTGTAAAAGATAATAAGCCTTGGTTCCATGATATCAAATGCTTCTTGGAGGATCAGACATACCCACCTGGGGCATCTTCCAATGATAAGAAGACGTTAAGGAGGCTAGCCGGTAGTTTCTTCCTGAATACTGACGGTTCCCTGTATAAGAGAAACTTTGATATGGTACTTCTCAGATGCATTGATAGAACAGAAGCAGACTTGTTGATGCACGAAGTGCACGAAGGATCCTTTGGTACCCATGCAGGAGGGCATGCCATGGCTAAAAAGTTGCTAAGATCAGGTTATTACTGGATCACAATGGATACTGACTGTTGTGCCTATGCCAGAAAATGCCATAAATGCCAGATCTATGCGGATAAAGTGCATGTGCCTCCAAATCCTCTGAATGTGATGTCTTCACCCTGGCCCTTTGCCATGTGGGGCATTGATATGATTGGCAAGATTGAACCGACTGCTTCAAACGGCCATAGATTCATCCTGGTTGCCATTGACTACTTCACCAATTGGGTTGAAGCAGCTTCCTATGCAAATGTTACAAGGAAAGTGGTAGCCCAATTTCTGAAGAGAGACATCATCTGTCGGTATGAAGTTCCCGAGCGAATCATTACTGATAATGGTTCCAATTTAAACAACAAAATGATGGCAGAACTGTGCCGGGACTTCAAGATCCAACACCACAATTCTTCTCCTTACAGGCCAAAGATGAATGGCGCTGTTGAGGCAGCTAACAAGAATATCAAGAAGATTGTGCAGAAGATGGTGGTTACCTACAAAGACTGGCATGAAATGCTACTGTTTGCCTTGCATGGGTACCGCACGTCAATCAGAACATCCACTGGGGCAACACCGTATCAACTTGTGTATGGTATGGAGGCAGTCCTACCTGTTGAAGTTGAGTTACCCTCCCTACGAGTACTGATGGATGTTAAGCTGAACGAAGCAGAATGGGTCCAATCCCGATACGAACAACTGAGTCTGATTGAAGAGAAAAAATTGGCTGCAATCTGTCATGGGCAGTTGTATCAGAAAAGAATGAAGAAAGCCTTCGATCAGAAAGTCAGGCTCCGAGAGTACCAAGTAGGAGATCTTGTGCTGAAAAGACTCCTCCCTCCTCATACAGACCACAGGGGCAAATGGACTCCAAACTATGAAGGGCCATTCGTAGTAAAGAAAGTTTTCTCTGGTGGAGCACTGATGCTCAGTACTATGGATGGTGAAGACTTCCCGTCCCCTGTGAATTCAGATGCAGTTAAAAAATATTTCGCATAAAATGACCGGCTGGACATAAAAACAAAATGTAAGTCCAGGCAAAAATAGGGCATCCCGGCGAGTCAAAAATAGAATAAAAGACTCGGCCAAAAATAAGGGAAAATAAACAAAAAAAATGTACACCCGCTGAGTTGAAAAGCCACATTGGACAACTCAGGCAAAAATGGGTATCCTGATGGATCGAAAACCCGAAAGGGCGATCCATGCAAGATAAGGGAATAAGCGAACAACTGCATTCTGAATTCGTCTATATTACTTACAACATGGTAAACTCCGAAAGGTTCGAGCATCGGTCAGAGTCAGCTTTCTTCAGAAAGCAAGATGGGAAGGACGTCAATGTCATACGAGTCATAGCAAAAGGGAAGCTCCTTGAAGCGTCATCAACATTGCCAGTATCTTGTTGTTTCTCAATTTGTAACAATCTCCTCATTTCAGGGGATCTGTTTCCTTGACTGTATCTTGCCAATTCAGGGCGCTCGAATTAATAGAATCAGATTTTCAGTCACACATTGTCTCGTACTCTTTTATTTGCAAAAATGTCCGATGTCGTTAATATATTGATTGCATAAATACGGATGCGTCTTTCTGAAACTACGTGCTTGCAGGAAATATACTTACTCCCGGGAGTGTCTGAACTTTTATGATGGGATCCAATGAGGGATACCTCGGGATTACTTGTGTGTTTTCTCTGTCTTTTCAGGATTGCAGGTAGTCAAAGCACAACATGGGGCATGAAAACTTCACCCCAGCAAGCTGGCAAACCAGTATCTACTCAGTCTTAGCACCAGAGGTGTTTTCTCCCCAGCTGAGTTGCCATCCATTATTCCTCCTCAGCCAAGTACAAAAGCCAGGGAACCATCTCCCCACAGAGTTTCAGCCTCCATCCAGAAAAGCAGTACCTGAAGATCTCACAACAGAGTGACGAAAGCTTCTATAAACCCCAGCTGGGTCCTTCATTTACTGGAATAGGTCTATCAGTGACCTATATCCCCAAGCAGAGTCCCATATGTCAGATCTACCAATGATCTCATCCCCAGCTGGGATGTTCACTTCAAACAGATCAGCCGGAGATCTCCTCAGCAACGGGACCCGAATCCCGGATCAGTACCTTTGCATAATCATGGCATTCGCATCATATTCTCCCCACAGAGCGTAGCATTCCGTCAAATACGGAGCATTACGGCAAAAATCAAACATATTGCATAATCATAAGCCATGTTCTGAATCAAGCACTTGTAGATACTGATAATCCATCAACAGTATACAGAGAAACTCTCCAAATTCCCCGGCAGAAAGCCAAGGCATTTGCCCTACACTCATAAATACCAATGCACACTCCTTTTGACACCCGTCCGTGTCATCATTCTCCAGTAAAGTCGCCCGAGCATTCTTTACGAACAGACACTTACATATTACAGATACTTCTTGACACCCGTCCGTGTCATATCCCCAGTAGAAAGCCAAAGCGTCCTCTTTGCACTCACAGATATATATATATATATCCATACAGATTCCCTGACACCCGTCCGTGTCACCTTTCCCAGCATAACTACCTGAATACTTTGTAAAGCATATATTTATAATATACCTTTTGACACTCGTCCGTGTCACCCTCCCCAGCAAGTTAGACACTTGTCGTTGTTCACTCATACTTATTATTCCTGCTTCACTCATACAGATACTCGTTCGTATCTTGTATACACCACTTATACCTCCTCAGATTCAACACTCGTCCGTGTTCTTTGTTAACCAGTTGATACTCGTCCGTATCATCATTTCAGAACATGCGTCAGCGTTTGTTTCTACCTGATACTCGTCCGTATCATAGTCTTAAGGGTGCTCGTCCGCATCTTTAATCCATACACGTGTCAAACACTTATGTCTTCTTGAATTTAGACACTCGTCTGTGTCTACTTTTCCCCAGGGGAGTCCCCACAGAATCAACACTCGTCCGTGTTCTTTGTTAACTAGTTGATACTCGTCCGTATCATCATCTCCGAACATGTGTCAGTATTCGTTTCTACCTGATACTCGTCCGTATCATAGTCTTAGGGATGCTCGTCCGCATCTTTAATCTATACACAATACCCGAACACTTATACCTCTCATTCCTGGGATATAGACACTCGTCCGTGTTTACTTATCACAACAAATTCTAGTGAACTATGTCCTTTCTGTCTGACATTCGTCCTATGTCATGATACCCCTTTTCGGCAGCCGTACCCTGCCAGGTGATCGTCCTTCACCTTTGATGACCGTCCCTCATCCTTTCCCCAGCGGATTCTCCATTATTGGAACCCTTTTCTGTCCGACATTCGTCCTATGCCGTGACATTTTTAGCAGTCGTCCTCTGCTAGGTGATCGTCCTTCACCTCTTGATGATCGTCCTTCATCACTTTATCCGATGGCCTTCCCCGTCGTTGATCTTGTTATCTGGCATTCGTCCTATGTCATGATAAACCCCGAGAGCAGCCGTACCCTGCTAGGTGATCGTCCTTCACCTCTTGATGATCGTCCTTCATCATGCTTATCCGATGGCCGTCCCCATCGTCGACCTTTTATCCGACATTCGTCCTATGTCGTGATACTTTTTGGCAATCGTACCCTGCCAGGTGATCGTCCTTCACCTTAGATGACCGTCCCTCATCTTATCCCCAACAGAGCAGCCGTCCCATGCTAGGTGATCGTCCTTCACCTTTGTTGATCGTACCTCATCATCTATTTTATTCATTTCCTCAACCCGATGGCCGTCCCCATCATTTATTTTTGATCCCCAGAAAGTCTTATAGCTTTGCTTGATGGTCGTCCCCGTCATGATCCCTTATATCCCCAGTTTGACGGCCGTCCCCGTCATTGCTTTATTTCCCGCATCTTCCCCAGCGTGTCGGCCGTCCCCGTCGTTGCTTCATCCCCAGCAGTCGTCCTCTGCTCGACGGTCGTCCTCCGTCACTTTTTAAATAAACTTTATTTTCCTTTTACAATCTATATCCCTTTTCTTCTTCATTCTGTGAGTGCAAATTTTGGACTGTCTTTGGTATTCAACCACAAGTTATCTTATTTGCCTGTTAAGCCGTTGCTTACATCCTGCACAGCTAACTCATGTTTGAATAGGGGCAGCTGTAAACACCCCAAATTTTCCCTCACCCATTCACATCATGGCTTGTGATCTTTTCATATGCATAAGTTCAATCATAGCATCTCATGTTGCATTTTGATTCACTGCATTGTTTCAAAGTCATCTGCATCTAGGGTTTGTGATCTGATCCATCCATGAGCCATTTGAGCCACTCCAAAGGTCTTCAGTCACTTTAAAGGGGTCCATGTATGTTCAAGCATCATATTATATCCCCACAAAGTCAAGAAAGTCAAAGAATCACAAGAACTGAGAAAGGCATAGGAACAGAGCCAGGTTTGACTGCACAGATGACCTAGAATTAGGGTTTTGGTTTCAGAGGCCATAACTCCAATTTTTTTGGTCATTCTTGTTTCTATTGGTCTCTATATGGTACAAGGATCATGCATATCAATTTTCATGAAGAAATTCAATGGGGAAGGCATCTGATCAAGAGTTGACTTTTTGAACAAGTCAGTGCAAAATCAGGGCATCTGAGGCCCCTAATGACCCAACCAAAGGGTGTTCTTCGTCATTTTGATGGTGTATGATCTTTATTTGATCATAGAAGATGTTAGAAGTTTACAAAATTGAAGAATTTCAAGCCATTTGCAAAGTTGACTTTTTGGGAAAATGACTTGTAAAGGAAAATTGCCATTTTGGGAAACTTTTTCAACCCTTGCTTTTTGATTCAAAAATGCTTCAAATGGGAAAACTTTGGTCATGAAAGTTGTAGAATGGATCATTCCCTTTTCAAAAAGTACAAGAACTCATTCTAATTCATTTTGGATCAAAAGTTATGGCTTATCAAAGTTGGGAAAAATCACATAATTTCAAGTTTTCTACCAAAGAGGCAAAGTTGCAAAACCACTTGCCAAGACAAATTGTGCTATCAAATGGACTTCTAATCTTCATACAAACATGAACCAATGTCTAAAAGTCAGATTGCATCAAGAGTTTGCTCATTTTTATGACTTGTGGATCAAGAAACTTCAAAAGGGGCAAAGTGGAACAAAGTTGCAAAACCTCACTCAAACCCTAATCCATTTGCTGGCTGACTTCAAATTTGATCCTATGGTTCTCCTCACTTCTTGCTGCGCAGGACACCCCTCTTGTCCTTGGCTAGCCATGAGCCCATACCTCTCTTACACAAAGCTTGACATTTTTGCAAAAGACCCATACCAATCACCATAGGCCACCAACAACTCTCTGACCTATCACCACTTGATACATGGACCAAAAGCAACTCAACACACCACACACACAAGCCTGAAACTCTCTCTAAGCCAGCATTCTCATTTTTCACCTCTTATGCAACTTCCTTCGAAACTCATCATACAAGCATCAAACATCAAAACAAACTTCACCAAATCACTCACCATGACCCTCTGATCATTTCCCAACCCTTGTTTTGGCCTGAAACCTCCCACATCACAAATACGATTTTCACACTCCCTTGGCCTGAGCTTCTGCCAACTCTCTCTAGAGGCCATATAAACTTCAGCTAAGTGTCAAAAGCTTTAGAGGAGGATCATTGGAGCTTGTTTGAACCAAAGAAGCAGCCAGAAAGTCCCTGTTTCGAAAGCTCAATCTCAGGTAACATGATGAACAAATTTTCCAGAACTTTGATTTCTTGTTAGAATGTTGTTCTACATGTTGCCCTGATCATGGGGATCTATTTATTTTTGAAAATAAGCCAGAAACAAGCATGTTATGATGTTCTGAAAGTTTGCCCGTAAAAATGTTTTTGCTTGTTTCCTTTGATTCAGTAAAAATAAATGTTGTTTGATTTAGGGTTTATGCTTAGTGATGTTCATAGGTTGATTCTGGAGAGTTTTGTGAGGTTTTGATGCGTATTAAGAGAGATTGAGATTTTGGCTTGCCGGAGAAGATGACCGGAACACTGTTCCGGTCATCTGAAAGTAATTAGGGCACTGGATTAGGGCTTAATCATAATTAAGCCAGTTTGAATGTGGGCCGTCCATTAGCGCGCGTAGTCAATTCCCGCCCCTGTAACTTTGAATCTGGACCCTTGGATTGGCTGACTTTCTTATTTTTCATTTAAAATTCATTTTATTTTCATTTGTTTTAATTTATTTTGTACGAATTAATTAAAATAGCAAAAAATGTTTAAAAATTATGAAAATTTTTGTCAAGGTTTTCATTATTTTTCAGAACACAAAAATATTTTTATTTTTATTTTTTGCATTAAAAATTATTTTTAAATCATTTAAAAGATTATTTTTAATTAATTAATGAGAATTAATTAATTAAAAATACTTTTAGGTATTTAAAAAATCACAAAAAAATTCATATAGCATTGAAAAACATTTAGAAACATTGTCCAACTCTCAAACCAAATTTCTTTTTTGTTCTTGATGCCTTTTGATAATTTTCTTTGGAATTAATTTCATTTCAAGGCAATATTTTGTTTCAAACTTCAAAAATTCATTTCTGCCTAACCATTGAGAGTTGGACAATGATTCTTATTGCATTGCATCTTGCATAACATGTAGTTTATAGGATAAAATTGGCATGAATTGATCTTGCATTTCCAATTTGCTTTGCATTTTTCTTGACAAGGTACCTCAAAACCCTAGCAATCTTAGGAAATTCATAACTTCCACTAGGTTAGGAGTTGGATCCCCTCCTTTGGGCAGTGAGTTTGTATAGGTTTAGGGTTCCTTTGATTGCATTTTCAAATTTTTATCATGTCATTTGCTTCTGGTTTTGGATTTTGCTTTGTGTGTTGATCATAAACCCTAATTTATGTTTGCTTTTGCATCCATCTTCCATTTGCTTGCATACCATGACTTGCCATGACATTTTGTGCATCCATTTGATTCATAAGACATCTTAGGACATATTAGAATCATGTATGATCATTGCATCTTTCATTTGCCATGTTGTATGTCATTTACATTTCATAACTTTTCATGTATGTTCATGGTTCTAAGCATGTCTCATTTGCATCCATATGTTTGTATGATCATCCTCATGCCTTGTTTCATGTTTGCATCATCTCTTAGCATCATTAACATCACACTCATGCTTCTGGTTTTGGTTTGTATCATACCATTGCATCTCATTTGTATTGCATTTCATTTCTTTTGCTAACTTTTCAGGTGGTAAGTTGTTTTGAGAAGTGGATTTGCCTTCACTTCTCACAATCTCTTTTCATCTCTCTTATGCATCATTGCTGCATTTTGTCTTGTGCTTTGGATTGGGCTTGCTCATTCTTGTCCCTCTTACCTTCTTTCTTCAAGCAACTTGACTTCTTAAGTAAAGCAAGTTGTTTTGCTTCTCTTTGCTCCTCTCATCTGCTTCTCTCCTTGGTGGTTCCTTGAAGATTTCTTCTTGTAAACCTCACAAACCCTAGGAACAACCAGGCATGATAACAATTAGGGTTTGATTAGTCCCCCATTTAGTTTCACCTTTGTGTCATCTTTGAGTCTTCTCTTCTCACCTCATAATCAAGGGCTAAACCCTAAAGGATTTAAGGCTTTGTGATTAAGCTTATGCCTGCATCCTTCTATTAGGATGGAGTGTATAACTTTAATCCTAAGTGTTAAACCCTTAATGTGTTTAAATCCTTTAATCAATCCACTTAATAATCATCAAGACATCAAGCTTGTAACTTGGGCCTTGCATTAGGGTTCTAATTCTTCCTTAACTGGTTAAGAAGGACTAACCCTAGTGTTAATGGACAAGTCCCCCTCAAGTTGTCTTACAAACCATAAAACTCACTTATTCATCTTACCATTAACTAAAATCCACCTAATAAAGGTTTTGTTTTGTCATGAGGTTAATCCCTAATCATGGATTAAGTTGAGGGGTTTTCCTCAGCTTAAATGTTCTCATCTATTATCCTTCTATTAGGATGGTGTAATGAGTCCATTAAATCCCTGATTATGGCTTAATCTCATTACTTAACACTGAACAAAAACAACAAAAACATCTAACTAATCACAAGTAGGTTAATGAACTTAATCCTACATCAGGGTGATTAAGTGTGAGATGCTGACTTCACACTTAAGGTATTTTCATTACCCCTAATCAGAGGGAGGATGTGATGAGTTTACTAACCCATTGGTTTAGGCTTAAGCTCATTAACTTATGACAAACTTTCAAAAGCAATAAAAGACTGAAAACACAAAAACAAATAATAATCATCTCCTTCGAGATTCTTTTCTCATCTCATTCATTCACAAACGAGAACTTGCTTCTTCCGTCTAATGCAAGACAGTTTGCACCTGGGCCAGACAGGTCATACACTTGAGCATAGGCAAGCAAGCAGTTCACAAGTCAATTTATCTTTCAGTCTCTTTGGGTCGAACTACGGTGTTCTGACTTCCTCATTGCACGAGAGGATACGTAGGCATAACTTAACAGTTATCGAACAAAAGTCTCTGTATATCCCCCCTTTATCCAGCATTATTCTTTAAGCCTCATAGTCATGAGCATTTTATTCATTCTTACACTGACACTTCTCTTACACACTTCACATTTCTTTTACACTGACACTTGCATTCTTTTCCAGCTTTGATACACAGAATAGCACTGACACTACCCCTTTAAAACACAAATCTCTTAAGCGTGGATCCCGTCGAGTACGGCGGACAATCTGGGTGCTAATACCTTCCCAGGTTGTAACCAACCCCCTTTCTCAGTTTCTCTGGTTCGCGACTGTCTTATCCATATCTTTCTAGGTCTATGCAGCATTACCTTTCCCCCGGGATAAAAATGCCTAGCTGGCGACTCTTGTCTTTCTCTTGAGTTCACCCCTGTGTGTTCTCTCCTCCTTTCGCCGACCGTTCGCGTCTGTACCCCTTCTGACCAGGTGTCATTTTGGTGGGAGCGACAGCTTGGCGACTCTGCTGGGGAACCTTATACTGTAACCAGGGCTTCTGGTTCTTTTTGTGGGTTATTCCTAGCGCTTGTTTGATTTGTGTTTACTGGGGTGTTATGTGCTAATTGTGTTTATATATTTTCTTTATTTACTGCTTTATGTACAGTTATTTATTGCTTTCTTTACAAGCTTTATACATCATACTGTCATATTGTCATCTGGCTGGATCTGTTTCTTGTTTTGGTGGGTGGGGTTCTATTGAGAGTTTAAGGTCCTATACCTGGGACCTGAGTGACACCTAGGCTAGAGTGGTTCATGTTCTTTCCCATTCCATTTCGGTCTGGTGCGGGAATATGAAACACGGTTCAGATGTGGGTTTCTTCTTGAGAACTCTGTGCTACAGATTTCCTGTAGTGCTAGGGCTATCTGGGAAGCCTGCTAAGTCTGGATGACCTTTATTATGACCTTCAGAAACTGAGGTGAATTAGAGGAGGATCTTTTATGGTTATTGTAAACACTGTACTGCCAGATTAGAAGTGTTTACACTTCTCATAACTGATCCAAGTCTGAGGATCCTTGTTTTAGAACACCACCTGTGAGGGGGTTGGGCTGTTTACAGGTTTGCAGGTACCATTGGCCACATCATACCCTGTTACTTGTTTTGATTAAGAGTACCTCACTTTGGACAGTTCTTGTGATTTAACCCTGGATATGTGACTCTTTATTTGAGTCCCCCACCTTGGTTACTGGATTTCTGAATCTCCATCTGGACTTCTCAGACATACATGGACTTTATGTCAAGGCATTAATCAGATCCAGCTTGATCACAAACCCTTTCATATCATTTGCATACATCATCATTGCATCATTTAACATTTGTTTATTTGTTTTTCAGGGTATCCACATCATATTTGGCTTGGTTTTGACCCCTTCATCTGCATAGACCTCTGTTCATCAGTTATCTGCTTCAACTATCTTCATCAGTTGCCTGCTTCAGCTACTTTCACCACCAGCTTCAGCCTATCAGTGGTTCATCTCCAGTATCAGTCTTCATCATCAGCACTTGTTTTCAGCTCTTCATCAACAGTCATGGCACCCAAGAAGAGCAACATTTCATACCATTTCTTTGAGCCTGTGCTGACTGGCATCAGGTAGGTCCAGGCACTCATCACTCCAGACCACATCCCATTATTCAGAGAGCATTATGGGGGCATCCTTGATATGGTCATGGACCTAGACCCTTCTCAGAGAAGTCTGATCCACACTTGCCTACAGTTTTATGACCCTCCTTTGAGATGCTTCACTTTCCAGAACTTTCAGTTGGGACCTCTGCTGGAAGAGTTCTCATCTTTGATTGGAGTACCTGTCAGGGGTGGAGTCCCCTTCAACCCAGAGATGACTTTTCCCAGCAATGGAGAAGTGGCAAAGGCACTATACCTGGAACCTATTTTGATTGAGCAGAACATGACAACAAAGGCTGGGATCCCTGGTCTACACTTAGATTTTCTGACTTCTCAGGCCATCCTGAAGGCCTCTTTGGGAGAATGGAAGGCAGTTTGTGCATTGTTAGCCCTCAGTATATATGGGGTTATACTATTTGCAGATGAGCCCAAGTTTATCAGCAAGAATGCCATTCATATTTTCCTTCTGAGGAACCCAGTACCCACCTTGCTGGGAGATTTCTATTATTCCATTCATCAGAGGAATGAGAAGCAAAGAGGAAAGTTGGTGAGATGCTGTGCTCCTCTATTTCACACTTGGCTGCTCAAACACTTACCTAAGACTGATGCCTTCCTGAATCCTCACCAGCAGAAGAATTGGGATAAGAGACTTATCGCTTTGACTTCAGAGGACATCAGATGGTGCACTCAGAGCACCAAAGGCAAAGACATCATCACTAGCTGTGGGCAGTACCCAAATGTACCTCTGGTAGGAGTGAAGGGTTGCATAAACTACAATCCTTTGTTGTTAAAGAGACAATTGGGCTATGCTTTGGTTCACCCTCCTAGAGTGCAAGATTCAGCTGAGACCCTGTATTGTGAGATAAAACCTAATCTAACTGTTGTCAGACAAGCATCCTGGGCTTGGGACAACATCCAAACCAAAGGGATGGCCATTCTTGGGAGGTGCAATAATGTGGCTTCGGCTCATTATTATGAATGGTCTCATGCTAGGGCTCAGATTTCTGGGATGCCTTTCACCATTGAGGATACACCTGGACCATCCACAGTGCCACCTCCAGCCACTATCAGCCTGGAAGAATTTGAGAAGCTGAAGAAGAGGAATGAGAATCTGTCTCAAGCTCTGAAGAAGACCCTCTGGGAGAGGAGTGATGGTCGTCTAGACATTGAGAAGTTGGAAAAGCTTAAGGTGGAACATCTGGCCAAGATTGAGAAGGCAGAGGACTACATCAAGAAATCAAGAGCTGGAGAGCAAATATTGAAGAATGCCTGTAAGGAGGCCCAGTTTCAGAAGGCTAGGACTGATCTTTATCTAAAAGAGAGTCAAGATAGTTGGGTCAGAATCACTGAAGCTCGCACTCAAAAGGATAAGAGAACTCAGGCCAGGATTGAGCAGTTAGAGGCCATTGAGAAGAAACAACAGGAGGCTCTGCTAGCAGCCCAGAAGGAGATTTCAGAATTAAAGCTTAGGGCTGGGGTGAAGAGGTCAAAGGACCAGGACAGGCACAAGAAGCTGACCACCGCCATTGCCACCAGAAACCTCCTCATCAGAACTATTACAGAGCATCCGGCTGGTCCTGTAACTGAGGCACTTTTGAAGGAGGTTCAGGAGGATGAGTTTGGACTTGATGTCTGACTTTTTGTTTGTTGTTGCTTTCATTTGATGTACTTTTCTTTTATGTTGTATTTTGACCCCTCAGGGGCATGTGTTGTGAAAAACAAACTATGTATTATTCACCATTTGTAATATATTTGTTAGTTTGTTCTCATTGGGTCTCTTTTCTCAAGCAACATCAAAGCATCTTCCTCGAGGTCTGGAAAGGTCAAAACCAAGAGCCAAGCCAGATACCTTGGAAAACAAATAAGCATACTGCATTGCATACTAACTTTTGTTTTGTTTTGTAGGGTTTTGTTATTGGTTTGTTTGTTACTAACTCTGTTGTGCTTCAGGAATTATTGCTCGCCGTCGGGTGTTCCCTCTCAACCGTCCGCACCGGTATTCTACTCGCAACAATCTTCCTGGTATCCAAATGGATCAAGTACAGCAAGATCTGACAGAGGTCAGAACTCATATGGCTAATGAAAGGGTGGAGATGAGAAACCAAATGGCCCAGTTCATGACTGTAATGACCGGCTTGGCTCAGAGCCAAGAGAGGTTAAGGGCATTGGTAGAAAGACAGACCCCCGAAGAACATCATCCTGGCACTGGAGGAACCAGCAACAATGAGGGAGGTCAACCTCATGTTAACCCACCAGTATTTGGACCTCATCTAGATCCAGAGGCCAATATCCCAAGGAATGTACCGGGCAATACTGCTGGAGGAAGAGTCTTACAAGAAGACCCCTAAGAAGAGCAGTTTACTGTGATGGGAGCTGGGGATGAAGTCTATGATAGGAGGTTTGATGAAATTGCTGAGAAATTAAGATCTCTGGAGTCTCAAAACTCCTTAGGCTTTGATGTCATGGATATGGGGTTAGTGGATGGGGTAAGGATTCCTCATAAGTTTAAACCCCCGTGCTTTGAGAAGTACAATGGAACTTCCTGCCCACAAACCCACTTGAGGTCCTTTCTGGGGAGACTTAAGGCATACACAAGGATGAGAAACTGTGGATGTTTTACTTTGAAGACAGTTTGACTGGGGCTTCAAGAGAGTGGTACTCTCACTTGACCAGAGCCACTATCAGATGCTGGAAAGACCTAGCTGAAGCCTTCATCAGGCAGTACCAATACAATCTGGACATGGCTCCTAACAGGACCCTCCTGATGGGAATGTCTCAATCCTACAGAGAAAGCTTCAGGGAATATGCCCAATGGTGGAGACAGCTTGCTGCTGCTGTCCAGCCACCCATGTCGGAAAGAGAAATGGCCGACATGTTTATGAAAACCCTGCAAGGGACATATATTGATAGGCTAGCTGCCTTCTCTTCCACCAGCTTCGCAGACGTAGTTATAGCTGGAGAAAGAATTGAGAGCCTTCTGAAGATGGGTAAAATTTCTGATAATGGTGCAAGTTCGTCAAGTAATCCTAGGAAGCCTTTTGTGGGACCTAGAAGAACTGGTGAGACAAATGCCATTCATGCCAGCAGGGGCAGACCTCAGTATGTCCACAGATCAGTAGCAGCTGTCACCATTCCAGCTCCGATTCCTCAGCAACCAGCATATCAACCACCACAACAACCACACTATCAACAACAAGTTCAGTATCCGCCACAGAGAGCCTACAACAACAACAACAACAACAACAATCAACAGCAAAGACCCTGTCAGCAAAGACCATCACAGGCAAATAGGGTGATTGATCCAATCCCTATGCCTTATGCCGCTTTGTTGCCACAACTCCTGAAACTCAACCTGGTTGAATTAAGGACACTGGCACCACCAGATCCCTCTAATCTCCCAAGAAATTATGATGTCAACGCCAGATGTGCTTTCCACTCCAATGCACCTGGCCACAATACAGAGAAATGCAGGGCTTTACAAATGAAGGTACAAGACCTGGTGGACTCTAAAGCCCTCAACTTCGCACCACCTCCAAGTGTCACCAAGAATCCCATGCCCAATCATGGAGGACCAAGAATTAATGCCATTGAGGAAGACAAGCCATCTTTCTTAATCACCAGTGTTGGACAGATTCGGACACCGCTGGTCGAGATTAAAGCTCACCTCACAAACCCTAGGAACAACCAGGCATGATAACAATTAGGGTTTGATTAGTCCCCCATTTAGTTTCACCTTTGTGTCATCTTTGAGTCTTCTCTTCTCACCTCATAATCAAGGGCTAAACCCTAAAGGCTTTAAGGCTTTGTGATTAAGCTTATGCCTGCATCCTTCTATTAGGATGGAGTGTATAACTTTAATCCTAAGTGTTAAACCCTTAATGTGTTTAAATCCTTTAATCAATCCACTTAATAATCATCAAGACATCAAGCTTGTAACTTGGGCCTTGCATTAGGGTTCTAATTCTTCCTTAACTGGTTAAGAAGGACTAACCCTAGTGTTAATGGACAAGTCCCCCTCAAGTTGTCTTACAAACCATAAAACTCACTTCTTCATCTTACCATTAACTAAAATCCACCTAATAAAGGTTTTGTTTTGTCATGAGGTTAATCCCTAATCATGGATTAAGTTGAGGGGTTTTCCTCAGCTTAAATGTTCTCATCTATTATCCTTCTATTAGGATGGTGTAATGAGTCCATTAAATCCCTGATTATGGCTTAATCTCATTACTTAACACTGAACAAAAACAACAAAAACATCTAACTAATCACAAGTAGGTTAATGAACTTAATCCTACATCAGGGTGATTAAGTGTGAGATGCTGACTTCACACTTAAGGTATTTTCATTACCCCTAATCAGAGGGAGGATGTGATGAGTTTACTAACCCATTGGTTTAGGCTTAAGCTCATTAACTTATGACAAACTTTCAAAAGCAATAAAAGACTGAAAACACAAAAACAAATAATAATCGTCTCCTTCGGGATTCTTTTCTCATCTCATTCATTCACAAACGAGAACTTGCTTCTTCCGTCTAATGCAAGACAGTTTGCACCTGGGCCAGACAGGTCATACACTTGAGCATAGGCAAGCAAGCAGTTCACAAGTCAATTTATCTTTCAGTCTCTTTGGGTCGAACTACGGTGTTCTGACTTCCTCATTGCACGAGAGGATACGTAGGCATAACTTAACAGTTATCGAACAAAAGTCTCTGTATATCCCCCCTCTATCCAGCATTATTCTTTAAGCCTCATAGTCATGAGCATTTGATTCATTCTTACACTGACACTTCTCTTACACACTTCACATTTCTTTTACACTGACACTTGCATTCTTTTCCAGCTTTGATACACAGAATAGCACTGACACTACCCCTTTAAAACACAAATCTCTTAAGCGTGGATCCCGTCGAGTACGGCGGAAAATCTGGGTGCTAATACCTTCCCAGGTTGTAACCAACCCCCTTTCTCAGTTTCTCTGGTTCGCGACCGTCTTATCCATATCTTTCTAGGTCTATGCAGCATTACCTTTCCCCCGGGATAAAAATGCCTAGCTGGCGACTCTTGTCTTTCTCTTGAGTTCACCCCTGTGTGTTCTCTCCTCCTTTCGCCGACCGTTCGCGTCTGTACCCCTTCTGACCAGGTGTCATTTTGGTGGGAGCGACAGGTACCCTTGTTGGGGGCCTCAGATGCCCTGATTTTGACTTTACTTTCTCAAGAAGTTACCCAATGATCAGATGACTTCCACAATGAGTTTCTTCATCAAACTTGGTACAAATGATCCTTATACCATATTAAGAACATTAGAAATAAGAATGACCAAAAAATTTGGAGTTAAGGCCTCTGAAACCAAAACTCTAATTTTGGTCATCTGTGTAGGAAAACCATAGCTCTGCTTCCATGCCTTTGCCATTCTTTGTGGTCTCTTGAATTTCATGAACTTTGGGGAGCATAATATGATTATAGAACACACATGGACCCTCTTGGAAAGCTTTAAGACCATTGGGATGACTCAGATTGATACTTGGATTGCTCAGATCACAAACCCTAGATGATGATGAAATGGAACTATGCAGATGAAACAAATATGCAATATGAGATGTAATGCTTATGTAAATGAAAAAATGAAAGACCACAAGCCATGGTGTGAGAAAAAGTGAGGGAAAATTTCAGGTGTTTACAGCTGCCCCTATTCAAGCATGAGTTATCCGTGCAGGGTGTAAGCACCTTGCTTAACAAACAAACAAAATAACTTGTGGTTGAATACCAAAGACAGCCCGAAATTTGCACTCGCTGGGGATAAGAAGAAAAGGGATATAAATTGTAAAAGATAGTATAGTATGATTATCAAATGAAAGCGATGGAGGACGACCATCGAGTAGAGGACGACTACTGGGGATAAAGTTAAGTAATGACGGGGACGGCCGACAAGCTGGGGAAATGAAGAAACCGCGATGGGGACGACCATCGGGTAATAAAATAAAATTCTCTGGGGGTTAAAGAAACGAAGATAGTACTGACGGGGACGACCATCGGGTTTGGAAAGTAAAGTAAACAACGATGGGGACGGTCATCGGGTTAAAGAATAAATGAAATATTTGATGAGGGACGATCATCAAAGGTGAAGGACGATCTCCTAGAAGGGGACAGCTGCTGAAAATATCACGACATAGGACGAATGCCGGATAGAAAAGATCAATGATGGGGACGGCCATCGAATAAGCATGATGAAGGGCGATCATCAAAAGGTGAAAGACGATCACCTAGCAGGATACGACTGCTCTTGGGGATTATCACGACATAGGACGAATATCGGATAACAAGATCAACGATGGGGACAACCATCAGATAAATGATGAGGGACGGTCATCAAAAGGTGAAGGACGATCACCTAGCAGGGGACGGCTGCTGAAAATATCACGACATAGGACGAATGTCGGATAGAAGGTTCCAATAATGGAGATTCCACTGGGGAAAAGGATGAGGGACGGTCATCCAAAGGTGAAGGACGATCACCTGGCAGGGGACGGCTGCCGAAAGTATCACGACATAGGACGAATGTCGGATAGAAGAAAGTTGTTTTGTTGGTGACCTAATAGGGAATGGTAAACACAGACGAGTGCTTACGCTTTCAAAAATAAAATATATAAGTGTTTGACGGTGTGTATAGATCAAAGATGCGGACGAGCATCCTTTGGACCATGATACGGACGAGTATCAGTAGAAACAAATACTGACACGTGTTTAAGGATGATGATACGGACGAGTATCAATCGGTTAAGTAAGGAACACAGACGAGTGTTTGAATCTGCCGAGGGAGGTAATATATACAAGATACGAACGAGTATCAAATACCTTCTATATAAGTATGTATAAGTATTGATCTGTTGGTAAAGTATGTGCAAGATACAAACGAGTGTCGAAAGATTGGGAAAGGGACACGGACGAGTGTTTGACTTGCTGGGAAAGCATGGCACGGACGAGTGTCAAAAAGAATATGTACAAGTTATGATCAAATATCTGTTTTTTTAGAGTGCAAAAAGGTATTCTGGCGACCTGCGAGGGATAGGATGACACGGACGAGTGTCGACAAGAGCATGTATAAACATGAACATGTATCTGTGTCTCGAGAGTGCAAAGGGGATGCTTTGGCTTTTATATGCAGGGGATATGAGGTTTGTATATTGTTGATGAAATGATGATGGTATTTGCAGGTGACTGGCTGGAACCTGGCTTATGATCATGCAAATGTTTGATTTTTGCCGTAATGCTCCATTTTAGACGGAATGATACGCTTATTTCGGTGAATATGATGCGAATGCTATGTTTATGCAAGTGAGAAACTCGATCCACGATCTGGATCCTGCGGGGATGAAGATCTCTGGCTGATCTGCTTGGAGGGATAACCCTGCTGAGGGAAAAGATTATTGATAGATCTGTCCGGAGGGAGAACTCTGCTTGGGGAAATAGATCATTGATAGATCTGTCCGGAGGGAGAACTCTTAATGGAGATGAGGAAGTCTTAGCAACCCCACTGTGGATATGTTTCAGGTATTGCTCTACTAGGGAGGCAATCCTATGGGGAATCAATTCCACCAATTCTGCTGAGGATGAGAGAAATTTGGTATCTCTGGTGGGGGAAAGAAAGTTCCTGGACCACTTTTCTGTGGAAGAGGCTGTCAGGCACTGCTCGGGAGGTCCCGCTCGGGGAGGAGATAACTTCTGAAAAGTAGTGTGCTGGGGATTCAATGCTTGATATGCCCCATGCTGCGAAAGATTGTTTGTCTTGAGTACCTGCAACCTGTTAAGATAAAGGAAAACGCACGAGTGTCCTGAGGTATCCTTAACCGGATTCCATCATAGGAGTTAGATTTACCTGAAAGTAACATATTTCCTGCAAGCATTTATTAAAATGGCTCATATGTTTTATGCAAGTATTGTATTATGAACATTGGACATTTTGCAACCGAAACAAAAATGTATAAAAAAACAAAGTGCGACTGAAAACCCTGATTTTATTAATTTGTGTGCCCTGAATTGGCAAGTACAGCCAAAGAAGTGAATCCCCTGGAAGGAGGAGATTGTCGTAAATTGAGAAAATAAAAGTGTTGGCAATGTTGAAGTTTGGCGTTCCGGTGAGCTTCCTTTGCTATGACCTGTATGACCTTGACGTTCTTCTTATCTTGATTTTTGAAGAAGGTTGATTCTGACTGACGCTTTGTCCTTTCAAAGCTTGCCATGTTGTGAGTGATACAGACGAATTTAGAATGCAGTTGTTCGCTTATTCCCTGATTTTGCGTGGATCGCCCTTTCGGGTTTTCAATCCACCGGGATACCCATTTTTGTTTGAGTTGTCCAATGCGACTTTTCAACTCAGCGGGTGTACATTTTTTTTTATTTTTCCGTTATTTTTGCCCGAGTCTTTTATTCTATTTTTGACTCGCCTGGATGCCCTATTTTTTCCTGGACTTACATTCTGTTTTTATGTCCACCGGGTCATTTTATGAGAAGTATTTTTCAACTGCATCTGAATTCACAGGAGACGGGAAGTCTTCACCATCCATGGTTGCGAGCATCAGTGCTCCACCTGAGAAGACTTTGGTTATTACGTAGGGACCTTCATAGTTTGGTGTCCACTTGCCCCTGTGGTCTGTATGAGGAGGAAGGATTCTTTTCAGAACAAGCTCTCCCACTTGGTATTCCCGAGGTCTGACTTTCTGATCGAAGGCTTTCATCATTCGCTTCTGATATAATTTCCCATGACAGATGGCTGCTAATCTTTTCTCTTCAATCAGATTCAGTTGATTGTACCGAGACCGGACCCATTCTGCTTCATCCAATTTCACATCCATCATTACCCGTAAGGAAGGTAGCTCAACTTCAACAGGTAGGAACCCTTCCATACCATACACAAGCTGATAAGGCGTTGCCCCAATAGATGTTCTGATTGAGGTTCGGTACCCATGCAAGGCAAATGGTAGCATCTCATGCCAGTATCTATAGGTGACTACCATCTTCAACACAATCTTCTTGATGTTCTTGTTATCGGCCTCAACAACGCCATTCATCTTTGGCCTGTAAGGAGAAGAGTTGTGATGTTGAATTTTGAAGTCTCGGCAAAGTTCTGCCATCATTTTGTTGTTTAAATTTGAACCATTATCAGTAATGATTCGCTGGGGAACTCCATATTGACAGATGATGTCTCTTTTCAGAAATCTGGCTACCACTTGTATGGTGACGTTTGCATACGAAGCTGCTTCGACCCATTTGGTGAAGTAATCAATGGCTACCAGGATGAATCGGTGACCATTTGAAGCAGTCAGTTCAATCTTTCCAATCATGTCAATGCCCCACATGGCAAAGGGCCAAGGTGAAGACATCACATTCAAAGGATTTGGAGGCACATGCACTTTATCTGCGTAGATCTGGCACTTGTGGCATTTTCTGGCATAGGCACAACAGTCTGCATCCATTGTGATCTAGTAGTAACCCGACCTTAACAACTTCTTTGCCATTGCATGTCCTCCGACATGGGTACCGAAAGAACCTTCGTGTACTTCGTGCATTAGGAGGTCCGCTTCCTTCTTGTCAACACATCTGAGCAGGACCATGTCGAAGTTTCGCTTGTATAATGAACCATCAGCATTGAGTAAGAAATTGCCGGCCAGCCTTCTTAATGTCTTCTTATCATTGGATGATGCCCCAGATGGGTATGTCTGATTCTCTAAGAAGCATTTAATGTCGTGGAACCAAGGATTGTTGTCACTAGCAGTGTCCACAGAGAATACATATGCTAGTCGGTCCAGTCTGGATACTAAAATCCGAGGCACATAGTTGGCAGCTTGAACCTTGATCATGGAGGAAATGGTAGCTCAACCGTCTGCAAACAGATTCTCATCTCGTGGGATCTATTCAAGTTTGACTGTTGTGAAGAAAGTCAATAATCTCCTTGTATAGTCACGGTATGGAATCAGATGCTCCTGATGAGTGTACCATTTGCCATGGTCTGGTTGATTACCAAAGCTGAATCTCCGAATACATTCAAGGTTTTGATCCTGAGGTCAATGGCTTCCTCAAGTCCCATGATACAAGCTTCGGACTCTGCTTCGTTGTTAGTGCAAGCAAAGGTGAGTTTTGCCGAGAAAGGCATGTGAACTCCTTTAGGTGTGACAAGCACTGCACCAACTCCACGACCATTCATATTAATAGCCCCGTCAAACATCATAGTCCATGTTTCTTCTGGATCAGGCCCTTCAGTGTGAACTGGCTCTTCACAATCTTTTGCTTTCAAGAACATGATGTCTTCATCAGGGAAGTCAAACCTCATAGGCTCGTAATCATCAATGGGTTGCTCAGCTAGATAGTCAGACAATACACTGCCCTTGATGGCTTTCTGAGAGGTGTATTGAATGTCATACTTTGTTAGAATCATTTGCCATCTTGCAACCCTTCCGGTAAGTGTTGGCTTCTCAAATATGTACTTGGCGGGGTCCATTTTTGAGATCAACAAGGTAGTGTGAGTCAGCATATACTGTCTTAGTCGGCAAGCAGCCCACACTAAAGCACAACAAATTTTCTCGAGCAGTGAATAACGTTGTTCACAGTCGGTAAAATTTTTTCTTAGGTAGTATATTCCATACTCCTTTCGACCAGACTCGTCATACTGGCCTAACACACACCACATTGACCCTTCTAATACTGTCAGGTACATTATTAGAGGTCTTCCTTCAACTGGAGGCATGAGAATTGGAGGTTCTTGCAGATACTCCTTGATCTTGTCAAAAGCTTTCTGACAATCGTTGTTCCACCTGACTGTTTGTTCCTTTCTTAACAGCTTGAACATGGGTTCACAGGTTGTAGTGAGGTGAGATATGAACCTTGAGATGTAGTTCAATCTACCTAAGAACCCTCGAACTTCTTTCTCAGTCCTAGGTGCAGGCATTTCCTTAATAGCTTTGACTTTGTTGGGATCAACCTCAATTCCCTTTTCAGTTACAATAAATCCCAACAGCTTACCGGAACGTACCCCGAATGTGCATTTGTTAGGGTTCAACTTCAGCTGATACTTCCTCAGACGCTTGAACAACTTCAGCAGACTCACCATATGGTCTTCTTCAGTGAGGGACTTGGCAATCATATCATCCACGTAGCATTCGATTTCTTTGTGGATTATATCGTGGAATAATGTCACCATAGCCCGTTGATATGTTGCACCGGCGTTCTTCAGTCCAAACGGCATTACCTTGTAACAAAATGTGCCCCAAGGTGTGATGAAAGTTGTTTTCTCCATGTCTTCGGGTGACATCTTGATCTGATTGTATCCAGAAAATCCGTCCATGAAAGAAAATACTGAGAACTGGGCTGTGTTGTCTACCAATACATTAATGTGAGGTAATGGGAAATCATCCTTCGGGATAGCTCTTTTTAGGTCCCGGTAATCCACACACATACGCACCTTGCCATCCTTCTTAGGCATGGGTACAATGTTAGCAACCCACGGCGGGTAACTAGTTACAGCAAGGAAACCGGCGTCCCACTGCTTTTGTACTTCCTCCTTAATCTTCATGGCAATATTTGGGCGAGTGCGGTGCAACTTCTGTTTGACTGGAGGGCAATCTTCTTTCAATGGTAGCCTGTGCATGACAATATCCTTATCCAGACCTGGCATGTCTTGATAGGACCAAGCAAAGACGTCAACATATTCCCGAAGCATACTGATGAGTTGTTCCTTTACTGGAGCTTGCAGACTGTCCCCAATCTTCACTTCTTTTAAATCTTCCTCGGTAGCAAGATTAACAGTTTCAATTTCCTCCTGATGGGGAGTAATCACTTTCTCTTCTTGCCTCAACAACCTGGCCAACTCTTCAGGCAACTCATAGTCTTCTTTAACCCCTTCATTTGCTTGATTAATTTGATTGTCGAAGTCATACAAGGTCATAGAAGTGCTGTTGTCGGTGCAATCTAGAGGATTATCTCTACAAGGGTTGAGATTTGTTCTTTTTAGTGATTAATTTTGATCTTGTTTAAATAAAAGGTGTAAATGAAGTTATTATTTTGAAAACATTGCCATTTTATTGTTTCGTGCAAAAAATAACAAAAATGAAAAGACAGTGAGCGAAAAAGAAAATTGTTTGCAAAAGATGTCCATTGTTCATTGATATTCCATTTGCACAAAATACAAATATGACCCTATTACAAAATGAGTCCTGACACCTTGGGCAAGATGCAGGACTTGATGCATGCTTAAGCAGGAAATAATAATTACTCTGCAGGAGTAACTCTTATAATATCCTGGGAAGACCAGTTAAGGACTTGTTGGCCCGGGATCCTTGGACAAATCCAGCTCTCCAGGTTGAGGTCGCTTTCAGCCTCGTCTTCCATGTTATTGACAGCATCTGGGGTTAGCATACCCCCACTTATGAAATTGGGCTCCTTAGCAGCCTCTGCTTGATCTTGTCGGAATTGTTTGTAACCCAAACTGAATATGTCCTCCTTCTTCTCCACCGGTAGCAGCTTGCCCCAGCCTTGGGCGTTTCCATCTTCAACAACCTTCCGAGCTTGTTGGTAGGAGACAATTGAAGTACCCATCATATCCTCCTGGGATGCAGCAAATACTTCAGTTGTCGCCTCATTGACATTCAGTGCTTCGAAACCTTGTCTCATGGTCTCGTGAATTTCACCATCCATTTCAATATATTTGTAGGTAGCCAGATGGCTAACAAAAATATCCTCTTCACCACAGATTGTGATAATTTGCCCTTCCCACTCGTATTTTAATTTCTGGTGAAGGGTCAACGTAACTACGCCTGCGGCGTGAATCCATGGTCGACCCAACAAACAGCTGTAGGCCGACTGAATTTCCATCACATAGAAAGTAGTTTCAAAGACCTGTGGGCCAATTATCACAGGCAGCTCCACCTCTCTAAGAACAGACCTCTTGGAACCATCAAAAGATCTAACCACCAGATTGCTTGGTCGGAGAGCTATACCGTCGTATTCAAGCTTAACAAGGGCTTTCTTTGGCAAGACATTGAGCGAAGACCCAGTGTCAACTAGAACATGTGAAAGCATAGCCCCTTTACACTCTAGAGTGATATGTAAAGCTTTATTGTGATGACGACCTTCCATTGTCAAATCAGCATTGGTGAAGCCTAGTCCGTGACTAGTATTAACATTAGAAACCACTGTCTGTAGCTGATTTACCGTGATCTCCTCAGGCACGTAGGTTGCGTGCAGGACTTTAAGTAATGCATCCCGATGAGCTTCGAAACACAACAACAATGACAGAATGGAGATCTTGGAAGGAGTCTGGTGGAGCTATTCCACAAACTTATAGTCGCTTCTCTTGATTATCCTCATAAATTCATCCACATCTTGATCAAAGGACGTTTTATGAGCTTCCTTCAAAACTGGTTCTTCAGGCACCACATTTTTGCCTTTAGCTTTGGTAGCAGCCTCTGCTCTAGTGTTAACTCTTGGAATTTGTGACGCGAAGAGGCGTCCGCTTCGAGTGAAGCCTCCGCCTCCCCCGACATTATCGATCTGTGGTGTATGAGTTGAAGAATCAAGAACGACTTTTTATCCGTTGCAGTAGAGGTCTGAATCATAGTGCCATGGTACAACATTATCTTTTTCATACAGAATAGGTCCAGGTATCGTGATGGTGACTGGACTGACTGCAGCGAAAGTAGGAACTGTTATTGTCTGTGGATCGTAACATATGGTAACTGGACTTCTGATTGGTGGTAGTGGTGAAAGACTGAAGCTGGGTTGTTGTTGAGATTGTTGTTGAAAATTGTTGGAATCGGGGACCATTGCCGGGTCATAATATATGGTGACTGTGAAGATGTCATTATTAATGGTTGTTGTAGTTGTAGAAGCGGATGCGGTTGAACTAATGTTTGTTGAAGTGATAGAGGAGATGGTTGTTGATTTTGTAGCAGAGTCTGTCAGAATTTTTTTTTTGAAGTTGTAAGAGGGGTGCTTGTTGTTGCTGTGGGAGGAATTGCTGATGTTGTAGAAACCGTTGATGTTATCTGCAGGATACCTTCTCTGATAAGGCCGTCGATGCCACTTCTTAAACTTTCATAACCATTGGCGGAAACTTTGCAAGATTCACAGCAGACCTCACAACCTGGGAACAACTGGCATTTTAAAAGCTGAGCTTTAACCTCTGCCAGAGGTGTTTGAATGCTTGCAGTATCTTCAATTAGGTTCACGGGTTGATCCTCCTCAATTGAATTTATCCTGGGCCCACTGTGGCTAGGATAGGATTCTTTGTGACGTTAGGAGGTGGTGCAAAATTTAAAGCCTTTGAATCAACTAGATCCTGGACCTTCATGTGCAAAGCTCTGCACTTTTCTGTGGTATAGCCAGGTGCATTAGAATGGAAGGCACATCTGGCGTTGACGTCGTAATTTCATGGAAGGTTCTGAGGATCTGGTGGAGCCAGAGTCCTTAATTCAACAAGATTAAGCTTCAAAGGTTGTGGTAGCAAAGTGGCATAGGGCATCGATATAGGATCGATTACCCTGTTGACTTGAGATGGCCTTTGCTGGAAAGGACGTTGTTGTTGGTTGTTGTTGTTGTTGTAAGACCTTTGTTTAGGAAAATGTTGTGGTTGTGGAGTGTATTGTTGTTGAGGTGGTGGAGTGGGAATTGTGACAACAGCTATTGATCTTGGCATATACTGGGGCCTTCCTCTGCCCATGTGTATTGAATTGGTTTCACCCGACCTGCGAGGCCTTGCAAAAGGCTTCCTTGTGCTGCTGGAGCTGGCGCCGTTATCATAAATCTTACCCATTTTTAACAAACTCTCAATTCTTTCTCCTACTATGACTAAGTCAACAAAGCTAGTGGAAGAGAAAGCTGCCAACCTATCAATGTATGTCCCCTGTAGGTGTTCATAAACATATCTGCCATTTCTCTTTCTGACATTGGAGGTTGAACAGTAGCAGCTAACTGTCTCCATCTCTGAGCATACTCTCTGAAGCTTTCTCTAGAGGACTGTGACATGCCCATTAGAAGAGTTCTGTTAGGAGCCATGTCCAAATTGTATTGATATTGGCGTATGAAAGCCTCAACCAACTCCTTCCAATTTCTGATTGTTGCCCTGGTCAGATGAGAGTACCACTCATGGGATGCCCCGGTCAAGCTATCCTCAAAATAGAACATCCATAGCTTTTCATCCATAGTGTAAGCCTTTAATCTTCCCAGAAAAGGTTGAAGATGGGTGCGAGGGAAAGATGTTCCATTATATGATCTTTTGAAGCAGGGAGGTTTGAATTTGTGAGTAATTCTAACTCCCTCCACTAGCCCTATGTCCATAACATCAAACCCTAAGGAGTTTTGAGACTCCAGAGATCTCAGCTTTTCTGCTATCTCGTCCAGACGATGATCATAGACTTCATCTCTAGCTCCAACAATAGTGAATTGTTCCTCCTTAGGGTCCTCTTGCAAGGCCCGTCCTCCAGTATTACCTTGGGTATTCCTGATAGCATTAACTTCAGGGTTGAGATGAGGCCCAAACTCCGGGGGGTCAGTATGTGGTTGTACATAATCATTGTTGCTGGTACCCCTGTACCTGGGTGATTTTCTTCAGGATTTGCCGCTCAACCAACTCTCTTAATCTTTCTTGGCTCTGGGCCAACCCAGTCATTACTTCCATGAGTTGGCTCATCTGAGCCCTCATTTCAGTTCTTTCATTAGCCATCTGGGTTCTCACGTCAGTCAGATCTTGCTGAACCTGGTCCATCTGTAAGCTAGGAAGGTTGTTTCTTGTTGGATACCGGTGAACTTTGTTGATGGGGAAGACCCTCCTACGAGCAATGTTTCCTGAAACCACAACAAAGTGAGAAAACAACAACAAAAACCTACAAAACAAAGAAATGATGTTAGTATGCAATGCAGTATGCCTATTTGTCTTCCAAGGGTATCCAGTTTGGTTTTTTGGTTTTGACCTTCCAGACCTCGAGGAATGATGATGTTGAAGAGAAATGAAGCCCATAGAATAACACACAAACCATATATTACAAAATGCAAAGATACATAGTTCATGATTACAACAAGTTCCCACGATGGGTCAAAATACATCAAAATCAACAAAAGTACAAACAAAATGAAGTACAAATACAAAGAAATCAGACATCCAGCCAAAAGTCATCCTCTTTGACTTCCTTCAGGAGAGCATCAGTCACTGGTCCAACTGGATGCTCTGTGATAGTCCTGATAAGAAGGTTTCTGGTGGCAATATCACTTGTCAACTTCTTATACTTGTCTTGGTCCTTTGATCTCTTCAACCGCGCCCGGAGTTTCAATTCAGAGATTTCCTTCTGTGCTGCTAACAAGGCTTCCTGACTCCTCTTCTCATTAGCTTCCATTTGCTCTATCCTAGCATGGGTCTTCTGATCTTCCTGTGAACGAGCCTCAATAATTCTGATCCATCTAGCCTGACTCTCTTCCAAGTAGTGCTCAACTCTGGCCTTCTAAATCTTGGCTTCTTTGCAAGCATTCTTCAATACCAACTCCCCTGCTCGGGCTCTTCTGATGTAATCATATGTCTTCTCAATCTTGGTCATATGCTCGATCCGGAGCTTCTCCAACCTTTCATTGTCCAGACGACTATCATTCCTCTTCCAGAGGGTCTTCTTTAGAGCTTCAGAAAGCTGAGTGTTCCTCTCTTTCAACTTCTCAAACTCCTCTAAACTGACTATAGCTACAGGCTCTACTGCTGATGGTCCAGGCACATCTTCCAAGGTAAATGGAATGCGGGTGATCTGTCCTCTGATGCGAGACCAATCAATGTACTGAGCTGAAGCTATGTTGTTGCACTTGCCAAGAATGGTAGTCCCCTTTGTCTGAATATTATCCCAAGCCCAGGTTGCTTGTCGGATAATAGCATGATTATTCTGAATGTCACAGTAAAGGGTTTCTGATAAGTCCGGCTCTCTTGGTGGATGTACTAAGGCATACCCCAATTGCCTTTTGAACAGCAAAGGATTGTAGTTGATGCAACCCTTCACTCCAATCAGAGGTACATTGGGATACCGCCCACAGTTGGTAATTATGTCTCTGCCCCTGGTGCTCTGAGTGCACCACCTGATGTCTTCTGAGGTGAGAGAAATCATTCTCTTAGCCCAGTTTCTTGACTGATGAGGATTCAAGAAAGCTTCTGATTTTGGCAAGTGTCTCAATAACCAGCAGTAGAAGAAAGGTGCACAACATCTGACTAATATTCCCCTCTGCTTCTCATTCCTTTGATGCACTGAGTAGTAGCAATCCCCAAACAAGGTAGGAACTGGATTCTTCAGCAAGAAGAGATGGATAGCATTCTTGCTTACAAACTTAGGCTCGTCTGCAAACAAGATGATACCATATATGCTAAGGGCCAAGAGAGCACAAACAATGTCCCATTTCCCTGTTGCAGCATGACTGGTGGCTTGAGTAATCAAAAAGTCCAAATGGAGGCTTGGGATTCCAGCCTTGGTGGTCATATTCTGATCAATGATGATGGTTTCCAAACATAGAGCCTTATCTATATCTTCATTCTTGGGAGCAATCATCTCAGGTTTGAAAGGAATCCCTCTTCTGATGGGGACACCCAACAACATGGAAAATTCTTCTAACAAAGGTCCCAACTGAAAGTCTGGAAAGGTAAAACATCTGAGAGGAGGGTTATAGAACTGAATAAAAGTGTGGATTATGCTCCTCTGTGATGCATCCAAGTCCATGATCATGTCCATAATACCACCATAATGTTCCCTGAATAAAGGGACATGATCAGGGGTGATGAGTGTCTGAATCTGTCTGATGCCTGCCAGAGTGGGCTCAAAGAAATGGTATGTAATGTTGCCCTTCCTGGATGGGTCCATACTGGTAATGGATGCTGATGAAGATGACTGAGGAGAAATACTGATGAAGACAACTGATGAAGGTGCTGAAGAGAATCTCTGATGAAGATGGATATATCTGATGAAGATGGCTGAGCAGAATAACAGTCAAAACCAAACCAAAGATAATGTGTGGATACCCTGTAAAACAAATAGACAAATGTTAAAATGATGCAAAATGATGTATGAAGAATGATATGCAAGGGTTTGTGATCAAGTTCTGGATCTGTTATCTGCCTTGATAAGGTCCATGTGTGTTCATAAGTCCATATGAAGGCTTAGAGAACCAGTAACCAGGTGGGGGACTCAAATAAAGAGTCACAAGTCCAGGGTTTCATAAGAACAATCCAAAATAGTGTAACCTTAACAACACCAGTAACAGGGTATGATGAGGCTAAGGGTTCCTGCAAACCTATAAACATCCCGACCCCCTCACAAGTATTGTTCTAGAACAAAGATCCTCAGACTTGGATCAGTTATGAGAAGTGTAAACACTTCTAACCCGGAGGTACAATGTTTACATTAATCATAAAGGATCCTCCTCTAATTCACTTCAGATGCTGAAGGTCATCTAAAAAGGTCATTCAAACTTAGCAGGCTTCCCAGATAGCCCTAGTACTACAGGAAATCTGTAGCACAGAGTTCTCAAGAAGAAACCCATGTCTGAACCGTGTTTCATATTCCCGCACCAGACCGAATTGGAATGGGAAAGAATATGAAGCCACTCTATCCTATGTGTTACTCAGGCTCCCGGTATGGAACCTTACTCACTGAATATCCCTCCCACCAAGGTAAACAACAGATCCAACACAATAATATGATGATAGTAATATGGAATGCAATAAAACAGTAAATGAAACAATAAATAAAGCTGTACAGAAAGCAATAAATAAAGCAATAAACAAAAAGCACATATAGCATATAACACCCCCATAAACACAAATCAAACAAGCGCTAGGAGAAACCCACGAAAAGGAACCAGAAGCCCTGGTTGCAAGATAGGGTCCCCAGTAGAGTCGCCAAGCTGTCGCTCCCGAAGATTTGCATCCCGGTGCGAACGTGAACTGTCAGTAAAAAGAGAAAATGAGATGAACTGAATAGAGTCGCCAGCTAGGCATTTTTATCCCGAAGGAAATGTAATGCTGCATAAACCTAGAAAAAGATGGATACGACGGTTGTGAAGCAGAGAAACTGAGAAAGGGGTTTGGTTACAACCTGGGAAGGTATAAGCACCCAGATTGTCAGTCGTACTCGACGGGATCCACGCTTTCAAGATTGTGTTTAAACGGGGTAGGTGTATGTGCTATCTGTGTGAAAAATCTAAGGAATGAATATACAGGTGTCAGTGCAAAAGGAAGAATTGCTTAGGAACCGAGGCTTTAGAAAGAATGTTGAAAGGGGGGGGGGAAGACACATAAACTTTTGTTCGATAACAGTTAAGTTATGCCTACGTATCCTCTCATGCAATGAGGAAGTCAGAACACCGTAGTTCGACTAGAAGAGACTAAAAATAAATTGACTGTGAACTGCTTGCTTGTCTATGCTCAAGTGTATGACTGGTATGGCTCGAGTGCTAACTGTCTTGCACTAGACGGAAGAAGCAAATTCTCGTTTGTGAATGAGTGTGATGAGAAAAGAATCCCGGAGGAGACGATTATTGTTTGTTTTTGCGTTTTTAGTTTTTTATTGTTTTTGGTGTTTTGCATAGGATAATGAGCTTAAGCCTAAATCAAAGGTTGTAAACTCATTATATCCTCCCTGATTAGGGATAATGAGCCAACTTAAGTGTGAGATAAGCATCTCAAATTAATTACCATGATGATATAGGATTAAGATCATTAACCTACTTGTGATTATTAAGATGTTTTTGGATTTTTGTTTAGTGTTAAGTAATGAGTTTAATCTCTAATCGGGGATTAGTGAACTCATTACACCATCCTAAGAGAAGGATGATAGATGAGAACACTTAAGCTGAGAAAGACTCCTCAACTTAATCCATAGTTAGGGATTAAATTCATTATATAACAAGCCTTTATTAAGGATGTATTTTAATTAAAGGTGAGATTAAGAATTGGGTTTTAAGTTTTTAAGACAACTTGAGGGGGACTTGTCCATTAAACACTAGGGTTAGTCCCTCTTAACCAAAAGGAAGAGATGGAACCCTAATGTAAGGCCCAAGTTACAAGCTTATGTCTTGATCATTATTAAGTGTTTTGATTAATAAGTGTAAACAAATTAAAGGTTTAACACTAAGGATTAAATTTATACACTCCATCCTAAGATAAGGATGCAGGCATAACCCTAATTCAAAGTCCTAAAGCTTTAAGTGTTTAACCTCTGATTATGAGATGAGAAGAGAGACTCAAGGAGACTCAAAGGTAAAAAAGCTAAGGGGACTATATACAACCTTAAACATTATCATGCTTGGATACCTTATGGTTTGTGAGGCTTAAAGAAAGATCTTCAGGAGGCCACCATGGAAGAAGAAGCAGATGAAAAGAGAATAGAGAGGAGAATAAGTTACTTACTTCCTGAAGAAGATAAGTAACTTAAAAGAGAGAAAGTAAGAGGGAGAAAGCATAAGTGAAGACAGTTCACTTCAAAGACAAGTAAATAATGCATATGAAGAGATGAGAAGAGGTGGGATGTGAAGGCAAATCCACATCCCAAACAACTTACCATAAGCCCCTGAAATGTTAGTGTGAATGCATAAGATGCAAAGCAAAAGGAAATGAAATGAACAAAGATGCAAAGACCAAACCCAGAAGTGTATATGCAAGGAATATGTGTTATGAGATGATGCAAAGTCATACATAATGCTTATGAATGTTCATACAAAGATGAGATGCAAAGGAAGCATGCTTGGAAGCTTGAAAACACATGGATGTTTATGAAATGTAATGAATGCAAAACATAGCAAATGAATGAAGAAATGATCAAGCAATGTTCAATAATGTCCTAATATTTCTAAGATGTCACACAAATGCTTGAAATGTCATGGCAAGTTCATGTGATGATGATATGCAAAGATGGATGCAAATGAACATAAGAAATTAGGGTTTTATGGATATATGAGATGCAAATGACCAAAACAGAAGTAATCAACATGATAAAAAATTGAAATCAAGCTAAATCAAACCCTAAACCCATACAAGGTTAACCCCCAAAGGATAAGGTCAGAAGCTAAACCTATTGAAAGTTATGGATTTTCTAAGTTTGCTAGGGTGTTTGGATGATTCTTAAGGGAAAATGAAAATCAAATTGAAAATGCAAGATAAATTAATGAGGAAACTAACCTAGACACTACATGCAATATGTTAAACAATTCAAAAAGAATCAAGTTCAAACTCTTCATGGTTAGGCAGAAATGAATTTTTCAAGTTAGGGTTAGAAAATGTGATTTTTAAGAACCCTAATTCAAAGAAAATTGTGAAATTATGATCAAACCTAAAAATAAATTTGTAAGAGTTTGAAAATGTTTCTAAATGTATTGGAATGGTTCATGATTTTTTTTGGTGATTTTTAGAAACATAAATATATTTTTAATTAATTAAAATCCATTAATTAATTAAAAATAACATTTAAATATTTTAAAAATACTTTTTAAATGCAAAAAATAAAATAAAAATCATTTTTGGATTGAGAAAAATATTTGGATCAGAAATGCAAAAGATCAAATTTTTGTGATGTATTGAACTATTTTAAATTAAATATGCAAAAGAAATAAGAAAATATGAAATAAAATGCAATTAAATGGAAGGTCAACTGATCTGAGGGCCAGGATTCAAACTCAGGGGGGAGGCATTGACTGCACGCGCGTTTTAAGGGCCAAGATCAATTCTGATTAAATTAATTCAAATACACCTAATTAAACTAATTAATTAAGGTTTAGGGTTAATGAACTCATCTGGACCGTACGTTGCCTAATCTAATCTCAATCCAAAGGCTCACAATAAAACTGGAAAACGAAACCCTAATTAAACTCAGGTGACCGGAGCAAGCTCCGATCATCTTCTCCGGCCACACCTTCATGCCATCTCTCTCTCTAAGCTACCCCAGACCAAAATAACTGCCCAGAAATGATCCCCATGCCTTACACAATCAAAATCACTCATCAAACATCATTTATATCACAAGAATCAAGCAAATCGAATCAAAAACAAATTCACGGGCAAAGTTTCAGAGCAACATGAAATGCTTATTTCTAAACCATTTTCAAAAGTAAACATATCAAGATGATCAGTGCATCATGTAGAATCAGTTTGTAACTTAAAAAGCTGTTCTGGAAAAATTGTTCTTGAGGTATACCTGAGATGAAGCTTTCACTCCCTGAGATTTCTGGCCTCTTTCTTGGTTCAATCCAACCCCAGTGAGCTCCCTAATGATGTTGCAATGCTTGGAACAAGTTTGTATGTCTTGGTTTATGAGTTTCAGTTTTGAGAGGTGAGAAATCATGTTTTTGATTCAGAGGATTTTAGGTCATTGTGAGGGTTGCTTTGTGATCCTGAAGGTGTGTATGATTGAATGGTACAAAGAGTTTTGAGGTTTGTGGTTTGTGTTGAGAGAATCGAAAAGATGAAGGTTTTGGTGGATTTTGTGAATTCTGAGTTGTGTTGTGTTTCAGGCTCCAAGATGATATGAAAATGAGGTCCATGAGGCATGTATGTGATGTCTTGATTGGTCAGAATTGTTGTTGTGGCTCAGCTTGATTGGTATGGGAGGATTTGCAAAAAAGTCAAATTTGTGTACTTGGAGGTATGGGCCAGGGCAGAGCTGGCTTTTTGGGGTGTCTGGCCTCAGCAAGACTCATGGAGAGCCATAGAATTGGTTTGATGCAGCTGGCACAAGTGGATGGAAGGATCCAAGGCATTTTGCAAAGTTTGTGAGTTTTGGCCCTTTTGAGATTTCTTGAAGATCAAGTCATGAAAACAATGCAATATTGGGCCAATTATGATCTTTGGAAGTTCCCTTGACATGTTATGATGCATAGAAGTTAATTAGAGGTCATAAAAAGGCTTGGCAAGTGAAATTGCAAAATTTCCTCTTTGGCATGAACTTGAAAATTATAGGATTTTTGCCAAATTTTGAAAGGCCATATCTTGAGTTCTAGGATGAATCAAGACACACTCTAGTACTTTTTGAAAAGGGAAAGACCTAATCTACAACTTTCATGTCCAAGAATTTTTCATTTGAAGCATTTTTGGTCATGAAAGAGGAGGTTGAAAATCTTTCCCAAAATGGAAAGTTTCCATTACAAGTCATTTCCAAAAAATGGCAAGTTTGCATTTGGCTCAAAATTATTCAACTTTGTGGAATTCGAAACACTTCTAAGATCAAATAAAGACCATATAGACTCAAAATGATGATGATGACCCTTTGGTACCCTTGTTGGGGGCCTCAGATGCCCTGATTTTGACTTTACTTGCTCAAGAAGTTACCCAATGATCAGATGACTTCCACAATGAGTTTCTTCATCAAACTTGGTACACATGATCCTTAAACCATATTACGAACATTAGAAACAAGAATGACCAAAAAATTTGGAGTTACGGCCTCTGAAACCAAAACCCTAATTTTGGTCATCTGTGTAGGAAAACCCTAGCTTTGCTTCCATGCCTTTTCCATTCTTTGTGGTCTCTTGACTTTCATGAACTTTGGGGAGCAAAATATGATTATAGAACACACATGTACCCTCTTGGAAAGATTCAAGACCATTGGGATGGCTCAGATTGATTCTTGGATTGCTCAGATCACAAACCCTAGATGCATATGAAATGGAACTATGCAGATGAAACAAATATGCAATATGAGATGTAATGCTATGTAAATGCAAAAATGAAAGACCACAAGCCATGGTGTTAGAAAAGTGAGGGCAAATTTGGGGTGTTTACACTTTGCCTATACAAAAATCTGAAAAACTCTTCACTCCTTGAGCAAAACCTGAAATTGAAAAAGACCTAACACCAGTATCAAACAAAAAAATTATGATAACATAAACTTCTTCAACAAGTTTTCAATTCAGAAATTAAAAAACAAACCCTAATTTCACAGTATAAAAGGAGGAAATAATTCATAAAAACGGGGGAGAAGAGACCTAGCCGCACAAAAACTTAACCAGAAAAATGGTTGCAATCAATTCATGAACCCTAAGCGCACAAAGTTCTAATTGAGGCTAGAGCTAAAATCTCGTTCAAACAATCATCAAGCAATATCACAATAATAAGCCAACGAAATATGAAACCAAGAAACAAAAGAAGGAGTTGAAGCAAAAATCGAAGGAAAAAAGGAGCAAACGTGGATATAAACAAAGGGTACCAGAACGCAAGCTTGATTTGAAGGAACTCTCCAAGAGGTATCTTTCTGTTCTCTCCGGTTTGGAATCGTGGTGATTTGTACTTGTCATTTGTATTATGCCTCTATTTAATGTATTTCTTCTGAATCGTTTGCTTTAGAAGTCAGAATACCCCATTATATGCTTGAATCTTGAGTTCTTGTTGAGTTTTGTTGGATTTTGCAAACTAGGGTTTTCGTTGATTTGGGGGTCTAATCTGTTTGATTGAGCAGGTTTTAGGAGAAATTGGTTTCAGATTTGGGTAGAGGGGATAAAATGGAGGGGGATTTGCTTTAGGTTTTAGTTGTTTTGAGGAAATGGAACAAACGACACCTTGATTCATCTTCTTCGGTGAAGATTTAGGTCTCCGACGACCTTTCTTTTTGCAGATGCGAATGAGAGATTGGATGACGTGAGAGTGAGTTAAGAGACACTAGGGTAAGCAATTGAGAGAGACAAGACATTGAGTCTGATAGAAAGAACAAGAGAATAATGAAACTTTATAAAAAAATGTCTTTTTGAAACTCAATTTTTACCATCTCATGACCATTTGATGCCTATTTGTGTGTTGTTGGCCCATTATGGCATTTGACAGGTGTCGCCACTGTGGACACTTGTCACCGCCCAAGTTTTTTCCATCTGGATGTTCACATACACATGCGCCCTTTGTTATTATCGTACACCCTCGTTATGATCCGCTGGACTAAGTTAGTGGATTGATTTTCTTTTTGACCAATGGCTCAAATTTCAGCCTGATAGTTGTCGCTCCCGACAAATGAAAATGGATCAGATGAAGGTACAGACGCGAACGGTCGGCGAGGGGGACAGTGAGAACACACAGCCGTGAACTCACTGGAGATGAATAGAGTCGCCAGCTAGGCATTTTTATCCCGGAGGAAAGGCAATGCTGCATAGACCTAGAAAGAGATGGATAAGACGGTTTGCGAACCAGAGAGACTGAGAAAGGGGGTTGGTTACAACCTGGGAAGGTATTAGCACCCAGATTGTCCGCCGTACTCGACGGGATCCACGCTTAAAAGATTTGTGTTTTAAAGGGGTAGTGTCAGTGCAATCTGTGTGTACAAGGGCTGGCAAAGAATGTACAGGTGTCAGTGTAAAAGAAGTGTGAAGTGCATAAGTGAAGTGTCAGTGTAAGGATGAGAGTATGCTCAAGATCATGAGGCTAAAAGAACGATACTGGAAGGAGGGGGAATATACAGAGACTTTTGTTCGATAACTGTTAAGTTATGCCTACGTATCCTCTCGTGCAATGAGGAAGTCAGAACACCGTAGTTCGACCCAAAGAGACTGAAAGGTAAATTGACTGATGAACTGCTTACTTGCCTATGCTCAAGTGTATGACCTGTCTGGCTCAGGTGCTTACTGTCTTGCATTAGACGGAAGAAGCAAGTTCTCGTTTGTGAGTGAAGATGATGAGAAAAGAATCCCGGAGGAAACGATTATTGTTTGTTTTTGCGTTTTCAGTCTTTTATTTCTTTTTGAAGTTTGTCATAGGATAATGAGCTTAAGTCTAAACCAATGGGTTAGTAAACTCATCACATCTTCCCTCTGATTAGGGGTAATGAGAATACCTTAAGTGTGAAGTCAGATTCTCACACTTAATCACCTTTGGTGTAGGATTAAGATCATTAACCTACTTGTGATTATTTAGATGTTTTTGTGGTTTTTGTTTAGTGTTGAGTAATGAGGTTAAGCCATAATCAAGGATTAAACAGACTTATTACACCATCCTAAAAGAAGGATGATAGATGAGAATGTTTAAGTTGAGAAAAACTCCTCAACTTAATCCATGATTAGGGATTAAACTTATGACAAAACAAAGCCTTTATTAAGTGGATTTTATTTAATGATATGATGATGAAGTGAATTTTATGGTTTGTAAGACAACTTGAGGGGGACTTGTCCATTAACACTAGGGTTAGTCCTTCTTAACCACTTAAGGAAGAATTAGAACCCTAATGCAAGGCCCAAGTTACAAGTGTGATGTCTTGATGATTATTAAGTGAATTGATTAAGAGATTTAAACATCTTAAGGGTTCAAGACTTAGGATTAAAGTTATACACTCCATCCTAAGAGAAGGATGCAGGCATAACCCTAATCACAAAGTCTTAAAGCCTTTAGGGTTTAGTCCCTGATTATGAGGTGAGAAGAGAAGACTCAAAGAGAGACACAAAGGTAAAACTATGAGGGGGACTAATCAAAACCCTAATCATTGTCATGCTTGGATGGTCCTAAGGTTTGTGAGGTTTGCAAGAACAATCTTCAATGGAACCACCAGGAAGCAGATGAACAGGATCAAGAGAAGCAAAGTGACTTGCTTCATTCAAGAAGTCAAGTCACTTGAAGAAAGAAAGTGGGAAGGAGAAGAATGAGCAAGCTCAAACTCAAACACATATAAGAATGCAGCAATGGGTGCAAGAGAGATGAAAAGAAGAGTTATGAGAAGTGAAGGCAAATCCACTTCTCAAGTTTACTTACCACCTGCAATGTTAGAAAGAAAATGCAATGCAATGCAAGATGAGATGAAATGATATGATGCTAAGCAAAACCAGAAGCATGTTGATGATGATTATGATGTTATGAGGTGCTGCAAACATGAGGCAAGACATGGAGATGTTCATACAAGATTATGAATGCAAATGATGCAAGTTAAGGAGCATGAACAAGCATGAAAAGTTATGAATCATACAAGACAAATGACATGGCAAATATGAGATGCAATGATCAATGATGCTTTCTACATGTCTTAAGATGTCAAAGGAATCATAAGCATGCACAAAATGCAAAGACAAGTCATGTTATACAAGGAAATGCAAGAAGGATGCAAAAGAAAACCCAAATTAGGGTTTATGAATCAAACATCAAACAAAAACCCAAAACAGAAGCAAAACCCTAAAGTAAAAATGGAAAATGGTACCCAAAGAAACCCTAGACCTATAACAAGCCACTGCCCAAAGGGGAGCTCTCAACTCTCAACCAAACTCAAGATATGAATTTTCTAACTTATTAGGGTTTTTTAGGGTTCTTAACAAAACAAATGCCAAACAATTTGAAAATGCAAGAACAATTCATGGCCTTTTTATCCTAGAAACTACATGCTAAACACAAAACAATGCAAGAAGAATCAATGTCTCAACCTTCTCCAATAGGCAGAAATGATTTTTCAAACTTATGATCAAAATAATGCATAAAAAATGATTTAATTCAATGAAAAATTCTTAAAATGCATCAAGATCAAAAAAGAAATTTGGTTTGAAGGTTGGACAATGTTTCTAAATGTCTTAGAACATTTCATGAATTTTTTTGTAATTTTTAAATACCTAAAAGTATTTTTAATTAATTAATTCCCATTAATCAATTAAAAATAATCTTTTAAATATTTAAAAATACTTTTTTAATGATGAAAAATAAAATAAAAATATTTTTGGGTCTTAAAAATTAATAAAACTTTAAAGAAAAAGTTTCATAATTTTTAAGGATTTTTTTGCTATTTTAAAATAAATGTGCAAATTAAATGAAAAGAAAATGAATAAAAATTAAATAAAACTGAAGTATGCACAATGGAAGGCTGAGATTGATCCAGAGTTTGAAAAGGTTGACTGCGCGCTTCATCCAAGGGTCTCAGTTCAAACAGGCTTAATTTTAATTAACTAAATAAATAAAGCTGATTAGGGTTTAATGAACGAATCTGGGCCCTTGATCACGCGCGGGAATGGACCAAGTCAACCCATCCAACGCTCACCATTCAAACGCTCATTAATTACAGGGATTTGCCCTAATGACTTTCAGGTGGCCGGAGAGGACCTCCGGTCGTCTTCTTCGGCCAGCATCTCACCTGAGAAACCTCCAAATCACTCAAATCGTAACTAAAATGAAAACTAAACACAAAGAAATGGACCCCATGATCTCCTGAATCAAAACCCTAACCCCAAACAAATTTATTCTTCATCAATCACATGAATCGAAAGCAAACATTTTTAGGGCAAACCAGCTTCAGAGTCAAATTAAATGCTCAAATCACAACCATTTTCAAAACCAATGGTACCAGGATGATCAGCAGGACATGAAGAACAAGTTTGTAACAAGAAAAACAACTTCTGGAAAAAATAAATTTCAGGTTACCTGAGATTCGAAGCTTTCAGTTTAGGAACTTTCTGGCCACCTTTCTTTGTGCAAGCTGCTCCACTTGGTCCCCAGAAGATGTTTGAATGCTCAAATGGAGTTTAAGTTGGCTTGATGATGAGTTTCGAAAGCTCCTGCTTCAGTTCAGTCAAAAATGGCAATGGAGATTCTGGCACTTTCAGGTCATGGTGAATGAAGGTTTGAGGTCCTGATGATGAATGGAGAAGGTTTGTGGTGTTTGTTTGTGTGTTTGTGAGCTAGGATGAGAGTTTCGAATGAAACTGCAAAATGGAGTGAGAAATGGCTATGGAGTAATCTGGCTGTATCAGGCTTGTGCTTTGGATGGTTTCTACTCAGTGATACATGGTGAGTTGAATGGAGGAAAAAGTTTGAGTGTTTTGTGGCTGTGGAGAGGAATTCGAAGGCTTTTGCAATGTGAAGGGATTTTGTGAATGTGGTGAATGTGTTGGTTTCAGCCTTGTTCCTTCTTATGTTTTGCTTGCAAATTGTCCACATGACTCTCTCTCATTGGTCAGTTGATTTGACATGCCCTTTATTGATTGGGATGTTTACTTTTGCAAAATGTCAACTTGGTTGTAAGAGAGGCATGGGCTTGGTTCTAGGCTAGCATAAGTACATGGACTGGCGCAGCATGGCATGGAGAGAAGCTAGGGCTGGTTCAGCATCCAAGAAATCAAGTGGGTGAGATGTGATGATAGTTTTTGCAAGTTGCTTGCTTTATGGTTCACATGTGAAGATCTTGTTCCAAAAGTCATGAAACATGAGCAATGCCTAGTTCATTCTGAATTTTAGGACTTAGAGAATGTTTATGTGAAGGTTTGATACCAATTAGAAGCTGCAATTTGACTTGGTGCATGATTTTGCAAGTTTCCCATTTGGTGCATGTCTTGAAATTTAGTGATTTTTGCCAACTTTGATGCACCATAACTTTTGATCCAAAATGAATTAGGTCATGTTCTTGTACTTTTTGAAAAGGGAAAGATGAGATCTACAACTTTCATGACCAAAGTTTTTCCATTTGAAGCCTTTTTGGATCAAGAATCAAGGCCTGAAAAATGACATAAAATGATGCATTCTTGAAAAGTCAACTATGCCCAAAAAGTCAACATTTGCAAAAACCCTAAATTCTTGATTTCTATGAACTTCAACCTTCTTCCATGATCAAATAAAGATCATATACACTAAAAATGATGAAGATCACCCATTGGTTGGGTTATTGGGGGCCTCAGATGCCCTGATTTTACACTGACTTGTCTGAAAAGTCAAACCTTGATCAGATGACTTCCCCATGGAATTTCTTCATGAAAATTGATATGCATACTCCCTATACCATATAGAGATCAATGGAAACAAGAATGACCAAAAAATTTGGAGTTATGGCCTCTGAAACCAAAACCCTAATTTTCAGTCAACTGTGTAGTTCATCCTGGCTCTGCATCCACTCAAACCCTAGTTCTTGTGATTCCACTGCAATTTTGACTTTGAGGAGATGAAATATGATATAGGAACACACATGGACCACTTTGAATTGATTGGTAGCCTTTGGAGTGCCTCAAGAAGCTCTGGGATTGCTCAGATCACAAACCCTAGGTGCAGATGCCTTGAAAACTATCCAGTGAATCAAAAAAATGAGATGTGAGATGATATGTTTGTGTTTATGCATATGAGAATGATCACAAGCCATGGTGTGAATGGGTGAGGGCAAATTTGGGGTGTTTACAGCTGCCCCTATTCAAACATGAGTTAGCTGTGCAGGTTGTAAGCGACGGCTTAACAGGCAAACAAGATAACTTGTGGTTGAATACCAAAGACAGTCCAAAATTTGCACTCACAGAATGAAGAAGAAAAGGGATATAGATTGTAAAAGCAAAATAAAGTATATTGTAAAGTGTGGGCGACGGAGGACGACCGTCGAGCAGAGGACGACTGCTGGGTAAGGAGCAATGACGGGGACGGCCGACATGCTGGGGAGAGTGTATGAAGATAAAGCAATGACGGGGACGGCCGACATGCTGGAAAAGTGCAGGAAAATAAAGCAATGACGGGGACGGCCGACATGCTGGGGATAAAAGGTAAAGCCAAGACGGGGACGGCCGACTAGCTGGGGAAAATAAAATCATGATGGGGACGGCCATCAAGATAAAGCTGTAAAATTTTCTGGGGATTAGTGAAACATGACGGGGACGGCCATCAAGTTCATAAAGGTCAAGTAACCAACGATGGGGACGGCCATCGGGCTAAAAAGGAAAAGGGACCACGACGGGGACGGCCATCGGGTTAAAGAATAAATGAAATAAACAGATGATGGGGTACGGCCATCAAAGGTGAAGGACGATCACCTAGCAGGGGACGGCTGCTCTGTTGGGGATAAAAGAAATAATGATGGGGACGGCCATCAAAGGTGGAGGACGACCACCTGGCAGGGTACGGCTGCCGAAAATATCAACGATGGGGACGGCCATCGGATAGATAAGGTCAACGATGGGGACGGCCATCGGACGAGCAAGATGGAGGACGACCATCAAGAAGTGGAGGAAGACCACTCAGCAGGGTACGGCTGTTCTCAGGGTTGTCATAACACAGGACGAGTGTCAGATAACCAAAATCAACAATGGGGACGGCCATTGGATAAAGTTGATGAAGGACGATCATCAAAAGGTGGAGGACGACCACCTAGCAGGGGACGGCTGCTAAAATCAACGATGGGGACGGCCATCGGATGAGCATGATGGAGGACGACCATCAAGAAGTGGAGGACGACCACTCAGCAGGGTACGGCTACTCTCAGAGTTATCATAACACAGGACGAGTGTTAAATAAAAAGGAAATTTGTTGGTGATCTACTGGGGATAATGTAAACACGGACGAGCGTTTACATCCAAGAAACAAAAAGGTATAAGTGTTTGGTATTGTGTATAGATTAAAGATGCGGACGAGCATCCTTAAGACCATGATACAGACGAGTATCATGTAGAAACAAACTGACACATGTTCAGAGATGATGATACGGACGAGTATCAACTGGTTAACAAAGAACACGGACGAGTGTTGCATCCGAAAGAAACCTTCTGGGGAATAATAGACACGGACGAGTATCTATACTCAAGAAGACATAAGTGTTTGACACGGTATATGGATTAAAGATGCGGACGAGCATCCCTAAGGCTATGATACGGACGAGTATCATGTAGAAACAAACACTAGACGCAATGTTCTGAGATGATGGTACGGACGAGTACCAACTGGTTAACAAAGAACAAGGACTACTGCCGAATCTGTGGGGATATGAGTGATGATGTATACAAGATACGGACGAGTATCTGTATAAGCGTATCATGAGTAGTGAGTATTGTATTGATGAGTGTTTTAACTGCTGGGGAGAGTGACACGGACGAGTGTCAAGAGAGAAAAGTGTAATATGAACAAGTATCTGCTATACAAAGTCTAGGCGACTGCGCTGGGGAATATGACACGGACGGGTGTCAAGAAAGTGTATATAAGTATATGTGAGTGCAAAGAGGACCTCTTTGGCTTTCTGCTGGGATATGACACGGACGGGTGTCAGGACGTATCTGTAATGAGGGTGATTTATTTGTAAAGGGTGTATTCAGGCGACCTGTTTGGGGAAAGATGACACGGACGGGTGCCAAAAGGTGTATATACTGGTGTTTGAGATTTGAAAGGGCAGCTGCTTTTGCTAGGACTCTGATGGGGACTCTTGGGGAAAGTAATCTGTATCCTGATAAATGGTTACTAATCACAAGCGTTCAATTCACAACATGACTTATGATTATGCTATGTATTTGATTTTTGCCGTAATGCTCCGTATTAGACGGAATGCTACGCTCTGGGGGGTGAATATGATGCGGATGCCATGATTATGCAAAGGGGTACAGATCCGGGATTCGGATCCCATTGCTGCGAAGATCTCGGGTTGATCTGCTTGAAGTGAACATCCCAGCTGGGGATGAGATCATTGGTAGATCTAATGAGGTATCTGCTTGGGGATATATGCCACCGATTGACATATCCTTATAAATGAGAAACCCAGCTGGGGTTTGTAGAAGCTTTCCTCACTCTGTTGTGATCTTCATGCATTACTCTTCTGGATAGAGGCTGAAGATTCTGTGGGGAGATGGTTCCCTGACTTCTGTATTCAGCTGAGGATGAAATGGCAACTCGGCTGGGGAATTGAGAGGCAACTCAGCTGGGGATAGAGCATCTCGGATGCTGAGATTGAGTGTATGTTGACTTGGCAACTTTGCTGGGGAAAGCAATGGGGAGCAACTCAGCTGGGGATAGAGCATCTCGGATGCTGATATCTTTTGTTGATTTGCCAGCTTGTTGGGATGTACCTTACATGCCCCAAGTTGCGTTCTGGATACCTGCAATCCTGCAAAGATAAGGAAACGTACAAAAGGTCCCGAGGTATCCCTTACTGGATTCCGTCATAGGAGTTAAGTACTTTCGAGAATAATCACATTCCCTGTAAGCATGTGTTTTTTTTCTTCTTCTTTTATTTTTAGAGAAAGGCATCTGTACTTATGCAATTATATTTTTAGAGACATCAGACAATTCTTTTGCAAATAAAAAATGTACAAAACGAAACATGACCGAAAAAATCTGATTTTATTAATTCGTGTGCCCTGAATTGGCAAGATACAGTCAAGGAAACATATCTCCTGAAAGGAGGAGGCTGTTACAAATTGAGAAACAAAATGCTGGCGATGTTGACGACGCTTTCAAAGAGCTTCCTCTTCTGCTATGACTCGTATGACAATGACGTTCCTCTCGTCTTGCTTTCCGAAGGAGGCTGATTCTGATCGAAGCTTGATCCTTTTGGAGCTTTCCAAGTTGTAGGTGATACAGACGAATTCAGAATGCAGTTGTTCGCTTATTCCCTTATTTTGCACGGATCGCCCTTTCGGGTTTTCAATCCATCGGGATACCCATTTTTGCCTGAGTTGTCCAATGCGGCTTTTCAACTCAGCGGGTGTACATTTTTTATTTATTTCCCTTATTTTTGCCCGAGTCTTTTATTCTGTTTTTTGACTCGCCGGGATGCCCTATTTTTGCCTGGACTTACATTCTGTTTTTATGTCCAGCGGGTCATTTTTATGCGAAGTATTTTTTAACTGCATCTGAATTCACTGGGGACGGGAAGTCTTCACCATCCATGGTGCTGAGCATCAGTGCTCCACCAGAGAAAACTTTCTTTACCACGAATGGACCTTCATAATTCGGAGTCCATTTGCCCCTGTGGTCTGTATGAGGAGGGAGGATTCTTTTCAGCACAAGATCTCCCACTTGGTACTCTCGGTGCCTGACTTTCTGATCGAAGGCTTTCTTCATTCTCTTCTGATATAACTGCCCATGGCAGATTGCAGCCAATCTCTTCTCTTCGATCAGACTTAGTTGTTCGTATCGGGACCGAACCCATTCTGCTTCACTCAGTTTAACATCCATTAACACCCGCAGAGAGGGTAGTTCAACTTCAACAGGTAGGACTGCTTCCATACCATACACAAGTTGATACGGTGTTGCCCCAGTGGATGTTCTGATTGATGTGCGGTACCCATGCAAGGCAAATGGTAGCATTTCATGCCAGTCTTTGTAAGTGACTACCATCTTCTGCACAATCTTCTTGATATTCTTATTTGCTGCCTCAACAGCGTCGTTCATCTTTGGCCTGTAAGGAGAAGAATTGTGATGTTGGATCTTGAAGTCCCGGCACAGCTCTGCCATCATTTTGTTGTTTAAGTTGGAACCATTATCAGTAATGATTCGCTCGGGCACTCCATACCGACAGATGATATCTCTTTTCAGAAATCGGGCTACCACTTGTCTTGTAACATTTGCATACGAGGCTGCTTCAACCCACTTGGTGAAATAGTCAATGGCAACCAGGATGAATCTGTGACCATTCGAAGCAGTTGGCTCGATCTTGCCAATCATATCAATGCCCCACATAGCAAAGGGCCATGGTGAAGACATGATGTTCAAAGGATTGGGAGGCACATGCACCTTATCCGCATAGATCTGGCATTTATGGCATTTCCTGGCGTAAGCACAACAGTCTGCATCCATTGTGATCCAGTAATAGCCTGATCTCAACAACTTCTTAGCCATGGCATGCCCTCCGGCATGGGTACCGAAAGATCCTTCGTGCACTTCATGCATCAGCAAATCTGCTTCCGTCTTATCAACACATCTGAGGAGTACCATATCAAAGTTCCTTTTGTATAAAGACCTATCAGTGTTCAGAAAGAAACTACCGGCAAGCCTTCTCAAGGTCTTCTTATCATTGGAAGATGCCCCAGGTGGGTATGTTTGATCCTCCAAGAAGCATTTAATGTCATGGAACCAAGGCTTATCGTCTTTTACAACATCTGCTGCAAATACATATGCTGGTCTATCAAGTCTGGATACTGGAATCTGAGGTACGAAGTTAGCAGCCTGAACTTTGATCATGGATGAAATGGTAGCAAGGGCATCTGCGAATTGATTCTCGTCCCGAGGGATATACTCAAGCTTGACTGTTGTGAAGAAAGTCAGTAACCTTCTTGTATAATCCCTGTAAGGTATCAGATGATCTTGGTGGGTGTACCATTTTCCGTTGGTTTGATTGACTACCAAAGCTGAATCTCCGAATACGGTCAATGTCTTGATCCTGAGGTCAATAGCTTCCTCAAGACCCATAATGCAAGCTTCGTATTCAGCTTCGTTGTTAGTGCAGTTGAAAGTGAGTTTTGCCGAGAAAGGCATGTGAACTCCTTTTGGTGTAATGAGTACTGCACCAACACCACGGCCATTCATGTTAACAGCCCCATCAAACATCATAGTCCATTCTTCCTCCGGGTCAGGCCCTTCAGTGTGAATAGGCTCTTCGTGATCTTTTGCTTTAATGAACATGATGTCTTCATCAGGGAAGTCAAACCTCATAGGCTGGTAGTCATCAATGGGTTGCTCAGCAAGATATTCAGATAGTACACTGCCCTTGATGGCTTTCTGAGATGTGTACTGTATGTCATATTCTGTGAGAATCATCTGCCATCTTGCAACCCGTCCGGTAAGAGCTGGCTTCTCGAAAATGTACTTAACTGGATCCATCTTTGAGATCAATAAAGTAGTGTGGGTCAACATATATTGTCTCAGTCGGCGAGCAACCCACGCTAAAGCACAGCAAGTTTTCTCGAGCAGTGAATAACGCTGTTCACAGTCGGTAAACTTTTTGCTTAGGTAGTATATTGCATACTCTTTTCGACCAGACTCGTCATGCTGGCCCAGCACACACCCCATTGACTCCTCTAATACTGTCAAGTACATGATCAGAGGTCTTCCTTCAACTGGAGGCATAAGGATTGGAGGTTATTGTAAATATTCCTTGATCTTGTCAAAAGCTTTCTGGCAATCTTCGTTCCACCTGACCGTTTGTTCTTTTCTTAACAGCTTGAACAAGGGTTCACAGGTAGCCGTAAGGTGAGATATGAACCTTGAAATGTAGTTCAATCGACCTAAGAACCCTCGAACTTCTTTCTCTTTTTTCGGTGCAGGCATCTCTTGGATGGCTTTGACTTTATCAGGGTCAACTTCAATCCCTTTCTCGCTTACAATAAAGCCCAGCAGCTTACCGGATCGCACCCCGAATGTGCATTTGTTGGGGTTCAACTTCAATTGGTATTTCCTCAGACGCTTGAATAACTTGAGCAGATTTACCAGGTGATCTTCCTCTGTAAGGGACTTGGCGATCATATCATCCACATAACATTCTATTTCCTTGTGGATCATATCATGGAATAATGTCACCATAGCCCGTTGATATGTGGCACCAGCATTCTTCAGTCCGAATGGCATCACTTTGTAGCAGAACGTGCCCCAGGGTGTGATGAATGTTGTCTTCTCCATGTCTTCAGGTGACATTTTGATCTGATTATATCCTGAAAATCCATCCATGAAGGAGAATACCGAGAACTGAGCCGTGTTATCCACCAATACATCAATGTGAGGTAATGGGAAGTCATCCTTCGGGCTGGCTCTGTTCAGATCCCGGTAATCAACACACATTCTTACTTTGCCGTCCTTCTTAGGCACAGGTACTATGTTAGCAACCCACGGCGGATAGCTAGTTACAGCAAGGAACCCGGCGTCCCATTGCTTTTGTACCTCTTCCTTGATTTTCATAGCCATGTCTGGGCGGGTTCGGCGCAACTTCTGTTTGACCGGCGGGCATTCTTCCCTCAAAGGCAGCTTGTGCATAACAATGTCGGTATCCAACCCTGGCATGTCTTGATACGACCAAGCAAACACATCAACATACTCTTGAAGCAGATCTATCAGTTGTCTCTTCACTGAGTCTTGCAGGCAGGCCCCGATTTTAACTTCTTTCACGTCTTCGTCAGTACCAAGATTAATCACTTCAATCTCCTCCTGGTGAGGAGTAATGACCTTTTCCTCTTGTCTCAACAACCTGGCTAGCTCTTCAGGAAGCTCATATTCTTCATCAACCCCTTCATCAGCTTGATTGATTGGATTGTCAAAGTCATACGATGTCATAGCCGTGCTGTTGTCGGTGCTGTCAGGAAGGCACTCTCTGCAAGGGTTAAGTTTGTTCATTTTAGTGATTGATTTTAATCTTGCTTTAGAAAAAAAGTGAAATGAAGTTATCATTTTGAAAACACCGCCATTTATTTTTGTACAAAAAGAAAAATGGAAAAACAGTGAGCATAAAAAGAAAAAAAAACTCGTTTGCAAAAAGATGTCTGATATTTCATTAATTTAATCTTGTTTGCACAAAAGTACAGATGGCCCTGGTTACAAAATGAGTCTTGTCATCTTGGGCAAGATGCAAGACTTTGATGCATGCTATAAAAATACAGGAAATAATAATTACTCTGCATGAGTAACTCTTATAATTTCCTGGGAAGACCAGTTCGAGACACTGCTCCCCGAGATCTTTGGACGAATCCAATTCTCCAGATTGCGCTCCTCTTCCAGCTCGTCTTCCAAACAGTTGATAGCATCGGGGGTAAGCATCCCCCCACTGACAAAACCAGGCTCTGCAGCAGCCTTTGCTTGATGTTGAGTTGGTCTGTAACCCAACCCAAATTTGTCCTTCTTCTCCTCCACAGCTAAAACTTTGCCCCAGCCTAGGGCAGCTCCTTCCTCAACAACCTTCCGGGCTTGTTGGTATGATGACATGGAGATCCCAGATACAGCAGATGCTTCATTCACATTCAAGGCTTCAAATCCTTGGCTCATTGTTTCATGGATCTCCCCATCCATTTCAATATACTTATAAGTAGCCAGATGGCTAACAAAAATGTCCTCTTCCCCACAGATTGTGACAACTTGACCTTCCCACTCAAATTTTAACTTTTGGTGAAGGGTAGACGTTATTGCGCCGACGGCGTGAATCCAGGGTCTACCCAACAAACAGCTGTAGGCGGGCTGAATGTCCATCACATAAAAGATAGTTTTAAAGGTCTGTGGGCCAATTGTCACAGGCAGCTCAATCTCTCCCAGAACCGATCTCTTAGAACCATCGAAGGCTCTTACCACCAGGTTGCTGGGTCTCAATGCCAATCCATCATATTCAAGCTTCACCAGAGCCTTCTTTGGTAAGACATTCAGGGAAGAACCTGTGTCCACCAGCACATGAGAAAGGACAGCTCCTTTGCATTCCAGGGTTATGTGCAAGGCTTTGTTGTGATTGCGGCCATCCGCTGTCAAGTCAGAATTGGTAAACCCTAGCCCATTGCTAGCAGTAACATTTCCAACCACGGTTTCCAATTGGTTGACAGTAATCTCCTCAGGCACGTAAGCTGCGTGCAGGACTTTAAGTAGTGCATTCCGATGGGCTTCGGAGCACATAAGCAGTGAGAGGATGGAGATTTTGGATGGCGTCTGGTGAAGCTGATCCACAACTTTATAATCACTCTTTTTGATGATCCGCATAAACTCATCAACTTCCTGATCAAATGGAGTCTTCAGGGCTTCTTTAACAGCTTGATCTTCCTGCACCGGGCTCTTCCCTTTTGCCTTGGCAGCAGCTTCTGCTTCGGCTGTAGGTCTTTCGACTGGTGGAGCGAAGAGACGTCCGCTTCGAGTGAAGCCTCCGCCTCCCCCCACATTATCTATTTGTGGTGCAGGTGCTGATGTTTCAAGAGTGATTCTTTTTCCTTCGCAGTATACGTCAGAGCCATAGTGCCAAGGGATGGCCCTATTGCTTTCATATGGTACTGGTCCAGGCACCGTGACAGTGACTGGACTGATTGCTGCTGCTGAAGGGACTGTAATTGTTTGTGGATCATAAAAGATTGTTACTGGTGCTCTGGCGGGAGCAGCACCTTCTGAATGGTAGGCGGAGTTATTTTCAGGATCGTAGAATATGGTAACGGTAGAGACATCTTCATGATTGATTGCTGGTGTTGTAGGAGGTACTGTTGGAAGGACTGTTGTTGTTGCTGACGGAGATTCGAAATGGAATGAAGCTGAAGTTGTAGCAGGAGAAACTGTTGAAAACTGATCATTTGGGAGGACAGATGAAGTACTGGTTGATGTTGCTGGTGAGTTGTCGGGAACAATAGTTGCTGCAATTGTAGGAGGTTCTGAAACCGTTGCTGATGAAGTTGTCGGATTTGTCGGGAATGATGTAGTGATCTGTAGCAGGCCACTCTGAATGAGGCTGTCAATGCCATTCCTCAGGTCCTCACACCCATTCCATGAAATATTGCAGTAGGGACACCCTAGTTCACACCCTGGAAATATTTGGTTTTCACGGAGTTGAGCTTTGATTTCCACTAATGGTGTCCTGATCTGATCCACACTTGTTATTAAATACGACGGTTGGTCTTCTTCAATAGCATTAATTCGAGGACCACCATGGTTTGGCATAGGGTTTTTATTGACATTGGGCGGAGGTGCAAAATTCAGAGCCTTGGAGTCTACCAAGTCTTGTACCTTCATATGCAGAGCCCTGCATTTTTCTGTACTGTGACCAGGTGCGTTCGAGTGGAAAGCACACCTAGCATTGGAGTCATAGTTTCTTGGTAGACTGTTGGGATCCGGAGGTGCCAACGTTCTTAGCTCAACCAGGTTGAGTTTCAGAAGTTGTGGCAACAAGGCAGCATACGGCATTGGGATCGGGTCGATCACTCGGTTAGCTTGAGATGGCCTTTGTTGGAATGGCCTTTGTTGATTATTGTTGTTGGAGTTGTTGTTGTTGAAGTTCCTTGGAGGATACTGATTCTGCTGATACTGAGGTTGTTGTTGGAAGTTTTGTTGAGGAGGTTGATAGACTGGCTGTGGATGAATTGGAGCAGGGATAGTGACTGCTGCTATTGACCTCTGAGCATATTGGGGCCTACCCCTGTTGGTGTGGATGGCATTGGCCTCGCCAGTTCTTCTCGGGCCTGCAAAAGGCTTTCTTGTACTACTGGACGAGCTTGCACCGTTGTCTGAGATCTTTCCCATCTTTAATAGGCTTTCAATTCTCTCCCCAGCTATGACAACATCTGCGAAGCTGGTGGAAGAGAAAGCAGCCAACCTGTCAATATACGTTCCCTGGAGAGTGTTCATAAACATGTCTGCCATTTCTCTCTCAGACATAGGGGTTGAACGGCAGCAGCCAGTTGCCTCCACCTTTGGGCATACTCTCGGAAACTCTCCCTCGAAGACTGTGACATTCCCATTAGGAGGGTCCTGTTGGGTGCCATATCTAGATTATACTGATACTGTCTGATGAAGGCCTCTGCCAGGTCCTTCCAGCATCTAATTGTTGCTCTTGTCAAATGGGAATACCATTCCCTAGAAGCTCCAGTCAAGCTATCTTCGAAGTAGAACATCCACAATTTCTCATCCATTGTATAGGCCTTCAGCCTTCCCAGAAATGATTGCAAATGCGTCCGGGGGCATGAAGCCCCATTATACTTTTCGAAACAAGGAGGCTTGAACTTATGGGGAATCCTGACCCCTTCTACCAATCCCATGTCCATGACGTCGAACCCCAAAGAGTTTTGAGACTCCAGTGATCTCAACTTCTCAGCTATTTCTTCCAATCGTCTATCATATGTTTCCTCTCCAGCACCCATTACTGTATACTGGTCCTCCTGAGGATCTTCTTGAAGTACTCTGGCTGCAGTGGCTGTCCCTTGAATGTTGACTGGGATGTTGGCCTCTGGATGGAGATGGGGTCCAAAAACTGGGGGATTGACATGAGGTTGGACCCTCTCGTTGTTACTTGTGCCAGCAGTTCCCACATGGGGCTCCTCTTGATTCCTTCCTTCTACCAAAACTCTGAGCCTCTCCTGGCTTTGAGCTAAATTGTTCATCACTTCCATGAATTGTGTTATCTGAGTTCTCATCTCCAGCCTTTCGTTGGCCATCTGGTTTCTGACCTCCGTAAGGTCCTGCTGCATCTGATCCATCTGAATTCCCGGAAGGTTGTTTCTAGTTGGGTACCTGTGTGGCCTGTTGAGAGGAAATACCCGGCGGCGAGCAATAATTCCTGAATATCACAACAGAGGTTAGCAACAACAAAACAAAAACCTACAAAACAAACAGAAGGGTTAGTATGCAATGCAGTTATGCTTATTTGCTCTCAAGGTATCCGGTTTGGCTTTCAGTTTTGACCCTTTCAGACCCTTGAAGATGCTGCTGTTGAAGTTGCTTTTGATGTGAACCCAGATAGAAACCAACACAAATATATTACAAAGGTGAAATAATACAATTTGTTCATTTTACAACACAAACCCTCAAAGGGGTCAAAATACATCACAAAAAACAAAAGTACATGGAAAAGGAACAACAACAAGCAAATGATCAAACTCCAAGGCCAAACTCATCCTCACGAACTTCCTTGAGAAGTGCTTCGGTCACAGGATCAGCCGGATGCTCCATGAGACTTCTAATGAGAAGGTTCCTTGTTGCAACAGCTGCAGTCAACTTCCTGTTCTGACTTTGGTCCTTAGACCTCTTCACTCCAGCTTTGATTTTCAGCTCTGATATTTCCTCCTGGGCTGCTGCCAGGGCTTTTTCCATCTGCTCCATCTTGTCCTGAACTCTCTTGTCTTCTAGAGTACGGGCCTCAGTGATCCGGACCCACCTGGCCTGACTCTCTTTCAAATACAAGTCTGTTCTTGCTCTTTGGAACTGGGCTTCTTTACAAGCATTCTTCAGAATCTGTTCACCAGCTTTGGACTTGTTGATATAATCTCCAGACTTCTCAATTTTAGTCGAGTGTTCCACCCTCAACTTTTCCAACCTCTCAATCTCCCTCACACCTTCACTCCTCTCCCTGAGGGTCTTCTGCAAGGCTTGGGTTAACTTCTCATTTCTTTCTTTCAAGCTTTCAAACTCCTCCAGACTGATAGTGGCAGGGGGTGGTGCTGAAGATGACTCAGGCATGTCTTCTATGGTAAAGGGCATTCCAGAGAATTGGGCCCTGGCATGGGACCACTCATAATATTGGACTGATGCCACATTATTGCACTTCCCCAGAATGGTGATTCCCTTGGTTTGAACATGATCCCAGGCCCAGGCAGCCTGCCTAACAGCAACCAAACTAATCTTGTTCTCACAGTAGAGGGTCTCAACCAAGTCTTGTTCCCTAGGAGTATGAACCAGTGCATAGCCTAATTGCCTTCTGAACAGCAGAGGGTTGTAATTGATACTTCCCTTAACTCCTATTAAGGGCACATTGGGAAAGTGCCCACAGCTGGTGATTATATCTCTGCCCTTGGTGCTCTGAGTACACCATCTGATATCTGCTGAAGTTAGGACAGTGAGTCTTTTAGCCCAGTTGCTTTGCTGATGAGGATTTAGAAATGCATCTGTCCTGGGTAGATGCCTGAGAAGCCAAGCATGGAATAATGGAGCACAAATCCTCACTAATCTTCCCCTCTGCTTCTCATTTCTCTGATGGACTGAGTAATAGAGATCACCCAGTAAAGTTGGCACAGGGTTCTTCAGGATGAACAAGTGGATTGCATTCTTGCTGATGAATCGAGGCTCATCTGCAAACAGCACAATTCCATATACACTTAAGGCCAACAGAGCACAAACAGCTCTCCACTCCCCCAGGGAAGCCTTCAGACTAGCTTGAGAAATCAGGAAGTCAAGATGAAAACCAGGGATCCCAGCTTTAGAGGTCATGTGCTGCTCAATCAAAACAGGCTCCAGATACAAAGCTTTTGCTACCTCTCCATTGCTAGGAAAGACCATTTCAGGGTTGAATGGGATTTCTTTCTTGATAGGCAAACCAACCAAAGATGAGTATTCTTCCAGAAGAGGCCCCAACTGAAAGTCTTGAAAGGTGAAACATCTCAATGGGGGGTCATAGAACTGAATGCAGGTGTGGATCAGGCTCCTCTGAGATGGGTCCAGATCCATAACCATGTCCAGTATATCTCCATAACTTTCCCTGAACAAGGGTATGTGATCTGGAGTGATCAGGGTTTGGACCCTCCTGATGTCTGATAAGTCTGGTTGGAAGAAATGATAGGTGATGTTGCTTTTCTTTGGAGTCATGATGTTGAGGACTGAGTAGGATAAGTGCTGATGAAGATGCTGAGGAGTAGGCCACTGGCTGGCTAGTGCAAGTAACTGAAGTATATGGCTGACAAACTGATGCAAGTGCTGGTGGAGATAGGTCAAAACTGCAGATGGGGTCAAAACCAAAACCAGATGGAGGTGGATACCCTGAAACACAAATAAGCAAATGTCAATATGATGCAATGGGTATGTATGCAAATGAAATGCAAGGGTTTGTGACTGAGCTGGATCTGATTAACTGCCTTGGTATAGATCCATGTGTGTTCAAGAATTCCAGATGGAGGTCTATAAATCCAGTAACCAGGGTGGGGGACTCAAATAAAGAGCCACATGTCCAGGGTTCAGAATCACAAGAACTATCCAACATGGAGCATTCTTAACAAAGTCAAAGTAACAGGGTGTTCTGAGGTCAAGGTACCTGCAAACCTGTAAACAGCCCAACCCCCTCACAGGTGGTGATCTAGAACAAGGATCCTCAGACTTGGATCAGTTATGAGAAGTGTAAACACTTCTAACCCGGAGGTACAGTGTTTACAATAACCATAACAATTCCTCCTCTAATTCACCTCAGTTTCTGAAGGTCAATACTAAAAGGTCATCCAGACTTAGTAGGCTTCCCAGATAGCCCTAGCATTGCAGGAAATCTGCAACACAGAGTTCTCAAGAAGAAACCCATATCTGAACCGTGTTTCATATTCCCGCACCAGACCGAAATGGAATGGGAAAGAATATGATTCACTCTAGCCTAGGTGTCACTCAGGTCCCAGGTATAGGACCTTAACTCTCAATGAAACACCCACCCACCAAAACAAAAACCAGATCCAGCCAGCAACAATGACAGTATGATATATACAAAAGCAATAAAGAAAGCAGTAAAGCAACTGTACATAAAGCAGTAAACAAAAAGAAATATACAAGCACAAATAAGCACATAACACCCCAGTAAACACAAATCAAACAAGCGCTAGGAGGAACCCACAAAAAGAACCAGAAGCCCTGGTTGCAGTATAAGGCTCCCCAGCAGAGTCGCCAAGCTGTCGCTCCCGACAAATGAAAATGGATCAGATGAAGGTACAGACGCGAACGGTCGGCGAGGGGGACAGTGAGAACACACAGCCGTGAACTCACTGGAGATGAATAGAGTCGCCAGCTAGGCATTTTTATCCCGGAGGAAAGGCAATGCTGCATAGACCTAGAAAGAGATGGATAAGACGGTTTGCGAACCAGAGAGACTGAGAAAGGGGGTTGGTTACAACCTGGGAAGGTATTAGCACCCAGATTGTCCGCCGTACTCGACGGGATCCACGCTTAAAAGATTTGTGTTTTAAAGGGGTAGTGTCAGTGCAATCTGTGTGTACAAGGGCTGGCAAAGAATGTACAGGTGTCAGTGTAAAAGAAGTGTGAAGTGCATAAGTGAAGTGTCAGTGTAAGGATGAGAGTATGCTCAAGATCATGAGGCTAAAAGAACGATACTGGAAGGAGGGGGAATATACAGAGACTTTTGTTCGATAACTGTTAAGTTATGCCTACGTATCCTCTCGTGCAATGAGGAAGTCAGAACACCGTAGTTCGACCCAAAGAGACTGAAAGGTAAATTGACTGATGAACTGCTTACTTGCCTATGCTCAAGCGTATGACCTGTCTGGCTCAGGTGCTTACTGTCTTGCATTAGACGGAAGAAGCAAGTTCTCGTTTGTGAGTGAAGATGATGAGAAAAGAATCCCGGAGGAAACGATTATTGTTTGTTTTTGCGTTTTCAGTCTTTTATTGCTTTTTGAAGTTTGTCATAGGATAATGAGCTTAAGTCTAAACCAATGGGTAAGTAAACTCATCACATCTTCCCTCTGATTAGGGGTAATGAGAATACCTTAAGTGTGAAGTCAGATTCTCACACTTAATCACCTTTGGTGTAGGATTAAGATCATTAACCTACTTGTGATTATTTAGATGTTTTTGTGGTTTTTGTTTAGTGTTGAGTAATGAGGTTAAGCCATAATCAAGGATTAAACATACTTATTACACCATCCTAAAAGAAGGATGATAGATGAGAATGTTTAAGTTGAGAAAAACTCCTCAACTTAATCCATGATTAGGGATTAAACTTATGACAAAACAAAGCCTTTATTAAGTGGATTTTATTTAATGATATGATGATGAAGTGAATTTTATGGTTTGTAAGACAACTTGAGGGGGACTTGTCCATTAACACTAGGGTTAGTCCTTCTTAACCACTTAAGGAAGAATTAGAACCCTAATGCAAGGCCCAAGTTACAAGTGTGATGTCTTGATGATTATTAAGTGAATTGATTAAGAGATTTAAACATCTTAAGGGTTCAAGACTTAGGATTAAAGTTATACACTCCATCCTAAGAGAAGGATGCAGGCATAACCCTAATCACAAAGTCTTAAAGCCTTTAGGGTTTAGTCCCTGATTATGAGGTGAGAAGAGAAGACTCAAAGAGAGACACAAAGGTAAAACTATGAGGGGGACTAATCAAAACCCTAATCATTGTCATGCTTGGATGGTCCTAAGGTTTGTGAGGTTTGCAAGAACAATCTTCAATGGAACCACCAGGAAGCAGATGAACAGGATCAAGAGAAGCAAAGTGACTTGCTTCATTCAAGAAGTCAAGTCACTTGAAGAAAGAAAGTGGGAAGGAGAAGAATGAGCAAGCTCAAACTCAAACACATATAAGAATGCAGCAATGGGTGCAAGAGAGATGAAAAGAAGAGTTATGAGAAGTGAAGGCAAATCCACTTCTCAAGTTTACTTACCACCTGCAATGTTAGAAAGAAAATGCAATGCAATGCAAGATGAGATGAAATGATATGATGCTAAGCAAAACCAGAAGCATGTTGATGATGATTATGATGTTATGAGGTGCTGCAAACATGAGGCAAGACATGGAGATGTTCATACAAGATTATGAATGCAAATGATGCAAGTTAAGGAGCATGAACAAGCATGAAAAGTTATGAATCATACAAGACAAATGACATGGCAAATATGAGATGCAATGATCAATGATGCTTTCTACATGTCTTAAGATGTCAAAGGAATCATAAGCATGCACAAAATGCAAAGACAAGTCATGTTATACAAGGAAATGCAAGAAGGATGCAAAAGAAAACCCAAATTAGGGTTTATGAATCAAACATCAAACAAAAACCCAAAACAGAAGCAAAACCCTAAAGTAAAAATGGAAAATGGTACCCAAAGAAACCCTAGACCTATAACAAGCCACTGCCCAAAGGGGAGCTCTCAACTCTCAACCAAACTCAAGATATGAATTTTCTAACTTATTAGGGTTTTTTAGGGTTCTTAACAAAACAAATGCCAAACAATTTGAAAATGCAAGAACAATTCATGGCCTTTTTATCCTAGAAACTACATGCTAAACACAAAACAATGCAAGAAGAATCAATGTCTCAACCTTCTCCAATAGGCAGAAATGATTTTTCAAACTTATGATCAAAATAATGCATAAAAAATGATTTAATTCAATGAAAAATTCTTAAAATGCATCAAGATCAAAAAAGAAATTTGGTTTGAAGGTTGGACAATGTTTCTAAATGTCTTAGAACATTTCATGAATTTTTTTGTAATTTTTAAATACCTAAAAGTATTTTTAATTAATTAATTCCCATTAATCAATTAAAAATAATCTTTTAAATATTTAAAAATACTTTTTTAATGATGAAAAATAAAATAAAAATATTTTTGGGTCTTAAAAATTAATAAAACTTTAAAGAAAAAGTTTCATAATTTTTAAGGATTTTTTTGCTATTTTAAAATAAATGTGCAAATTAAATGAAAAGAAAATGAATAAAAATTAAATAAAACTGAAGTATGCACAATGGAAGGCTGAGATTGATCCAGAGTTTGAAAAGGTTGACTGCGCGCTTCATCCAAGGGTCTCAGTTCAAACAGGCTTAATTTTAATTAACTAAATAAATAAAGCTGATTAGGGTTTAATGAACGAATCTGGGCCCTTGATCACGCGCGGGAATGGACCAAGTCAACCCATCCAACGCTCACCATTCAAACGCTCATTAATTACAGGGATTTGCCCTAATGACTTTCAGGTGGCCGGAGAGGACCTTCGGTCGTCTTCTCCGGCCAGCATCTCACCTGAGAAACCTCCAAATCACTCAAATCGTAACTAAAATGAAAACTAAACACAAAGAAATGGACCCCATGATCTCCTGAATCAAAACCCTAACCCCAAACAAATTTATTCTTCATCAATCACATGAATCGAAAGCAAACATTTTTAGGGCAAACCAGCTTCAGAGTCAAATTAAATGCTCAAATCACAACCATTTTCAAAACCAATGGTACCAGGATGATCAGCAGGACATGAAGAACAAGTTTGTAACAAGAAAAACAACTTCTGGAAAAAATAAATTTCAGGTTACCTGAGATTCGAAGCTTTCAGTTTAGGAACTTTTTGGCCACCTTTCTTTGTGCAAGCTGCTCCACTTGGTCCCCAGAAGATGTTTGAATGCTCAAATGGAGTTTAAGTTGGCTTGATGATGAGTTTCGAAAGCTCCTGCTTCAGTTCAGTCAAAAATGGCAATGGAGATTCTGGCACTTTCAGGTCATGGTGAATGAAGGTTTGAGGTCCTGATGATGAATGGAGAAGGTTTGTGGTGTTTGTTTGTGTGTTTGTGAGCTAGGATGAGAGTTTCGAATGAAACTGCAAAATGGAGTGAGAAATGGCTATGGAGTAATCTGGCTGTTTCAGGCTTGTGCTTTGGATGGTTTCTACTCAGTGATACATGGTGAGTTGAATGGAGGAAAAAGTTTGAGTGTTTTGTGGCTGTGGAGAGGAATTCGAAGGCTTTTGCAATGTGAAGGGATTTTGTGAATGTGGTGAATGTGTTGGTTTCAGCCTTGTTCCTTCTTATGTTTTGCTTGCAAATTGTCCACATGACTCTCTCTCATTGGTCAGTTGATTTGACATGCCCTTTATTGATTGGGATGTTTACTTTTGCAAAATGTCAACTTGGTTGTAAGAGAGGCATGGGCTTGGTTCTAGGCTAGCATAAGTACATGGACTGGCGCAGCATGGCATGGAGAGAAGCTAGGGCTGGTTCAGCATCCAAGAAATCAAGTGGGTGAGATGTGATGATAGTTTTTGCAAGTTGCTTGCTTTATGGTTCACATGTGAAGATCTTGTTCCAAAAGTCATGAAACATGAGCAATGCCTAGTTCATTCTGAATTTTAGGACTTAGAGAATGTTTATGTGAAGGTTTGATACCAATTAGAAGCTGCAATTTGACTTGGTGCATGATTTTGCAAGTTTCCCATTTGGTGCATGTCTTGAAATTTAGTGATTTTTGCCAACTTTGATGCACCATAACTTTTGATCCAAAATGAATTAGGTCATGTTCTTGTACTTTTTGAAAAGGGAAAGATGAGATCTACAACTTTCATGACCAAAGTTTTTCCATTTGAAGCCTTTTTGGATCAAGAATCAAGGCCTGAAAAATGACATAAAATGATGCATTCTTGAAAAGTCAACTATGCCCAAAAAGTCAACATTTGCAAAAACCCTAAATTATTGATTTCTATGAACTTCAACCTTCTTCCATGATCAAATAAAGATCATATACACTCAAAATGATGAAGATCACCCATTGGTTGGGTTATTGGGGGCCTCAGATGCCCTGATTTTACACTGACTTGTCTGAAAAGTCAAACCTTGATCAGATGACTTCCCCATGGAATTTCTTCATGAAAATTGATATGCATACTCCCTATACCATATAGAGATCAATGGAAACAAGAATGACCAAAAAATTTGGAGTTATGGCCTCTGAAACCAAAACCCTAATTTTCAGTCAACTGTGCAGTTCATCCTGGCTCTGCATCCACTCAAACCCTCGTTCTTGTGATTCCACTGCAATTTTGACTTTGAGGAGATGAAATATGATATAGGAACACACATGGACCACTTTGAATTGATTGGTAGCCTTTGGAGTGCCTCAAGAAGCTCTGGGATTGCTCAGATCACAAACCCTAGGTGCAGATGCCTTGAAAACTATCCAGTGAATCAAAAAAATGAGATGTGAGATGATATGTTTGTGTTTATGCATATGAGAATGATCACAAGCCATGGTGTGAATGGGTGAGGGCAAATTTGGGGTGTTTACAATAGTCAAACCATTGACTAAACCCTACATTATGCTCCCTTGTGCCCTGGGCTTCATCTCTTGTGGGCCTGCATTCGGATTTTTACCAGCACCCCCTTTTTATTGATTTCTTCAGCCCATTTAGTTGTTCTATTTAATTTTTATTTCTAATTTCCTTATTTATTTTTCTTATCTTTATTTTTTTTATTGATTTATTTCTACTTCTTTTTCATAAACACTCTAAAAATACAAAAAGAGACATTTTATATTAATTATTTATTTATATAATTTATTTATTTCGATTAATTGATTTATTAGATAATTTTTTAATTCTATATAAGTTAGTTAGTTAATTAATTGCCTCTTGATCAGTTTTACATGTATGGTGCTTGATTATATTTCTTGCCCACTATTTAATTGATTGATGATAATGTATAATTTGTATAAACGTGAATGTTGCTCTCGTATTTCAACCATAATTCGTCAAGTAAATAATAATAAACATGATCACCTTAAGAATGATCATTTCAAAAGACAATTTAATTTCTTGGTCCAACGCCAAGTAAATATTTCTACACACTTACCCATACGCCTACACTTCACACACACATAAGTCGGTCATCTTTATGATCGCCATCTACACGACTTTACGCGCCACAATTTATCAAGTCTCTAATAACAAAATAATGAAAGAACTGAATTCTGGAGTCTAGCATTCCACGGGTTCTTGAATGGATCATTCCTGAGGCTAGCCCCACGGGACGTGATTTATTCGCCCTTTCTTTCCTAAAATACCAAACATTCAAATTATCTTCATAATAAAAATACGAAAGAACTGAATTCTGGAGTCTAGCATTCCACATAATTCTTGAATGAATCATTCCTGAGGCCCGCCCCACAGGACGTGGTTCATTCACTCTTTCGTACTTAAAATACTTAAAACATTCAACTTCCTTCGAAAAGATGACACATGATTCATCTCCATAGGAAAGATGTTTCTCCTGTTCCCATAAACAAATCAATTTTATCAAACAATTTTTCTCAAGGAAGAATGTGGCAATCACTTGTTGATCATATATCCAAGAGTGAAGCTTTTTCCCCTTCTATTTTTCCCCTTAAATGTTTGTGGTGGAATAGGCGAGATATCTCCCTTAAAGATGACGACTTTTCTCTTTCTTTCAAATCCAAACTTAAAACACACCCAACAAATAATCAAATCATTTTCCATATTAATTAAACGGAGGAACTGAATTTTGGAGTCTAGCATTCCACATAATTCTTGAATGAATCATTCCCGAGGCCAGGCCCCCACGGGACGTGATTCATTCGCCCTTTCGTATTTCAAGACACCTAATTACATATTAAATAACGAAAGAACTGAATTATGGAATCTAGCATTCCACGGGTTCTTGAATGAATCATTCTTGAGGCTAGCCCCACAAGACGTGATTCATTCTCCCTTTCGTCTTAAAACACCTTAAATAAGATCAAACTCGTTCTCTAAACGAGCATTGCTTAAGCTCTTTCGATCTCACAAACAAGCTAGCGCTTAGGCATCCTATCGCGAACAGATTAGCCAACACTTAGCAATTAGAAAGCGTTTTTAACAATTGTTCATTAAAAACACCAACAAACCGTAGTGGCACGAACTACGAAGCTCTGAGTTTCCCATTGCACAAGGGAATACGTAGGCACAGGGATTTTAAACCTTCACGAGCACAATAATAAAAAAATTAATTATTTCTCAGTCATAAAACACCCTAATAAAAAACTAACCATTTTTCTCCATAACAATAATAATAATTAAGATATTCATTTCCCTTAAAACAAACATCTTAACAAACCATTTAGAAGACAAATACATAAATCAACATATAATCGCATAGTTATACTAAGAGGTTCCCGTTGAGTACAACAGACATGAGGGGTGCTAATACCTTCCCCTTGCGTAACCGACTCCCAAACTTAGAATTTGGTTCCGTTGACCATTTCTTATCCTATTTAGGTTGTATCTATATATCCCTTCTCTTTAGTTAGAATAATTAGGTGGCGACTTTGTTGTTCTTTCCGCGTCCATCGCGACGATCGTATTTTTCGAGGTACGACAACAAGTTCTTACATTGAGAGTGAAGGAGATGAGAAAAGAAGTTCTTATTACCATATTCCTAGATATAATAAGTAATAAGTTCACCAAGAATGAATAAGACCCTCAAACTTGTTTCCAAAGATTAGGATTTAAATTCACTAACTTGTTTAGAATTATTAAGTGTTTTTGTGAATTAAATAAAGAAGTGTTTTTTATGGTTTTCTTTGTGAAGATAGTCATATGATTGAACTTATGCATCATGCTAGACAAGCTTGTACCACTATCAAGATGGGGTGAGTACAAGTGCCTCATGGAATAAGGCCATGTATAAAAGACTAACTTCAACCTTTATTAAAGTGTTTTTAGGTTTTTGTATGAAGATGAAAAGAGAAAAAACCAAAGGAGCAAAGGTAAACAACTAAGGGGGACTAATCAAGACCTAATGTTGTCATGCAAGGGATGATACTAGGTTAGTGAGGTATCAATTATAAAGAAGATAAGGAAAGAAGAAGAAGACAAGAAGAAGACAAGAAGAAGAAAGGAAGAAAATCAACTTACTTCACTTGAAGAAGTTAAGTTGTTCTCTAAAAGGGGATGGAGAGAAGCTATACAAGTGATGTCCTAGGCACATCTCAGCTACAAGTAAAGGAAGTTAAAGACAAATATGAAGGAATAAGTTGTGTGTGAGATGCCCTCCCACACACATCACTTACCACAAACCCCCTGCAAAGGTTAGAAGTATTCACAAATGATGGGAGAAATTCAAACAAGTATAAGACATGTAAGAAACAAACTCTAAGCAAAGCAAACCAACAAAGTCAGAACTTGAAGGTCAAGAAAGAACTCTAAGGTTAGTAATTCAATGTTAATCAAAAGGAAGTGGGAGAAATCCTAAAACAAACAAACAAGGCACTAAGGAAAAGTGAGATGAGGACATGAGATTAGAAGTATCAAACAAGTCAAACATGAACGAAAATCATGAAAGTCAGAACCCTATCATGGTAAAGAGGTGTCTAAGAAGAAGTTAGAAGAATCACTCGAGGCATACAATCACATGTGAAATCAAATGGGAGAAGTATGAAGAGGTTAGAAGTGTGTGGAAGCATACTTGTGCAAGTGAAATGTAATGGGCAAACAACATAAAACAAGGCAAGGTAAAACTTCCATACAAAATCCAGAAGTCTCTTAACCTGTTAGAAATCACAAAAACAAACCATAGGAGTTGGCACAAGTTCCCTCCTATCCTTACAAGTAAACATTGATCACATAAGCATCAAACTAAGACATGGTAAGAGCAAAATTCAACAAATATCAAACAAGTCCTAAAAATTCCACAACCAAGCAACAAGAAACTTCATTCATGGAAAAACAACATACCTAGGTCACATGGCAAAAAAAAGAAGCAAACCATATCAAACAATGGCTCAAAGATCACCTAGGGTTTCACTTACTTCAACTTCAAACAACAAATCAAAATATGCTCAAACAAACACTAAAAATCATGGTAAAATTCTCTAACATACCTCAACATGTCATTAAACCAAAACAAAAATAATCAACATCATATATATCACCAATCTCAAAATGGAAATTGAACAATCTAAGGTGTGCAAATAAGAAAGCCAAATAAAAGAAATTAGTTCCAAAATTAATTCAGAAAAGAAAAATAATGAAAAATAAAAAATAAAAAAATGGAAAATTAGGGAAAACTCAAATGATATCACACAAATATTTTTGTAATTTTTGAAATGAATTACTATTCTTACAAATAAAATGAAACAATAAAATGAAAAGAAATAAAAGAGAGGGAGGTATGAACAGCAAGGTAAATCATGTTATAAACCAAACTGGGCTTAAAAGAGGGGGTGAGATTAGAAAGCAGAGGCCCGTGACCAAAACACGCAAACTATAACAATTATAGTGGAACTCATTAAATCTCAGGATCAATCAAGGCCATAGGACGGATCTGACGCACATAGTAAGGTCAACATAAACGCACAAGTCAAACAATCAGTGAATTACACACACGCGCATACAATAACTATGGTAGACTAGCCAAGACAAACATTAATTTAGAAACAGAAAGCACGTGCATGGGAGGGTGGAATTTTAATGTGTTGTCCTCATGACAACCATTTAGATCATAAATGAAAGGCCATGATTATTTCTTCCTCACTCCACCTGCATTCAAACAACTTCATACAAAATGCAGAATTCGATGGCCGGAGCTAGGGCTCCGGCACTGGAAAATTCAAACAATGAACAAAACCATATAGAAATCCACAAAAACCTCCAGATCACAAGATTAAAGCATGGTGAATACAAATCCAGTCTCAGAATTCAAAAAATATCAACACATCTTACAGATCGAAGGAAATAATTATGCACATCAAAACTTTGATTCATCATGCATCCTCATTTCTAAACCAAAATCAAAACTAAATACATCACAATGATCAGTGGATCTCAACAAGCATAATGCACACAAGAAAAACACATTCTAGATCCATGAATTTCAAGTCATACCTGAATCTGAAAAGAACTTGAAATAAGACAAACGATCATTCCAAAAGCTGCAGATCAACTGGATTTGATCTCCTCTTGCAAAATATATTCAAGATGAAGCTTGAGAAGGCTTGGATATGAAGATTCAAATTTTTTTGCTCTGAACTGCACCTCCAAGATTCTTCACCTTAAGCTCCAATCAATGGCTGAATAATGATCCTTGTGACTTGAGGCTGAAGAATATGTGGAACAAAGATGCAATGTGTGCTTGGAGAGAGATATTCAAAGAGAAATGAAAACTTGCAAGAAGATTTAAAAATGAGAAATGAGAGAGGTTAGGGCTGTGTAATTTGTGTGTTTCTCTTATATATATCATGCCTTCTTTACACTGATTAGGGTTTTGGAGTGAGTGTGTGCAAGGAATGTGTGTTTCCACTCAATTTGCAATTTTGAATGAAAAGTGTGACCATGTGGTTTGTGCATGAAAATACGTTCATATGTGCACAAGATGATTCCCTAATCACCCTTAGATTGATTTTGAGGCTTTACATCCCTTGGATCAAGCATTGTGTGATATTTTGCAAGAATGCATTTTGTGTTATACATCACTTGTCACCCATGAATTTTTGTGATTATTTGAGCAAACATGTTTATTTTGGATTGTGCTTGAACATAGTAATCACCATTGGTCCATAAAATTCCTTGGAAATGAGATGTCAATGTTTTTGCAATTGGTCCAACTTGGAAAAAATATGGTATAAACCCTAAAATACACCAACTTCTTTTGGCCATATCTTGAGTTCTACATATGCTATGATCAAGTTTTTGGACTTTTTGGAAAGGGGAGAGGATTACCTACAAGTTTAATGTTTGAAGAAAAATCATTTGAAGTCATTTTGGCCATGAAAGAATTGATTGAAGATTAGGGCAAAATTTACCAAAAATAGTAAGTTTCCATACAAACCACTTTCCAATTTCGGCAAATTCTTTCCAAACCTTTGATTCTTGATTCTTGTGGTCACCAAAGGCAATATTTGCCCTCAATAGGATCTCTAAGCTTGAAAATCATGATTGGAACCTTAGAAAACCAATGGTTGACCTTTGTTTGGCACACTTGACCTCTTTCTTCATTTGCAAGCAACTGATCAAATGCCTGACCTCCTCAATGAGTTTTTGCATCAAACTTCACCCATAGGACTTATACATTATATAAAAGCCTTTGACCACAAGAATTGGTCAAAATCTACGAGAATTCCTTGATCTTAAGCAAAACCCTAATTAGGGTTTGTCTGTGTAGGGGAAAGTTGCATTCATGAACTCCTGATGGTACTTCACCCTTCTAGGGTCTTGAGGGTGACATTGAGCTTGTATAAGGTGTGAGGAGACATTGTGAGCTTCTTATAAGATCACTTGGATCTTGGCTTGACTTTGGATAATCATGACTTGCCAGATGATTGACCATATGCCCTATGCTTGCAACTATGAATGCTTATGCCTCATCTTTCTATGCCAAATGCTAGGGTATAAAAGCTACATGTTATGATTATGATATGCAAGATGAGATGAAAAAAAGAGGGAAAATTTGGGGTGTTACAACTTCCCCTATTCAAGCAACCGTTAATCTAAAAAGGACAAAAGCATCGGTTGTCGGCCGTTCGAGATGAACTGTGGTTGAATACCAAAAGAACCGAAAATTTGCACCCTGTTGGAGAAAGAAATGGGAAATAAACCAAACCAAAGAGAACAACTGCCTAAAAACCATGACGTGGTGGAAAATAAACTCAGTAACCAAGAAGAAATGTCTTTTAAACAACGCCAGCCGACTATTGGCTTGCCACAGCGACGATGGACTTTGGAAAAAATGATTCATTATGAATCCTACACTTGTAAACGTTTCTCAATGGTGCACTTAAGTTTATGGGATAGACATGCACTAATCAGGGACCCGTATCTGGAAATACGCTGTAACGACTCCGATTAGAATTTGTATCTTAATATGCGCTTACGATTCTCTTCACCTAAGGATCTCTCCTGGGAGAATTCACATCTGGAAATGCGCTGTTACAATTCTCTGCACTGCTTCGACAATATAACCCACTGTCAGGATCTCGCCTGTGTTGCGTTGAAATGAGGTTGAATTGAATAGAGTCACCAACTAGGCATTTTTATCCCGAAGGAAACGTAATGATGCATAAACCTGGAAATAGATGGATAAGACGGTTGCGAACCAGAGAAACTGAGAAAGGGGGTTAATTACGACCTGGGAAGGTATTAGCACCCATATCGTCTGTCGTACTCGACGGGATCCACGCTTACAAGATTGTGTCTAAAAGGGGCAGGTGTATGTGCTATCTGTGTGCAAAAGCTAAGGAAAGAAAATACAGGTGTCAGTGCAAAAGGTGAATTGCTCAGGAACTGAGGCTTAGAAAAGAATGCTGAAAGAGGGGGATGACAAAAAGACTTTTGTTCGATAACTGTTAAGTTATGCCTACGTATCCTCTCGTGCAATGAGGAAGTCAGAACACCGTAGTTTGACTCAAAGAGACTGAAAATGACTTTGACTATGAACTGCTTACTTGTCTATGCTCAAGTGTATGACTCTTCTGGCTTGAGTGCTAACAGTCTTGCATTAGACGAAAGAAGCAAGTTCTCGTGTGTGAATGAGTGTGATGAGAAAAGAATCCCGAAGGAGACGATTATTGTTTGTTTTTGTGTTTTCATTTTTTTATTATTTTTGGTGTTTTTCATAGGATTATGAGCTTAAGCCTAAATCAAGGGTTTTAGACTCATTATATCCTCTCTGATCATAGATAATGAGCATACTTAAGTGTGAGATAAGCATCTCAACTTAATTACCATGATGATGTAGGATTAAGATCATTAACCTACTTGTGATTAATTAAATGTTTTTGGGTTTTTATTTAGTGTTAAGTAATGAATTTAATCTCTAATCACAGATTAGTGAACTCATTACACCATCCTAATAGAAGGATGATAGATGAGAACACTTAAGCTGAGGAAGATACCTCAACTTAATCCATGGTTAGGGATTAAATTAATTACATAACAAGCCTTTATTAAGTGGATTTTAAGTAAGGGATGAGATTAAGAAGTGGATTTTATGATTTGTAAGACAACTTGAGGGGGACTTGTCCATTAAACAGTAGGGTTAGTCCCTCTTAACCATAAGGAAGAGATAGAACCCTAATGTAAGGCCCAAGTTATAAGATAAAGTCTTAGTGATTATTAATGTGTTTTTATTAAGAGGTGTAAACAAATTAAAGGTTTAACACTAAGGATTAAAGTTATACACTCCATCCTAAGATAAGGATGCATGCATAACCCTAATTCCAAAGTCCTAAAGCTTTAAGAGTTTAGCCTCGGATTAAGAGATGAGAAGAGAGACTCAAGGAGACTCAAAGGTAAAAGACTAGGAGGGACTATACAAAACCCTAAAAATTATCATGTTTGGATATCCTATGGTTTGTGAGGCTTAAGAGAAAGGATATTCAAGGCCACCAAGGAAGAAGCAGGTGAAAAGAGAAGGAGAAAGAAGAATAGGTTACTTACTTCCTGAAGAAGATAAGTAACCTAAAAGGAAAAAATTAATAAGGAGAGAACATAAGTGAAGCAAGTTCACTTCAAAGACAAATAAGAATGCAAATGCAAAGGAAATAAGAGGTGGGAGGTGAAGGCAATTCCACCTCCCAGATAACTTACCAAAAGTACCTGAAATATTAGTATGAATACATAAGGAATGAAATGAAAAGAAATAAGACAAATGAAGGTGCAAAGACCAAAGTCAGAAATTAATATGCAATGTAAATGGCATATGAGATTATGCAAAGTCATACAAGATGCATATGAATGATCATACAAGGATGATATGCAATGGAAGCATGTTTAGAAGCATGAAAACACATGGATGTTCATGAAATGTAATGGATGCAAAGCATAGCAAGTTAATGAAGAAATGATTAATCAATGTTTCAAACATGTCTTAATATGTCTAAGATGACATACAAAAGAATGGAATGGCATGGCAAGTTCATAAGTTCATGATATGCAAAGAAGAATGCAAATGAAAATGCAAAATTAGGGTTTTAAGACAACATGAGAGGCATATGACCAAAACAGAAGCATACTTCATGACAAAAAATTGAAATTGAGCTCCAATAAACCCCAATCCCATATAAGATCACACACCAAAGGAGAAAGTCAGAAGCCAATCCTAGGCAAAGTTATGAAATTTCTAAGTTAACTAGGGTCTTTGGGTACTTTTAAAGGGAAAATGCAAATCAAATTGAAAATGCAAGATAAAAATATGAGATAAATAACCTAGAAACTATATGCAATATGTGAAACAATTCAAAAAGAATCAAGTTCAAACTCATCATGGTTAGGCAGAAATGAATTTTTCAAGTTAGGGTTATAAAATGTGATTTTTAAGAACCCTAATTCAAAGAAAATTGTGAGAATGTGATCAAACCTAAAACGAAATTTGTATTGTGAGTTTGAAAATGTTTAAGAATGCTTAATTATTTTTTTGGTTATTTTTAGAAACCTAAATGCATATTTAATTAATTATAATCAATTAATTAATTAAATAAGACATTTAAATATTTTAAAAATACTTTTTAAATGCAAAAAATAAAATAAAAATAATTTTTAGGTTAAGAAAAATATTTAAAACAGAAATGCAAAGTTTGAGATTTATTTTGATGATTTTTTCTATGTTAAATAAATTATGGAAATAAATGCAATAAAAATGAAATTAGAAACAAAATAAAAGAAAGTATGATGATCTGATGGCCAGGATTTGAACTGGGGGAAAAGGTGTTGACTGCGCGTGCAATCATAGGGTCAGGATTCAAACTGAGTTAATTTTAATTAATTAAACCTAATTAACTAATTAATTATGAATTAAGTTAATGATGCAATCTGGACCACTCAAACACGCGCTAACCCTAAGATCCAAAGGACCAGGTTCAAACTGGCTGATAAACCCTAATTAGAACCCTAACCACTCTCAGGTGACCGGAGCAAGCTCCGATCATCTTCTCCGGTCACTCATCCACCCAACTCCCTCAAAACCCCATAAAAACTCATCAAACTCTCCAGAAATGACCAATGAACAACATTAAACATGAATCCAACAACAAACAACATTTATATTCCACAAAAATCATGAATCAAAGCAAAACGGAAAAATACACAAAACTTTCAGAAGTTAAATACATGCTTGATACTCAACCATTTTCAAAAGTAAAGACATCAGCATGATCAGGGAAGCATGTAGATTGATATTGTAACTTAAAAAAAGAGTTCTGGAAAAAAAGTTCTTGATGATACCTGAGATGAAGCTTTCTCAATCTGAGCTTTCTGGACCTTTCCTTGGTGCAAATCAACTCCAATGGACCTCCTGAGGATGCTGTGATGCTTAGAACAAGTTTATGGTGGCTGGTTTATGAGTTTCAGTTCTGAATATGCAGAAATCGTGTTTTTGTTTTGGAAGCTTTTATGGCAAAATGAAGGGTGGTTTGTGTTCCTTATGTTATTTGGAGATGATTGGTGAAATTTGTTTTGAGGTTTGTGGCTTGTGTGATCAGATTCGAAGAGATGAAAGTTTTTTGGGATTTTTTTGGAACTCAGCTTGCGTGAAGTTTCAGGCTCCAAGCTTATGTGAAATGAGCTCCTTGATGTCCACATAAGTCATGCTGATTGGCCAGAGAGTGGTTGTGGCACAGGCTGATTGGTATGGCTTGTTTTACAAAAAAGTCAAAAGTTGTGGTACCAAAAGTATGGGCTGAGTCAGAGATGGTTTTGAGGGGTGTCCTGCCTCAGCCAGCTTCAAGGAGAACCATGGGATGGTTTGGGATGATCTGCAGCCTTTAATTCAAGTGTTTGCAAGCTTTATGCATAATTGCCATTTTGAGATTTCTTGTGAATCAAGCCATGAAATCCATGCATTCTTGGGCCAATTGTGATGTTTTGAAGTTGCTTTGACATGTCATGGTACATAGAAGTTGATTAGAGGTCATGCAATGGCTTAGAACTTGAATTTGCAAAATTCCCTCTTTGGTGCACACTTGAAAATTATAGGATTTTTTCCAACTTTGAAAGGCCATATCTTGAGTTCTAGGATGAATCAAGACATGTTCTTGTACTTTTTGAAAATGGGAAGACATAATCTACAACTTTCATGCCCAAGAATTTTTCATTTGAAGCATTTTTGGTCATGAAAGAATTGGTTGAATATCTTTCCCAAAATGGAAAGTTTCCATTACAAGTCATTTCCAAAAACAGCAAGTTTGCATTTGGCTTGAAATCCTTCAATCTTGTGAACTTATAACCACTTATAAGATCAAATAAAGATCATAGAGACTCAAAATGATGAATGTGACCCTTTGGTACCCTTGAGGGAGCCCTCAGATGCCCTGATTTTGACTTTACTTGCTCAAGAAGTTACCCAATGATCAGATGACTTCCATAGTGAATTTATTCATCAAACTTGGTACACATGATCCTTATAATATATTGAGACCATTTGAAATAAGAATGACCAAAAAATTTGGGATTAAGGCCTCTGAAACCAAAACCCTAATTTTAGGTCATTTGTGCAGGAAATCTTCAGTCTGCCTCTATGCCTTTGTTATGCTTTGTGATCCTTTGAATTTCATGAACTTTGGGGAGCATATTATGATCATGGAACACACATGGACCCTCTTGGAAAGCTTCAAGACCATTGGGATGGCTCAGATCACTTCTTGGATTGCTCAGATCACAAACTCTAGAAGATGAAATGAACTATGATATGCTTATGCTAACGCAAAAATGAAACATCACAAGCCATGGTGTGAGAAAAAGTGAGGGAAAATTTGGGGTGTTTACAGCTGCCCCTATTCAAGCATGAGTTAGCTGTGTAGGATGTAAGCGCCTGGCTTAACAGACAAACAAGATAACTTGTGGTTGAATACCAAAGACAGTCCGAAATTTGCACTCGCTGGGGAGAAGAAGAAAATGGATGTTAATTGTAAAATATATTATAGTATGAGTATCAAATGAAAGCGTTGGAGGACGACTACTGGGGACGATCATCGTGCTGGGAAATAAAGAAACCGCGACGGGAACGGTCATCGGGTAAAATTCTCTAGGGATTAAAGGGATAAGGGAAATACTGACGGGGACGACCATCAGGTTGAAAGGTAAAGTAAACAACGATGGGGACGACCATCGGGTAAAACTTGATGAAGGACAATCATCAGGAAAAGGAAAAGGGACCCCGACTGGGACGGCCAGTGGGTTAAAGAATAAATGAGATATTGTTGAAGGACGAGCACCTAGCAGGGGACGGCTGCTCTTTATCTCGACATAGGACGAATGCCTGATAGAAAAGGTCAACGATGGGGACGGCCATCAGATAAACATGATGAAGGACGATCATCAATAGGTGAAGGACGATCACCTAGCAGGGTACGACTATTCTTGGGGATTATCGCGACATAGGACGAATGCCGGATAACAAGATCAACGACGGGGACGGCCATCGGATAAATGATGAGGGACGGTCATCATAAGGTGAAGGACGATCACCTAGCAGGGGACGGCTGCTGAAAATATCACGACATATGACGAATGTCGGATAGACAGTTCCAACAATGGGGGTTCCACTAGGGAAAGGATGAGGGACGATCATCCAAAGGTGAAGGGCAATCACTTGGCAGGGGACGGCTGCCGAAAGTATCACGACACAGGAAGAATGTCGGATAGAGAAAGTTGTTTTGCCTTTGTGGGGTTGTAAACACGGACGAGTGCTTACGCTTTAGAATAAAAGGTATAAGTGTTTGATAGTGTGTATAGATCAAAGATGCGGACGAGCATCCTTAGTACCATGATACAAACGAGTATCGGTAGAAACAAATGCTGACACGTGCTTAAGGGTGATGATACGGACGAGTATCAATCGGTTAAGCAAAGAACACAGACGAGTGTTGAATCTGCTGAGGGGTGATATATACAAGATACACACGAGTATCGAAGACTCCTGTATAAGTATGTACAAGTATTGATTTTCTGGGGAAATATGTGCAAGACACGGACGAGTGCCAAAAGATTGAGCAAGGGACACAGACAGGTGTTTGACCTTCTGGGGAAGTATGACACGGTCAAATGTCAAAAGGAGTATGTACAAGTTACGAACAAGTGTTTGAGAATTCTGTATAAGGACTTATGGAGACTTCACTGGGGAAAGGTTACACGGACGAGTGTCGAAAAGGGCATGTATAAATATGAACAACCATTTGTATTGAGAATGCATAAGGTATTCTGGCTTTGTCTGCGGGGGATGAGCTTTATATATTGTTGGTGAAGTGATTTTGTATTTACAGGTGACTGGCTCGAACCTGGCTTATGATCATGCAAATGTTTGATTTTTTCCGTAATGCTCCGTATTAGACAGAATGATACGCTTAGTTTGGGGAAAATGATATGAATGCTATGATTATGCAAATGAGAAAACCGATCCGAAATCTGGATCCTGCATGGATAAAGATCTCTGGTCCATCTGTCTGGAGGGAGAACTCCGCTGGGGATTAAGAAGTTTCAGCAACTCCGTTGGGGATGTATTTCATGTATTGCTCTACTGGGGAGAGAATGGCAACTCTGTGGGGAAGCAATTCCACCGACTCTGCTGAGGATGAGGTAAAAATCCTAGCAACTCTGATGGGGAATAGAAAGTTCTTGACCACTTTGCTGGGGAACAGCCGTCGGGCATTGCTCGGGAGATCCTGCTCAGGGAAGAGATGACTTCTGAGAAGTAATCTGCCGGGGATTGATGAATTCCTCGAGGGATCCTCTGGGGGGATAAAAACTTCGCGAGGAAATACTTCTTGTCAAAGAGTCCTGCTGATGATGTGATTGCTGGCTTGGCTGGGGATATAATGCCTGATATGCCCCATGTTGTGAAATGGCCTGCCTTGAGTACCTGTAACCTGTTAAGACAAAGGAAAACGCACAAGTGTCACGAGATATTGTAACGCCCCGATTCGATTTTCCCATTTTTGTTGGAGTATTTTATTAATATGATAATTTTTTTATTTGTGAAATTATCGTGGTGATATTTGATGTTGATGAATTAATGTGATGATATGTCATGTTGTGAGATTTTACCGTTTTATGAATTTCCGGGTAAAAATTGGATAGGAGGATATTTTAGACTTTTGTTAATTAGTGATAAGTTAGAATTAGTAGAATTGGTATTTTTGTGAGAGAAATGATATTTGGTTGGAGAGAGTAGAAAATAGAAAGAAAATATAAGAGAGTGAGAAAGAGTATAAGTTGGTAAGAAGAGAAAGAAAAGATAGAAAGAAAAAGAGAAGAAAGAAAAGGAGAGAAGAGAAAAAGAAGAGAAAAGAGGGAAAGTTGGAAAAGCTTCAAGATTGCTCCAAGGAATCAGAATAATCGGGTAAGGGTGATAAGCATTGTTATCTTAATATTGTGTATGATTATGTATGCGTTTGTTTGGTTGAGTTTTGGTTTTAATGGAAGTTTAGAGAAGATGAATAGTTAGGGTTTGAGAGAAAATGTGAGAAATTTATGGATTAATCGGTTGGAAATCGTTATAGCCGAAGTATGATGTTAGATATATGTGGTTGATCATGTTTGTATGAGTTTAGAGGAGTTTTGGAGTGGTTAAGGTTGACTGTTCGCAACTGGTATTTTTCTGGAAATAGCAGCTGGTATTTTTCTGGTATTTTTCCGAAGTATGATGTTAGATATATGTAATTTTTAGCCGACTTTTACCCGAATTTTTCGATAAAGCGTAATTATGTTAATTATGTAATTGTGGGTTTGATTGTTGTGTTGTGGCCATTTGGCAAGTAAATACATTGCTTAAATTAAATGCGAATGTATGCTAATTGTATGAGATGAATGCATAACTATATTGTGAATATGTATGCATTTTCAAGAATGTTGTGTGGCATTTTGCATGTAAGCATAATGTATGCATTCTTGTGTTGTGGGATTCTTTGTGAATCCGTTGTAGCATCGTGTGCTCATGTGGAGTGTGAGCGATGACTACAACAAGATCGTATGCCCATGTGGGGTGTGAGCGATCGGATTGTGTGCCCATGTGGGGTGTGAGCAATCCAAAAAAATCGTGTGCCCGTGTAGGGTGTGAGCGATGGTTGATTTATTCACATTGATTGTGTGCCCGCGTGGGGTGTGAGCAATCGGATTGTGTGCCTGTGTGGGGTGTGAGCAATCCATAAACATTGTGTGCCCATGTGGGGTGTGAGCAATGGGGAACATCGTGTGCCCGACGGGGAGTTACTTTAGGGTACAAGCGATGATTCCATTTGGTTCCTGAGAGAACTTGCTGAAATGTTGAGTCGGTACCGCATTTGCATCTGCATAGAGTCATGTTTCGGTCTCTATGAGTTGCATTTTTATCATTTTAATTATGATATGCAGAAATAAACATGAATGTGTAAATGTTTATTTGGAGTATTATGGAGATGATAGTATGTGTGATGAAACATACTTGTTGGTATATATGCATGTTTGATATATGTATATGTATGTGATTTATAGAATTGTAATATATATGTGTGATAAAACATAGCTAGACGTATGTTTATGCGGAATGAATATAATTGAGGAATAAACATAAGTGATGTAAGTTTATGTGAATTGGTGCACGATGAACATGCTTGAATTGTGTATGTACATGTTGCGATGTGTATAGGTGATGAGGAATGAAATGTGTGGTGAGAATATGCTTTATGTGCATTTTATATATGTTGAGATATATAATTATATGCAATATTATTATGATAATGTTTCTCACCCTTCTGTTGTTTTATGATGCTCTATGAGGCATTGCAGAGTAGATTGTTGGATGATATTTTTATGAAGCTCGTCTTCTTCTTTTTGGTCGGTCGGCTCTGATATGTAGCACCAGGTAGCTAGGGTCGGCTTGATGCCTTTTATGAATACATTTGTATATGTATTTTGATTGTGAAATGTTTTATGTAAACATGGAGTATTTTGGTGATTCAAACTTGCAGATATATTTATGATAAGTATATAAGTTTGAAATTGTTATGTTTTGTTTCCGCTGTATAATGAATTGATGAATACGGGTGTAAGGATGAAATCCTTATGTATGTAAGTTACCCCGTTTGTTGTATATCTTTATTGAGCAGGTGTTGTATGTTTTCAATTTCAAGTATAATGTGGCATTGCTCTTTTATACCTTGTTTAATTATACTCTGATGAAATTTTTAAATATGTGCCTAAGTGATTTTAAGTGATTATATGGGGGTATAGAAAGGGGGTGTTACATTAAGTGCTATCAGAGCCAATGTTCGAGTCAGTTGTGTCTGTCTTGATGTTGTTGTGATTGAACTTTTGTTTAATCTTGTTGTTGTCTTTGGGAACAATCAGAATATGGCTGGTAGAAATGACAATGATATGGCTGTTGCTTTGGAAGCAATGGCTAGGGAGGTGCAGGGAGCGCCGAATGTGAATGCTAATGATGAGTTCAGGAAGAATCAACCGCCGGTCTTCAAAGGAAGATTTGATCCAGATGGTGCTCAGAATTGGTTGAAGGAGATTGAAAGAATCTTCAGAGTCATGGATTGTGCTGAAGAGAGTAAGGTGAGACTTGGTTCTCACATGTTGAAGGATGAAGTGGATGATTGGTGGGTCGGTAGAAGTCAAGCTCTTGAGGAGGATGATGAAGAGATAACTTGGGAAGTTTTTCGTACTGAATTCTTAGGGAAGTACTACCCTGAGAGTGTGAAAGTAAATAAGGAGATGGAATTCCTTGAGCTGAAGCAAGGTAGTATGTCAGTGGTTGACTATACTGCTAAATTTGTGGAATTGGTTCAGTTTCATCCTCATTATGCTGTTGTTATTGCTGCTTTTTCTAAGTGCATTAAGTATGAGAATGGCTTGTGTCCTGAGATTAAGCAAGTTGTGGGATATCAGAGAATCAGAAGTTTTTCAGATTTGACTGAATGTTGTACAATTTTTGAAGAAGATAGCAGAGCTCGTTCTACACATTACAATAGTGTGAATGAAAGGAAAGGGAAGCAACAAGCTAGAAGTGGACCTTATGTGACGCCCGCTGATAAGGGAAAACATAGGGGAAACTTTGATAGGAGATCTGGTGGAGGGATTTCTGGCCCCGTTAAGTGTTACAAGTGTGGAGATTTAGGCCACAAGTCTTTTGAGTGTGGGAAGAATATTGTGAAATGTTCAAACTATGGAGGTCTTAGACATGCTACTACCGAGTGTAGGAGGAATGTTTTAAAGTGCTTCAATTGTGGGGAAGTTGGTCACATTAGTACTAAGTGTACTAAGCCGAAGCAAGCTCAGGCGGGCGGAAAGGTGTTTGCATTAGCAGGGAAGGATACTACTAGTGCAGACCGTTTGATTAAAGGTACATGCTTTATTAATAGTACGCCTTTAGTTACTATTATTGATACGGGAGCAACTCATTAGTTTATTTCTCTTGAGTGCGCTAAACGTTTGAATTTGTTTATGTCTTCTTGGGGTGGTGAGATGGTTATTGAGACTCCTGCTTCAGGATCGGTAACTACTTCCTTGGTGTGTGTAAGTTGTTCTTTGACCATGTAGGGTAAAGATCTTGTTATGGATTTAGTTTGTTTGCCGTTGGAAGGTTTGGACGTGATCTTGGGTATGAACTGGTTGTAATTTAATCGAGTTCATATAGATTGTTATCATAAGTTAGTAATGTTTCCTTCTTTTGATGATGGTGAAGAAGAGAGTTTCCTATCCACGAAAGAGTTGAAGAAACTTTTAGTGGACGAAGCTCAATTGTTTGGTTTGTTTGCATCGTTTTTAGTGGAAAGCGGAGTGGAGATAAGTAGGTTTCCAGTGGTGTGTGATTTTCCAGAAGTGTTTCCGGACGATATTAAGGATGTACCGCCGGAAAGAGAGGTTGAGTTTTCTATTGATCTAGTTCCGGGTACTAGACCGATTTCGATGGCACCATATTGTATGTCAGCTTCAGAGTTGGTAGAATTGAAAAAGCAATTGAATGACTTGTTGGACAAGAGGCTTGTTAGGCCGAGTGTTTCTCCTTGGGGTGCACCAGTATTGTTAGTAAAGAAGAAGGATAGAAGCATGCGGTTATGTATTGATTATCGACAGTTGAATAAGGTGACAATTAAGAACAAGTATCCGCTTCCAAGGATTGATGATTTGATGGACCAATTGGTTGGCGCGCGTGTTTTTAGTAAGATTGATCTGAGATCAGGATATCACCAGATTCATGTGAAAGAGGAGGATATTCAAAAGACGGATTTTAGGACACGGTATGGTCATTACGAGTATTCCGTGATGACATTCGGAGTTTCTAATGCGCCGGGTGTGTTTAGGGAATACATGAATTGTATTTTCCATGAACAGTTGGATCGTTTTGTGGTTGTGTTCATCGACGACATTTTGATTTATTCTAAGTCTCAAGAAGAGCATGAAGAGCATTTAAGGATTGTGTTACAGATTTTGAAAGAGAAGCAATTGTATACTAAGTTGTCAAAGTGCGAGTTTTGGTTGTCGAAGGTACGTTTTCTTGGGCATGTGATTTCCGATGGTGGTATTAGTGTTGATCCATCCAAGATTGATGCGGTAATGCAATGGGAAGTTCCTAGATCAGTTACGGAGATTTGAAGCTTTTTAGGCTTGGCGGGTTATTATCGAAGGTTTATTGAAGGATTTTCAAAGTTGGCACTTCCGTTAACGCAGTTGACTTGTAAAGGAAAGGCTTTCATTTGGGATGTTCATTGCGAAGAGAGTTTTATGGAACTTAAGAGAAGGTTAACAACGGCTCCAATCTTGATTTTTCCGAATCCGACAGAACCATTTTGTGGTGTTTTGTGATGCTTCATTTTTTGGGTTAGGTGGTGTTTTGATGCAAGATGGAAAAGTTGTAGCTTATGCTTCAAGACAATTGAGAGTGCATGAAAAGAATTATCCTATGCATGATTTGGAGTTAGCGGCCGTGGTTTTTGCTCTAAAAATTTGGAGGCATTATCTTTATGGTGCAAGATTTGAAGTTTTTAGTGATCACAAAAGTTTGAAGTATTTATTCGATCAAAAGGAATTGAACATGAGACAAAGGAGATGGTTAGAACTTTTGAAGGATTATGATTTTGGTTTAAATTACCATCCGGGTAAGGAGAATGTGGTGGCCGATGCCTTGAGTCGTAAGTTGTTACATATGTCCGCGTTGTTGATAAAAGAATGGGAACTTTTGGAAGATTTTAGAAATTTGAGTTTGGTTTGCAAGAAGACGCCGAGAAGTTTGAGACTTGGTATGCTTCATGTTACGAATGAATTTCTTGCAACAGTTTGTGAAAAGCAAAAGTTGGATTTGAAATTTGTTGATTTGATGATGAATGGGAATGAGGATTTCAAGGTTGTTAATTTTGGAGTTTTGAGATTCTGTGGTCGTATTTGTATTCGCGATGATGAGGAGTTGAAAAAGATGATATTGGAAGAGGGACACCGGAGTAATTTAAGTATTCATCCGGGAGAGAATAAGATGTATCAAGATTTGAAGATCTTTTGGTGGCCCGAATTAAAGAGAGATGTAGCTCATTTTGTGTATGCGTGTTTAACTTGTCAGAAGTCTAAGGTGGAACATCAGAAGCCTAGTGGTTTGATGCAACCGTTGGATATTCCGGAATGGAAATGGGATAGTATATCGATGGATTTTATTACGGGTTTAACGAATACGCAAAAAGGTCATAATGCTATTTGGGTGATTGTGGATAAGCTTACTAAATCTGCTCACTTTATTCTGATGGATATTAGTTATTATTTGGAGAAGCTAGCCGAGATTTATGTTTCTGTGATTGTGAAGTTACATGGAGTACCTAAGAGTATTGTATCGGATAGAGATCCTAGATTTACATCGAGATTTTGGGAAAGTTTGCAAAAGGCTTTGGGTTCTAAGCTAAGATTGAGTTCGGCTTACCATCCGCAAATGGATGGTCAAACCGAGAGGACAATTCAGCCGTTAGAGGATTTGTTGCATGCTTGTGTGCTAGAACAAGGTGGTGTTTGGGATAGTTATTTAGCGTTGATTGAGTTCACCTATAATAAAAATTTTCATTCGAGTATTGGTATGGCACCATTTGAGGCTTTATATGGTCGGAGATGTCGAACAACTTTGTGTTGGCATGAAACTGGAGAGAGAACGGTAGTTGGACGGGAGATGGTACAACAAACTACGGAAAAGGTGAAGTTTATTCGGGAGAAGATGAGAGCTTCTCAAAGTAGAAAAAAGAGTTATCATGACAAGAGAAGGAAGGATATTGAGTTTTAGGAAGGCGACCATGTGTTTTTGAGAGTTACACCGGTTACGGGTGTAGGTCGTGCTTTGAAGTCGAAGAAGTTGACTTCTCGTTTTATTGGGCCATATCAGATTACTGTACGAGTTGGTGTTGTGGCTTATCGTGTGGCGTTGCCTCCGAATCTTTCGAATTTGCATGATGTGTTCCATGTTTCGCAACTTCGGAAGTATGTTCTGGATCCGTCACATGTTATTCCTATGGAAGATTTTGAGGTAAGAGATAACCTTACAGTGGAAGCTTTGCCGGTTAGGATTTTGGACCGTGAAATCAAGAAGCTAAGAGGCAAGGATATTGCGCTTGTGAAAGTGGCGTGTGGAGGCGCTGCGGAAGGCAATATGACTTGGGAATTGGAGAGTGGGATGTGCGAGTCGTATCCGGAGTTGTTTGAATCAGGTAATATTTTCGAGGACGAAAATTTCTAAAGTGGGAGAGAGTTGTAACGCCCCGATTCGATTTTTCCATTTTTGTTGGAGTCTTTTATTTTAATTGAGTAATAATTATTTGGTTTGTGAAATTAATATGATAATTGTTTTATTTGTGAAATTATCGTGGTGATATTTGATGTTGATGAATTAATGTGATGATATGTCATGTTGTGAGATTTTACCGTTTTATGAATTTCCGAGTAAAAATTGGATAAGAGGGTATTTTAGACTTTTGTTAATTAGTGATAAGTTAGAATTAGTAGAATTGGTATTTTTGTGAGAGAAATGATATTTGGTTGGAGAGAGTAGAAAATAGAAAGAAAATATAAGAGAGTGAGAAAGAGTATAAGTTGGTAAGAGGAGAAAGAAAAGATAGAAAGAAAAAGAGAATAAATAAAAGGAGAGAAGAGAAAAAGAAGAGAAAAGAGGGAAAGTTGGAAAAGCTTCAAGATTGCTCCAAGGAATCAGAATAATCGGGTAAGGGTGATAAGCATTGTTATCTTAATATTGTGTATGATTATGTATGTGTTTGATTGGTTGAGTTTTGGTTTTAATGGAAGTTTAGAGAAGATGAATAGTTAGGGTTTGAGAGGAAATGTGAGAAATTTATGGATTAATCGGTTGGAAATCGTTATAGCCGAAGTATGATGTTAGATATATGTGGTTGATCATGTTTGTATGAGTTTAAAGGAGTTTTGGAGTGGTTAAGGTTGACTGTTCGCAGCTGGTATTTTTTGGAAATCGCAGTGGTCGCTCAGCGATCTACCCCTCGCTCAGCGAAAGTTCCAGGGTGATTTTCGCTAAGCGAGCTGTTCGTCGCTCAGCGAGCCTGGGAGGAATATTTGGGTTTTTACGTTTTGTTTCATAACTTGAGTTTCGGGTATCCGTTTTTAGTGATCCTTATATCGATTCGAAGCTAAAAACATGTAGAATCGAATGATGCTAAAATATGTAATTTTTAGCTGACTTTTACCCGACTTTTCCGATAAAGCGTAATTATGTTAATTATGGAATTGTGGGTTTGATTGTTGTGTTGTGGCCGTTTGGCAAGTAGATACATTGCTTAAATTAAATGCGAATGTATGCTAATTATATGAGATGAATGCATAACTATATTGTGAATATGTATGCATTTTCAAGAATGTTGTGTGGCATTTTGCATGTAAGCATAATGTATGCATTCTTGTGTTGTGGGATTCTTTGTGAATCTGTTGTAGCATCGTGTACTCATGTGGAGTGTGAGTGATGACTACAACAAGATCGTGTGCCCATGTGGGATGTGAGCAATCGGATTGTGTGCCCATGTGGGGTGTGAGCAATCCAGAAACATCGTGTGCCCGTGTGGGGTGTGAGCGATGGGTGATTTATTCACATTGATTGTGTGCCCGTGTGGGGTGTGAGCAATCGGATTGTGTGCCCGTGTGGGGTGTGAGCAATCCATAAACATTGTGTGCCCATGTGGGGTGTGAGTAATGGGGAACATCGTATGCCCGACGGGGATTTACTTTGGTAACAAGCGATGATTCCATTTGGTTCCTGAGAGAACCTGCTGAAATGTTGAGTTGGTACCGTATTTGCATCTGCATAGAGTCGTGTGTCGGTCTCTATGAGTTGCATTTTTATCATTTTAATTATGATATGTAGAAATAAACATGAATGTGTAAATGTTTATTTGGAGTATTATGGAGATGATAGTATGTGTGATGTAACATACTTGTTGGTATATATGCATGTTTGATATATGTATATTTATGTGATTTATACATTTGTAATGTATATGTGTGATAAAACATAGCTAGACGTATGTTTATGCGGAATGAATAAAATTGAGGAATAAACATAAGTGATGTAAGTTATGTGAATTGGTGCATGATGAACATGCTTGAATTGTGTATGTACACGTTGTGATGTGTATAGGTGATGAGGAATGAAATGTGTGGTGAGAATATGCTTTATGTGCATTTTATATGTTGAGATATATAATTATATGCAATATTATTATGATAATGTTTCTCACCCTTCTGCTGTTTTATGATGCTCTATGAGGCATTGCAGAGTAGGTTGCTGGATGATATTTTTGTGAAGCTCATCTTCTTCTTTTTGGTCGGTCGGCTATGATATGTAGCACCGGGTAGCTAGGGTCGGCTTGATGCCTTTTGTGAATACATTTGTATATGTATTTTGATTGTGAAATGTTTTATGTAAACATGGAATATTTTGGTGATTCAAACTTGCAGATATATTTATGATAAGTATATAAGTTTGAAATTGTTATGTTTTGTTTCCGCTGTATAATGAATTGATGAATACGAGTGTAAGGATGAAATCCTTGTGTATGTAAGTTACCCCGTTTGTTGCATATCTTTATTGAGCAGGTGTTGTATGTTTTCAATTTCAAGTATAATGTGGCATTGCTCTTTTATACCATGTTTAATTATACTCTGATGAAATTTTTAAATATGTGCCTAAGTGATTTTAAGTGATTATTTGGGGGTATAGAAAGGGGGTGTTACAGGTATCCTCAACCGGATTCTGTCATAGGAGTTAGATTTGTCTGAGAGCAACATATTTCTTGAAAGCATTTATTAATAATAATAAAAAAAATGGCTCATATGTTTTTATGCAAGTGTTGGACCATGAACTTTGGACATTTTGCAAACGAAACAAAAATGTACAAAACAAAATGTGACTAAAAATTCTGATTTATTGATTTGCGTGCCCTAAATAGGCAAGTACAGTGAAGAAGTGAATCCCTGAAATGAGGAGATTTCTGTAAATTGAGAAAATAAAAGTGTTGGCAATGTTGAAGATGATGCTTCAGTGTGCTTCCTTTGCTATGACCCGTATGACCTTGACGTTCTTCTTTATCTTGCTTTCTGAAGAAGGTAGATTTTTACCGATGCTTTATCCTTTCGAAGCTTGCCATGTTGTGAGTGATACAAACGAATTCAAAATACAGTTGTTCGCTTATTCCCTAATTTTGCATGGATCGCCCTTTCAGGTTTTTAATCCACTGGGATACCCATTTTTGCATGAGCTGTTTGATGTGGCTTTTCAACTCAGCGGGTGAACATTTTTTCAATTTTTCCCTTATTTTTGCCCGTCTTTTATTCTGTTTTTGAATCGCCGGGATGCCCTATTTTTTCCTGGACTTACATTCTATTTTTTATGTCTAGCGGGCCATTTTATGCGAAGTATTTTTTAACTGCATCTGAATTCACAGGAGACGGGAAGTCTTCACCATCCATGGTTGCGAGCATCAGTGCTCCACCCGAGAAGACTTTAGTTATCAGATAAGGACCTTCATAGTTTGGTGTCCACTTGCCCATGTGGTCTGTATGAGGAGGAAGGATCCTTTTCAGTACAAGCACTCCCACTTGGTATTCCCGAGGTCTGACTTTCTGATCAAAGGCTTTCTTCATTCGCTTCTGATACAACTTTCCATGACAGATAGCTGTTAATCTTTTCTCTTCAATCATATTCAGTTGATTGTATCGAGATCGGACCCATCCTGCTTCATCCAGTTTCACATCCATCATTACCCGTAAGGAGGGTAGTTCAACTTCAACAGGTAGGACAACTTCCATACCGTACACAAGCTGATAAGGTGTTTCCCCAGTAGATGTTCTGATAGAGGTTCAGTACTCATGCAAGGAAAATGGTAGCATTTCGTGCCAGTCTTTGTAGGTGACAACCATCTTCTGCATAATCTTCTTAATGTTCTTGTTAGCGGCCTCAACAACGCCGTTCATCTTTGGCATGTAAAGAGAAGAGTTGTGATGTTGAATCTTGAAGTCCCGGCAAAGTTCTGCCATCATCTTGTTGATCAAATTAGAACCATTATCAGTAATGATTCGCTCGGGAACTCCATATCGATAGATGATGTCCCTTTTCAGAAATCTAGCTACCACTTGTCTAGTGATATTTGCATACGAAGCTGCTTCAACCCATTTGGTGAAGTAATCAATGGCTACCAGGATGAATCTGTGACCATTTGAAGTAGTCGGTTCAATCTTTCCAATCATATCAATGCCCCACATGGAGAAGGGTCAAGGTGAAGACATTACATTCAAAGGGTTTGGAGGCACATGCACTTTATCTACTTAGATCTGGCATTTATGGCATTTTCTGGCATAGGCACAACAGTCTGCATCCATTGTGATCCAGTAGTAACCCGATATTAATAACTTCTTTGCCATTGCATGTCCTCCGGCATGGGTACCGAAAGAACCTTCATGTACTTCGTGCATCAGGAGGTCTGCTTCCTTCTTGTCAACACATCTAAGCAAGACCATGTCGAAGTTTCGCTTGTACAAAGAACCATCAGTATTGAGGAAGAAACTACCGACTAGCCTTCTTAATGTCTTCTTATCATTTGACGACGCCCCAGGTGGGTATGTCTGAGTTTCCGAGAAGCATTTGATGTCATGGTACCAAGGTTTGTTGTCAGTGGTAGTGTCCACAGAGAATATATATGCCGGTCTGTCCAGTCTGGATACCAAAATTCGGGGTACATAATTGGCAGCTTGTACTTTGATCATGGATGAAATTGTAGCCAAAGCGTCTGCAAACTAATTCTCATCTCGAGGGATGTATTCAAGCTTAACTGTTGTGAAGAAGGTCAAAAATCTCCTCGTATAGTCACGGTAGGGAATCAGATGCTCCTGATGGGGGTACCACTTGCCGTTGGTCTGGTTGATTACCAAAGCCGAATCTCCGAATACATTCAAGGTTTTGATCTTGAGGTCAATGACTTCCTCAAGACCCATGATACAAGCTTCATATTATGCTTCGTTGTTAGTGCAGGCAAAGGTGAGTTTTGTTGAGAAAGGCATGTGAACTCCTTTAGGTGTAATAAGCATTTCACCAACCCCATGACCGTTGCAATTAACTGCCCCATCGAACATCATAGTCCATGCTTCTTCTGGGTCAAGACCTTTAGTGTGAACAGGCTCTTCAAAATCTTTTGCTTTCAAGAACATGATGTCTTCATCAGGGAAGTAAAATCGCATAGGCTGGTAATCATCAATGGGTTGCTCAGCCAGATAGTCAGACATTACACTGCACTTGATGGCTTTATGAGAGGTGTACTGAATGTCATATTCTGTTAGAATCATTTGCCATCTTGCAACCCTTCCGGTAAGTGCTGGCTTCTCAAATATGTACTTGACTGGATCCATCTTTGAGATCAACAAGGTAGTATGAGTCAACATATACTGTCTTAGTCAGCAAACAGCCCACGCTAAAGCACATCAAGTTTTCTTGAGCAGTGAATAACGTTGTTCACAATCGGTAAACTTTTTCCTTAGGTAGTATATTGCATACTCTTTTCGACCAGACTCGTCATGCTGGCCCAATACACACCCTATTGACTCTTCTAATACTGTCAGGTACATGATTAGAGGTCTTCCTTCGACTAGAGGCATGATAATTGGAGGTTATTGCAGATATTCTTTGATCTTTTCAAAAGCTCTTTGACAATCATCGTTCCACTTGACTGTTTGTTCCTTTCTTAACAGCTTGAACAAAGGCTCGTAGGTTGCAGTGAGATGAGATATGAACCTTGAAATGTAATTTAATCTTCCTAGGAACCCTCAAACTTCTTTCTCAGTCTTAGGTGCAGGCATATCCTGAATAACTTTGACTTTATCGGGATATACCTCAATTCCCTTTTCACTTACAATAAAACCTAGTAGTTTACCGGAACGTATCCCGAATGTACATTTTTTGGGGTTTAACTTTAACTGATACTTCCTCAGACGCTTAAACAATTTCAGCAGATTCACCAGATGATCTTCCTCTGTAAGGGACTTGGCAATCATGTCATCCACATAGCACTCGATTTCCTTATGGATCATATCGTGGAATAATGTTACCATATCTCGTTGATATGTTGCACTAGTGTTCTTCAGACCAAATGGCATGACTTTGTAGCATAATGTGCCCCAGAGTGTGATGAAAGTTGTCTTCTCCATGTCTTCAGGTGACATCTTAATCTGATTGTATCCAGAAAATCCGTACATGAAGGAAAATACCAAGAACTGAGTTGTGTTGTCTACCAATACATCAATGTGAGGTAATGGGAAATCATCCTTCGGGCTTGCTCTGTTCAAATCCCGGTAATCCATACACATACGCACCTTGTCATCCTTCTTAGGTACGGGTACAATGTTAGCAACCCACGGCGGGTAACTAGTTACAGCAAGAAAACCGGCATTCCACTGCTTTTGTACTTCTTTAATTTTCATGGCCATATCTGGGCGAGTACGGCGTAATTTCTGTTTAACTGGCGTAATTCCATACCTAGCATATCTTGATAGGACCAAGCAAAGACATCAACATTTTCCCTAAGCATATTGATGAGCTGTTCTTTCACTAGAGCTTGCAGACTGGCCCTGATCTTCACTTCTTTTACACCTTCCTCGGTACCAAGATTGATGGTCTCAACCTCCTCCTGATGAGGGGCAATCACTTTTTCCTCTTGTCTCAACAACCTAGCCAACTCTTCAGGAAAATCATAGTCTTCATCAACCCCTTCATCTGCTTGATTAATCGGATTGTCGAAGTCATACAAGGGTTGAGATTTGTTCATTTTAGTGATTGATTTTATTCTTGTTTAGGAAAAAGTGAATGAAGTTATTTATTGAAAAACATTGCCATTTATTGTTTTGTGCAAAAATAATAAAAATGAAAAGACAGTGAGCGACAAAAAAGATTGTTTGCAAAAGATGTCCATTTGTTCATTAATCATTCATTTGCACAAAATACAAATATGGACCTATTACAAAATGAGTCCCGACACCTTGGGCAAGATGCAGGACTTGATGCATGCTTAAACAGGAAATAATAATTACTCTGCAGAAGTAATCCTTATAATTTCCTAGGAAGACCAGTTAAGGACTTGCTGGCCTGGGACCCTTGGACGAATCCAACTCTCCAGATTGAAGTCACTTTCAGCCTCCTCTTCCACGTTGTTGATTGCATCCGGGGTCAGCATTCCCCCGCTGATAAACTTGGGAGCTTCAGCAGCCTCCTCTTGGACATGTCGGGATGGTTTGTAACTCAACTCCAACTTGTCTTCTTTGATCTGAACTTGCAGCAACTTGCCCCAGCCCTGGGCATTCCCGTCTTCAAAAACCTTTCGAGCTTGCTTATAAGAAGAGTTTGAAGTTCCAGATACTTCAGCTGTTGCTTCATTGACATTGAGGGCCTCAAACCCTTGGCTCATTGTCTCATGGATCTCTTCGTCCATCTCAATATATTTGTAAGTAGCTAGATGACTGACAAAGATATCCTCTTCCCCACAGATGTGATGACTTGGCCCTCTCATTCGTATTTTAACTTCTGGTGAAGGGTCGACGTCACAGCGCCAGCGGCATGAATCCATGGTTGACCCAACAAACAGCTATAGGCAGGCTGAATGTCCATCACGTAGAAGATAGTTTTGAAGATCTGTGGGCCAATCACCACAGGCAGCTTAATTTCCCCAAGAACCGATCTTTTAGAACCATCAAAGGCTCTCACTACCAGGTTTCTTGGACGCAGTGCAAGGCCATCATATTCCATTTTGACCAAGGCTTTCTTTGGAAGAACATTGAGTGAGGACCTAGTGTCAACCAAGACATGAGAGAGAACAACACCTTTACACTCCAAGGTGATATGCAAAGCCTTATCATGGTTACGACCCTCCGTAGTTAGATCGGCATCAGTAAAACCTAGCCCATCGCTAGTATTGACATTTGAAACCATCGTTTCTAGCTGATTAACTGTAATCTCTTCTGGCACGTAAGCTGCGTGCAGGACTCTGAGAAGTGCATTCCTGTGAGCTTCGGAACACATCAGCAGTGATAGAATAGAGATTTTGGAGGGTGTCTGATGGAGCTGGTCCACAACCTTATAGTCACTCTTCTTGATTATTCTCATGAACTCGTCTACATCCTGGTCAAAGGATGTCTTCTGAGTTTCCTGGGCAATAGGCTCTTCAGGCATCACACTCTTGCCCTTAGCCTTGGCAGCAGCTTTTGCTTCAGCATTAGTTCTTGGGGATTGTGAGGCAAAGAGACGTCTGTTTCGAGTGAAGCCTGCGCCTCCCCCGACATTATCAATCTGTGGTGTAGAAGTGTCAAGAGTGATTTTCTTTCCGTCGCAATATAAATCTGAGCCATAGTGCCTAGGCATGGCACTGCTGCTATCATATGGAACTGGTCCAAGTAATGTGATAGTAACCAGACTGATTTCTGCGGAAGAAGGAACTGAGACAGTCTGAGGTTCATAATAAATTGTGACAGGAGGTCTGACCGGATATGGTGCTGGTGATAAAGGTTGCTGCTGTTGATGGAGATGTTGCTGTGAGTTATTAAAAGAATCTGGAACTTGGATTGTTGCCAGATCATAATAAATGGTAACCGTGGAAATGTCTTCATTGATGGTTGTTGTTGTTGTAGATGGATGTGTTGAACTGATATCTGTTGAAGTTGAAGAAGGGACGGTTGTTGATGTTGTAGAAGAATCTGTTGGAATGATTGTTCCTGAAGTTATAGGAGTGATATCTGTTACATTTGATGGAATGACATGTGTTGGAGTTATAGGAGGAATGATTGTTGATGTTGTAGGAGTTGGGATTGTTGAAGTGATCTGTAAAGTGCCTTCCTTGATAAGATTGTTGATACCGGTCTTCAAATCTGCGCAACCATTGATAGAAATCTTACAAGCTTCACAATGGGCCTCACAACCCGGGAACACTTGGCACCTTAAAAGTTGGGCTTTAACCTTGGCCAGAGGTGTTTGAATGCTTGCAACACTGTCAATTAGGTTCACTAGTTAATCCTCTTCAATGGAATTTATCCTAGGCCCATCATGGCTAGGCCTAGGATTCTTGGTAACACTTGGAGGAAGTGCAAAGTTGACTGCCTTGGAATCAATCAAATCCTGAACCTTCATGTGTAAGGCTCTGCACTTTTCTGTTGTATGGCCAGGTGCGTTGGAGTGGAAGGCACATCTGGCATTAACATCATAGTTTCTTGGAAGGTTTTGGGGATCTGGTGGGGCTAGAGTCCTCAATTCTATCAGATTGAGCTTTAATAATTGTGGAAGTAAGGCAGCATAGGGCATCGGAATGGGATCGATAACCCTGTTGATTTGTGAAGTCCTCTATTGAAACAGACGTTGTTGCTGATTGTTATTGTTGAAAGATCTCTGTTGAGGAAATTGTTGTTGCGGTGGAAAGTATTGTGTTTGTGGAGGATACTATTGTTGAGGTGCTGGAGCTGGAATGGTGATAGCAGCTACTGTTCTTGGCATGTATTGAGGCTTACCTCTGCCCAGGTGTACTGAGTTGGTCTCACCTATCCTGCGAGGTCCTGAGAAAGGTTTTCTTGTATTGCTGGAACTGGCTCCATTATCTGAAATTTTACCCATCTTCAAAAGACTCTCAATTCTCTCACAAGCTATAACTACATCTGCAAAGCTGGTGGACGAGAAAGCAGCATGTCTGTCAATGTAAGTTCCCTGCAATATGTTCATAAACATGCCAGCCATTTCTCTCTCAGAAATCGGAGGCTGGACAGCAGCAGCAAGCTGTCTCCATCTTTGGGCATACTCCCTGAAGCTTTCTCTTGAAGATTGAGACATACCCATTAGGAGAGTCCTGTTGGGAGCCATGTCCAAGTTATATTGATACTGGCGTATGAAAGCTTCAGCCAAATCCTTCCAGTTTCTGACCATTGCTCTGGACAGGTGAGAATACCATTCACGGGATGCCCCGGTCAAATTGTCTTCGAAGTAGAACATCCACAACTTTTCGTCCATGGTATAAGCTTTCAGTCTCCCTAGAAAGGACTGCAGGTGAGTACGTGGACAAGAGGTACCATTATATCTCTCAAAGCAAGGAGGCTTGAATTTGTGAGGAATCCTGACTCCCTCAACTAAACCCATGTCCATTGCATCAAATCCCAAAGAGTTTTGGAACTCCGAAGATCTCAACTTCTCCGCTATTTCGTCCAGACGACGATCATAGGCTTCATCCCCAGCACCAATTACTGTAAATTGTTCTTCTTGAGGGTCCTCTTTCAAGGCACGATCTCCAGTGTTTCCTTGAGTGTTTTTGATAGTATTGAGTTCAGGATTGAGGTGAGGCCCAAACTCTGGCACATCTGTTCGTGGCTGCCCGTGATCATTGTTACTAGTACCTCCTATACCTGGATGATTCTCTTATGGAGTTTTCCGCTTGACTAACTCTCTTAATCTTTCATGGATTTGGGCCAACCCAGTCATTACTTCCATGAGCTGGTTCATCAGAGCCCTCATCTCAGCTCTCTCATTAGCCATCTGAGTTCTCACGTCAGTCAAATCTTGCTGAACTTTGTCCATCTGTAAGCTCGGAAGGTTGTTTCTTGTCGGATACCGGTGAACTCTGTTGATGGGGAAAACCCTCCTACGAGCAATTTTTCCTAAAACAACAGCAAAGTGAGAAAACAACAATAAAACACCTACAAAACAAAGAATGAGGTTAGTATGCAATGCAGTATATCTATTTGTCTTTCAAGGGTATCCGGTTTGGTTCTTTGGTTTTGACCTTCCAGACCTCTAGGAATGAAGATGTTGAAGAGAAATGAAGCCCAAGAATAAAATCCAAGTAATACATAAACCATACATTTCAAATGAAAAAGATACATAGTTTATGATTACAACAAGTTCCCATGGTGGGTCAAAATACAATTAAGTCGAGGAATACAACAAAATCACCATGAGAAACTAAGTACAACCAAAATAAAAGTACAAGTAAAAAGAAATCAAACATCCAGCCCAAAGTCATCCTCCTTGACCTCTTTCAGGAAAGCATCAGTTATTGGCCTGACTGGGTGCTCTGTGATGGTCCTGATAAGAAGATTCCTGGTGGCAGTGGCACTTGTCAACTTCTGGTACTTGTCTTGGTCCTTTGATCTCTTCAACCCCGCCTGGAGTTTCAACTCGGAGATTTCCTTCTGTGCTGCTAACAAGGCTTCCTAACTCTTCTTCTCATTAGCTTCCAGTTGCTCTATCTTAGCCTGTGTCTTCTGATCTTCTTACAAACGAGCCTCAGTGATCCTGATCCACCTAGCCTGACACTCTTCCAAGTAGTGCTCAACTATGGATTTCTAAATCTTGGCTTCTTTGCAAGCATTCTTCAATACCAACTCCCATGCCCAGGCTTTTCTGATGTAATTGTCAGTCTTCTCAATCTTAGTCACATGCTCGATACAGAGCGTTTCTAACCTCTCATTGTTCAGACGACTATCATTCCTCTCCCAGAGGGTCTTGTTCAAGGCTTCAACAAGCTGGGTATTCCTCTCTTTTAGCTTCTCAAACTAATCTAAACTGACTGTAGCTATAGGCTCTATTGATGATGGCCCTGGCACATCCTCCAGGGTGAATGGCATGCGGGTGATCTGTCCTATGATACGAGACCAATCATTGTACTGAGATGAAGCTATGTTGTTACACTTGCCAAGAATAGCAGTCCCTTTTGTCTATATGTTATCCCAAGCCCAGGCTGCTTGTCGGATGATGGCATGATTATTCTGAATATCATAGTAAAGGGTCTCTGCTAAATCCTGCTCTATTGGTGGATGTACCAAGGCATACCCTAATTTTCCTTTTGAAAAGCAAAGGATTGTAGTTGATGCAACCTTTCACTCCAATAAGAGGTACATTGGGATACTGCCCACAGCTTGTAATTATGTCTCTGCCCTTGGTGCCCTGAGTACACCACCTGATGTCTTCTGAAGTGAGAGCAATCATTCTCTTAGCCCAATTTCTTTACTGATGAGGATTCGGGAAAGCTTCTGTCTTTGGCAGGTGTCTCAGTAACCAACAGTAGAAGAGAGGTGCACAACATCTGACCAGTCTTCCCCTCTGCTTCTCATTTCTCTGATGCACTGAGTAGTAAAAATCCCCTAGCAAGGTAGGAACTAGATTCTTCAGCAGGAAGATATGGATAGCATTCTTGCTTACAAACTTAGGTTCGTCTGCAAACAAGATGATTCCATATATACCAAGAGCTAGGAGAGCACAAACAGTTTCCCACTTCCCTGCTGCAGCATGGCTGGTGGCCTGAGTGATCAAGAAGTCCAAATGGAGGCCTGGGATTCCAGCCTTGGTGGTCATATGCTGATCAATGATGGTGGTTTCCAAGTACAGAGCCTTAGATATGTCTTCATTCCTAGGAGCAGTCATCTCAGGGTTCAAAGGGATCCCCCTTCTGATAGGGACACCCAACAACATGGAAAACTCTTCCAACAAAGGACCCATCTGAAAGTATGGGAATGTGAAACATCTGAGAGGAGGGTCATAGAACTGAAGGCAAGTGTGAATCATGCTCCTCTGTGATGCATCCAAGTCCATGATTATGTCCATAATACCACCATAATGTTCCCTGAATAAAGGGACATGATCAGGAGTGATAAGTGTCTGAATCTGCCTGATGCCTGCTAGGGAGGGCTCAAAGAAATGATAAGTAATGTTGCTCTTCCTAGATGAGTCCATACTGACAATGGATGTTGATGAAGGTAACTGAGGAGAAATACTGATGAAGAAAACTGCAAAAGAAGATCTTTGAAGAAGATAACTGATGAAGATGGTTGAGCAGAAGAAAAGTCAAAACCAAACCAAAGATGATGTGGATACCGTGTAAAACAAATAGATAAATGTTAAATGATGCAAAATGATGTATGCAGAATGATATGCAAGGCTTTGTGATCAGGTGCTAGATTTGTTATCTGCTTTGATAGGGTTCATGAGTGTTCATAAATCCAGATGAAGGCTAGAGAACCAGTAACCAGGTGGGGGACTCAAATAAAGAGTCACAAGTCCAGGGTTTCATAGAATCAGTCCAAAATAGTGTAACCTTAAAAACAATATCAGTAACAGGGTATGTTGAGGCCAACGGTTCCTACAAACCTGTCAACATCCCAACCCCCTCACAAGTATTGTTCTAGAACAAGGATCCTTAGACTTGGATCTATTATGAGAAGTGTAAACACTTCTAACCCGGAGGTACAATGTTTACATTAATCATAAAGGACCCTCCTCTAATTTACCTCAGATGCTGAAGGTCATCTAAAAAAGGTCATTCAGACTTAGCAGGCTTCCCAGATAGCCCTAGTACTACATGAAATCCGTAGCACAGAGTTCTCAAGAAGAAACCCATGTCTGAACCGTGTTTCATATTCCCGCACCAGACCGAAATGGAATGGGAAAGAATATGAAGCCACTCTAATCCTATGTGTCACTCAGGCTCCCGGTGTGGAACCTTGCTCACTGAAATATCCCTCCCACCAAGGTAAACCAACAATTCCAGCATATGATATGATGATAATAATATGAAATGCATAAACAGTAAATGAAAGCAATAAATAAAGTTGTACAAAAAGCTATAAATAAAGCAATAAACAAAAAGCACACATAACACATAACACCCCCACAAACACAAATCAAACAAGCACTGGGAGAAACCCACAAAAAGAACCAGAAGCCCTGGTTGCAAAGATACATCCCCAGCAGAGTCGCCAAGCTGTCACTCCCTGGATTTTCATCCTGGTGCAAACGCGAACTGTCGGCGAAGAGAAATGAGGTTGAATTAATACTCCGTGGGGAAGCTTCGTTGAATTCCTATCTCTCTTCGTTCTTAGTAAATGCTAGTATTGTATTTTATGCATTTCTGGTAAACATATATCATATTTAAAAGCATATATACATTCAAACATAATCAATGGACGTTTTTCGCTTCAGTAAAAGGGGAAAAGTCAACCTGAATAAAGAGGGAAAAGTAAAGCTGAACTCGAAAACAGAATCGTTTCAACTTTGAGAGTGTATAACCAATTGGATTTGGAGCTTTTGAGGTTCTTAACTTGCCTGAATAATTTCCCATAAATTCTCATTGTTGGATCCGAAGACATGATACTGACACCATCTGATACTACTGGCGTAGACAATTAATTTCCACAATGGCTTCTGCTGAGAATCCAATATCAAGGTAATACAATGAGAGGAACGTGTCTTCAAATTGTGATGGACCATATACGCTCTGGGTATTAGATTTGAAAAGAGAGCATTGCCCCTTGGTTGAGGACGAATTGTCCCATAATGGAAGTATCTGAATGTAGTTACCTCAAGAGAAATAAGCAGAATGCCCCACAATAATATGCCCCCTGGCATCATGAACTTTGTAATGTTACCCTTGGTAATTCAAATAGATAAGGAGATCTACCCCTGGCTACTTAAACATAGTTGAATCCTGTCCTAATTGCCCCAAATGAGTTAGGCAGTATCATGGCATGCCCCCTTGATTGGGAGATAATGACTATGCCCCTTTGTATATATTGGCTTTGATCCAGGAAGCAACTTTGTCAATTGGAAGCACTTTGAACATTCATCATGTAAGCTCCTATGTGTGTCAAACACTTAGTTATATGTGAACAAATATAATCAAAAATGTAATGCTTATGCCTGTCTTGAAGTTTTGAAAAAGAGTTATTTTAGAAAAAACAATTTTTATGAAAACTGTGATATTAACTCAAGTTTTATAATAAGCCCTAAAGGAGTAAGGATACCTTTTTGTGGAAATATATGCTTTCAAACTAACCATGCTTCAGTTAGTAATTTTAAAGGGTTATAACGTGGCCTAGTTCATGGTTTAAGAAACAAAAGATAAAGGCTCAAATTTATTTGTACCCAACCCATTCTTTGTGATGTTCTTCAGTCCTATGTTCGGTTAACTTATGCATTGAGATTCCAAAGTAGTTTGGAATTGTAAAACTGACATTTGTGATGATTCAGGAATCAAAATATTTATTTGAAAATCCAGTCATCTTTCTTTATTTAGGATCTATAGTGACCTCCTTTTTTCTTTTGACTTTGTTATCCCTTCTTTTTTCCTGAACTGTTTATTTCAAGGTTACAGTCATCAGGATGTCTTAATTTTTTACTAAGTCTCCTTCATAGGTTTTGACTTAATGAGCTTTTCTTTTGCTAGATATTGACTTGCAGACTTTAGTGATTACAGGGAAACATCATTAGTTGTGTACAACACAAACAATTGGCATAGTTGAGTTAACCGAGTAACTACCCTGCCCTAGGTTATCAATAAGGGTTTTAATTTGCATGAGAATGAAAACTCCTACTCCATAGGCTCAAAAGGGTTGAATAGGGATTAACTTCCTTATATCTCCACTGTTTAGGAATTGAAACAATGCCTCTACATCGTCAGCATAGTCTATTCAAAAGTATATTGCATAAGATTATGGTATTGTTTTCGTCATCCTCCCTCTACAGGCTTATAGCTTTATCAGGAGTTAAATATCACAAAATAGAAATATGAAGCATAATTCAAAATATAGTGAAACGAATGGATTAATTCAAGACAAACATATGCAATGCATTAATGAAAACAAAAGTTTAACATAATAGTAAGTGTTTAAACAAATAAAAGAAATTACAAATGAAAATTCAAATGTTGTCCCATCCAGTTGGCTGAATTTCTTCGATTGCAATCTGTGAACTTTCAGGAGCAGTATATTTCACCATGAAATCAAATCTGCCACTTGGATGTCCCAAGGTTCCCCAAATCTTAATAGGAATAGGTAGGCTTTCTTTCTTGCTACCTTGGGAAATTTTTCTTGCAGCTTCGATGTTTGATGGACGATAGTAGAATTCAATTTGACCTTCTGGTGTAACCTCTAGGATTCCTTCGTCAATCAGGTCTTGAATCTTTTTCTTCAATGTCCAACAACTATTAGTATCATGTCCGGGACAGTTGGAGTGATACCCACACCTTGCCTTGGGATTATAGAGAGGAGAGGAAGTATTAGGATTTTGAGGAGGATTTTTCAAAGAAATTAGCTTCATCTCCAACAAGCATTGCAGAACTTGTGACATTGGAGTGGTGAATTTGATAAACTGCCTTCTACATTCCTTGTGTTGCGGTGGATTAACCTTACCAGGTCTTTTTTCTTAAACTAAAGAATAATCAGTGGCAACCTGTCTCTTACCTTCTCTTATCCTCATCTTCCTTTCAACCAAGTCAACTTGTTTTAATGGAGGTTGACTGATAATTAGATTCCTGGCTCCATTACTTTGAAGTTTGTGGACTAAGGTTCTTAGCTCTTCTTGACCATGAGCTAAACTTTGAATAAGAGCCACCTGGCCATTCATCTGGAGCCTCATTTCTGTCATCCCAGCTTGCAGTTGTTCCAACTGATTATCCTTGCTATATTCAAGATTCTTCATTTTCATATCCTTAGAGAGGAATGCTTTCAACTCTTCTTGCCCCTTGGACAAATTCAGGATCACTTCTTGAAACTGAGCATTCTGAGCCTGGAGATCCTTGATAGTTTGTTCGAGAGCCATTTCTGCTGAAATAAACAGCGAGAAGATAAGATATTTGCTTATAAGAAACCTGTGATGCAATGATATGGTATGTATATGTAATGTTTTCAAGGACCGTAGGATTTAAATTTGTTTAAACAACCAGAAATGAAACTTTTATTAGTAAGCAATAAACTTGTTTGCCTCTTGGGCTTACAATAAAATGAAATAAATACAAAGATGGGGTTTTAAGTCTCCCATGGAAGTTTACTCTTTGTATGGAGGTATGTGTTGAGGTTTTTCTCTTCGTGAAGTTGCCTTGTTAGCTCCAGAATTCTTTCTTGACCAGCTCTGAAATGAGTCTCAAAAGTATCCCTTTGCTCCTTTAACCGAATCCAGGACTTTTGCAATTCTTCCAAATCAGTGGGCATGTATGGATGAAGGATGGTATAAGGAACATCTCCTTCAGAAACAGACTCCATAGTGACTGGTAAAACAGTAGGATATGGCATCATAAGAGTCTAAGCACGAGATCACACCCATCTGAGATAATGCTCCATAGGAATAGAATACTTTGGCTCCAAAGTGTTGCTATCCACCCTGTTCACCTTGTTCCAAGCTCGTATAAACCTTTGATGGTAACCCTGAAGATCATTGTCGTAGTCGAACACAATACCCTGAATAAGCATGTCATGAGGATCATTACTCCGAGCATAACCAAACTGACGTAGAGCTAATGAAGGGTTGTAGGTAATGCCCCCTCTTATGCCTAGAAGTGGCACATTAGGGAATTCCCCACAACGGTCAATGATAGTAACATTCTCCATAGATCGAGAGCACCAATGAATGTCTGAATGAGAAAGTGACATAATCCTCTTAGACCACCTTAACCCTTGTTCATTCTTCATCACTGATCGAGGAAGGTAAGAAATAAACCACCTAGACAATAAAGGTATGCAACACATCAGAGTTCCTCTCGCCTTCGTAGTACGAGTGTGAAAAGAGTGTAGGATGTCTCCAAGTAATGTGGGTACTGGGTTGTGAGTCAGAAATATGTTGATGGCGTGTACGTCTATGAACTGGTCGGGATTAGAGAACAATACTAAGCCATAGATCAATAGGGTTAGGATTTCCTCAAAAGCATCATAACTCATAGACTTCATGAACACTTGAGCTTTATCCATCAATACCTTAGCAAGGATACCCTTAACTCCGCTTCTCGTTTCTAGGACAATGTCTGATTTCTTCAGATGTAGGGCTGCAACAATGACTTCAGGTTTAGGCTCTTTTTCTAAGCCTGTGAAGAGTCTCTGATCAAGGATAGGTATACCCAATAGTTTGGAGAACTCCTCCATTGTAGGAACTAGCTGATAGTCGGGGAATGTGAAACAATGATGTTTAGGATCATAGAACTGAAATAGGACACTCATCATGTCTTCATTGAACCCTGAAGTGACTAGATCCAGTAAGTGACCATGCCTTTTGATGAATTGGGAGTTTTCAGAAACTTGAGGGACCAATTCCTTAAGCTTAGGAGGTATCCCTACAAAGTTGATATGGATAGTATTCCTACGAGCAGAAGCCATGACCTGCAACAAAGAACAAAGATAAATCCTTTGGTCCTTGAAATGGTTAGTGAAAATGCTATGCTTATGATGTCATGATGATGCTATGATGTTATGCTCAATCACAAACATGCGACACACACAAACAAGTCACACAATAGCCCTAGGTTTGAAGGCTTGCATGAGGTTTTAAAGGTAAGTACCCTCCCCTGAAGTTTAGATGGTTCATCTTGTCCTACGAAAGTAACCGGGTTCTAGGGGATCTCAATATCACTGATCTTTCCCAAGGGTGGTTGTTCAGTAGGCAACTTACTTGCCAACCAAAACCCTCCAAGTTTAGGATCTCAATGAGCGTAGTATCTAATATCAACCAACTTCAGTCTTCACCAAAGCCGGCTATCTCACTACTTTCTAAAGGCCAAGATGGGATAACTAAGGTTCTAAAAGTTAGTTAGTGTATTGACAACATATGGCAGCCTCATATTATTCTCAACTTACTTAAGGAACATAAGCACCAACTAAGAAGTCACACTAACTATGGCCACCAGATCAACCATATCGGTATACGCCGTACAGTTTCCTTGGTCTATTGCCATTTACCTAAGGTACACTAGATCCGGGTTAGGATCTTTCACACATAAAGCCCAACAAAAAAGTAAAGCAAACAAGACAAATAATTTAAGTGATCTAATTCCTAAGGGTACCCCTCTTTTACTTAGTAACTCCCCAACAGAGTCGCCAGTTCTGTAACACGGTGGGAGAACTGACTTTCTATAAATGTTACGGATAGCAAGATTCGCCACCGACTTTTATTTTATCCAAAAGGAAAGGGTATAAAAGAACAGGAAAGACCTTAAAAGATTTTGAGTTCGGGGGGTAGATTATACAAAGGGAAGGTGTTAGCACCCTTTATATCCATGGTTATCCATGGGCTCTTAGTTACTTAGCTCACTTTGTTTGTTTGCAAGAGTGTAGTGTATGATTAGAAAAATTCTAAGTACTTTGTAATGATCCTCGTATGGATGTATACAAAGCCTTGTTTTTTTGAAAATTGTTTGAAAAGTGGGGTGTAAAGAGTGATTTTGAAAAAATGAGCAAGTAACTGAGAGAAACCTACCCTAGCTTAAGTCTTTACTGTTCTTATGTTCTTTCAATGGTAAGACTATCCCTATTATTTTTGCAAACAAAGTAGGTAAAATAAAAATAAGGATAACGCTTTTTGACTGAATATTCTTTTATTGATGAGCCTGTGAATAGGCGAAAACTTACATCAGGAAGCAACCACCTGGAAAGAGGTGACCACTGAAAATTGAGAAAAGAAACTAATCTAATGGCAATGTACACGACATTCCAATGAGTTTCCATTCTATTATGACCATTATGTCTTCAAGATTTCTTTGTTTCTGCTCTTGCTTTCTGAAGAAGATGATTGGACTGATTCCTACCCTTCTGAGATTTCCAAGTTAAATGAGACGATGTTGTGTTACATATTACCCAGATCGCAGTCATTCGCTTATTCCCTTATTTTGCATGAATCGCCCTTTCAGGTTTTCAATCCACCGGGATACCCTTTTTTGCTTGAGCTGTCCAATGCGGATTTTCAACTCACCGGCTGTACAATTTTTTTATTATATCCCTAACTTTTTCCCAAGCCTTTTATTTCGTTTTTGGCTCGCCGGGATACCTTTTTTTTGCTTGTACTCTTTATTATGTTTTTTGTCCAGCGGGTCTTTTTATGCGAAGTATTTTTTAACTGCGTCTGAGTTAACATGGAACTGGAAATCTTTGTCATCCATAGTGTAACACGGTGGGCGAACTGACTTTCTATAAATGTTGTGGATAACAAGAATCGCCATCGACTTTTATTTTATCCAAAAGGAAAGGGTATAAAAGAACAGGAAAGTCCTTAAAAGATTTTGAGTTCGGGGGGTAGGTTATACAAAGGGAAGGTGTTAGCACCCTTTATATCTATGGTTATCCATGGGCTCTTAGTTACTTAGCTCACTTTGTTTGTTTGCAAGAGTGTAGTGTGTGATTAGAAAAATTCTAAGTACTTTGTAATGATCCTCGTATGGATGTATACAAAGCCTTGTTTTTTTGAAAATTGTTTGAAAAGTGGGGTGTAAAGAGTGATTTTGAAAAAATGAGCAAGTAACTGAGAGAAACCTACCCTAGCTTAAGTCTTTACTGTTCTTATGTTCTTTCAATGGTAAGACTATCCCTATTATTAAGGAATAGGTAGTCATTACCTTGGATGTGAAGGGACATGTGTAGGGACATCTGGATATAGGCAACTGTAAGGTGTCTTTAGCAATTCGTAGGGACTTCATCTTTTATTCGAAGGGACAAGATCATTTATCGTAGGCAACCTCGAAGGGACTTGATCTTTAAAACTATAGGGACTTGATGATATTTATGAAGGGACTTGCTTAAGACACCCTACTTGACCTTCTGAAATAGGCAACTGAGAGGCAACCCTAGGAAGTGCAAGATGGCGATCAAAGATCGACTTACGTGTGTGCGTGTTTATTTTCAGATATTTATCTTTTTAGATTAATTTTTCTAAGTTAATTTTAATTACAAACATGTTATACACACCCTAAATTACTAACCATACAATAAATATATTTACAATAAATAAAGCAAAAATATAAACCTATAAATATTACAAGGCTTTGGGACAATTACAATATAATCGAGAAATAATAATATTGATAAATAATAATAAATAAGCAATAATTAGTAACAATAAGAAATAAGAATAAAGGTTAGCATAATAAAATAAATAAGAATTTTAGCAAGGAAAATTAATGTTAGAAATGTTTTTTTTAAAGAATTAATTAAGAAAATAAGTTTTAATAATAATAAACAAATAACAAATTATTTACATATTTAAAAATAAGGATTAATAATATAATTAGGGTTTAGAAAAAATTAAGGTTAATATTTAGGGTTGAGATAAAAATTAGGGTTGACAAAAATAGGGTTAGTATTTTATTTAAGAAAATTAGGGTTAGGAATTTAGATTTAGAAATTAAATAAGATTTAAATAAGTTATTTACAAATTATATAAAATAAAAATTTATATACAAATTATAATAAGATAAAATAGTATTAATTTAAAAAAAGATTTTTTTTAGAAAAAAAAAGGATTTATTTAAAAGAAATATTATAAAGAGTATATAGTTAATTTAAAATACTAAATATAAGAAAAAAATAAAAAATAAAAACAAAAATACCAAAATGTTGAGGGTAGGGTTTGAACCCTTGCCCCCTCACTCCCAAACTCAGTCTCCATCCACTGGGTTGCGCAGCCCCTTATGCTATAATATGAGGATCACAAAATATATATTAAACCTGGAAAAAAAAAAGAAAAAAAAAGAAGAAAATGGTAAAACTGGGTTTCGAACCCCAGACCCTAACGTCACCAGCGTGTATCTCCAACCATCAGGCTACAAGCATGCGCATGCTATTAAGTTAGAACGAATTAATAAAATATTAAATTCAACATTTGAATTTCCAGAAATGCGCCAAAGCAGTCATCTTCTACCTCTCACCCTACAAAATTTCCTGCGAAATTTCTTGGGTCTTTTGCTGCAATTTTTTCCACAGGAAAACCTATGATCTTGAAAACCTGCAAAAATAGTAAAATTGATCCAAATTGATGGTACCAATAACTTGGCCAGGTTCTACACAAATCAAATTCATCAACCAATCTCATTTATATAGTCTAAATAGCATAACCCTAAAACCTTGGTCGAAACCCTAGTTATGGCAAAACACGATTACGGCCATGAAACTCCAAACCATTTATCCAGATTTCTTCTACACCTCAAACTAAACACAAATCAATAGTTAGAATCAAGTTTTGACAGTTAAAAGTATGAAAATGCAAAGCATGAAATTTGAACAAAAAAAACGATTCAGTTAGAGTATTCGGCCATGGATGCGATGATAATGAGGATGGGGATAGCTTATAGACCTCCCAAGGAACAAAATTACACCTTTAAATCGTGTTGAATGGACCTAAATGGCAGAAACCGAATTTCAAATTTGGAGCGAAATTTTGACTTTTGATTCTTGTTCTTGGAGGCTGCAATTCGTGTCTTGTGTTTGTGTTATGTTCATGGTCTTATAGTGAATGAAATTAGGTCATAAAACTTGTCCCTCCTTTGGGCTTTTGGATATCTTGATGGTGAAGAAAGATATGATCTTAAAAGTGAGAAAAAATCAAATATTTTCATGCCTCAAATGCTTTGCACGAAATTTGATCTTCTCAATCAACATTAAATGATATCTCAATCATTCTAGAACCAAAATCAGATTTTTTAATTGACTTTTTGTATTTTATTTTCATTAAAATTGAATTTTATTAAATAAAATCCAAAATAATAAAATATAAAATATAAAAATATGGAAAAATAATCAATGGGTCGTGTATGACCTTATCCTTGAGATTGGATTGGAATTTGGTAGGCCCATTTGGCAAAAATTGGTTTTAAGACTTCATTTGCTTCACATACCTCCCAAAAATTTCCCAACTTTGCAAAGGCACAAATCCCTCAATTTTAAGGCTATGAAGGTGTTATTGGACATTTTGAAAATCTTAGAGAGTCCTCTAACCAACCTCTTTGGTCCCATGTCCATATCCTTTACCATTTTCAAGTTATGCCCTTTGGAAGATGTTGACTTTTTGTTGACTTTTGAAATGACCTATAATGTCTTAGCTCATACCTTCCAAATGAAGCATTTTTAGGCTTGGCTTGTGAGACACAAAGTTGTAGAGAATTCAATTTCTTTCAAAATGAGCTTTGATGGAAAATTTTGATGAAGCATGTGAAAGTTATGGCTGGTCAAAGTTCAGTTGACTTTTCCTATGAAAACCCTAATTTAGAAACTTCTGATTTTTGATGATCTGAAATCTCCTTGATGAATCATGATCAACCCTTGATAAAATTATGAATTTTACTTCATATACTTGATGTTGGCAAAAAATCATGAAGTTTGACTTTGGTTTGACCACAGTTGACCTCAGTTTGACTTTTTAACTACTTTGACTGATTTTTGCATATCTGATCATCTGACTGAGCAAATCTTTTAGGAAAGCCTTGAAACTTGACATAGGGATTCTTGAAGACATATAGGATAGTATGAAGCTCACTTGAAGCCTTGGAAGTCCATTTAGCCTGAGGAAACTCAAAACCCTAGTTTAGGATGCATTGCTTAGGAGGATGCTTTGTCTGAGGGAATTGTCAAACTTTCTGACTAATTGTGAACATTGTGAACCTCTTGGGACACCTTAGTACACAATGTGAGGGCATATTTTGGGGTGCAGCACATAGTAGTGAGCATTAGTGATCTACTAGTGAAAACTTTCTTTACTATGAACGGGCCTTCATAATTCGGAGTCCATTTTCCCCTGTGATATGAACCTGGAGGAATAATTCTCTTGAGTACAAGATCACCAACTTGATACTCTTGAGTGCATACTCGCTGGTCAAATGACCGCTTCATTCTCCTCATATAAAGTTGTCCATGACATACAATTACCAATCTCTTTTCCTCAATTAAGCATAACTGATTATATCGGGCACACACCCATTCAACCTCGTCAAGCTTGAACTCCATCATTACTCGCAAAGAAGGAATCTTGACTTCAACAGGTAGGACTGCATCCATAACATACACTAGGGAAAAAGGAATTGCCCAAGTAGATGTCCTGACTGACGTTCGATACCCATAAAAAGCAAACAACAACATCCCATGCCAATCCTTATAGTTGACGACCATTTTCTGCACAATCTTCTTAATATTCTTGTTTACCGCCTCGACCACCCATTCATCTTTGGCCGGTAAGGAGAAGTATTGTGATGTTGGATTTTGAAGTCCCGACATATCTCATCCATCATTTTGTTGTTCAGATTGGAACCATTATCAGTAATGATTCGCTTGGGAACTCCATATCTGCAGATAATGTCTTTCTTCGAAAATTTGGCCACCACCTGTCTGGTGACATTGGCATAAGATGCTGCTTCGACCCATTTGGTGAATTAATCGATTGTGACCAGTATGAAACGATGGATGTTTGAAGTAGTAGGATCTATCTTTCCGATCATGTCAATGCCCCACATAGAAAAGGGCCAAGGAGATGACATGACGTTGAGCGGGCTTGGAGGAACATGCCGTTTGTCTGCATAAATCTAGCACTTATGACATTTCCAGGCGTATGAACAACATTCTGCATGCATTGTTAACCAGTAATACACCGACCTCAATAACTTCTTAGCCATTTCATGTCCTCCTGCATCGGTACCAAATGATCCCTCGTGGACTTCTTGCATTAACATGTATGCTTCATGTCTATCCACGCATCTGAGCAAGACCATGTTGAAGTTTCTCTTGTACAGAACGCCATCATCATTTAAGAAGAAACTTGCAGCAAGTAGCCTCAAAGTCTTTTTGTCGTTGGAAGATGCCTCAGCTGGGTATTCTTTACTTTCCAGAAAGTGTTTAATATCATGATACTAAGACTTATCATCAGACACTGCGTCAATAGAGAACACATAAGCAGGTATATCAAGCCTGAAGATGTTAATCCTGGGGACATAATTCCAACACATCACTTTGATAGACAAAGAGAGCGTAGCCAGTGCATCAGAAAACTGATTTTCATCACGTGGTATGTACTGAAGCTTTACTGTTGTGAAGAATGTCAACAGTCTTCTGGCATAATCCATGTAAGGAATTAAGTGTTCTTGATGAGTATACCACTTTCCGGTAATCTAATTAATCATGAGAGTTGAATCTCCGAATATATCGAGGGTCTTAATCCTAAGATTAATAGCCTCCTCTATTCCCATAATACAAGCCTCGTACTCCGCTTCATTGTTGCTGCAACCAAAAGTGATTCTGGCGGCGAAGGGAAAATGAACACCTTCAGGAGTAATTAGAACAACACCAACTCTGTGCCCATTCATATTGACAGCCACATCAAACATCAATCTCCATTTGGATTCAGGGTCTGGCCCCTCCTTCGGGAGTGGTTCCTCGTAGTCTTTAGCTTTGAGGTACATGATGTCCTCATCAGGAAAATCAAACTTCATGGGTTGATAATCATCCTAAAGAGGTTGTTGTGTGAGATAGTCTAAGAGAACACTTCCTTTGATAGCTTTTTGCAAAGTGTATTGAATATCATACTCAGTTAACACCATCTGCCAACATGCAACCCTTCCAGTCAACGCTGGTTTCTAGAAAATTTATTTGACATGATCCATCTTTGAAATTAATAGGATAGTGTGGGTCAACATATATTGTCTCAGTCGGCGAGCATCCCATGCAAAAGCGCATCAAATTTTCTCGAGCAGTGAGTATCTTGATTCACAGTCGGTAAATTTTTTGCTAAGGTGGTATATTGTGATATACCTCAAAATTTGCCCTCTATTTTATTACCACTAACTGGCTTTGTGCTTCGCATTTCATTTCCATCTCTCCATTAGGTCATAACGTCACAATCATGTGGTGCATTAGCTCATAAGGCATGGGATCAGGCATTTTCTCGTGACTCGAATTTTCCTATTCAGAGGAGGTTTATCTTGCCATTACACTAAAGGTTAAGGCAAAGTTATTGTCGATATACATCCCAGATGGATTATGGTTTCGCACTCATGGGCGTGTTTATGGATGATCTAACTAAAGAGGAAGGTTAGAGTTTCAAGTCAAGAATATGTTCTGATTATTCCCTATGCCCTCATCTATTTGTTGTTTGCAATACAAAATAACTAAGTGTTATTGACTCAAATATGGGGTTCATTGGGGATATAAATTTGATTTGGATTTGACGTTCTGGTTGGAATTAACATGTCAAAGTCGGTCGTGAGAGTACCAAATGTTTGTTTTATTCAATGCCTATTTTTATGTCAATGTCAATCTCCCATTGTCCAATTTAGGACTAATTTCGAATAAACATTTTCTTTTTTTTCTTTTTTTTTGTCTTGATCTGTATTCTAAATCATTGTTGATCCAAATCCACATTAATCTCAAATTCTTGTCCAAATAAAAATCTTGTTTCAAATCCAAATTGAATTTCAAGTCATGCCCATCCTATAAAATCCATCCCATGTTACAAATTATGAGATCCATAAAAATAAAATGGAAATAATAGATTGATATTTTCAGCCATGGTAATTCATTCTTTCGGGACCTCATTTTCATAGTCTGACCCCACATGAGTTTCACATGCACAATACCGGTTCCTCTATTGATATATCAGCAAAAACAAAGTATTGGGAAAAGGGAGTACTGTAAAGTCATAACAGAAGGATTATGAGGGGAGATTACACGTGAAAATCAATAACAGATTTTAGTGAGAAGCTGGAAAAATGGTTAGGTAATGTTATATAAAAATAGAAAATTTGATACAAAGAAAAGGAAGGGAAATAACATAATCCATACACACAGTTACAAAAGAAAGCTTCTCAGGAAACTCTATTCTCTCTCAATAACATAATAGAGGAAAATCTCTCCAATCTCATCATTGATCACTCTCTTCAACATTCTTCATGGATGAACAACTTCAACAAAACTCAATAGAACTGCATCGATCTTCAAGCCAAATCTGAAACACAGAATTTTCGTACGCCACAATCGTCACTTTTCTTCGCATCATCAATAAATCTCTATCATTTCATAACCTTGCATCATCAACAATTATCATAATCGGACCTGCGATTCCAGGATTCACCAACATAGCAAGAATCAGTAATTATTCCATAGCAAGAACACACCGAAAAACTCAGAAGAAGTTCAGAAGAAAAATTGATACAAGGACGCTTCCGCAATTATCTTCAACCTTCATCAATCAACTCCAATCTTTGCTTTCAATCACCACCCTCCATTCACAGTGAATTTTTTCTTCCTACCATAACAAAAACAAAAATAGTGAACACTCATTGATAGCATAATCCCAATTTTCAACTAACTTTCAACTGTTCTAACAACTTCTAACAACCATAACAGAAAAAAATAATAACTAATTTTCACCTGGATTTCTAAACACTCCTCACTGCATATCCTATAAAATCAGAGCTTCATCTCCATTTTGGCTTTGAATCATTTTCCCTTTCATCTTTCTTTTCTTTCCATGGACCTCCATCTCCTTGTTTCCTCATTCTCCATTTTTGAGATTAGATTGAACCTTCTTCATTGAGAAATGCTTCTCATTATCCTCTCTCTGTAAATTCGGCTTGACCTCCATGGAAACTCCAATCCCCAATCTCCAATGATTCATTCAAACTGCATCAAAATCAACCTTCACTTTTGTCGCTCCCGAAGATTTGCATCCCGGTACAAGCGCGAACGGTCGGCGAAAGGAGAAAATGAGAATGAATATGAATAGAGTCGCCAGCTAGGCACTTTTATCCCGAAGGAAAGGTAATGCTGCATAAACCTAGAAAGATATGGATAAGATGGTCGCGAACCAGAGAAACTGAGAAAGGGGGTTGGTTACAACTTGGGAAGGTATTAGCACCCAGATTGTCCGTCGTACTCGATGGGATCCACGCTTAAAAGTTTGTGTTTAAAAGGGGTAGGGTATGTGCTGTCTGTGTGCAAAAGCTAAGGAAAAAAAGATATACAAGTGTCAGTGCAAAAGGGTGAATTGCTCAGGAACTGAGGCTTAGAAAAGAATGCTGAAAGAGGGGGATGACAAAGAGACTTTTGTTCGATAACTGTTAAGTTATGCCTACGTATCCTCTCGTGCAATGAGGAAGTCAGAACACCGTAGTTCAACTCAAAGAGACTGAAAGAATTGACTGTGAACTGCTTTCTTATCTATGCTCAAGTGTATGACTCGTCTGGCTCGAGTGCTAACTGTCTTGCATTAGACGGAAGAAGCGAGTTCTCGTTTGTGAATGAGTGTGATGAGAAAAGAACCCCGAAGGAGACGATTATTGTTTGTTTTTGTGTTTTCAGTTTTGTTATTGTTTTTGGTGTTTTCCATAAGTTAATGAGCTTAAGCCTAAATCAAGGGCTTGCAAACTCATTATATCCTCCCTGATTAGGGATAATGAGCCTACTTAAGTATGAGATAAGCATCTCAACTTAATTACCATGATGATGTAGGATTAAGATCATTAACCTATTTATGATTAATTAGATGTTTTTGGGTTTTTGTTTAGTGTTAAGAAATGAGTTTAATCTCTAATCACGGATTAGTGAACTCATTACACCATCCTAATAGAAGGATAATAGATAGAACACTTAAGATGAGGAAGACTCCTCAACTTAATCCATGGTTAGGGATTAAATTCATTAGATGACAAGCCTTTATTAAATGGATTTTAATTAAGGGATGAGATTAAGAAATGTATTTTAAGTTTGTAAGACAACTTGAGGGGGACTTGTCCATTAAACACTAGGGTTAGTCCTTCTTAACCATAAGGAAGAATTAGAACCCTAATGTAAGGCCCAAGTTACAAGATGAAGTCTTAATAATTATTAAGTGATTTAATTAATAGGTTTAAACAAATTAAAGGTTTAACACTTAGGATTAAAGTTATACATTCCATCCTTAGAGAAGGATGCAGGCATAACCCTAATTCCAAAGTCCTAAAACTTTAAGGGTTTAGTCTCTGATTATTGAGATGAGAAGACAGACTTAAGGAGACTCAAAGGTAAAAAGCTAAAGAGGACTAATCACAAACCTAATTATTATCATGCTTGGAGATCCTATGGTTTGTGAGGCTTAAGAAAGATCTTCAAGGAAGCCACCAATGGAAGAAGCAGATGAAAGGAGGAGGAAGCAGAAGAATAAGTTACTTACTTCCTAAGAAGATAAGTAACTCAAAGAAAGAAAGTGAGAAGGATGAAACACAAGTGAATTAGATTCACTTCAAGGACAAAAAAATGCAAATGAAAGAGATAAGAAGAAGTGAGAGGTGAAGGCTGTAAACACCCCAAATTTGCCCTCACCCATTCACACCATGGCTTGTGATCATTCTCATATGCATAAGCACAATCATGTCATCTCACATCTCATTTTTTATCCACTGCATAGCTTTCAAGGCATCTGCACCTAGGGTTTGTGATCTGAGCAATCCCAATGCTTCTTGAGCCATTCCAAATGCCACCAATCAACTCAAACAGGTCCATGTGTGTTCTTGTATCATGTTACATCCTCACAAAGTCCAAATTGCAGAGGAATCACAAGAACTAGGGTTTGAGTGGATGCAGAGCCAGGATGAACTGCACAGTTGACTGAAAATTAGGGTTTTGGTTTCAGAGGCCATAACTCCAAATTTTTTGGTCATTCTTGTTTCCATTGATCTCTATATGGTATAGGGAGTGTGCATATCAATTTTCATGAAGAAATTCCATGGGGAAGTCATCTGATCAAGAGTTGACTTTTCAGACAAGTCAGTGCAAAATCAGGGCATCTGAGGCCCCCAATGACCCAACCAATGGGAGATCTTCATCATTTTGAGTGTATATGATCTTTATTTGATCATGGAAGAAGGTTGAAGTTCATAAAAATCAAGAATTTGGAGTTTTTGCAAATGTTGACTTTTTGGGCATAGTTGACTTTTCAAGAATGCACCATTTTAGGTCAATTTTCAAGCCTTGATTCATGATCCAAAAAGGCTTCAAATGGAAAAACTTTGGTCATGAAAGTTGTAGATCTCATCTTTCCCTTTTCAAAAAGTACAAGAACATGATCAAATTCTTCTTGGATCAAAAGTTATGACCATGCAAAGTTGCCAAAAATCACTTATTTTCAAGTTATGCACCAAGTGGAAATTTTGCAAAGTCTTGGATCAAAACACATTGCAGCCTCTAGTTCACTACAAACCATTACACAAACATTTCCCTAAGTCATAAAATCAGATTTTTGATCAAGTTTGCCCATGGTTTAGTTCATGTAACTTGAATTTTTCACATGTGAACCAAAAGCTAGCCAACTTGCAAAAACCACTCATTTCACTTCCTACAACTTATGACATTGGAAGCTGACTTTGGCTAGCCTCTCCCTCACCTTTTGCTGCGCCAGCCATGCTTTGTCCTTGCCTAGATTTGGAGCCATGCCCTATCTTACACAAAAGTGGTTTTTGAGCAAAAAGTGATCTACCAATCCATAAAGCACAAGTCACATCAGCCAGCCAATCAGAATTGTTTATGATTTCAATTTGCAAGTTGAACATAACACAAGCCAAGGCTGAAACACACACACTCATCACATTCACAAAAACTCACCTCATTGCAAGTTCCTTCGAAATTCTGTCCACAGCCATAAAACACTCAAACTCTCATCATCATTCAACTCACCACATCTCATAGACAAGAAACCACCAAAGCTCAAGCCTAAATCAAGCCTGAAAACTCCATTGCCATTATTCACCTCAAGCTGCAGATTCTATCGAATCTCTCTCCACAAGCCACAAACACACCAACCAACACCACAAACTTTCTCAACACACTTCATAGATCACAAACAACTCCTTTTCACAGCCTGAAAGTGCCAAAATCATCATGGCCATTGTTGACTGAACTGAAGCAGTTCCATTCGAATCTCCTTCTCCAGCCAACACAAACTCATTTTGAGCATTCAAACACATTTGGGAGATCAAGTAGAGCAGCTTGCATCAAAGGAAGTGGCCAGAAAGTTCCTAAACTGAAAGCTCCAAATCTCAAGTAGCTCGAAATTAATTTTTCCAGAAATGGTTTTTTATGTTACAAACTTGTTCCTCATGATGCACTGATCATTCTGGTACCTTTAGTTTTTGAAATGGTTTTGTTTTGAGCATTTAATTTGTGTTTGAAGCTCACGAACCCTAGAAATTGTTTGCTTCGATTCAGTTGATTTAGGAACTTTAAATTTGTTTTGAGAGAGGAGTTTGGTTCGTGAGAGGATAAGGATCATTTCCCTGGTCTTAGATTTCATTTTTGTAACGTTTTGAGGAAGTTGGGTGATTCTCAGGTGAGAGCTGGCCGGAGAAGACGACCGGAAGTCTTATCCGGCCACCTGAATGTATTTAGGGCTTAATCCCATAATTAATGCTCGTTTGAATTTTGGCCGTTGATGCGCGTTGAATGTTTGACTTCCCACCCTTTTTGATGGCCAGGATCTGTTCATTAGCCCTAATCACTTTAATTAATTTATTTAATTAAGATTAATTCAGCTTTGAATCACAGCCACAGGATTACGCGCCAGTCAACACATTTAAACCCTGGAGCAATCCTGGCCATCCAATCTGTTTACTTTCATTTTCTTTTAATTTTTATTCATATTTATTTCATTTAAATTGCACAATTTATTTAAAATAGTTAAAAAATCATAAAAATTATGAAACTTTTTCTTTAAGGTTTTATTAATTTTTATGACACAAAAATATTTTTATTTTATTTTTTATCATTAAAAAAGTATTTTTAAATATTTAAAAGATCATTTTTAATTGATTAATGAGAATTAATTAATTAAAAATACTTTTAGGTATTTAAAAATTACAAAAAAAATCATGAAATGTTCTAAGACATTTAGAAACATTGTCCAACCTTCAAACCAAATTTCTTTTTTGATCTTGATGCATTTTAAGAATTTTTCATTGAATTGAATCATTTTTTATGCATTATTTTGATCACATGTTTGAAAATTCATTTCTGCCTTTTGAAGAAGGTTGAGACATTGGTTCTTCTTGCATTGTCTTCTATTTAGCATGTAGTTTCAAGGATAAAAAGGCCATGAATTGTTCTTGCATTTTCAAATTGTTTGGCATTTGTTTTGTTAAGAACCCTAAAAAACCCTAATAACTTAGAAAAATCATATCTTGAGTTTGGTTGAGAGTTGAGAGCTCCCCTTTGGGCAGTGGTTCATCATAGGCCTAGGGTTTCTTTGGGTAACATTTTCCATTTTTTATCATGAGGTTTGCTTCTGTTTTTGGTTTGTGTTTGATGTTTGATCCATGAACCCTAATTTGGGCTTTCTTTTGCATCCCTCTTGCATTTCCTTGCATAACATGACTTGTCATTGCATTTTGTGCATTCTTGTGATCCATTTGACATCTTAAGACATGTATAAAGCATCTTTGATCATTGCATCCCATATTTGCCATGCCATTTGTCTTGTATGATTCATAACTTTTCATGTTTGTTCATGCTTCTTAGCTTGCATCATTTGCATTCATAATCTTGTATGAACATCTCCATGCCTTGTCCCATGTTTGCAGCACCTCATAACATCATAATCATCATCAACATGCTTCTAGTTTTGCTTAGCATCATATCATTTCATCTCATCTTGCATTGCATTGCATTTTCTTTCTAACATTGCAGGTGGTAAGTAAACTTGAGAAGTGGATTTGCCTTCACTTCTCATACCTTTTCTTTTCATCTCTCTTGCATCCATTGCTGCATTTCTATTTGTGTTTGAGATTGAGCTTGCTCATTCTTCTCCTTCCCACTTTCTTTCTTCAAGTGACTTGACTTCTTGAATGAAGCAAGTCACTTTGCTTCTCTTGATCCTGTTCATCTGCTTCCTGGTGGCTCCTTTGAAGATCTTTTCTTGCAAACCTCACAAACCTTAGGACCAACCAAGCATGATAATGAATAAGGGTTTTGATTAGTCCCCCATAGTTTTACCTTTGTGTCTCTCTTTGAGTCTTCTCTTCTCATCTCATAATCAGGGACTAAACCCTAAAGGCTTTAAGACTTTGTGATTGAGCTTATGCCTGCATCCTTCTCTTAGGATGGAGTGTATAACTTTAATCCTAAGTATTAAACCCTTAAGGTGTTTAAATCTCTTAATCAATTCACTTAATAAATATCAAGACATCACACTTGTAACTTGGGCCTTGCATTAGGGTTCTAATTCTTCCTTAATTGGTTAAGAAGGACTAACCCTAGTGTTAATGGACAAGTCCCCCTCAAGTTGTCTTACAAATCATAAAATTCACTTCATCATCATATCATTAATCTAAAATCCACTTAATCAAAGGCTTGTTTTGTCATGGGTTTAATCCCTAATCATGGATTAAGTTGAGGAGTTTTTCTCAGCTTAAACATTCTCATCTATTATCCTTCTTTTAGGATGGTGTAATGGGTCTGTTTAATCCTTGATTATGGCTTAACCTCATTACTCAACACTAAACAAAAACACCAAAAACATCTAAATAATCACAAGTAGGTTAATGATCTTAACCCTACATCAAAGGTGATTAAGTGTGAGAATCTGACTTCACACTTAAGGTAATTCTCATTACCCCTAATCGGAGGGAAGATGTGATGAGTTTACTAAATCCATTGGTTTAGGTTTAAGCTCATTAGCTTATGACAAACCTTCAAAAGCAATAAAAGACTGAAAACACAAAAACAAACAATAATCGTCTCCTCTGGGATTCTTTTCTCATCTCATTCACTCATAAACGAGAACTTGCTTCCTCCGTCTAATGCAAGACAGTTTGCACCTGAGCCAGACAGGTCATACACTTGAGCATTGACAAGCAAGCAGTTCACAAGTCAATTCATCTTTCAGTCTCTTTGGGTCGAACTACGGTGTTCTGACTTCCTCATTGCACGAGAGGATACGTAGGCATAACTTAACGGTTATCGAACAAAAGTCTCTGTATATCCCCCTCTTTCAGCTTTATTCTCTTAGCCTCATATTCTTGAGCACTTCATTCTTGTTCTCACACTGACACTGTACATTTATACACATCACATTTCTTTACACTGACACCTGTACATCCTTTTGCCAGCTCTTTCACACACAAATTGCACTGACACTACCCCTTTAAAACACAAATCTTTTAAGCGTGGATCCCGTCGAGTACGACGGACAATCTGGGTGCTAATACCTTCCCAGGTTGTAACCAACCCCCTTTCTCAGTCTCTCTGGTTCGCAAACCGTCTTATCCATTCTTTTTCTAGGCTTATGCAGCATTGCCTTTCCTCCGGGATAAAAATGCCCAGCTGGCGACTCTATTCATTCTCCAGTGAGTTCACGGCTGTGTGTTCTCACTGTTCCCTTTGCCGACCGTTCGCGCTTGTACCTGGATGCAAATCTTTGGGAGCGACAGCTTGGCGACTCTGCTGGGGACCCTTACACTGCAACCAGGGCTTCTGGTTCTTTTTGTGGGTTCCTCCTAGCGCTTGTTTGATTTGTGTTTACTGGGGTGTTATGTGCTTATTTGTGCTTGTATTTATTTTTGTTTATTGCTTTATGTACAGTTGATTTATTGCTTTCTTTATAGCTTTATATTTTTCATACTGTCATACTGTGCTGGCTGGATCTGGTTTTTCTTTGGTGGGTGGGTGATTCATTGAGAGTTAAGGTCCTATACCTGGGACCTGAGTGACACCTAGGCTAGAGTGAATCATATTCTTTCCCATTCCATTTCGGTCTGGTGCGGGAATATGAAACACGGTTCAGATATGGGTTTCTTCTTGAGAACTCTGTGTTGCAGATTTCCTGCAATGCTAGGGCTATCTGGGAAGCCTGCTAAGTCTGGATGACCTTTTTAGTATTGACCTTCAGAAGTTGAGGTGAATTAGAGGAGGAATTGTTATGGTTATTGTAAACACTGTACCTCCGGGTTAGAAGTGTTTACACTTCTCATAACTGATCCAAGTCTGAGGATCCTTGTTCTAGATCACCACCTGTGAGGGGGTTGGGCTGTTTACAGGTTTGCAGGTACCTTGACCTCAAAATACCCTGTTACTTTGACTTTGTTAAAGAATGCTCCATGTTGGACAGTTCTTGTGATTCTGAACCCTGGACATGTGGCTCTTTATTTGGGTCCCTCACCCTGGTTACTGGATTTTTAGACCTCCATCTGGAATTCTTGAACACACATGGATCTATACCAAGGCAGTTAATCAGATCCAGCTCAGTCACAAACCCTTGCATTTCATTTGCATACATACTCATTGCATCATATTAACATTTGCTTATTTGTGTTTCAGGGTATCCACCTCCATCTGGTTTTGGTTTTGACCCTATCTGCAGTTTTGACCTATCTCCACCAGCACTTGCCTCAGTTTGTCAGCTATACTTCAGTTACTTGCACCAGCCAATCAGTGGCTCATTCTTTCAGCATCTTCATCAACACTTGTCCTACTCAATCCTCAGCACTTATGGCTCCAAAGAAAAGCAACATCACCTATCATTTCTTCCAACCAGACTTGTCAGACATCAGGAGGATCCAAACCCTGATCACTCCAGATCACATTCCTTTGTTCAGGGAGCATCATGGAGATATACTGGACATGGTTATGGATCTGGACCCTTCACAGAGGAGCCTCATCCACACCTGCATTCAGTTTTATGATCCCCCATTGAGATGTTTCACCTTTCAAGACTTTCAGTTGGGTCCTCTTTTGGAAGAATACTCATATTTGGTTGGTTTGCCTATCAAGAGAGAAATCCCATTCAACCCTGAAATGGTCTTTCCCAGCAATGGAGAGATAGCAAAAGCTTTGCACCTGGAACCTGTATTGATTGAACAACACTTGACCTCTAAAGCTGGGATCCTTGGATTTCACCTGGACTTCCTGATTTCTCAAGCTAGTTTGAAGGCCTCCTTGGGGGAGTGGAAAGCTGTTTATGCCCTGTTGGCCTTAAGTGTATATGGAATTGTGTTGTTTGCAGATGAGCCTCGATTCATTAGCAAAAATGCAATCCATCTGTTCATCCTGAAGAACCCTGTGCCAACTTTACTGGGTGATCTTTATTATTCAGTCCATCAGAGAAATGAGAAGCAAAGGGGAAGATTAGTGAGGATTTGTGCTCCATTATTCCATACTTGGCTCCTCAGGCATCTACCCAGGACAGATGCATTTCTCAATCCTCACCAGCAAAGCAACTGGGCTAAGAGACTCACTGTCCTAACTTCAGCAGACATCAGATGGTGTACTCAGAGCACCAAGGGCAGAGATATAATCACCAGCTGTGGGCACTTTCCCAATGTGCCCTTAATAGGAGTTAAGGGAAGTATCAATTACAACCCTCTGCTGTTCAGAAGGCAATTAGGCTATGCACTGGTTCATACTCCTAGGGAACAAGACTTGGTTGAGACCCTCTATTGTGAGAACAAGATTAGTTTGGCTGTTGTTAGGCAGGCTGCCTGGGCCTGGGATCATGTTCAAACCAAGGGAATCACCATTCTGGGGAAGTGCAATAATGTGGCATCAGTCCAATATTATGAGTGGTCCCATGCTAGGGCCCAATTCTCTGGAATGCCCTTTACCATAGAAGACATGCCTGAGTCATCTTCAACACCACCCCCCGCCACTATCAGTTTGGAGGAGTTTGAGAGCTTAAAGGAAAGGAATGAGAAGTTGACTCAAGCCTTGCAGAAGACCCTCAGGGAAAGGAGTGAAGGTGTGAGGGAGATTGAGAGATTGGAGAAATTGAGGGTGGAACATTTGACCAAGATTGAGAAGTCTGGGGAGTATATTAACAAGTCTAAAGCTGGTGAGCAGATTCTGAAGAATGCTTGTAAAGAAGCCCAGTTCCAAAGAGCAAGAACAGACTTGTATTTGAAAGAGAGTCAGGCCAGGTGGGTCCGGATCACTGAGGCCCGTACTCTAGAAGACAAGAGAGCTCAAGACAAGATGGAGCAGATGGAAAAGGCCCTGGCAGCAGCCCAGGAAGAAATATCAGAGCTGAAAATCAAAGCAGGATTGAAGAGGTCTAAGGACCAAAGTCAGAGCAAGAAATTGACTGCAGCTGTTGCAACAAGAAACCTTCTCATCAGAAGTCTCACGGAGCGTCCGGCTGATCCTGTGACCGAAGCACTTCTCAAGGAAGTTCGTGAGGATGAGTTTGGCCTTGGAGTTTGATCATTTGCTTGTTGTTGTTCCTTTTCCTTGTACTTTTGCTTTTGTGATGTATTTTGGCCCCTTTGAGGGTTTGTGTTGTAAAATGAACAAATTGTATTATTTCACCTTTGTAATATATTTGTGTTGGTTTCTATCTAGGTTCACATCAAAAGCAACTTCAACAGCCTCATCTTCAAGGGTCTGGAAGGGTCAAAACTGAAGGCCAAACCGGATACCTTGATAGCAAATAAGCATAACTGCATTGCATGCTAACCTTTTATTTGTTTTGCAGGGTTTTGTTTTGTTGTTGCTAACCTCTGTTGTGATGTTCAGGAATTATTGCTCGCCGCCGGGTATTTCCTCTCAACAGGCCACACAGGTACCCAACTAGAAACAACCTTCCGGGAATTCAGATGGATCAGATGCAGCAGGACCTTACGGAGGTCAGAAACCAGATGGCAAATGAAAGGTTAGAGATGAGAACGCAGATGACGCAGTTCATGGAAGTTATGAACAACATGGCTCAGAGCCAGGAGAGACTGAGGGCCATGGTGGAGAGGCAAAATCAAGAGGAGCCTCATGTAGGAACTGCCGGTACCAGTAATAATGAAAGGGTGCAACCACATGTTACCCCCCCTGTGTTTGGCCCACATCTACATCCTGAGATTAACGTTCCTGCAAATGTTCAAGGGGCAGCCACTGCGGCCAGGGTACTTCAAGAAGATCCTCAGGAGGACCAGTATACAGTAATGGGTGCCGGAGAAGAAACTTATGATAGACGATTGGAAGAAATAGCTGAAAAATTGAGGTCCTTAGAATCTCAAAACTCTTTGGGGTTTGACGTCATGGACATGGGTTTGGTAGAAGGGGTCAGGATTCCCCACAAGTTCAAGCCTCCATGTTTCGAAAAGTATAATGGGACTTCATGCCCCCGAACTCATTTGCAATCATTTCTGGGAAGGCTGAAGGCCTATACAATGGATGAGAAATTGTGGATGTTCTATTTTGAAGATAGCTTGACTGGAGCTTCGAGGGAGTGGTATTCCCATCTGACAAGAGCAACTATAAGATGCTGGAAGGACCTGGCAGAAGCCTTCATCAGACAGTATCAGTATAATCTAGATATGGCACCCAACAGGACCCTCCTAATGGGAATGTCACAGTCGTCAAGGGAAAGTTTCCGGGAATATGCCCAGAGATGGAGGCAATTGGCTGCTGCCGTTCAACCACCAATGTCTGAGAGAGAAATGGCAGACATGTTTATGAACACCCTTCAGGGAACGTATATTGACAGGTTGGCTGCTTTCTCCTCCACTAGCTTCGCAGATGTTGTCATAGCCGGGGAGAGAATTGAAAGCCTGTTAAAGATGGGAAAGATCTCGGACAATGGTGCAAGCTCGTCCAGTAGTACAAGAAAGCCTTTTGCAGGCCCGAGAAGAACTGGCGAGACCAATGCCATCCACACCAACAGGGGTAGGCCCCAATATGCTCAGAAGTCAATAGCAGCAGTCACTATCCCTGCTCCAGCTCATCCTCAGCCAATCTATCAACCTCCTCAACAAAACTTCCAACAACAACCCCAGTATCAGCAGAATCAGTATCCTCCAAGAAACTACAACAACAACAACTCCAACAACAACAATCAACAGAGGCCATTCCAACAAAGGCCATCCCAAGCTAACCGAGTGATCGACCCGATCCCAATGCCGTATGCTGCTTTGCTGCCACAACTTCTGAAACTCAACCTAGTTGAGCTAAGAACGTTGGCACCTCCGGATCCCAACAGTCTACCAAGAAACTATGACTCCAATGCTAGGTGTGCTTTCCATTCCAACGCACCTGGTCACAGTACAGAAAAATGCAGGGCTCTGCATATGAAGGTACAAGACTTGGTAGATTCCAAGGCTCTGAACTTTGCACCTCCGCCCAATGTCAATAAAAACCCTATGCCAAACCATGGTGGTCCTCGAATTAATGCTATTGAAGAAGACCAACCATCTTATTTGATAACTAGTGTGGATCAGATCAGGACACCATTGGTGGAAATCAAAGCTCAACTCCGAGAAAACCAAATATTTCCGGGGTGTGAACTAGGGTGTCCCTATTGCAATATTTCATGGAATGGGTGTGAGGACCTGAGAAATGGCATTGACAGCCTTATTCAGAGTGGCTTGCTCCAGATCACTACATCATTTCCGACAAATCCGGCAACTTCATCAACAACGGTTTCAGAACCTCCTACAAATGCAGCAACTATTGTTCCCGAAAATTCATCAGCACCATCAACAAGTACTTCACCTGTCCTTCCAAATGATCAGTTTACAACAGTTTCTCCTGCTACAACTTCAGCTTCATTCCATTTCGACTCTCCATCAGCAACAACAACAGTCCTTCCAACAGAACCTCCTACAACACCAGCAATCAATCATGAAGATGTCTCTACTGTTACCATATTCTACGATCCTGAAAATAACTCCGCTTACCATTCAGAAGGTGCTGCTCCCACCAGAGCACCAGTTACAATCTTTTATGATCCACAAACAATAACAGTCCCTTCAGCAGCAGCAATCAGTCCGGTCACTGTCACGGTGCCTGGACCAGTACCATATGAAAGCAATAGGGCCATCCCTTGGCACTATGGCTCTGACGTGTACTGTGAAGGAAAAAGAATCACTCTTGAAACATCAGCACCTGCACCACAAGTAGATAATGTGGGGGGAGGCGGAGGCTTCACTCGAAGCGGACGCCTCTTCGCTTCACAAGTTCAAAGACCCACTGCCGAAGCAGAAGCTGCTGCCAAGGCAAAAGGAAAAGGCCCGGTGCAGGAAGATCCAGCTGCCCAAGAAGCCCTGAAGACTCCATTCGATCAGGAAGTTGATGAGTTTATGAGGATCATCAAAAAGAGTGATTACAAAATTGTGGATCAACTTCACCAGACGCCAACCAAAATCTCCATCCTCTCACTGCTTATGTGCTCCGAAGCCCATCGGAATGCACTACTTAAAGTCCTGCACGCAGCTTACGTGCCGGAGGAGATTACTGTCAACCAATTGGAAACCGTGGTTGGAAATGTTACTGCTAGCAATGGGCTAGGGTTTACCAATTCTGACCTGACAGTGGATGGCCGCAATCACAACAAAGCCTTGCACATAACCGTGGAATGCAAAGGAGCTGTCCTTTCTCATGTGCTGGTGGACACAGTTTCTTCCCTGAATGTCTTACCCAAGAAGGCTCTGGTGAAGCTTGAATATGATGGATTGGCATTGAGACCCAGCAACCTGGTGGTACGAGCCTTTGATGGTTCGAAGAGGTCGGTTCTGGGAGAGATTGAACTGCCCGTGACAATTGGCCCACAGACCTTTAAAACTATCTTTTATGTGATGGACATTCAGCCCGCCTACAGCTGTTTGTTGGGTAGACCCTGGATTCACGCCGCTGGCGCAATAACGTCTACCCTTCACCAAAAGTTAAAATTTGAGTGGGAAGGCCAAGTTGTCACTATCTGTGGAGAGGAGGACATTTTTGTCAGCCACCTGGCAACCTATAAGTACATTGAAATGGATGGAGAGATCCATGAAACCATGAGCCAAGGTTTTGAAGCCTTGAATGTGAATGAAGCATCTGCTATATCTGGTACCCCAATGTCATCTTACCAACAAGCCCGGAAGGTTGTTGAGGAAGGAACGGCCCTAGGCTGGGGCAAGGTCTTAGCTGTGGAGGAGAAGAAGGATAAATTTGGGTTGGGTTACAGACCAACTCAACATCAAGTGAAGGCTGCTGGAGAGCCTGGTTTTGTCAGTGGGGGAATGCTTACCCCCGATGCCATCAACTGTCTGGAAGACGAGCTGGAAGAGGAGCGCAACCTGGAGAATTGGATTCGTCCGAAGATCCCGGGGAGCAGTGTCTCGAACTGGTCTTCCCAGGGAATTATAAGTGTTACTCGAGCAGAGTAATTATTATTTCCTGTATTTTTTATAAGCATGCATCAAAGTCTTGCATCTTGCCCAAGATGACAAGACTCATTTTGTAATCAGGGCCATCTGTACTTTTGTGCAAACGAGATTAAAGTAATGAAATATCAGACGATCTTTTTGCAAACAAGTCTTTTTCTTTTATGTTCACTGTTTTTCCATTTTTCTTTTTGTACAAAAATAAATGGCAGTGTTTTTCAAAATGACAACTTCATTTCACTTTTCTAAATAAGACTAAAATCAGATCACTAAAATGAACCAATTAAACCCTTGCAGAGAGTGCCTTCCTGACAGCACCAACAACAGCACGGCTATGACATCGTATGACTTTGACAATCCGATCAATCAAGCTGAAGAAGGGGTTGAAGAAGAATACGAGCTTCCTGAAGAACTAGCCAGGTTGTTAAGACAAGAGGAAAGGGTCATTACCCCTCACCAGGAGGAGGTTGAAGTGATCAATCTTGGTACAGAGGAAAATGTGAAAGAAGTCAAGATCGGGGCCTGCCTGCAAGACTCAGTGAAGAAGCAACTGATAGATCTACTTCAAGAGTATGTGGATGTGTTTGCTTGGTCGTATCAAGACATGCCAGGGTTGGATACCGATATTGTTGTGCACAAGTTGCCTTTGAGAGAAGAGTGCCCTCCAGTCAAACAAAAGCTGCGCCGTACTCGTCCAGACATGGCTATGAAGATCAAAGAGGAGGTACAAAAGCAATGGGATGCCGGATTCCTTGCTGTGACAAGTTACCCGCCGTGGGTTGCTAACATAGTACCTGTGCCAAAGAAGGACGGTAAGGTAAGAATGTGTGTTGATTACCGGGATCTGAATAGGGCCAGCCCGAAAGATGATTTCCCATTACCTCACATTGACGTATTGGTTGATAATACGGCTCAGTTCTCGGTATTCTCCTTCATGGATGGGTTTTCAGGATATAACCAGATCAAGATGTCACCTGAAGACATGGAGAAGACAACATTCATTACACCTTGGGGCACGTTCTGCTACAAAGTAATGCCATTTGGGCTTAAGAATGCGGGTGCAACTTATCAACGGGCTATGGTAACATTATTCCACGATATGATCCATAAGGAAATCGAGTGTTATGTGGATGACATGATTACCAAGTCCCTTACAGAGGAAGACCATCTGGTGAATCTGCTGAAGTTGTTCAAGCGTCTGAGAAAGTATCAACTGAAGCTGAACCCCAACAAATGCACATTCGGGGTGCGATCCGGTAAACTGCTGGGCTTTATTGTAAGCGAGAAAGGGATTGAGGTTGACCCTGATAAAGTCAAAGCCATCCAAGAGATGCCTGCACCGAAAACTGAGAAAGAAGTTCGAGGGTTCTTGGGTAGATTGAACTACATTTCACGGTTCATATCTCACCTCACAGCAACCTGCGAGCCCTTGTTCAAGCTGTTAAGAAAGGAACAAACGGTCAGGTGGAACGAAGATTGCCAAAGGGCTTTTGACAAGATCAAAGAATATCTGCAAGAACCTCCAATCCTTATGCCTCCAGTTGAAGGAAGACCTCTAATCATGTACTTGACAGTATTAGAAGAGTCAATGGGGTGTGTGCTGGGCCAGCATGACAAGTCTGGTCGAAAAGAGTATGCAATTTACTACCTAAGCAAAAAGTTTACCGACTGTGAACAGCGTTATTCACTGCTCGAGAAAACTTGCTGTGCTTTAGCGTGGGCTGCTCGCCGACTAAGGCAGTATATGTTGACCCACACTACCTTGTTAATCTCAAAAATGGACCCAGTCAAGTACATATTCGAGAAGCCAGCTCTTACCGGACGGGTTGCAAGATGGCAGATGATTCTCACAGAATACGACATACAGTACACATCTCAGAAAGCCATCAAGGGCAGTGTACTATCTAAATATCTTGCTGAGCAACCCATTGACGATTACCAGCCAATGAGGTTTGACTTCCCTGATGAAGACATCATGTTCATTAAATCAAAAGATCATGAAGAGCCTATTCACACTGAAGGGCCCGACCCAGAAGAAGAATGGACCATGATGTTTGACGGGGCTGTTAACATGAATGGCCGTGGTGTTGGTGCAGTACTCATTACACCCAAAGGAGTTCACATGCCTTTCTCGGCAAAACTCACTTTCAACTGCACTAACAACGAAGCTGAATACGAAGCTTGCATTATGGGTCTTGAGGAAGCCATTGACCTCAGGATCAAAACATTGACCGTATTCGGAGATTCGGCTTTGGTAATCAATCAGACCAATGGAAAATGGTACACACACCAAGATCATCTGATACCTTACAGGGACTATACAAGAAGGTTATTGACTTTCTTCACAACAGTCAAACTTGAGTATATCCCTCGGGACGAGAATCAGTTTGCGGATGCCTTGGCTACCATTTCGTCCATGATCAAAGTTCAGACTGCTAACTTTGTACCTCAGATTTCAGTATCGAGACTTGATAGACCAGCATATGTATTTGCGGCAGATATTGCCAAAGATGATAAGCCTTGGTTCCACGACATCAAGTGCTTCTTGGAGGATCAGACATACCCACCTGGGGCGTCTTCCAATGATAAGAAGACTTTAAGAAGGCTTGCTGGGAGTTTCTTTCTGAATACTGATGGATCTTTATACAAGAGGAACTTTGACATGGTACTCCTCAGATGTGTTGACAAGACGAAAGCAGATCTACTGATGCATGAAGTGCATGAAGGCTCTTTTGGTACCCATGCTGGAGGGCATGCCATGGCTAAGAAGTTGTTAAGATCAGGCTATTATTGGATCACAATGGATGCAGACTGTTGTGCCTATGCCAGGAAATGTCACAAATGCCAGATCTACGCAGATAAAGTGCATGTGCCTCCGAATCCTTTGAACATCATGTCTTCACCATGGCCCTTTGCCATGTGGGGCATTGATATGATTGGCAAGATTGAGCCAACTGCTTCAAACGGCCACAGATTCATCCTGGTCGCCATCGATTATTTCACGAAGTGGGTTGAAGCAGCCTCATATGCAAATGTCACAAGGCAAGTGGTAGCCCGATTCCTAAAAAGAGATATCATCTGTCGGTATGGAGTGCCCGAGCGAATCATTACTGATAATGGGTCCAACCTAAACAATAAAATGATGGCAGAATTATGCCGGGACTTCAAGATCCAACATCACAATTCTTCTCCTTACAGGCCAAAGATGAATGGCGCTGTAGAGGCGGCAAATAAGAATATTAAGAAGATTGTGCAAAAGATGGTAGTCACCTACAGAGACTGGCACGAAATGCTACCATTTGCCTTACATGGGTACCGCACATCAATCAGGACATCCACTGGGGCAACACCGTATCAGCTTGTGTATGGTATGGAAGCAGTCCTACCAGTTGAAGTTGAGTTACCCTCGCTGCGGGTATTAATGGATGTCAAACTGAGTGAAGCAGAATGGGTTCGGTCCCGATACGAGCAACTGAGTCTGATCGAAGAGAAGAGATTGGCTGCAATCTGCCATGGGCAGTTATATCAGAAGAGAATGAAGAGGGCCTTCGATCAGAAAGTCAGGCATCGAGAGTACCAAGTGGGAGATCTTGTGCTGAAAAGAATCCTCCCTCCTCATACAGACCACAGGGGCAAATGGACTCCAAATTACGAAGGACCATTCGTCGTCAAGAAAGTTTTCTCTGGTGGAGCACTGATGCTCAGCACCATGGATGGTGAAGATTTTCCATCCCCTGTGAATTCAGATGCAGTTAAAAAATACTTCGTGTAAAATGACCCGCTGGACATAAAAACAGAATGTAAGTCCGGGCAAAAATAGGGCATCCCGGCGAGTCAAAAACAGAATAAAAGACTCGGGCAAAAATAAGGGAAATAAATAAAAAATGTACACCCGCTGAGCTGAAAAGCCGCATTGGACAGCTCAGGCAAAAATGGGTATCCCGATGGATTGAAAACCCGAAAGGGCGATCCATGCAAAATAAGGGAATAAGCGAACAACTGCACTCTGAATTCGTCCGTATCACTTACAGCTTGGAAAGTTTTGACAGAATCAAGCTCCGATCAGAATCAACTTTCTCCAGAAAGCAAGACGAGAAGAACGTCATTGTCATACGAGTCATAGCAGGAGAGGAAGCTCCTCAAAGCGTCATCAACACTGCCAACACTTTGTTTCTCAATTTGTAACAATCTCCTCATTTCAGGAGATATGTTTCTTTGACTGTATCTTGCCAATTCAGGGCACATGAATTAATAAAATCAGATTTTTCAGTCATGTCTCGTCTTTTACATTTATGTTTTGCAAAGAGTTGTCTGATATCTCTAAAAATGCAATTGCATAAGTACAGATGCCTTTCTAAAAAAAAAAAAAAAAAAAAAAAAAAAAAAAAAAAAAACAAAGCACATGCTTGCAAGGAATATTACTTACTCTCGAAGGCACTTAACTCCTATGGCGGAATCCAGTAAAGGATACCTCGGGACCTTTCGTATGTTTCTTTATCTTTGCAGGATTGCAGGTATCCAGAACGCAACTTGGGGCATGCAAGGTATAACTCAGCGAGTTGGTGAATCAACAAAAGATATCAGCATCCGAAATGCTCTATCCCCAGCTGAGTTGCTTCTCATTGCTCTCCCCAGCCGGTCTACCTCTCATCATCTCCCCATAGAGCTTCAGGCCTCTATTCAGAAGAGCAACGCACGAAGAAGTCACAACAGAGTACATAAAGCTTCTACAAACCCCAGCTGGGTTTCTCATTTATGAGGATATGTCAATCAGTGACCTATATCCCCAAACAGATACGTCACTAGATCTACCAATGATCTCATCCCCAGCTGGGAGGTCCATTTCAAGCAGATCGACCAGAGATCTTCGCAGCAACGGGATCCGAATCCCGGATCTGTGCCTCTTTGCATAATCATAGCATTCGCATCATGTTATACCCTCAGAGCGTAGCATTCCGTCTAATGCGGAGCATTACGGCAAAAATCAAATACATAGCATAATCATAAGTCATGCTGTGAATCGAACACCTGTAAATAATGACAACCTGTCGGTATACAGAATTTATACAGAAAAATCCCCACCAGGGTCCCAGCAAAAGCAGTTGCCTCTCAAATCACCAACACCATCATGTACACCTTTTGATACTCGTCCGTGTCATATCCCCAGCGTGGTCGCCTATACTCATATATATACTTTTTCTTGACACCCGTCCGTGTCATATCCCCAGCGCAGTCGCTTACACCTCTATCACCCACATACTTGTTAATATTATACTTTTCTCTTCGACACTCGTCCGTGTCACTCCCCCTAGCAGATAAACACTCATATACAATACTCACTACTCATTGGTACACCTATACAGATACTCGTCCGTATCTTGTACACATCATCACTCATATCACTCACAGATTCGACGATAGTCCTTGTTCTTTGTTAACCAGTTGGTACTCGTCCGTACCATCATCTCAGAACATTGCGTCTAATGTTTGTTTCTACATGATACTAGTCTGTATCATAGTCTTAAGGATGCTCGTTCGCATCTTTAATCCATACACTGTGTCAAACACTTGTGTCTTCTTGAATATAGATACTCGCCTGTGTATACTATTCCCCAGAAGGATTCTTTCAGATGCAACACTCGTCCGTGTTCTTTGTTAACCAGTTGATACTCGTCCGTATCATCATCTCTGAACATGTGTCAGTTTGTTTCTAAATGATACTCGTCCGTATCATGGTCTTAAGGATGCTCGTCCGCATCTTTAATCTATACACAATACCGAACACTTATACTTTTTGCTTCTTGGATGTAAACGCTCGTCCGTGTTTACTATATCCCCAGTAAATCACCAACAAAGTTTCTTTTATCTAACACTCGTCCTGTGTTATGATACCTTTGAGAGCAGCCGTACCCTGCTGAGTGGTCGTCCTCCACTTCTTGATGGTCGTCCTCCATCATGCTCATCCGATGGCCGTCCCCATCGTTGATGGTTAGCAGCCGTCCCCTGCTAGGTGGTCGTCCTCCACCTCTTGATGATCGTCCTTCATCACTTTATCCAATGGCCGTCCCCATTGTTGATTTTGGTTATCTAACACTCGTCCTGTGTTATGAGAAACCCTGAGAGCAGCCGTACCCTGCTGAGTGGTCGTCCTCCACTTCTTGATGGTCGTCCTCCATCATGCTCGTCCGATGGCCGTCCCCATCGTTGACCTTTTCTATCCGATGGCCGTCCCCATCGTTGATATTTTCGGCAGCCGTACCCTGCCAGGTGGTCGTCCTCCACCTTTGATGGCCGTCCCCATCATATTTACCTTTTTATCCCCAACAGAGCAGCCGTCCCCTGCTAGGTGATCGTCCTTCACCTTTGATGACCGTACCTCATCATCTGTTTATTTCGTTTATTAACCCGATGGCCGTCCCCGTCGTGGTCCCTTTTCCTTTTAACCCGATGGTCGTCCCCATCGTTGGTTACTTTACCTTTGTGAACTTGATGGCCGTCCCCATCATGTTTCATTAACTCCCAGAGAATTCTACAGCTTTACCTTGGTGGCCGTCCCCATCGTAATATCTTATTTCCCCAGCTAGTCGGCCGTCCCCGTCTTAGCTTTACCTTTTATCCCCCAGCATGTCGGCCGTCCCCGTCATTGCTATTTACCCAGCAGTCGTCCCTGCTCGACGGTCGTCCTCCGTCGTCCCACTTTGCAATATACGTTATTTGCTGTCACAATCTATATCCCTTTTCTTCTTCATTTCTGTGAGTGCAAATTTTGGAGTGTCTTTGGTATTCAACCACAAGTTATCTTGTTTGCCTGTTAAGCCATCGCTTACAACCTGCACAGCTAACTCATGTTTGAATAGGGGCAGCTGTAAACACCCCAAATTTGCCCTCACCCATTCACACCATGGCTTGTGATCATTCTCATATGCATAAGCACAATCATGTCATCTCACATCTCATTTTTTATCCACTGCATAGCTTTCAAGGCATCTGCACCTAGGGTTTGTGATCTGAGCAATCCCAATGCTTCTTGAGCCATTCCAAATGCCACCAATCAACTCAAAGAGGTCCATGTGTGTTCTTGTATCATGTTACATCCTCACAAAGTCCAAATTGCAGAGGAATCACAAGAACTAGGGTTTGAGTGGATGCAGAGCCAGGATGAACTGCACAGTTGACTGAAAATTAGGGTTTTGGTTTCAGAGGCCATAACTCCAAATTTTTTGGTCATTCTTGTTTCCATTGATCTCTATATGGTATAGGGAGTGTGCATATCAATTTTCATGAAGAAATTCCATGGGGAAGTCATCTGATCAAGAGTTGACTTTTCAGACAAGTCAGTGCAAAATCAGGGCATCTGAGGCCCCCAATGACCCAACCAATGGGAGATCTTCATCATTTTGAGTGTATATGATATTTATTTGATCATGGAAGAAGGTTGAAGTTCATAAAAATCAAGAATTTGGAGTTTTTGCAAATGTTGACTTTTTGGGCATAGTTGACTTTTCAAGAATGCACCATTTTAGGTCAATTTTCAAGCCTTGATTCATGATCCAAAAAGGCTTCAAATGGAAAAACTTTGGTCATGAAAGTTGTAGATCTCATCTTTCCCTTTTCAAAAAGTACAAGAACATGATAAAATTCTTCTTGGATCAAAAGTTATGACCATGCAAAGTTGCCAAAAATCACTTATTTTCAAGTTATGCACCAAGTGGAAATTTTGCAAAGTCTTGGATCAAAACACATTGCAGCCTCTAGTTCACTACAAACCATTACACAAACATTTCCCTAAGTCATAAAATCAGATTTTTGATCAAGTTTGCCCATGGTTTAGTTCATGTAACTTGAATTTTTCACATGTGAACCAAAAGCTAGCCAACTTGCAAAAACCACTCATTTCACTTCCTACAACTTATGACATTGGAAGCTGACTTTGGCTAGCCTCTCCCTCACCTTTTGCTGCGCCAGCCATGCTTTGTCCTTGCCTAGATTTGGAGCCATGCCCTATCTTACACAAAAGTGGTTTTTGAGCAAAAAGTGATCTACCAATCCATAAAGCACAAGTCACATCAGCCAGCCAATCAGAATTGTTTATGATTTCAATTTGCAAGTTGAACATAACACAAGCCAAGGCTGAAACACACACACTCATCACATTCACAAAAACTCACCTCATTGCAAGTTCCTTCGAAATTCTGTCCACAACCATAAAACACTCAAACTCTCATCATCATTCAACTCACCACATCTCATAGACAAGAAACCACCAAAGCTCAAGCCTAAATCAAGCCTGAAAACTCCATTGCCATTATTCACCTCAAGCTGCAGATTCTATCGAATCTCTCTCCACAAGCCACAAACACACCAACCAACACCACAAACTTTCTCAACACACTTCATAGATCACAAACAACTCCTTTTCACAGCCTGAAAGTGCCAAAATCATCATGGCCATTGTTGACTGAACTGAAGCAGTTCCATTCGAATCTCCTTCTCCAGCCAACACAAACTCATTTTGAGCATTCAAACACATTTGGGAGATCAAGTAGAGCAGCTTGCATCAAAGGAAGTGGCCAGAAAGTTCCTAAACTGAAAGCTCCAAATCTCAGGTAGCTCGAAATTAATTTTTCCAGAAATGGTTTTTTATGTTACAAACTTGTTCCTCATGATGCACTGATCATTCTGGTACCTTTAGTTTTTGAAATGGTTTTGTTTTGAGCATTTAATTTGTGTTTGAAGCTCACGAACCCTAGAAATTGTTTGCTTCGATTCAGTTGATTTAGGAACTTTAAATTTGTTTTGAGAGAGGGGTTTGGTTCGTGAGAGGATAAGGATCATTTCCCTGGTCTTAGATTTCATTTTTGTAACGTTTTGAGGAAGTTGGGTGATTCTCAGGTGAGAGCTGGCCGGAGAAGACGACCGGAAGTCTTCTCCGGCCACCTGAATGTATTTAGGGCTTAATCCCATAATTAATGCTCGTTTGAATTTTGGCCGTTGATGCGCGTTGAATGTTTGACTTCCCACCCTTTTTGATGGCCAGGATCTGTTCATTAGCCCTAATCACTTTAATTAATTTATTTAATTAAGATTAATTCAGCTTTGAATCACAGCCACAGGATTACGCGCCAGTCAACACATTTAAACCCTGGAGCAATCCTGGCCATCCAATCTGTTTACTTTCATTTTCTTTTAATTTTTATTCATATTTATTTCATTTAAATTGCACAATTTATTTAAAATAGTTAAAAAATCATAAAAATTATGAAACTTTTTCTTTAAGGTTTTATTAATTTTTATGACACAAAAATATTTTTATTTTATTTTTTATCATTAAAAAAGTATTTTTAAATATTTAAAAGATCATTTTTAATTGATTAATGAGAATTAATTAATTAAAAATACTTTTAGGTATTTAAAAATTACAAAAAAAATCATGAAATGTTCTAAGACATTTAGAAACATTGTCCAACCTTCAAACCAAATTTCTTTTTTGATCTTGATGCATTTTAAGAATTTTTCATTGAATTGAATCATTTTTTATGCATTATTTTGATCACATGTTTGAAAATTCATTTCTGCCTTTTGAAGAAGGTTGAGACATTGGTTCTTCTTGCATTGTCTTCTATTTAGCATGTAGTTTCAAGGATAAAAAGGCCATGAATTGTTCTTGCATTTTCAAATTGTTTGGCATTTGTTTTGTTAAGAACCCTAAAAAACCCTAATAACTTAGAAAAATCATATCTTGAGTTTGGTTGAGAGTTGAGAGCTCCCCTTTGGGCAGTGGTTCATCATAGGCCTAGGGTTTCTTTGGGTAACATTTTCCATTTTTTATCATGAGGTTTGCTTCTGTTTTTGGTTTGTGTTTGATGTTTGATCCATGAACCCTAATTTGGGCTTTCTTTTGCATCCCTCTTGCATTTCCTTGCATAACATGACTTGTCATTGCATTTTGTGCATTCTTGTGATCCATTTGACATCTTAAGACATGTATAAAGCATCTTTGATCATTGCATCCCATATTTGCCATGTCATTTGTCTTGTATGATTCATAACTTTTCATGTTTGTTCATGCTTCTTAGCTTGCATCATTTGCATTCATAATCTTGTATGAACATCTCCATGCCTTGTCCCATGTTTGCAGCACCTCATAATATCATAATCATCATCAACATGCTTCTGGTTTTGCTTAGCATCATATCATTTCATCTCATCTTGCATTGCATTGCATTTTCTTTCTAACATTGCAGGTGGTAAGTAAACTTGAGAAGTGGATTTGCCTTCACTTCTCATACCTTTTCTTTTCATCTCTCTTGCATCCATTGCTGCATTTCTATTTGTGTTTGAGATTGAGCTTGCTCATTCTTCTCCTTCCCACTTTCTTTCTTCAAGTGACTTGACTTCTTGAATGAAGCAAGTCACTTTGCTTCTCTTGATCCTGTTCATCTGCTTCTTGGTGGCTCCTTTGAAGATCTTTTCTTGCAAACCTCACAAACCTTAGGACCAACCAAGCATGATAATGAATAAGGGTTTTGATTAGTCCCCCATAGTTTTACCTTTGTGTCTCTCTTTGAGTCTTCTCTTCTCATCTCATAATCAGGGACTAAACCCTAAAGGCTTTAAGACTTTGTGATTGAGCTTATGCCTGCATCCTTCTCTTAGGATGGAGTGTATAACTTTAATCCTAAGTATTAAACCCTTAAGGTGTTTAAATCTCTTAATCAATTCACTTAATAAATATCAAGACATCACACTTGTAACTTGGGCCTTGCATTAGGGTTCTAATTCTTCCTTAATTGGTTAAGAAGGACTAACCCTAGTGTTAATGGACAAGTCCCCCTCAAGTTGTCTTACAAATCATAAAATTCACTTCATCATCATATCATTAATCTAAAATCCACTTAATCAAAGGCTTGTTTTGTCATGGGTTTAATCCCTAATCATGGATTAAGTTGAGGAGTTTTTCTCAGCTTAAACATTCTCATCTATTATCCTTCTTTTAGGATGGTGTAATGGGTCTGTTTAATCCTTGATTATGGCTTAACCTCATTACTCAACACTAAACAAAAACACCAAAAACATCTAAATAATCACAAGTAGGTTAATGATCTTAACCCTACATCAAAGGTGATTAAGTGTGAGAATCTGACTTCACACTTAAGGTAATTCTCATTACCCCTAATCGGAGGGAAGATGTGATGAGTTTACTAAATCCATTGGTTTAGGTTTAAGCTCATTAGCTTATGACAAACCTTCAAAAGCAATAAAAGACTGAAAACACAAAAACAAACAATAATCGTCTCCTCTGGGATTCTTTTCTCATCTCATTCACTCATAAACGAGAACTTGCTTCCTCCGTCTAATGCAAGACAGTTTGCACCTGAGCCAGACAGGTCATACACTTGAGCATTGACAAGCAAGCAGTTCACAAGTCAATTCATCTTTCAGTCTCTTTGGGTCGAACTACGGTGTTCTGACTTCCTCATTGCACGAGAGGATACGTAGGCATAACTTAACGGTTATCGAACAAAAGTCTCTGTATATCCCCCTCTTTCAGCTTTATTCTCTTAGCCTCATATTCTTGAGCACTTCATTCTTGTTCTCACACTGACACTGTACATTTATACACATCACATTTCTTTACACTGACACCTGTACATCCTTTTGCCAGCTCTTTCACACACAAATTGCACTGACACTACCCCTTTAAAACACAAATCTTTTAAGCGTGGATCCCGTCGAGTACGACGGACAATCTGGGTGCTAATACCTTCCCAGGTTGTAACCAACCCCCTTTCTCAGTCTCTCTGGTTCGCAAACCGTCTTATCCATTCTTTTTCTAGGCTTATGCAGCATTGCCTTTCCTCCGGGATAAAAATGCCCAGCTGGCGACTCTATTCATTCTCCAGTGAGTTCACGGCTGTGTGTTCTCACTGTTCCCTTTGCCGACCGTTCGCGCTTGTACCTGGATGCAAATCTTTGGGAGCGACAAAGGCAAATCCACCTCCCAAAATAACTAACCAAATCTGAAAGTGTTAGTATGAATGCATAAAGTATAAAGCATAAAGAAATGAAATGGAATGAGATGAAATGAGATGATAAGACTAAAGTCAGAAGTGTTTATGCAATGTAAGTTTCATGTTAGATGATGCAAAGGCATACAAAATGCATATGTGTGATCATACAAAGATGAGATGCAAAGGAGGCATGCTTTGAAGTTTGAAAACATATGAAAGTTTATGAAATGAAATGAATGATAAACATGGAAAATGGATTAAGAAATGATCAAGAAAGGTCCTAACATGTCTTAATATGTCTAAGATGACATATGAATGCATGAAATGTCATGTAAAGTTCATGTAATGATGCATATGCAAGGTGAATGCAAATGAACATGAGAAATTAGGGTTATATGGACATGTGAGATGCAAATGGATAAAACAGAAGCAACCAACATGATAAAAATTTGCAATCAAGCTCAAACAAACCCTAATCCCATATTAGATCACACCCAAAAGGAGAAATTTAGAAGCCTAACCAATCAAAAGTTATGATTTTCCTAAGTTTTCTAGGGTTTTTGGGTGGTTCAAAGGGAACAATGCAAATCAATTTGAAAATGCAAGATAAATTCATGAGGAAAAAGACCTATAAACTACATGCAATATGTAACACAATACAAAAAGAATCAACTTCAAACTCTTCTTTGTTAGGCAGAAATGATTTTTCAAAGTTAGGGTTTAAAAATATGATTTTTATGACCCTTAATTCAAAGAAAATTGGTAAATTATGATCAAACCTAAGAAGAAATTTGTGTGAAGAGTTTGAAAATGTTTCTAAATGCATTGGGATGATTCATGATTTTTTTGGTGATTTTTAGAAACCTAAATGTATTTTTAATTAATTAAAATACTTTAATTAATTAAAAATAACATTTAAATATTTTAAAAATACTTTTTTAATGCAAAAAATAAAATACAAATTATTTTTGGATGAAGAAAAATATTTAAAGTCAGAATGCAAAAGAAAATATTTTTTGGATGCTTTTTGATATTTTAAATAAATTATGCAAGAAAATGCAATAAAATGAAATAAAAATGATTTAAATGAAAAGTATGCAGATCTGATGGTTGAGATTCAAACTGGAAAAAGGGAGGTTTGATTGCGTGCGTCATCCAAGGGCTGACATTTAAACTGGATAATTAAATTGATTAAATTAATTAATTAAAATTAGGGTTTAAGTGAAATGATCCTGGCCACTGAAACACGCGTTAAACCAAATCTAAGGGTTGTGATTCAAACTGGGGAGATTAGCCCTAATCCTAACCCTAATTACTTTCAGGTGACCGGAGCAAGCTCCGGTCATCTTCTCCGGCGAGTTGTTCATGCTATCTCCTTCCCTAGGCTTCCCCAAACCCCCAAACTCTCCAGAATCAACCCCTTAATCATTCTAAACAAGAATCAGGCCACAAATAACATTTATTTTGCATCAAACGCATGGATCGAAGAAAAACATTTTCAGATCAAAAAGTTTCAGAACATCAATACATCCTGGTTACTCAACCATTTTCAAAAAAAAACATATCAGGATGATAAACTAAACATGTAAAATCATATTTTAACTTAAATAGCAAGTTCTGGAAAAAAAAGTTCATCATAGCTACCTGAGTTGAAGCTTTGTGTTCTTGTGCTTTCTGGCCTCCCTCTTAGTTCAAATACACCCCAATGAACTCCCTGATGATGATGAGGAGCTTAGAGCAAGCTTGTGATGGTTATTTTGAGGTGTTTGGTTATGAGTATGCAAAAATCATATTTCTGATTGAGGGTGTTTTATGCTATGGTGAAGGGTGGGAAATGATCCTGAGGTGTTTTTGAGTTGATTGGTGAAGGAAGTTTGAAGTTTTAGTGGTTGGTTTTTGAGATTCGAAGAGTGGAAGGTTTTGATGGATTTTGTGAATTCTGAGTATTGAGATGATTCAGGCTCTTGTGTGTTATGAAATGGCTTACATAATGTTTGTTTAAGCCAATGGAATTGCTCAGATAGTTGTTGATGGCACAGGCTGATTGGTATGGGGTGTTTTGCAAAAAAGTCAATTTTTGTGTACTTGAGGTATGGGTCATGCCAGGTCTTGCTTTTTGGGGTGTCTGGCCTCAGCAAGATTCATGGAGAGCCATGGGATTGGTTTTGATGTGCTGGAAAGCTTGGATGAAGAGTTATCACATGTTTTGCAAATTTTGAGAGTTTTGGCCCTTTTGTGATTTCTTGAAGTTCAAGTCATGAAAACCCTAGGTTCACTACACAATTCTGATGTTTAGAGGTTCATTTGACATATTGTGAAGTGTTTATGCATATTAGAAGTCATTAGAATGCTTGAACATGCCAAAATGCAAAATCCCTCTTTGACATGAAACTTGAAATTATAGGATTTTTGCCAACTTTGAAAGGCCATATCTTGAGTTATAGGATGAATCAAGACATGTTCTTGTACTTTTTAAAAAGGGAAAGACCTAATCTACAACTTTCATACCCAAGAATTTTTCATTTGAAGTATTTTTGGTCATGAAAGAGAAGGTTGAAAAACTTTCCCAAAATGGAAAGTTTGCATTTCAAGTCATTTCCAAAAATGGCAAGTTTGCAATTGGCTCAAAATTCTTCAATCTTGTGAAATTCCAACCTCTTCTAAGATCAAATAAAGATCATAGAACTTCAATTTGATGAAAATACCCCATTGGTTCCATTGTTGGGGGCCTCAGATGCCCTGATTTTGACTTAACTTGCTTAGGAAGTTACCTAGTGAACATATGACTTCCACAATGAATTTCTTCATCAAACTTGGTACACATGATACTTATGACATATAAAGAACATTAGAAACAAGAATGGCCCAAAACTTTGTAGTTAAGGCCTCTGAAACCAAAACCCTAATTTTGGTCATTTGTGCAGTGAAAACCCTAGCTCTGCTTCCATGCCTTTGCTAGTTCTTGTGATCTCTTAACTTTCATGAACTTTGAGGAGAATAATATGGTGATAGAACACACATGGACCCTCTTGGAAAGCTTTGAGGCCTTTGGGATGGCTCAGATGGATTCTTGGATTGCTCAAATCACAAACCCTAGATGCAGATGAAATTGAACTATGCAGTGAAGCCAACATGCAATATGAGATGTAATGCTTATGTTAAAAAAAAAATGAAAGATCACAAGCCATGATGTGAGAAAAAGTGAGGGTAAATTTGGGGTGTTTACAGCTTCCCCTATTCAAGCATGACTTAGCTGTGCAGGGTGTAAGCGCCCGACTTAACAGACAAACAAGATAACTTGTGGTTGAATACCGAAGACAGTCCAAAATTTGCACTCGCTGGATAGAAGAAGAAAAGGGATATAAATTGTAAAAGGTAGTATAGTATGATTATCAAATGAAGGCGATGGAGGACGGCCATCAAGCATAGGAAGACTGCTGGGGATAAAGTGGTAAGTTAAGCAATGACGGAGACGGCCGGCAAGCTGGGGAAGTAAAGAGATCATGATAGGGACGACCATCGGGTAAGGAAGTAAAACTCTCTGGGGATTTTGAGAAAAACAATGATGGGGACGGCCATCGGTTTAAAGAATAAATGAAATAATGATGAGGGACGATCATCAAAGGTGAAGGACGATCACCTAGTAGGGTACGACTGCTCTCGGGGTTTATAGGATGAATGTCGGATAACAAGATCAACGATGGGGGACGGCCATCGGATAAAATGATGAGGGACGGTCATCAAAGGTGAAGGACGATCACCTGGCAGGGGTCGGCTGCTGAAAGTATCACGATATAGGACGAATTCCGGATAGAAGATTCCAATAATGGGGATTCCACTGGGGAAAGGGTGAGGGACGGTCATCCTAAGGTGAAGGACGATCACCTGGCAGGGTATGGCTGCCGAAAATATCACGACATAGGACGGATGTCGGATAGGAGGAAGTTGTTTTGTCGGTGACTTACTAGGGAACGGTAAACACGGATGAGTGCTTACGCTCAAGAATAAAAAGTATAAGTGTTTGACGACGTGTATAGATTAAAGACACGAACGAGCATCCTTAGAACCATGATACGGACGAGTATCAGTAGAAACAAACGCTGACGCGTGTTCAGAGATGATGATACGGACGAGTACCAACTGGTTAACAAAGAACACAGACGAGTGTCGGATCTGCTGAGGAGTGATATAAACAAGATACGGACGAGTATCAAAGACTTCTATATAAGTATGTATAGTATTGGTTTATTGGTGAAGTTGGTGCAAGACACAGACGAGTGCTCGACTTGCTGGGGAATGCATGACACGGGCGAGTGTCATATATGTACTATATATAAACATGCATCTGTTTTGGGAGTGCAAAGGAGATGCTTTGGCTTTCTGTGGGGATAGGATGACACAGAAGGGTGTCGAAAAGAACATGTTATGCACAAGTATTTGCTTGCAAAAGATGTTCTGGCGACCTTGCTGGGGAAGGATGACACGGACGAGTGTCAAAAAGAGCATGTATAGGTATCTGTATTTGAGAGTGCAAAAGGGACACTTTGGCTTTTATGTGCAAGGGAGGTATTTTGTATATTGATGAAATATTGATGGTAACTACAGGTGACTGGCTCGAACTTGGCTTGTGATCATGAAAATGTTTGATTTTTTCCGTAATGCTCCGTATTAGACGGGCTGCTACGCTCATTTGGTGAATAAGATGCAAATGCTATGATTATGCAAAAGAGAAACCAATCAGAGATTCGGATCCCGCTGGGATAAAGATCTCTGGCTGATCTGCTTGAAGGGATGTCCCGGCTGGGGAAGAGATCATCGGTAGATCTAACTGCAAGTAGAACTCAGCTTGGAGAAATAGATCGTTGGTAGATCTATCAGTGAGGAGAACTCAGCTGGGGAGAAGGAAGCTTCGGCAACTCCGCTGGGAAAGTATGCATGTATTGTTCTCCTAGGGAGAGAATAGAAACTCTGTGGGGAAGAAATCCCTTTAACTTTGTTGAGGATGGGGGATATGGCTCTCTGGTAGGGAATAAGAGATTCCTTTCTCTCCTTGCTGTGAAATAGTTATCAGGCGTTGTTTGGGGAGGTCCTTCTTGGGGAAGTAGCATGCTGGGGATTCAATACTTGGTGTGCCCCATGCTGTGTATTGAATACCTGTAACCTGCTAAGATAAGAGAAATGCACAAGTATCCCGAGGTATCCCTAACCGAATTCCGTCATAGGAGTTAGATTTTCCTGAAAGTAATACATTTCCTGCAAGCATTTATTAAAAATGGCCCATTTGCTTTATGCGAATACTGTATCATGAATATTGGACTTTTGCAAACGAAAAAAAAATGTACAAAACGAGATGTGAATGAAAACTCTGATTTTATTAATATGGGTGCCCTGAATTGGCCAATACAGTTAAGGAAACAAATCCCATGAAATGAGGAGGTTGCTACAAATTGAGAAGATAAAAGTGTTGGCAATGTTGATGATGACGTTCCAGTGTTCTTCCTTTGCTATGACCTGTATGACCTTGACGTTCTTCTCATCTTGCTTTCTGAAGAAGGCTGATTCTGACTGATGCTTCATCCATTCGAAGCTTGCTATGTTGTGAGGAATACAAACGAATTCAGAATGCAGTTGTTCGCTTATTCCCTGATTTTGCGTGGATCGCCCTTTCGAGTTTTCAATCCACCGGGATACCCATTTTTGCCTGAGCTGTCCAACGCGGCTTTTCAACTCAGCGGGTGTACATTTTTTTCCCTTTATTTTTGCCCGAGTCTTTTATTTTGTCTTTGACTCGCCGGGATGCCCTGTTTTTGCCTGGACTTACATTCTGTTTTTATGTCCAACGGGTCTTTTTATGCAAAGTATTTTTTAACTGCATCTGAATTCACAAGGGATAAGAAATCCTCACCATCCATAGTAGTGAGCATCAGTGCTCCACCAGAGAAAACCTTCTTTACTATGAATGGACCATCGTAGTTTGGAGTCAATTTGCCCCTGTGGTCTGTATGAGGAGGAAGGATTCTTTTCAGCACAAGATCTCCCACTTAGTATTCCCGAAGCCTGACTTTCTGATCGAAGGCTTTCTTCATCCTTTTCTGATACAACTGCCCATGACAGATGGCAGCTAGCCTTTTCTCTTCGATCAAATTCAATTGATTGTACTGAGAACGAACCCATTCTGCTTTGTCCAGCTTTACATCCATCATTACCCGTAAGGAGGGTAGCTCAACTTCAACAGGTAGGACAGCTTCCATACCGTACACAAGCTGATAAGGCGTTGCCCCAGTAGACATTCTGATTAAGGTTCGGTACCCATACAAAGAAAACGGTAGCATTTCGTGCCAGTCTTTATTAGTAACCACCATCTTTTGCACAATCTTCTTGATAACGTCATTAATCTTTGGCATGTAAGGAGAAGAGTTGTGATGTTGGATTTTGAAGTCCCGGCAAAGTTCTGCCATCATTTTGTTGTTCAAATTGGAACCATTATCAGTAATGATTCGCTCGGGAACTCCATACCGACAGATGATGTCTCTTTTCAAAAAACCTGGCTACCACTTTTTTGGTGACGTTTGCATACGAAGCTGCTTCAACCTATTTGGGGAAGTAATCAATGGCTACCAGGATGAATCTGTGGCCATTTGAAGTAGTTGGTTCGATCTTTCCAATCATGTCAATGCCCCACATAGCAAAGGGCCAAGGTGAAGACATCACATTCAAAGGATTTGGAGGAACATGCATTTTATCTGCGTAGATCTGGCACTTGTGGCATTTTCTGGTATAGGCATAACAGTCTGCACCCATTGTGATCCAGTAGTAACCTGATCTTAATAATTTCTTAGCCATTGCATGTCCTCCAGCATGGGTACCGAAAGAGCCTTCATGCACCTCGTGCATCAACAAGTCTTCTTCTTTCTTGTCAACACATCTGAGCAGCACCATGTCAAAGTTTCGCTTGTATAATGAACCATCAGCATTAAGGAAGAAACTACCGGCCAGCCTTCTTAATGTCTTCTTATCATTGGATGATGCCCCAGGTGGGTATGTTTGATCTTCTAAGAAGCTTTTGATGTCATAGAACCAAGGCTTGTCATCTTTAGCAATGTCCACAGAGAATACGTATGCTGGTCGGTCTAGTCTGAATACCGAAATCTGAGGCACACAATTGGCTGTTTGAACCTTGATCATGGAGGAAATGGTAGCTAAAGCATCTGCGAACTTATTTTCGTCTCGAGGGATGTACTCAAGTTTGACTGTTGTGAAGAAAGTCAATAATCTCCTCGTATATTCACGGTATGGAATCAGATTCTCTTGGTGAGTATATCATTTGCCGTTGGTATGATTGATTACCAAAGCTGAATCTCCGAATACATTCAAAGTCTTGATCCTGAGGTCGATGGCTTCCTCAAGACCCATGATACATGCTTCGTATTCAACTTCATTGTTAGTGAAGGAAAAGGTGAGTTTTGCCGAAAAAGGCATGTGAACTCCTTTAGGTGTAATGAGCACTGCACCAACTCCACGACCATTCATATTAACAGCCCCGTCAAACATCATTGTCCACTCTTCTTCTGGGTCAGGCCCTTCAGTGTGAACAGGCTCTTCATAATCTTTTGCTTTTAAGTACATGATGTCTTCATCGGGGAAGTCAAATCTCATACGCTGGTAATCATCAATGGGTTGCTCAGCTAGATAGTCAAACAATACACTGCCTTTGATGGCCTTTTGAGATGTGTACTGAATGTCATATTCTGTCAGAATCATTTGCCATCTTGCAACCCTTCCGGTAAGTAATGGCTTCTCAAATATGTACTTGACGGGGTCCATCTTTGAAATCAACAAGGTAGTGTGAGTCAACATATACTGTCTTAGTTGGCGAGCAGCCCACGCTAAAGCACAATAAGTTTTCTCGAGCAGTGAATAACGTTGTTCACAGTTGGTAAACTTTTTGCTTTGGTAGTATATTGCATACTCTTTTCGACCAGACTCGTCATGCTGGCCCATCACACACCCCATTGATCCTTCTAATACTGTCAGGTACATTATTAGAGGTCTTCCTTCAATTGGAGGCATAAGAATCAGAGGTTCTTGCAGGTACTCCTTGACCTTGTCAAAAGCCTTCTGACAATCTTCGTTCCACCTGACCGTTTGTTCCTTTCTTAACAATTTGAAAAGGGGCTCACAGGTTGCATTGAGGTGAGATATGAACCTTGATATGTAGTTCAATCTACCTAAGAACCCCCGAACTTCTTTTTCAGTTCTAGGTGCAGGCATCTCCTGAATGGCTTTGACTTTGTCGGGATCAACCTCAATTCCCTTTTCACTTACGATAAACCCCAACAACTTACCGGAACGTACCCCGAATGTGCATTTGTTAGGGTTTAACTTCAATTGGTACTTTCTCAAACGCTTGAACAACTTCAGCAGATTTACCAGATGGTCTTCTTCAGTAAGGAACTTGGCAATCATGTCATCCACGTATCATTCAATTTCCTTGTGGATCATATCATGGAATAATGTTACCATAGCCCGTAGATAAGTCGCACCGACATTCTTCAGTCCAAATGGCATTACCTTATAATAAAATTTGCCCTAAGGTGTGATGAAGGTTGTTTTCTCCATGTCTTCGGGTGACATCTTGATCTGATTATACTCAGAAAATCCATCCATGAAAGAAAATACCGAGAACTGAGCTGTGTTGTCGACCAAAACATCAATGTGAGGTAATGGGAAATCGTCTTTCGGGCTAGCTCTGTTCAGATCCCGGTAACCCACACACATACGTACTTTTCCATCCTTCTTAGGCACTGGTACAATGTTAGCGACCCACGGCGGGTAACTAGTTACAGCAAGGAAACCGGCGTGCCACTATTTTTGTACCTCTTCCTTAATCTTCATGGCCATATCTAGGCGAGTACGGCGTAGCTTTTGCTTCACTAGAGGGCCATCTTCTTTCAATGGTAGCTTGTGCATAACAATATCCATATTTAGACCTGGCATGTCTTGATAGGACCAAGCAAAGACCTCAACGTATTCTCGAAGCATGTCAATAAGCTGTTCTTTTACTGAAGCTTGCAGACTGGCCCCAATCTTCACTTCTTTCAAATCCTCCTCGGTACTAAGATTAACAGTTTCAATCTCCTCTTGATGAGGAGTAATCACTTTCTCTTCTTACCTCAACAACCTGGCTAACTCTTCAGGTAACTCATAGTCTTCTTCAATCCCTTCATCGACTTGATTAATTGGATTGTCGAAGTCATACAAGGTCATAACAGTGCTGTTGTCGGTGCAATCTGGAGGGTAATCTCTGCAAGGGTTGAGATTTGTTCGTTTTAGTGATCAATTTTAATCTTGTTTTAAAAAAAGTTTAAAATGAAGTTATTATTTTGAAAACATTGCCATTTTATTGTTTTGTACTAAAGTGAAAAATGAAAAGACAGTGAATGAAAGAGAGAATTGTTTACAAAAGATGTCCGATATTCATTGATATTCCATTTGCACAAAATTACAAATATGGCCCTATTACAAAATGAGTCCTGACACCTTGGGCAAGATGCAGGACTTGATGCATGCTGAAAAAAGCAGGAAATAATAATTACTCTGCAGGAGTAACCCTTATGATTTCCTGGGAAGACCAGTTAAGGACTTGGTGACCCGGGATCCTTGGACGAATCCAGCTCTCCATGTTGAGGTTGCTTTCCGCCTTGTCTTCCACGTTATTGACAGCATCTGGGGTGAGCATCCCCCCACTGATGAACTTGGGCTCTTTAGCAGCCTCCGCTTGATCTTGTCGGAATGGTTTGTAACCCAAACCGAATATGTCCTCCTTCTTCTCCACCGGTAGCAGCTTGCCCCATCCTTGGGCATTCCCATCTTCAACAACCTTCCGGGCTTGCTGATAGGAGACAATTGAAGTACCCATCCTATCCTCCTGGGATGCAGCAAATACTTCAGTCGTCGCCTCATTGACGTTCAGTGCTTCGAACCCTTGGCTCATGGTTTCATGGATTTCACCATCCATCTCAATGTATTTGTATGTAGCCAGATGGCTAACAAAGATATCCTCTTCACCACAGATGGTGATAATCTGTCCTTCCAACTCATATTTCAATTTCTGGTGAAGTGTTGACGTAACTGCGTCCGCGGCGTGAATCCATGGTCGACCCAACAAACAGTTGTAGGCTGGCTGAATGTCCATCACATAGAAAGTAATCTGAAAGACCTGTGGACCGATTATCACAGGAAGCTCCACCTCTCCAAGAACTGACCTCTTGGAGCCATCAAAAGCCCTAACCACCAGATTTCTTGGTCAGAGAGCTATTCCATCATATTCGAGCTTGACAAGAGCCTTCTTTGGCAAGACATTGAGTGAAGACCCAATGTCAACAAGAACATGTTAGAGCACCGCGCCCTTACACTCCAAAGTGATGTGTAAAGCTTTATTGCAGTGACGTCCTTCCGTTGTCAAGTCAGCATTGGTGAAACCTAGCCCATGGCTAGTATTAACATTAGACACCACTGTCTCGAGCTGATTCACGGTGATCTCCTCCGGCACATAGGCAGCGTGCAAGACTTTAAGAAGTGCATCCCAATGAGCTTCAGAACACAACAACAGGGATAAGATGGAGATCATGGAAGGAGTTTGGTGGAGTTGATCCACAACCTTGTAGTCACTTCTTTTGATTATCCTCATAAATTCATCCACATCTTGATCAAAGGATGATTTATGGGCTTCTTTTGGTACAGGTTCTTCAGGTGCCACACTTTTACCTTTGGCTTTGGCAATAGCCTCTGCCTCAGTATTGGTCTTTGGAGCTTGTGACGGGAAGAGGCGTCCACTTCGGGTGAAGCCTCCTCCTCCCCCGACATTATCCACCTGTGGTGTGTGAACTGAAGAATCAAAAAGGACTTTTCTCCATTGTAGTAAAGGTCTGAACCATAATGCCATAGTACATCATTGTCATTATCATATGGAATGGGCCCCGGCACCGTGATGGTGACTGGGCTGACTGCAGCAGAGGTAGGGACCGTTATTGTTTGTGGATCATAAAAGATGGTGATAGGACTTCTGGTTGATGTTGGTGGTGATTGACTGAAGCTTGGTTGTTGCTGAAATTGTTGCTGAGATTGTTGTTGATAATTGTTGGAAACAGGGACCGTTGCAGGGTCATAATAGATGGTGACTGTGGAGACATCGTTGTTGGTGGTTGTTGTAGTTGTAGAAGTGGATGCAATTGAACTGTTGTTTGTTGAAGTGATGGAAGAGGTGGTTACTAATTTTGTAGACGAGTCTGTAGGAACAATTGTCTTTGCAGTTGTAGAAGAAACACTTGTTGTTGAAAAAGGAGTTGCATGATACCCTCTTTGACCAAGCCATTGATGCCATTCCTCAAGCTTGCACACCCATTGACGGAAACCTTGCAAGATTCACAGCAGGCCTCACAACCTAGAAACACATGGCTTTTTAAAAGCTGAGCTTTAACCTCTGCCAGAGGTGTTTGAATACTTGCAGTATCTTCAATTAAATTCATGGGTGAGCCCTCCTCTATTGCATTTATCCTTGGCCCACCATGGCTGGGCATATGATTCTTCGTGACATTAAGAGGTGGTGCAAAATTTAGGGCTTTTGAATCTACCAGATCCTGGACCTTCATGTGCAAAGCCCTACACTTTTCTGTGGTGTGACCAGGTGCATTAGAATGAAAAGCACACCTGGCGTTGACGTCGTAATTTCTCAGAAGGTTCTGAGGATCTGATGGAGCCAATTGTAGATTCAAAGTACGCCTAAGAGGGGGGTGAATTAGGTGTTATAAAATTTTCTCGATTATTTTCGTTGATGGATGGATTTCTTTTACTTGTTTATGGGATGAAAACTATAAAGTGAGAAAGTAAAAGAAACACGGAAAATTATCTTGGTTCCCTTCACAATCCGAAGGTACATCAAATCTTCTTTCCAACACGAAAGAGATTTTCACTTGTTTTTAGAAATGTACAACCTATTGCACCTTCAATCGGTGAGGCCTACTTTCTAAACAACTAAACAACCTAGTGTGCAAGAACAATCCTCTTGCAATCACTATCCCTTGAGTCCAACAATCTTGGATCACAAGTCACAATAGAAAATCTATTTTAATTCTTTGTAATTTTTTGAGAGTAGTACAATGTTTGATATCAGTCTAAGTTGATCTTCTCCTTTGATCAAAATCCACTTTATAAATATCAATACAAGTGTTCAATGATGAGTATGAAAAATTATGAATCACAATATGAACACTTTTGAAGTTTGAAAATATATGTCAAAAGAAGTGATTTTGATTGAAAGATTTTTATAAAAAAAAATTCTAGGAGGTGGAGGTGTTTTTTGAATTTAAAAAAAATTCAGAATATATAAATCTTAAAACACCCTTTCAAAAAGGTGTGAGAAATTATGAAACAAAATATAATTTGAAGAGGTATAATAAAGAGGTATATTTTGAATTTCAAAGAAAATAATTTTTCAAAAACCTTCAGTGTTAACCGGTTAACCAAATGGTTAACCGGTTAACGCATAACAACATTAACACTGTCTTTTGAAATTTGGAGCCGTTAACCGGTTAACCAAATGGTTAACCGGTTAACACTGTTAAAAACAGAAAAATTCTTAATTTTAAAAGTCTTAATCCATTTTAAAAACCTTTCAAAAAATATATGCAATATGATAACATGTGAAATAATTTATTGAACACTTGTACATCAATTTGTAAAGGATTTTGATGTACCACAACGTTTTGCGTCCAAGCTTGAAATAAACCGAATGAGCAAACGAATCTTGATCACAATGCCGATGCTTGTTGCTAGATCATGTTTGAGAGCTCTTGACGTTTTGCAAATATGAAGCGCATGACAGTCGTGTTGTCTTCATCAAAATCTTTGAGGTTGAAGGCGTGCTTCTACATTCTCCCCCTTTTTGATGATGACAACCAAAAAAGTGCGAGAGCTTGATCGACGTTTCTCTAAGACGATCCTCCCCCTAAAGATAGCAACTCCCCCTAAATAATAGCTGCAGTAGCAAAAGAAATTCTGCATCGAGAGGCATTAGAGAAATAAAGTCTTCTCCCCCTTTGGCATTAGCAAAAAGGAATAGACCAACAAGCATTGATATGAAAAGAAAAGCACCATACAAGCATTGAAAAGAAAGACGCATCAAGTAAGACATGCAAGCAAACACACATAGAAGCATAAGCATAACTTTAACATAGCCAACAAGAGTAATAGCATAAAGCGGAAAAGCTTAGAATATGGAAACCAAAATTGCCTAATAAACTTAGGACTTATGTTTGAAACAAAAATACATAAACTAGACTTAAAGCATGGAAAACAAAGCAAGAAAACAAGGTCCACATTCCTCTTCCGATATATCCTCATCATCTTCTTCCTCCTCTTTGCTACCGTCCTCATCCTCATCAACAAACTCGGTGGGGTTTCGGGAGCTTAAGACTAAGTTCCGAAGGCTTTTGAAGGCACGCCTAGTTTCATGCTGGTTTGTCATGATGGTTGAGTAAAGGAAGTCATTTGTGATGCCGGTTTCGGGAATAGGTGGGATGGAGGTGGAGGTGGGGGATTCGTCGTCATACTTGTAGGTTCCATCGTTGCTTTGGATTATGCCGGTGATTTTGATGATAATGACTCTATTAATCTCATTAGCCGTAGTAGTCATAGCGATAAAAGGCTCTCTACCGATTTCCATATCTGTAATTTCCAGGATTCTTGAAATGAGACAGCCATAGGGTAATCTTGTCTTAAGAGCAAGCTGTTACTTCAGATGATACATCATAGTAGGAAGCCAATTCACCCTAATCTTGTTCTTGACAGCAAATAGGACTTGCATTTCCAAATCATTAATCTGAGATAAGTTGGAATCCTTGGGCAGCAAAACATGACAGATGATGTAGTGCAGCATCCGATCATCCACAGATAAGTTCTTAGCATAACATAGTACCCAGGAGGTACGTTGGCCGGATACCACGGCCGCCTTTGGAAACCGACAAATTTGATAATAGTATTCCATTTTGTCATAGTTAGCCCATTTTCCTTCATCATGGTTTACCCCTTTACGGAGGAAAACACCCGAATATGGGATAGACAATGAAGCAGCAAGAGTACCTAGGTCAACTCCAATTTCACAGTTCCTTACAATAGCAAACAATTGGTGTTTATCCTTATCATCACAGTTAAGAGACATGTTGCTCATAAAGGATTTTACCAAATCCGGATATACTTTTCCATTATCAGCAATAAAGTCTAGCATCCCCTGATATTCTAACAATGCCGGAAACTTAAAAGTTTCAAAGGATTTCAGATTCACATACTTACCCTTAAGAAGATGTCGAACCCGGACACGAAAATCCATTTTCCGCTTCTTGGTTGATTCCATGGCCATTTCCTCTTCACTGCTGGATTTTGATGCTGACACAGGAGCCTTTCCTTTTCTTGGAGCCATTGAAGAGAAGTTGAAGCTTAGGATTTGGGTTATGTGGAGGTATTCTCGGATTAGGGTTTGAGTGTATGGAGAGTGAAGTTGAGAGTGTAGAGTTTATAAAAGAGTTTTAGCGGAGTGGGTTTTAATGGTGTATTAATGGGGTGGTTATGGTTTTGGAGAAGAGAGAGTGAAAATGAGGTAGTGGAGTTTAATGGTGAGTCAAAGAGAGTGAAGAGCTTATGAGGAGTTTGAAAGAGGTATTAAAAAACATTTGACTCACAAACAAACATGTGACAAAGTACATAAAATAAGAAAAAACAAAACAAGCAAAAACATGTCTAACACGTGACCCAAGACTGCTGTCTGGGATGCGTTAACCGGTTAACCGATCCGTTAACCAGTTAACGGGTAAAAAATTTCAAAAAAATTTAAAAGGACAGCAACATAGTTGGGGCTATGTCGGGAAATATTTTTGACGATTTTTTTTTACAAAATGTTAGCAAATATCATAACGCAACTTTTGATCAAAAAATATTTTAAAAACGATGTTTTTCGGATAACCCAAAGAGTGAAAGATAAAAAACGGCGAAAAATGAGTGTTAGCCTTTTGTAACACAAAGTGAACAAAAAACACATATTATGCAACAAAAACATTCAACAAGCACTTTTAAAGATATGGTTAGATATCACCTTCATTGAGAATACCAAGTTCTCGTCGAATCTTGAAAAATTGCTCCTTAGCCAATTGTTTAGTGAATATATCAGCGAGTTGATTGTGTGTATCCACGAACGTAACATCGACATCTCCGTTTAGAACATGATCTCGAAGGAAGTGATGCCAGATATCTATATGCTTTGTTCTTGAATGCATGACCGGGTTCTTCGTGATATTGATGGCACTTGTGTTGTCACATCGGAGAGGGATACAACCAAGGTCTATACCGAAATTGAGGAGTTGTTGTTTAAGCCACAAGATTTGGGCACAACAACTTCCTGCTGTGATGTACTCCGCTTTGGCCGTGCTAAGTGCAATGCATGCTCGCTTCTTACATGCCCACGACACTAGTGCATTCCCGAGAATGTGACAAGTACCACTTGTACTCTTTCTATCGGTCTTACATCCTGCATAATCAGCATCAGAATAACCAATTAAAGAACATGTGCTACCTTTTGGATACCATAGTCTGACGTGCGTCGTTCCTTTGAGATACTTCATGATCCTCTTCACGGAGGTGAGATGTGATTCCTTCGGATCAGCTTGAAAGCGGGCACACAAACAAACACTAAACATAATGTCAGGACGGCTTGCTGTCAAATATAATAGTGAACCGATCATACCTCGATACTTTGTAATATTAATTGAAATTCCGGATAGATCTTGATCAACGTATGTTCCGGATCCCATTGGAGTAGACATTACTTTGCAACTGTCCATATCAAATCTTTTCAACAATTCCTTGCAGTACTTGGATTGGTTGATGAAGATTCCATCCTTTGTTTGCTTGATTTGTAATCCAAGGAAGTAGTTCATCTTTCCCATCATGGACATCTCGAATTCACCTTGCATAATAAGAGAGAATTCTTCGCAAAGGTCTTTGTTTGTTGATCCGAAGATGATGTCGTCGATATAGACTTGAACTAGTAAGGTGTTGCCCTTGAAATTCCTGATGAACAAAGTCTTGTCAACCTTTCCTTTTGTAAAACCCTTCTCACATAGGAAGTTGCTAAGATGGTCATACCATGCCCTTGGTGCTTGCTTTAAGCCATAAAGAGCCTTCTTCAACTTGTAGACATGAGAGGGATTCTTGAAGTCTTCAAAGCCCAGAGGTTGTTTGACGTAGACTTCTTCATTGATGTAACCATTCAGGAAAGCGCTTTTGACATCCATCTGGTATAACTGAAAATTCATGGAACAAGCGTAAGCAAGTAATAATCTAATTGCTTCTAACCTTGCTATCGGAGCGAACGTTTCATCAAAGTCAATTTCTTCTTCTTGGTTGTAGCCTTGTGCGACCAATCTTGCTTTGTTACGAACTATGATTCCATTCTCGTCAAGTTTGTTTTTGAACGCCCATCTTGTTCCTATGATGTGTTTGTTGTCTGGTCTTGGTACAAGAGTCCAAACTTGATTCCATTCGAATTGGTTGAGTTCTTCTTGCATAGCTATTATCCATTGATCATCGCCTAAGGCTTCATCGATTTTGGTTGGTTCAATTTGAGATACGAACGCCATGTTGAGACAAGCATCCTTGAGATTTAGTCGAGTTGCAACGCCTTGGCTAATATCACCAATAACTTTATCTATCGGGTGATCTCTATGAGTTCTCCATTCTTTCGGAAGATCTTGATGTTCTTCAATAATTGGTGAGTCATCTTCTTGTGATATTGCTTGGTCTTTTGATGTCTCCTTTTGTTGTTGTGATATATCTACTACATCATCATCATCATCCACAATAATATTATCCTCTTTCGAGGGGTTAATCTCATCAAACAAAACATGAATAGATTCTTCAACAGTAAGTGTTCGTTCATTGAAAATTCTAAAAGCTCTACTTGAGAGAGAATAACCAAGAAATATACCTTCGTCGGACTTCTCATCAAACTTACCAAGATTGTCCTTGCCATTTTTGAGAACGAAGCATTTGCATCCGAAAATGTGGAAAAAGGATATGTTTGGTTTCCTACCCTTGAACAACTCATACGGGGTCTTCTTGAGAATTGGTTGAATATTGACACGGTTGCTCACAAAACAAGCCGTGCTAACCGCATCCGCCCAAAAATATTTAGGAAGATTTGAGTCGCTAAGCATTGTCCTTGAAAGTTCCACTAATGCCCTATTCTTCCTTTCTACGACACTGTTTTGTTGAGGAGTCCTTGGTGCGGAAAAGTTGTGAGAGATTCCATGCTCTTCACAAAAATCTTCAAATGATGAGTTTTGGAATTCTCCACCATGATTGCTTCTAATGGAGACTATTGAGAGTGATTTCTCGTTTTGAATTTGCTTGGCATACTTCTTGAATGCTTTGAAGGCATCACTCTTCTGCACTAAAAACAATGTCCATGTGTATCGAGAGAAATCATCAACAATAACTAAAGAATAAACGTTACCTCCGAAGCTTTTTGTTCTTGATAGACCGAAAAGATCCATATGTAACAACTGTAGTGGTCTTGAAGTAGATATCACTTTCTTAGTTTTGAAGTATGTTTTGGTTTGCTTCCCTTTTTGGAAAGCATCACATAACTTGTCCTTGATGAACTTTATCTTCGAAAGACCAACAACTAGGACATACTTTATTAACTTGTTTAAATGCTCCATGTGAATGTGAGCAAACCTCTTATGCTAAAGCCATGCCTCGTTGTTGTTTGCCATTAAGCACTTTACCTTCAAGGAAGAGTCATCAAAAGAAATCATGAAAATTTTATTAAATCTTTTACCTTTTAGCAAGATGTCATGGGTGACTTCATGTTCTATCAAGCATTCTTCCTTTGTGAAGTTGATTCGGAACCCTTTGTCACACAATTGACTTATGCTAAGAAGGTTGTGTTTAAGGCCTTCCACATAAAGGACATCTTCGATGATTGTATGAGGAGATGCACCAACGGTTCCAACTCCAAGAATCTTTCCTTTATTATCATCACCGTAAGTAACGTATCCTTTGGCCTTAAGTGATAGACTTGAAAATTTGTTGATATCGCCCGTCATATGTTTTGAACAACCGCTATTAAGATACCATTGAGTAGAAGTTGTCTTTAAGCATACCTACAAAACAAAGTCAAGTATTGTTAGGTACCCAAATTTCTTTGGGTCCTTGGTAGTTAGTACCCTTTTCAACCCACACATAATGCCCTTTAGCAACACCAATGTTGCGCACATAGCAAGCATTAGGTGTATGGCCTTTGATTCCACAATAAAAACAAGTAGGTTGAAATTGACTTTTATATCTAGGAACATATTTTTGTTTCTTAATGATTATTTTCTTTTTATGACTTTGATGCATAGTTTTAGAATTGTTAGTCTTTTCTTTAACAATTTGTTCACTAGCTTTTATGAAAATAGTTTCACTTGTGCTTGGTTTGGAAAACTTAGAATATCCTAAACCACTTTTGTCATTAGGATATCTTTGGTGCCTAAGAATTTCCTCCAAGCCAATTTGACATTTTTCATATCTTTCTAAGACTCTTTTAAGTTGAACAATTTGAAAAGATAGTGACTCACAATTTTTGCATACAAGGCTTTGTTTTTCATCCATCAATTTTGTTTTTCATTTTCAATGTACTTTCCAAAGGATGTATTTTGTTCTTCTAAAGATAGTATTCATTTCTTTTGGGATGAAATGTTTTTATACAAAGTCTTGCATTCTTTTAGAAGTTCATCTATGACTTCTTGTGCATCATTTTCATAAATTGAAAAGTTGCTACTAACCTCGTCATTTTCTTCATCGGAGTGATGTGAAGCCATTAGAGCCATATTTGCACATTCATCGCTTTCCGATTCCGATGAGGAACTAACTTCATTATCGTCCCAAGCAACATAAGCCTTTTTATTCTTGAAATCATTCTTGCCTTTGAATCCTCCTTTCTTTGCAAGTCTTGGACAATCTGGCTTTATGTGACCTTGCTTCCCACATTCATAACATGTGACTTCTTGAATCGATGTGGATGCATCATTCTTCCTTAAATGTTTATTCTTTTTAGGAAAAGAGGAATTTTTATTTTTGTTAAAAAACTTACCAAGCTTCTTAACAAGAAGCATGAAGTTCTCATCTTCGGAAGTCTCTTCATCTTTGTCATCCTTCGTGTCAATCTTCAAGGCAATTCCCTTGGACTTTTTCTCTTAACTTTCGTGCTTCTCGAGCCTTCCAAGTTCCAATTCGTGCTCTTGAAGTTTGCCAAATAGAGTTGCAGATGTCATCTTTGAGAGACTCTTCTTTTCCGAAATAGCGATCACTTTCGGTTGCCATTCCCTTGTCAAGGATCTTAGGACTTTCAAGTTGAGATCGTCGTTGGTGAAGGTCTTCCCGAGAGCAATCAAGTGATTTGTTAGATGAACGAATCTTTTTTGTAGGGCAACAATAGATTCCCCGGGCTGCATACGGAACATTTCATATTCTTGACTCAAAGTATTAAGCCTTGATCTTTTTACTTCTGTTGTTCCTTCATGCGTTTCTACCAACGTATCCCAAATATCCTTTGCCGATTTACATTGTGATACGCGGAAGAACTCGTCCATACTGAGAGCACTTTGGAGTATGTTGATTGCCTTCTTCTCATTCAGGATCTTCTTCCTATCATCTTCATCATAAGTATTTTTTAACTTTGCGGTTCCCACGCCATTGATCATGTTAACATGATTATGAGGACCTTCTTCGATCGCTTCCCATATGCCTTCTCCTTGGGCTTCAAGATGTGCTTTCATTCTGATTTTCCAAAAATCAAAGTATTCGCCGGAGAAGAGTGGAGGCTTGTTGCTACTTCCACCATCTTTGAAAACATGAATCGAGTTTGCGGAAGCCATACATGATCTTGTAGGAACAGGTTACCTAAACCTGCTCTGATGCCAATTGTAGATTCAAAGTACGCCTAAGAGGGGGTGAATTAGGTGTTATAAAATTTTCTCGATTATTTTCGTTGATGGATGGATTTCTTTTACTTGTTTATGGGATGAAAACTATAAAGTGAGAAAGTAAAAGAAACACGGAAAATTATCTTGGTTCCCTTCACAATCCGAAGGTACATCAAATCTTCTTTCCAACACGAAAGAGATTTTCACTTGTTTTTAGAAATGTACAACCTATTGCACCTTCAATCGGTGAGGCCTACTTTCTAAACAACTAAACAACCTAGTGTGCAAGAACAATCCTCTTGCAATCACTATCCCTTGAGTCCAACAATCTTGGATCACAAGTCACAATAGAAAATCTATTTTAATTCTTTGTAATTTTTTGAGAGTAGTACAATGTTTGATATCAGTCTAAGTTGATCTTCTCCTTTGATCAAAATCCACTTTATAAATATCAATACAAGTGTTCAATGATGAGTATGAAAAATTATGAATCACAATATGAACACTTTTGAAGTTTGAAAATATATGTCAAAAGAAGTGATTTTGATTGAAAGATTTTTATAAAAAAAAATTCTAGGAGGTGGAGGTGTTTTTTGAATTTAAAAAAAATTCAGAATATATAAATCTTAAAACACCCTTTCAAAAAGGTGTGAGAAATTATGAAACAAAATATAATTTGAAGAGGTATATTTTGAATTTCAAAGAAAATAATTTTTCAAAAACCTTCAATTTAACCGATTAACGCATAGCAACGTTAACATTGTCTTTTGAAATTTGGAGCCGTTAACCGGTTAACCGGTTAACACTGTTAAAAACAGAAAAATTCTTAATTTTAAAAGTGTTAATCCATTTTAAAAACCTTTCAAAAAATATATGCAATATGATAACATGTGAAATAATTTATTGAACACTTTTACATCAATTTGTAAAGGGTTTTGATGTACCTCAACGTTTTACGTCCAAGCTTGAAATAAACCGAATGAGCAAAAGAAGCTTGATCACAATGCCGATGCTTGTTGCTAGATCATGTTTGAGAGCTCTTGAATTTTTTCAAATATGAAGCGCATGAAAGTCGTGTTATCTTCATCAAAATCTTCGAGGTTGAAGGCGTGCTTCTACACCAATATCCTTAACTCGACAAGATTAAGTTTTAGGAGTGGTGGCAGCAGGGTGGCATATGGCATTGGTATAGGGTCAATCACTCTGTTAACCTGAGATGGCCGTTGCTGGAAAGGGCGTTGTTGTTGGTTGTTATTGTTGTTGTAGGATCTTTGTTGAGGAAACTGTGGCTGTTGAGGAAAATGTTGTGGTTGTTGAGTGTATTGAGGAGGTAGGGTAGGAATAGTGACAACGGCAATTGATCTTGGCAGATACTGTGGTCTTCCTCTGCCCATATGTAAAAAATTTGTTTCACCGGATCTGCGGGGCCCTGCAAATGGTTTCCTTGCACTGCTTGAACTGGCGTCGTTGTCAGAAATCTTTCCCATTTTCAGTAAGCTCTCAATTCTTTCCCCAGCTATAACCACGTCTGCAAAGCTAGTGGAAGAGAATGCAGCTAATCGATCAATATAAGTCCGCTGGAGAGTGTTCATGAACAAATCTTCCATTTCCCTTTCTGACATCGGGGGTTGAACGACAGCGGCTAATTGCCTCCATCTTTGGGCGTACTCTCTAAAGCTTTCCCGGGAAGACTGTGACATTACCATCAGAAGGGTTCTGTTTGGAGCCATGTCCAGATTATATTGATATTGACGGATGAAAGCTTCTGCCAAGTCTTTCCAATTCCTAACTGTGGCCCTGGTCAAATGAGAGTACCACTATCGAGACGCCCCTGTCAAGCTATCCTCAAAATAAAACATCCACAGATTTTCATCCATGGTGTAGGCTTTCAATCTCCCCAAGAAAGATTGGAGATGGGTACGAGGGCAGGATGTACCATTGTATCTCTCAAAACAGGGAGGTTTGAATTTGTGAGGAATTCTAACCCCCTCCACTAGTCCCATATCCATGACATCAAAACCCAAAGAGTTTTGAGACTCTAGAGACCTTAGCTTTTCTGCTATCTCGTCCAGCCGACGATCATAGACTTCGTCTCCCGCACCGACCACAGTGAATTGTTCTTCCTGAGGGTCCTCCTGCAAAGCCCTCCCTCCAGTGTTACCCTGGGTGTTTCTTATAGCATTGATGTCTGGGTTCAGATGAGGTCCAAACTCTGGGGGATCATTACGAGGTTGTACGTGATCTTTGTTGCTGGTACCCCTTGTACTTGGGTGGTTTTCCTCGGGAGTTTGCCGCTCGACCAACTCTCTTAGTCTCTCCTGGCTCTGGGACAACCCAGTCATCACTGCCATAAACTGATTCATTTGGGCCCTCATCTCAGTCCTTTCATTGGCCATTTGGGTTCTCACATCTGTCAGATCTTGTTGAACTTGATCCATTTGTAAGCCCGGAAGGTTGTTTCTTGTCGGATACCGGTGCACTCTATTGACGGGGAACACTCTTCTACGAACAATGTTTCCTGAAACCAAAACAAAGTGAGAAACAACAAAAACAAAAACCTACAAAACAAAGAAATGAGGTTAGTATGCAATGCAGGATGCCTATTTGTCTTCCAAGGGTATCCGGTTTGGTTCTTTGGTTTTGACCTTCCATACCTCGGGGAATGATGATGTTGAAGAGAGATAAAGCCCATGAAATAATACAAACCTTACATTAGAAAATGTAAAGGTACATAGTTTGATTACAACTAAATCCCCATGGTGGGTCAAAATACAACAACAAAGACAAAAGTACAAACAAAAGGAAGTACAAGTACAAAGAAATCAAACATCCAGCCCATAATCATCCTCTCTGACTTCTTTCAGGAGAGCCTCAGTCACTGGACCAACTGGATGCTCTGTGATGGTCCTGATAAGAAGGTTCCTGGTGGCAATGGCACTGGTCAACTTCTTATGCTTGTCCTGGTCCTTTGATCTCTTCAACCCCGCCCGAAGTTTTAACTCAGAAATCTCATTCTGTGCTGCTAACAAGGCCTCCTGACTCTTCTTCTCATTAGCTTCCAGCTGCTCTATCCTAGCCTGGGTCCTTTGATCCTCCTGTGAATGAGCCTCAATGATCCTTATCCACCTAGCCTGACTCTCCTCTAAATAATGCTCGGCTCTGGCCTTCTGAGTCTTGGCCTCCTTGCAAGCATTCTTCAACACTAACTCCCCTGCTCTAGCCCTTCTGATGTAATCATCTGTCTTCTGAATCTTGGTCAAGTGCTCAATCCGGAGCTTCTCTAACCGTTCATTATCCAGACGACTGTCATTCCTCTCCTAGAGGGTCTTCTTCAAAGCTTCAGAGAGCTGAGCATTCCTTTCCTTCAATTTCTCAAACTCTTCTAAACTGACTGTAGCTGTAGGCTCCACTGATGATGGTCTAGGTACATCCTCTATGGTGAATGGCATACGGGTGATCCGTCCTCTGACACGAGACCAGTCAAGATACCTAGCTGAAGCTATGTTGTTGCACTTGCCAAGAATAGTTGTCCCCTTAGACTAAATATTGTCCCAAGCCCAGGCTGCTTGTCTGGCAATGGAAAAGTTGTGCTGGATGTCACAATAGAGGGTTTCTGACAAGTCTTGCTCCCTTGGTGGATGTACCAAAGAATACCCTAATTGCCTTTTGAAAAGAAAAGGATTGTAGTTGATGCAACCCTTCACACCAATCAGGGGTACATTGGGATACTGCCCACAACTGGTGATGATATTTTTGCCTTTGGTGCTCTGAGTGCACCATCAGATGTCTTCTGATGTAAGGGAAATCATTCTCTTAGCCTAGTTTCTTGGCTGATGAGGATTCAAGAAAGTGTCTGACTTCGGCAAGTGCCTCAATAACCAACAGTAGAAGAGAGGTGCACATCATCTGACTAATCTCCCTTTCTTCTTCTCATTCCTTTGATGCACTGAATAATAAAAGTCTCCAAGCAAGGTAGGGACTGGATTCCTCAACAGGAAGAGGTGAATAGCACTCTTGCTTATAAACTTAGACTTGTCTGCAAACAAGATGACTCCATATATGCTGAGGGCCAGAAGAGCACAGATAGTGTCCCACTTCTCTGCTGCAGCATGAAGGGTGGCCTGAGTAACCAAGAAATCCAAATGAAGGCCTGGGATCCCAGCCTTGGTGGTCATACTCTGGTCAATGAGGTTGGACTCCAAGTGCAAAGCCTTAGCTACATCTTCATTCTTAGAAGCAGTCATCTCAGGGTTGAAGGGAATCCCTCTCCTGATAGGGACACCCAACAACATGGAGAACTCTTCCATCAATGGTCCCAACTGAAAATCTGGGAAAGTAAAACATCTGAGAGGAGGGTCATAGAATTGGAGACAAGTGTGGATCATGCTCCTCTGGGAGGCATCCAAGTCCATGATCATGTCCATAATTCCACCGTAAGTTCCCTGAATAAAGGGACATGATCAGGAGTGATGAGTGCCTGCATCTGCCTGATGCCTGTCAAAGTGGGCTCAAAGAAATGATAGGTGATGTTGCTCTTTCTGGAAGGGTCCATGCTGACAATGGATGTTGATGAAGAAGACTGAGGGTAACTGCTGATAAAGGCAACTGAAAAAGATACTGAAGAAAAGTCTCTGATGAAGACAACTGGTGAAGAGAGCTGAAAAGAATCTCTGATGAAGATAGCTGGAGGAATCTGAGCAGCAGAACAGGTCAAAACCAAACCAAAGACAAGATATGGATACCCTGTAAAACAAATAGACAAATGTTAAATGATGCAAAATGATGTATGCAAAATGATATGCAAAGGGTTTGTGATCAAGTTTTGGATCTGTTATCTGCCTTGATAGGGTCCATGTGTGTTCATAAGTCCGGATGAAGGCTTAGAAAACCAGTAACCAGGTGGAGGACTCAAATAAAGAGTCACAAGTCCAGGGTTTCACAAGAATAGTCCAAAATGATACAACCTTAAAACAAAACTGGTAACAGGGTATGATGAGGCCAAGGGTTCCTGCAAACTTGTAAACATCCCAACCCCTCACATGTATTGTTCTAGAACAAGGATCCTCAGACTTGGATCAGTTATGAGAAGTGTAAACACTTCTAACCCAGAGGTACAGTGTTTTCAATAATCATAAAGGATCCTCCTCTAATTCACCTCAGATGCTGAAGTTCATAAAAAGGTCATCCAGACTTAGCAGGCTTCCCAGATAGCCGTAGTACTACAGGAAATTCGTAGCACAGAGTTCTCAAGAAGAAACCCATGTCTGAACCGTGTTTCATATTCCCGCACCAGACCAAAATGGAATGGGAAAGAATATGAAGCCACTCTATCCTATGTGTCACTCAGGTCCCCGGTATGGAACCTTACTCACTCAATGATCCCACCCACCAAAACAGACAAGAGATCCAGCATAATAAGTTTGATGATAACAGTATGAAATGCATATAAACAATAAATGAAAGCAATACATAAAGCTGTACAGAAAGCAATAAATAAAGCAATAAACAAAAAGCACAAGTATCACATAACACCCCCATACACAAATCAAACAAGTGCTAGGAGAAACCCACAAAAAGAACCAGAAACCCTGGTTGCAAAACTCCTATCCCCGGCAGAGTCGCCAAGTTGTCGCTCCCGAAGATTTGCATCCCGGTACAAGCGCAAACGGTCGGCGAAAGGATAAAATGAGAATGAAGATGAATAGAGTCTCCAGCTAGGCATTTTTATCCCGAAGGAAAGGTAATGCTGCATAAACCTAGAAAGATATGGATAAGACGGTCGCGAACCAGAGAAACTGAGAAAGGGGGTTGGTTACAACTTGGGAAGGTATTAGCACCCAGATTGTCCTTCGTACTCGACGGGATCCATGCTTAAAATTTTGTGTTTAAAAGGGGTAGGGTATGTGTTGTCTATGTGCAAAAGCTAAGGAAAAAAAGATATACAAGTGTCAGTGCAAAGAGGGGGATGACAAAGAGACTTTTGTTCGATAACTATTAAGTTATGCCTACGTATCCTCTCGTGCAATGAGGAAGTCATAACACCATAGTTCGACTGAAAGAGACTGAAAGAATTGACTGTGAACTGCTTGTTTGTCTATGCTCAAGTGTATGACTCGTCTGGCTCGAGTGCTAACTGTCTTGCATTAGACGGAAGAACCGAGTTCTTGTTTGTGAATGAGTGTGATGAGAAAAGAATCGCGAAGGAGACGATTATTGTTTGTTTTTGTGTTTTCAGTTTTGTTATTGTTTTTGGTGTTTTCCATAAGTTAATGAGCTTAAGCCTAAATCAAGGGCTTGCAAACTCATTATATCCTCCCTGATTAGGGATAATGAGCCTACTTAAGTATGATATAAGCATCTCAACTTAATTACCATGATGATGTAGGATTAAGATCATTAACCTATTTGTGATTAATTAGATGTTTTTGGGTTTTTGTTTAGTGTTAAGTAATGAGTTTAATCTGTAATCACGGATTAGTGAACTCATTACACCATCCTAATAGAAGGATAATAGATGAGAACACTTAAGCTGAGGAAGACTCCTCAACTTAATCCATGGTTAGGGATTAAATTCATTAGATGACAAGCCTTTATTAAATGGATTTTAATTAAGGGATGATATTAAGAAGTGGATTTTAAGTTTGTAAGACAACTTGAGGGGGACTTGTCCATTAAACACTAGGGTTAGTCCTTCTTAACCATAAGGAAGAATTAGAACCCTAATGTAAGGCCCAAGTTACAAGATGAAGTCTTGATGATTATTAAGTGATTTGACTAAGAGGTTTAAAAAAATTAAAGGTTTAACACTTAGGATTAAAGTTATACACTCCATCATAATAGAAGGATGCAGGCATAACCCTAATTCCAGAGTCCTAAAACTTTAAGGGTTTAGTCTCTGATTATTGAGATGAGAAGAGAGACTCAAGGAGACTCAAAGGTAAAAAGCTAAAGGGGACTAATCACAACCCTAATTATTATCATTCTTGGAGATCCTATGGTTTGTGAGGCTTAAGAAAGATCTTCAAGGAAGCCACCAATGGAAGAAGCAGATGAAAGGAGGAGGAAGCAGAAGAATAAGTTACTTACTTCCTAAGAAGATAAGTAACTCAAAGAAAGAAAGTGAGAAGGGTGAAACACAAGTGAATTAGATTCACTTCAAGGACAAACAAAATGCAAATGAAAGATATAAGAATAAGTGAGAGGTGAAGGCAAATCCACCTCCCAAAATAACTTACCAAACCTGAAAGTGTTAGTATGAATGCATAAAGTATAAAGCATAAAGAAATGAAATGGAATGAGATAAAATGAGATAAAATGAGATGAGAAGACCAAATTTAGAAGTTTTTATGCAATGTAAGTGTCATGTGAGATGATTCAAAGGCATACAAAATGCATATGTGTGATCATACAAAGATGAGATGCAAAGGAGGCATGCTTTGAAGTTTGAAAACATATGAAAGTTTATAAAATGAAATGAATGATAAACATGTCAAATGGATGAATAAATGATCAAGCAAGGTTCTCACATGTCTTAAGATGTCTAAGATGACATATGAATGCATGAAATGTCATGGCAAGTTCATGCAATGATGTATATGCAAGGTGAATGCAAATGAACATAAGAAATTAGGTTTATATGGACATGTGAGATGCAAATGGATAAAACAGAAGCAATAAACAAGATAAAATTTTGCAATCAAGCTCAAACAAACCCTAATCCCATATTAGGTCACACTCCAAAGGAGAAAGTCAGAAGCCTAACCAATCAAAAGTTATGATTTTCCTAAGTTTTCTAGGGTTTTTGGGTGGTTCAAAGGGAAAAATGCAAATCAATTTGAAAATGCAAGATAAATTCATGAGGAAAAAGAGCTATAAACTACATGCAATATTTAACACAATGCAAAAAGAATCAACTTCAAACTCTTCTTTGTTAGGCATAAATGATTTTTCAAAGTTAGGGTTTAAAAATATGATTTTTATGACCCTTAATTCAAAGAAAAATGGCAAACTATGATCAAACCTAAAATTAAATTTGTGTGAAGAGTTTGAAAATGTTTCTAAATGCATTGGGATGATTCATGATTTTTTTGGTGATTTTTAGAAACCTAAATGTATTTTTAATTAATTAAAATACTTTAATTAATTAAAAATAATATTTTAATATTTTAAAAATAATTTTTTAATGCAAAAAATAAAATAAAAATTATTTTTGGATGAAGAAAAATATTTAAAGTCAGAATGCAAAATAAAATATTTCATGGATGCTTTTTGATATTTTAAATAAATTATGCAAGAAAATGCAATAAAATGAAATAAAAATGATTTAAATGAGAAGTATGCAGATCTGATGGTTGAGATTCAAACTGGAAAAAGGGAGGGTTGACTGCGCGTGTCATCCAAGGGCTGACATTTAAACTGACTGATTAAATTGATTTAATTAATTAATTAAAATTAGGGTTTAAGTGAAATGATCCTGGCCACTGAAACACGCGCTAAACCAAATCTAAGGGCTGAGATTCAAACTGGGGAGATTAGCCCTAATCCTAACCCTAATTAGTTTCAGGTGATCGGAGCAAGCTCCGGTCATCTTCTCCGGCGAGCTGTTCATGCTATCTCCTTCCCTAGGCTTCCCCAAACCCCCAACTCTCCAGAATCAACCCCTTAATCATTCTAAACAAGAATCAGGCCACAAACAACATTTATTTTGCATCAAACGCATGAATCGAAGAAAAACATTTTCAGATCAAAAAGTTTCAGAACATCAATACATCCTGGTTTCTCAACCATTTTCAAAAATAAACATATCAAGATGATCAGCTAAACATGTAGGATCATATTTTAACTTAAATAGCAAGTTCTAGAAGAAAAAAAGTTCATCATAGCTACCTGAGTTGAAGCTTTATGTTCTTGAGCTTTCTGGCCTCCCTCTTGGTTCAAATACACCCCAATGAACTCCTTGATGATGATGAGGAGCTTAGAGCAAGCTTGTGATGGCTATTTTGAGGTGTTTGGTTCTGAGTATCCATAAATCGTATTTTTGATTAAGGGCGCTTTATGCTACGGTGAAGGGTGGGAAAGGATCCTGAGGTGTTTTTGAGTTGATTGGTTTAGGAAGTTTGAAGTTTTAGTGGCTGGTTTTTGAGATTCGAAGAGAGGAAGGTTTTGATGGATTTTATGAATTCTGAGTGTTGAGATGATTCAGGCTCTTATGTGTTATGAAATGGCTTGCATAATGTTTGTTTAAGCCAATGGGATTGCTCAGATAGTTGTTGATGGCACAGGTTGATTGGTATGGGGTGTTTTTCAAAAAAGTCAATTTTTGTGTACTTGAGGTATGGGCCATGGCAGGTCTTGCTTTTTGGGGTGTCTGGCCTCAGCAAGATTCATGGAGAACCATGGGATTGGTTTTGATGTGCTGGAAGGCTTGGATGAAGAGTTATCACATGTTTTGCAACTTTTGAGAGTTTTGGCCCTTTTGTGATTTCTTGAAGTTCAAGTCATGAAACCCTAGGTTCACTACACAATTCTGATGTTTAGAGGTTCATTTGACATATTGTGAAGTGTTTGTGCATATTAGAAGTCATTAGAATGCTTGAACATGCCAAAATGCAAAATCCCTCTTTGACATGAAACTTGAAATTATAGGATTTTTGCCAACTTTGAAAGGCCATATCTTGAGTTCTAGGATGAATCAAGACATGTTCTTGTACTTTTTGAAAAGGGAAAGACCTAATCTACAACTTTCATGCCCAAGAATGTTTCATTTGAATCATTTTTGGTGATGAAAGAGGAGGTTGAAAAACTTTCCCAAAATGGAAAGTTTGCATTTCAAGTCATTTCTAAAAATGGCAAGTTTGCAATTGGCTCAAAATTCTTCAATCTTGTGAACTTCCAACCTCTTATAAGATCAAATAAATATCATAGAACTTCAATTTTATGAAAATACCCCTTTGGTTCCATTGTTGGGGGCCTCAGATGCCCTGATTTTGACTTAACTTGCTCAAGAAGTTACCCAGTGAACTGATGACTTCCACAATGAATTTCTTCATCAAAATTGGTACACATGATCCTTATGACATATTAAGAACATTAGAAATAAGAATGGCCCAAAAATTTGGAGTTAAGGCCTCTGAAACCAAAACCCTAATTTTGGTCATCTGTGTAGTGAAAACCCTAGCTCTGCTTCCATGCCTTTGCCAGTTCTTGTGATCTCTTGACTTTCATGAAATTTGAGGAGCATAATATGGTGATAGAACACACATGGACCCTCTTGTAAAGCTTTGAGGCCTTTGGGATGTCTCAGATGGATTCTTGGATTGCTCAGATCACAAACCCTAGATGCAGATGAAATTGAACTATGCAGTGAAGCCAACATGCAATATGAGATGTAATGCTTATGTTAAAACAAAAATGAAAGATCACAAGCCATGATGTGAGAAAACGTGAGGGAAAATTTGGGTTGTTTACAACTTTCACTCTTGAATTTCGCTCTGTTATTCCTCCACCACTGACTTCATCCTCTTCGGTCTCAGAACCATTTCTTCTGTTGTCATCGCACTTTCATCATCATCATCAAGACCTGCAAGAAAACAACAACAACCACCACAATTTCAAGAACAATAACAGAACGCTTCCACAACTTGTGAGAGTTCATAGCATCGTGAAATGGAGAAAAATTGAAGAAGAAGATTGAGCCAAAAAACGGAAGAAACAAGAAACGATACTTGTGAAGTTGCGGAAAACATCGACTTTCGTCGATTTTGAAAAAGTCTTGTATCAAAGTGCCTCCTCCCTTTCGATTATCTTCATCGTCGACATCACTTTTTCATCATCTTCATCATCTTATTCTCCATTCATCAATCAAGACCTCGATGCATCTTCACCTTCACGAATTCGAAGGTTGCGCATCATCATCTTTTTCATCGAAAGACATCACCAGAGAACTCTGGATTGCTCATAAACTGTGACGAAGTCTCTTCATTTCCAGGTACGTACTGAACTTTCTTGCCATGATGTGATTTGTTTGACCTTCAGCATAGTAATTTGAAGTCTGCGTTTTCGGATCAATGCTGAGATTTATGGAAGGGTTAAGTTAGGAGTGAAGAAGATGAAAGTGTAGGTAGGGTGGTGTTTAGCTCGTCGATGATGGTTGCGGGTTATGAGAATGGTTAGGTTTAGTTAAGGTGATAGCAATGGCGGAAGAGAGGAGGATGGAGGAGTCGGTGTTATGGTGAGGACGGTGGCGGAAGGAGAAGAAGACGGAGGGGATGACGATGAGAGTTGATGGTGGCGGTTAGGTTGAAGGTAGGATTGACGGCGCAAGGAAGACGAAGTGGAGACTTAGGGTTCAAAAAATGTTATTCAGTCCCTTTTGGTATCTTTGTATTTTGTTTATATTTGTTAATTATAAAGAAAACAATTAAGTTAATTAATGGAGATATTAAGAGAATATCTTGAAGATTTGAAAAGAATATTGTGTTTAAGAGCAATTAAGGATCATTTTTAATTCGCATAATCCCCATAAAAAGCACACCTTTAGGAATCCTTTGAGATAAGATTGGAGGATTTTTTGGATTTCCCGGCCACACCGGCGGTGACACGTGTCACCGTCTGGTTGGCACTCTGTGCGGTGATTTGTGTGTGCGTCAGTGTACCGTAGCGTTCATAGGCCTGGTGTAAACACCCCCAAATTTCCCTAAATCTTTATCACACCATGGCTTGTGATCTTTCATTTTTGCATTAGCATAAGCATTACGTCTCATATTGCATATTTGTTTCATTTGCATAGTTCCATCTCATCTGCATCTAGGGTATGTGATCTGCACAATCCAAAAGTTCATCTGAGCCATCACAAAGGTCTTAAAGCTTCCCAAGAGGGTCCATGTGTGTTCTATGATCATATTATGCTCCCCAAAAGTTCATGGAAGTCAGGAAATCACAAGAATTGGCAAAAGCATGGAAGCAGAGCTAGGGTTTTCACTGCAGATGACCAAAATTAGGGTTTTGGTTTTAGAGGCCCTAACTCCAATATTTTGGGTCATTCTTGTTTCTAATGTTCTTAATATGTTATAAGTATCATGTGTACCAAGTTTGATGAAGAAACTCATTGTGGAAGTCATTTGTTCACTAGGTAACTTCCTGAGCAAGTTAAGTCAAAATCAGGGCATCTGAGGTCCCCAACAATGGAACCAAAGGGTCATTTTCATCAAATTTAAGTTCAATGATCTTTATTTGATCTTAGAAGTGGTTGGTAGTTCACAAGATTGAAGAATTTTGAGCCAATTGCAACCTTGCCATTTTTGGAAATGGCTTGAAATGCAAACTTTCCATTTTGGGAAAGATTTTCAACCTCCTCTTTCATGACCAAAAATGCTTCAAATGAAAAATTATTGGGCACGAAAGTTGTAGATTAGGTCTTTCCCTTTTCAAAAAGTACAAGAACATGTCTTGATTCATCCTAGAACTCAATATATGGCCTTTCAAAGTTGGCAAAAATCCTATAATTTTCAAGTTCATGTCAAAGAGGGAATTTTGCAATTTCACTTGCCAAGCATTCTAATGACCTCTAATCAATTTCTATGCATCATAACATGTCAAAGCAACCTCAAAATATCAGAATTGGCCTTTGAACCCAGGGTCTTGATGGCTTGATTCTCAAGAAATCTCAAAATGACAATTATGCATAACTTTGCAAAAACCATGACAACTCTTGATCCAAGTGACCCAGCTGCATGAACTTCATTCTAGGGTCATCCATGAATCAAGTTGAGGCCAAGACACCCTAAAATCCAGCTCTGACTCAGCCCATGCCCAAGGTACCATAACTTTTGACTTTTTGCAAATCAAGCCATACCAATCAGCCTGTGTCACAACCACTCTCTGGCCAATCAGCATTATTTATGCAAGCATCAAGGAGCCCATTTCACACAATCTTGGAGCCTAAATCCTCAAGAACTCAGAAATCCCAAAAATTGCCATAAAACTTCGCTTCTTCGAAACTTACTCCTCAGCCATCAAAACCTAAAATTTCTTTCACCATTCAACTCCACATACCTCAAGGATCATTTCCCACCCCTCCCCATAGCCTGAATCACCCTGAAACAATAACACGATTCCTGCTTCATCAGAACTGAAACTCACAATCCAGGCCACACAAACTTGTTCTAAGCATTGCAACATCATCAGGAGGTTCAGTGGAGGTGTTTTGAACCAAGAAAGAGGCCAGAAAGCTCAGGAATCGAAAGCTTCATCTCAGGTAACCATGAAGAACAATTTCTCCAGAACTCTTATTTTAAGTTCTTAAATGATTCTACATGTTTAGCTGATCATCCTGATGTGTTTAATTTTGAAAATGGTTAAGAATCAAGCATGTATTGAACTTCTGAAAGTTTTGTGTATTTTTCCGTTTTACTTCGATTCATGCTATTCTTGAAATATAAATGTTGTTTGTTGATGGATTCTAGTTTGTTGTTGTTCATTGATCATTCTGGAGAATTTGATGCATTGTTATGGCGTATTGAGAGAGATAGCGTGAGAGGTTGGCCGGAGAAGATGACCGGAGCCCTGCACCGGTCACCTGAATTTAATTAGGGCTAATTAGGGTTAGTTCTCCAGATTTATTGTGGACCCTTGGATCTGTTTTAATTTTGTGCGTGGACGGCTTGGATCATATCATTAAAACCCTAATCTAATTAATTAATTAAGACCTGATTTAATTAATATAATTAGGTTAATTAGCCCAGATGCCATCCTGGCCTTTCAAAAGCGCGCCAGTCAACTCCCCTTCAAACCCTGGCCATCAGATTAGCATACTTCCCTTTTATTTCATTTAATTTCATTTTTATTTGCATTTCTTTTGTGCATTTTATTTAAAATACCAAAAATCATCACAAAAATATTTCCCTTTTGCATTCTGATTTCAAATATTTTTCTCAATCCAAAAATAATTTTTATTTTATTTTTTTGCATTAAAAAAGTATTTTTAAAATATTTAAATGTTATTTTTAATTAACTAAAGTATTTTAATTAATTAAAAATGCATTTAAGTTTCTAAAAATCACCAAAAAAATAAAGAACCATTCAACGCATTTAGAAACATTTTCAAACTCTTCACACAAATTTCTTTTTAGGTTTGATCATAGTTTACCAATTTTCTTTGAATTAAGGGTCATTAAAATCACATTTTTTAACCCTAGCTTTGAAAAATAATTTATGCCTAACCAAGAAGAGTTTGAACTTGATTCGGTTTGCATTGTTTCACATATTGCATGTAGTTTCTAGGTTATTTTCCTCATGAATTTATCTTGCATTTTCAATTTGATTTGCATTTTTCCTTTTGAATCACCCAAAAAAACCCTAGCAAACTTAGGAAAATCATAACTTTCAATAGAAATAGCTTCTGACCTTCTCCTTTGGGGTGTGACCTAATATGGGATTAGGGTTTGTTTGAGCTTGATTTCAAATTTTTATCATGTTTGAGCTTGATTTCAAATTTGTATCTCATACATTCATAAAACCCTAATTTCTCATGTTCCTTTGCATTCTTCTTCACATCGCATCATCACATGAACTTGCCATGACATTTCAAGCATTCATATGTCATATTAGACCTCTTAGGACATGTTAGAACATTTCTTGATCATTTATTCATCCATTTTCCATGTCTTTCATTCATTTCATTTCATAAACATTCATGTGTTTTCAAACTTCTAAGCATGCTTTCATGACTTCCCACCTTTGTATGATCATTCATATGCACATTGTTTGACTTTGCATCATAGCATATGCCATTTGCATTGCATAATCACTTCTGACTTTGGTCATTTCATACCTTGTGCATTCATACTAACCTTTTCATGAACTCTTGGTAAGTTATTGTGGGAGGTGGATTTGCCTTCACTTCCCAACTTCTTCTTATCTCTTTCATATGCATTTTAACTTGTCTTTGAAGTGAATTTGATTCACTTATGTTCCCTTTCTCTCACTTTCTTCCTTCAATTTACTTATCTTCTTCAATGAAGTGAGTAACTTGTTTCTTCTTTCTCATCCTTTTTTCATCTGCTTCTTCCATTGGTGGCTTCCTTGAAGATCTTCTATTTTAAGACTCACAAACCATAGGATATCCAAGCATGATAATGTTTAGGGTTGTGATTAGTCCCCCTTAGATTTTTTACCTTTAAGTCTCTCTTCGCATCTCATTAATCAGGGACTAAACTCTTAAAGTTTTAGGACTTTGGAATTAGGGTTATGCCTGTATCCTTCTCTTAGGATGGAGTGTATAACTTTAATCCTAAGTATTAAAACTTTAATTTGTTTAAACCTCTTAATCAAATCACCCTAATAATCACCAAGACTTTATCTTGTAACTTGGGTCTTACATTAGGGTTCTAATTCTTCCTTATGGTTAAGAAGGACTAACCCTAGTGTTTAATGGACAAGTCTCCCTCAAGTTGTCTTACAAACATAAAATTCACTTCTTAATCGCATCCCTTTAATTAAAATCCACTTAATAAAGGCTTGTTATATAATGAATTTAATCCCTAACCATGGATTAAGTTGAGGTATCTTCCTCAGCTTAAGTGTTCTTATCTATTATCCTTCTATTAGGATGGTGTAATGAGTTCACTAATATGTGATTAGAGATTAAAATCATTACTTAACACTAAACAAAAACCCAAAAACATCTAAATAATCACAAGTAGGTTAATGATCTTAATCCTACTTCATCATGGTAATTAAGTTGAGATACTTATCTCACATTTAAGTAGGCTCATTATCCCTAGTCAGGGAGGATATAATGAGTTTACAAACCCTTGGTTTAGGCTTAAGCTCATTAACTTATGCAAAACACCAAAAACAATAACAAAACTGAAAACATAAAAAACAAACAATAATCGTCTCCTCCGGGATTCTTTGCTCATCACAATCATTCTATAAACGAGAACTTGCTTCTTTCGTCTAATGCAAGACAGTTAGCACTCGAGCTAGATGAGTCATAAACTTGAGCATAAGCAAGCAAGCAGTTCACAGTCAATTTATGTTCAGTCTCTTTGAGTCGAACTACGGTGTTCTGACTTCCTCATTGCACGAGAGGATACGTAGGCATAACTTAATAGTTATCGAACAAAACTCTCTTTGTCATCCCCCTCTTTCAGCATTCTTTTCTAAGCCTCGGTTCCTGAGCAATTCACCTTTTTGCACTGACACTTGTACTTTCTTTCCTTAGCTTTTGCACACAGATAGCACATACACTACCCCTTTAAACACAATCTTGTAAGTGTGGATCCCGTTGAGTACGACGGATAATCTGGGTGTTAATACCTTCCCAGGTTATAACTAACCCCCTTTCTCAGTTTCTCTGGTTCGCAACCGTCTTATCCATCCTTTTTCTAGGTTTATGTAACATTACCTTTCCTTCGGGATAAAATTGCCTAGTTGGCGACTCTATTCAAGTTCATTTTCATTTTCTCTTTTCACCGACCGTTCGCGTCTGCACCGGGATGCAAATCTTTGGGAGCGACAACTTGGCGACTCTGCTGGGGATCCTTATCTTGCAACCAGGGCTTCTGGTTCTTTTTGTGGGTTTCTCCTAGCGCTTGTTTGATTTGTGTTTATGGGGGTGTTATGTGCTACTTGTGTTTGTTGTTTATAGCTTTATTTATTGCTTTCTGTACAGCTTTATTTATGCATTTCATATTATCATCATATCACCTGTGCTGGATCTTTTGTTTGTCTTGGTGGGAGGGATATTCAGTGAGTAAGGTTCCATACCGGGAACCTGAGTGACACATAGGATAGAGTGGCTTCATATTCTTTCCCATTCCATTTCGGTCAGGTGCGGGAATATGAAACACGGTTCAGACATGGGTTTCTTCTTGAGAACTCTGTGCTACAGATTTCCTGTAGTACTAGGGCTATCTGGGAAGCCTGCTAAGTCTGGATGACCTTTTATGACCTTCAGCATCTGAGGTGAATTAGAGGAGGATCCCTTATGATTATTGTAAACATTGTACCTCCGGGTTAGAAGTGTTTACACTTCTCATAATTGATCCAAGTCTGAGGATCCTTGTTCTAGAACAATACATGTGAGGGGGTTGGGATGTTTACAGGTTTGCAGGAACCATTGGCTTCATCATACCTTGTTACCAGTTTTGTTTTAAGATTGCATCATTTTGGACTATTCTTGTGAAACCCTGGATTTGTGACTCTTTATTTGAGTCCCCCACCTGGTTACTGGATCTCTAAGCCTTCATCTGGACTTATGAACACACATGGACCTTATCAAGGCAGATAACAGATCCAACACTTGATCACAAACCCTTGCCTATCATTCTGCATACATCATTTTGCATCATTTTAACATTTGTCTATTTGTTTTACAGGGTATCCGCATTTTATCTTTGGTTTGGTTTTAACTTGTCCTACTGCTCAGACATCTTCATCAGATATTCACCAGCCATCTTCATCAGAGACTTTCTTCAGCATCTTCATCAGTTGTCTTCAGCAGCAGTTCTCCTCAGCTGTTTCCTTCAGCATCCATTGTCAACATGGATCCATCCAGGAAGAGCAACATCACTTATCATTTCTTTGAGCCCACTCTGGCAGGTATCAGGCAGATTCAGACACTCATCACTCCTGATCATGTCCCTTTATTCAGGGAACATTATGGTGGCATTATGGACATGATCATGGACTTGGATGCATCACAGAGGAGTATGATCCATAATTGCCTTCAGTTCTATGACCCTCCTCTCAGATATTTTACCTTTCCAGACTTTCAGTTGGGCCCTTTGTTAGAAGAGTTTTCCATGTTGTTGGGTGTCCCCATCAGGAGAGGGATTCCTTTCAACCCTGAGATGACTGCTCCTAGGAATGAGGATATAGCTAAGGCTCTGTATTTGGAAACCACCATCATTGATCAGAATATGACCACCAAGGCTGGAATCCTAGGCCTCCATTTAGACTTCTTGGTCACTCAGGCCACCAGTCATGTTGCAACAGGGAAGTGGGAAACTATTAGCATATATGGTATCATCTTGTTTGCAGACGAGCCTAAGTTTATAAGAAAGAATGTTATCCATCTCTTCTTGCTGAAGAATCCAGTTCCTACCATGCTTGGGGATTTCTACTACTCAGTGCTTCAAAGGAATGAGAAGCAGAGGGTAAGATTAGTCAGATGTTGTGCACCTCTCTTCTACTGCTGGTTATTGAGACACTTGCCAAAGTCATAAGCTTTCTTGAATCCTCATCAGTCAAGAAATTGGGCTAAGAGAATGATTGCTCTCACTTCAAAAGACATCATGTGGTGTACTCAGAGCACCAAGGGCAGAGACATAATCACCAGTTGTGGACAGTATCCCAATGTACCTCTGATTGGAGTGAAGGGTTACATTAACTACAATCCTTTGCTGTTCAAAAAGCAATCAGGGAATGCCTTGGTACATCCACCAAGAGAGCAAGACTTGTCAGAAACCCTTTACTGTGATATTCAGCATAACCATGCCATTGCCCGACAAGTAGCATGGGCTTGGGACAACATTCAGACAAAAAGGACTGCCATTCTTGGCAAGTGCAACAACATAGCTTCAGCTCAGTATGTTGATTGGTCTCGTATCAGGGGACAGATCACCCGTATGCCATTTACCCTAGAGGATGTGCTTGGACCCTCAGAAATAGAGCCTGTAGCTACAGTCAGCTTAGAGGAATTTGAGAAGTTGAAAGAAAGAAATGCCCAGTTATCTGAAGTTCTAAAGAAGACACTCTAGGAGAGGAATGATAGTCATCTGGACAATGAGAGGTTAGAAAAGCTCCGGATCGAGCATATGACCAAGATTTAGAAGACAGGTGATTACATCAGAAGAGCCCGAGCAGGGGAGTTGGTATTGAAGAACGCTTACAAAGAAGCTAAGATACAGAAAGCCAGAGCTGAGCACTACTTGGAAGAGAGTCAGGCTAGGTGGATCAAGATCACTGAAGCTCGTTCACAGGAAGATCAGAGGACCCAGGCTAGGATAGAGCAGCTGGAAGCTAATGAGAAGAAGAATCAGGAGGCCTTGTTAGCAGCACAGAAAGAAATCTCTGAGTTGAAACTCCGGGCGGGGTTGAAGAGATCAAAGGACCAAGACAAGCATAAGAAGTTGACAAGTGCCATTGCCACCAGGAACCTTCTTATCAGGACCATCACAGAGCATCCAGTTGGCCCAGTGACTGATGCTCTCCTGAAGGAAGTCAGAGAGGATGATTATGGATTGGATGTTTGATTTCTTTATGCTTGTACTTCATTTTGTTTGTACTTTTGTTATTGTATTTTGACCCACCATGGGGACTTGTTGTAATCAAAACTATGTATCTTTACATTTTGTAATATATGGTTTGTGTTATTTTATGGGCTTCATCTCTCTCAAATATCATCATTCCTCGAGGTCTGGAAGGTCAAAACCAAAGAACCAAATCGGATACCCTTGGAAGACAAATAGACATACTGCATTGCATACTAACCTCATTTATTTGTTTTGTAGGTATTTGTTTTTGTTGTTTCTCTCTTTGTTATGGTTTCAGGAAACATTGCTCGTAGGAGGGTCTTCCCCATCAATAAAGTTCACCGGTATCCTACAAGAAACAACCTTCCGAGCTTACAGATGGACCAGGTTTAGCAAGATCTGAATGACGTAAGAACCCAGATGACTAATGAAAGGACTGAGATGAGGGCTCAGATGAACCGGTTCATGGCAGTGATGACTAGGTTGTCCCAAAGTCAAGAAAGATTAAGAGAGTTGGTCAAGCGGCAAACTCCTAAAGAAAACCACCCAGGTACAGGGGGTACCAGCAACAATGATCATGTACAACCTCGTACTGATCCCCCAGAGTTTGGACCTCATCTTAACCCTAACATTAATGCTATAAGGAATACCCTGGGTAACACTGGAGGGCGTGCCTTGCAGGAGAACCCTCAGGAAGAACAATTCAATGTAGTTAGGGCAGGAGATGAAGTCTATGATCGTCGGCTGGACGAGATAGCAGAAAAGTTGAGGTCTCTGGAGTCTCAAAACTCTCTAGGGTTTGATGTTATGGATATGGGGCTGGTAGAGGGAGTTAGAATTCCTCACAAATTCAAACCTCCCTGCAAATATAATGGAACATCTTGCCCTCGCACCCATCTGCAATCTTTCTTGGGAAGACTAAAAGCTTACACCATGGATGAAAAGCTATGGATGTTCTATTTTGAGGATATCTTAACAGGGGCATCCCGTGAGTGGTACTATCATTTGACTAGGGCCACAGTAAGAAATTGGAAAGATTTGGCCGAGGCTTTCATTCGCCAATATCAATACAATCTAGACATGGCTCCTAACAGAACTCTTCTAATGGGTATGTCACAATCCTCCATGGAAAGCTTCAGAGAGTATGCTCAGAGATGGAGGCAATTAGCTGCCACCATTCAACCTCTAATGTCGGAAAGAGAAATGGCAGATATGTTTATGAACACCCTCCAGGGGACATACATTGATAGGTTGGTTGCTTTCTCTTGCACTAGCTTTGCGGACGTGGTCATAGCTGGAGAAAGGATTGAGAGTTTATTGAAAATGGGAAAGATTTCTGATAACGGCGCCAACTCAAGCAGCACAAGGAAACCATTTGAAGGGCCTCGCAGGGCCAGTGAAACAAACTCAATACACATGGGCAGAGGAAGGCCCCAGTATATGCCAAGATCAATTGTCGTTGTCACAATTCCTACTCCACCTCCTCAACAACAATACACCCCGCAACCACAACAATTCCCTCAGCAACATTTTCCTCAACAAAGGTCCTATAACAACAACAACAACAACAACAACAACCAACAACAACGTCCTTTCCAGCAAAGGTCATCTCAAGTCAACAGGGTAATTGAGCCTATACCAATGCATTATGCCACTTTGTTGCCACAACTTCTGAAGCTTAATCTTGTTGAATTAAGGACTCTGGCTCCACCAGATCCTCAGAACCTTCCACGAAATTACAATGTCAATGCCAGATGTTCCTTCCATTCTAATGCACCTTGCCATACTATAGAAAAATGCAGAGCTTTGCACATGAAGGTCCAGGATCTGGTTTATTCAAAGGCCCTAAATTTTGCACCACCTCCTAATGTCACGAAGAATCCTATGCCCAACCATGGTGGGCCCAGGATAAGTTCAATTGAGGAGGGTCAACCCATGAATTTAATAGAAGATATTGCAAGCATTCAAACACCTCTGGAAGAGGTTAAAGCCCAGCGTTTAAAATGCCACATGTTCCCAGGTTGTGGGGCCTGCTGTGAATCTTGCAAAGTTTCCGTTAATGGGTGTGCAAGCTTGAGAAATGGTATCAATGGCCTTATCAGAGAAGGTATCCTGCATTAACATCAACGGTTTCTACAACATCATCAACTCCTTTTACAGCAACAACAAATACTTCTCCTACAACTGCAAAGACAATTATTCCTACAGACTCGTCTACAAAATCAACAATCATCTCCTCCACCACTTCAGCAAACACTAGTTCAACCGCATCCGCTTCTACAACTACGACAACCGTTAACAACAACGTCTCCACAGTCACCATATACTACGACCCTGCAATGGTCCCTGATTCCAACAATTTTCAGCAACAATCTCAGCAACAATCTCAGCAACAATCTCAGCAACAACCCAGCTTCAGTCATTCACCACCACCACCAGTCAGAAGTCCTATCACCATATATTACGATCCACAGACAATAACAATTCCTACCTCCGTTGTAGTTAGTCCAGTCACCATCATGGTACCTGGACCCATTCCATATGAAAAAGATAATGTTGTGCCCTGGCACTATGGTTCAGACCTCTACTGCAATAGGGAGAGAGTCCTTCTTGATTCTTAAACTCATGCACCACAGATCGATAATGTCGGGGGAGGCGGAGGCTTCACTAGAAGCAGACGTCTCTTTGCGTCACAAGTTTAGAGAGTTAATACTGAGGCAGAGGCTGCTGCCAAAGCTAAAGGTAAAAATGTGGTGCCTGAAGAACCAGTTTTGAAAGAAGCCCATAAAACGTCCTTTGATCAAGATGTGAATGAATTTATGAGGATAATCAAGATAAGAGACTACAGGGTTGTGGATCAGCTCCACCAGAATCCTTCCAAGATCTCCATCTTATCATTGTTGTTGTGTTCCGAAGCTCATCGGGACGCATTACTTAAAGTCCTGCACGCAGCCTACGTGCCGGAGGAGATCACAGTAAATCAGCTAGAGACACTGGTGTCTAATGTTAATACTAGTCATGGGCTAGGCTTCACCAACGCTGATTTAACAACGGAAGGCCTTCATCACAACAAAGCTTTACACATCACTCTGGAGTGTAAAGGGGTTGTGCTTTCACATGTTCTTGTTGACACTGGGTCTTCACTCAATATCTTGCTGAAGAAGGCCCTTGTTAAGCTTGAATATGATGGTATTGCTCTCCGAACAAGCAATCTGGTGGTTAGAGCTTTTGATGGTTCCAAGAGGTCTATTCTTGGAGAGGTGGAGCTTCCTGTGATAATCGGTCCGCAGGTCTTTCAGACTACTTTCTATGTGATGGACATTCAGCCGGCCTACAACTGTTTGTTGGGTCGACCATGGATTCACGCCGTTGGCGCAGTTACGTCGACCCTTCACAAGAAATTGAAATATGAGTGGGAAAGGAAAATTATCACCATCTGTGGTGAAGAGGATATCTTTTTAGACATCTGGCCACCTAAAAGTACATTGAGATGGATGGTGAAATCCATGAAACCATGAGCCAAGGTTTCGAAGCATTTAACGTCAATGAGGCGACAACTGAAGTATTTGCTGCATCCCTAGAGGATAGGATGGGTACTTCAATTGTCTCATATCAACAAGCTCAGAAGGTTGTTGAAGATGGAAATGCCCAAGGCTGGGGTAAGCTACTACCGGTGGAGAAGAAGGAGGACAAATTCGGTTTGGGTTACAAACCATTCCGACAAGATCAAGCAGAGGCTGCTAAGGAGCCCAAGTTCATAAGTGAGGGGATGCTGTCAATAACGTGGAAGACGAGGCTGAAAGCGACCTCAACCTGGAGAGTTGGATTCGTCCAAGGATCTCGGGCCAACAATTCCTTAACTGGTCTTCCCAGGAAATTATAAGAGTTACACCTGCAGAGTAATTATTATTTCCTGCTTTAGCATGCATCAAGCCCTGCATCTTGCCCAAGGTGTCAGGACTCATTTTGTAATCGGGCCATATTTGTATTTTGTGCAAATGGAATATCAATGAACAATGGACGTCTTTTGCAAACAATTTTCTTTTTCGCTCACTGTCTTTTCATTTTTGTTATTTTTCGCACAAAACAATAAATGGCAATGTTTTCAAAATAAATAACTTCATTTACACTCTTTCTAAACAAGATTAAAATTGATCACTAAAAAGAACAAATCTCAACCCTTGCAGAAATAATCCTCCAGATTGCACCGACAACAGCACTGTTATGACCTAAAGAGTTAGCCAGGTTGTTAAGGCAAGAAGAGAAAGTGATTACTCCTCATCAGGAGGAGGTTGAAACTGTTAATCTTGGTACCAAGGAAAAGGTAAAAGAAGTGAAGATTGGGGCCAGTCTGCAAGCTCCAGTAAAAGAACAGCTTATCAGCATGCTTCGGGAATACGTCGACGTCTTTGCTTGGTCCTATCAAGACATGCCAGGTTTAGATACAGATATTGTTATGCACAGGCTACCATTGAAAGAAGATTGCCCTCCGGTTAAACAGAAGTTGCACCGTACTCGCCCAGATATGGCCATGAAGATTAAAGAAGAAGCACAAAAACAGTGGGACGCCGGTTTCCTTGCTGTAACTAGTTACCTGCCGTGGGTTGCTAATATTGTACTTGTGCCTAAAAAGGATGACAAGGCGCGTATGTGCGTGGATTACCGGGATTTGAACAGAGCTAGCCCGAAGGATGATTTCCCATTACCTCACATTGATGTATTGGTGGACAACACAGCTCAGTTCTTGGTTTTTTCTTTCATGGATGGATTTTCTGGGTATAATCAGATCAAGATGTCACCCGAAGACATGGAGAAAACAACCTTCATCACACCTTGGGGCACATTTTGTTACAAGGAAATGCCTTTTAGACTGAAGAATGTCGGTGCCACTTATCAACGGGCTATGGTAACGTTATTCCACGATATGATCCACAAAGAAATTGAATGCTACGTGGATGATATGATTGCCAAGTCCCTTACTCAAGAAGACCATCTGGTAAATCTGCTGAAGTTGTTCAAGCGTCTGAGGAAGTATCAGTTGAAGTTGAACCCCAACAAATGCACATTCGGGGTACGTTCTGGTAAGTTGCTGGGTTTTATTGTAAGTGAAAAGGGAATTGAGGTTGATCCCGACAAAGTCAAAGCCATTCAGGAGATGCCCGCACCTAGGACTGAGAAAGAAGTTCGGGGGTTCTTAGGTAGATTTAACTACATATCAAGGTTCATATCTCACCTCACTGCAACCTGTGAGCCTCTGTTCAAACTGTTAAGAAAGGAACAGACAGTCAGGTGGAACGACGATTGTCAGAAAGCTTTTGACAAGATCAAGGAATACCTGCAAGAACCTCCAATTCTCATGCCTCCAATTGAAGTAAGACCTCTAATAATGTACCTGACAGTATTAGAAGGGTCAATGGGGTGTGTGTTGGGCCAGCATGACGAGTCTGGTCGAAAAGAGTATGCAATATACTACCTAAGCAAAAATTTTACCGCCTGTGAACAACGTTATTCACTACTCGAGAAAACTTGTTGTGCTTTAGCGTGGGCTGCTCGCCGACTAAGACAGTATATGCTAACTCACACTACCTTGTTGATCTCAAAAATGGACCCTGTCAAGTACATATTTGAGAAGCCAGCACTTACCGGAAGGGTTGCAAGGTGGCAAATGATTCTGACAGAGTATGACATTCAATACACATCTCAAAAGGCCATCAAGGGCAGTGTATTGTCTGACTACCTGGCTGAGCAACCCATTGAAGATTACCAGCCCATGAGATTTGACTTCCCTGATGAAGACATCTTGTACCTAAAAGTAAAAGATTGTGAAGAGCCAGATCACACTGAAGGGCCTGACCCAGAAGAAGAATGGACTATGATGTTTGACGGGGCTGTTAATATGAATGGTCGTGGGGTTGGTGCAGTGCTCATTACACCAAAAGGAGTTCAAATACCTTTCTCAGGAAAACTCACATTTGCCTGCACTAATAACGAAGCAGAATACGAAGCCTATATCATGGGTCTTGAGGAGGCCATTGACCTCAGGATCAAAACCTTGAATGTACTAGGAGATTCAGTTTTGGTAATCAATCAAACCAACGACAAATGGTACACTCACCAGGAGCATCTGATTCTGTATCGTGACTATACGAGGAGATTATTGACTTTCTTCACAACAGTCAAACTTGAGTACATCCCTCGGGATGAGAATCAGTTTGCAGACGCTTTAGCGACCATTTCCTCCATGATCAAAGTTCAAACTGCCAATTATGTGCCTCGAATTCTGGTATCCAGACTGGACCGACCGACATATGTTTTCTCCGTGGACATTGCTAGCGATGAGAAGCCTTGGTTCCATGACATCAAATGCTTCTTAGAAAATCAGACATACCCACCTGGAGCATCATCTAATGATAAGAAAACATTAAGAAGACTGGCTGGTGGTTTCTTCCTCAATGTTGATGGTTCATTATACAAGCGAAACTTTGACATGGTCCTGCTCAGATGTGTTGACAAGAAAGAAGCAAACATGCTGATGCACGAGGTGCACGAAGGTTCTTTCAGTATGCATGCTGGAGGACATACAATGGCAAAGAAGTTATTAAGATCAGGTTACTACTGGATCACAATGGATGCAGACTGTTGTGCCTATGCCAGAAAGTGTCACAAGAGCCAAATTTACGCAGATAAAGTGCATGTGCCTCCGAATCCTTTGAACATGATGTCTCCACCTTGGCCCTTTGCCATGTGGGGCATTGACATGATTGGAAAGATCGAACCGACTGCTTCAAATGGCCATAGATTCATCCTGGTAGCCATTGATTACTTCACCAAATGGGTTGAAGCAGCTTCGTATGCAAACGTCACCAGACAAGTGGTAGCCAGAATTCTAAAAAGAGATATCATCTATCGATATGGAATTCCCGAGCGAATCATCACTGATAATAGTTCCAATTTGAACAACAAAATGATGGCAGAACTATGTCGGGACTTCAAAATCCAACATCACAACTCTTCTCCTTACAGGCCAAAGATGAATGGCGCTGTTGAGGCCGCTAACAAGAACATCAAGAAGATTGTGCAGAATATGGTAGTCACCTACAAAGACTGGCATGAGATGTTACCATTTTCCTTGCATGGGTACCGAACCTCAATCAGAACATCTACTGGGGCAACGCCTTATCAGCTTGTGTATGGTATGGAAGTTGTCCTACCTGTTGAAGTTGAACTACCCTCCTTATGGGTAATGATGGATGTAAAGCTGGATGAAGCAGAATGGGTCCGGTCTCGGTACAATCAGTTGAATGTGATCGAGGAGAAAAGGCTAGCTGCCATCTGTCATGGGCAGTTATATCAAAAGCGGATGAAGAAAGCCTTCGATCAGAAAGTCAGACTTCGGGAATACCAAGTGGGAGAGCTTGTTCTGAAGAGACTTCTTCCTCCCCATTCATACCACATGGGCAAATGGACGCCAAACTACAAAGGCCCATTCATAGTAAAGAAAGTTTTCTCCGGTGGAGCATTGATGCTCACTACTATGGATGGTGAGGATTTCTTATCTCCTGTGAATTCAGATGCAGTTAAAAAATACTTCGCATAAAAATGACCCGCTGGACATAAAAACAGAATGTACGTCCAGGCAAAAATAGGGCATCCCGGCGAGTCAAAAACAGAATAAAAGACTTGGGCAAAAATAATGGAAAATTGAAAGAAAAATGTACACCCGCTGAGTTGAAAAGCCGCATTGGACAACTCAGGCAAAAATGGGTATCCCGGTGGATTGAAAACCCGAAAGGACGATCCACGCAAAATCAGGGAATAAGCAAACAACTGCATTCTGAATTCGTCTGTATCGCTCACGACATGGCAAGCTCTGAAAGGACAAGGCATCCGTCAGAATCAGCCTTCTCTAGAAAGCAAGACAAGAAGAACGTCAAGGTCATACAGGTCATAGCAAAGGAAGCTTACTGAAGCGTCATCTTCAACATTGCCAACACTTTTATTTTCTCAATTTACAGCAATCTCCTCCTTCCAGAGGATTCACTTCTTTTGACTGTACTTGCCAATTCAGGGCACCCAAATTAATAAAATCAGAGCTTTCAGTCACACCTTGTTTTGTACATTATTGTTTCGTTTGCAAAACGTCCAATGTTCATAATACAACCATTGCATAAAACATATGAGACATTTTTAATAAAATGCTTGCAAGAAATGTATTACTTTCAAATAATTTTAACTCCTATAACGGAATCCGGTTAGGGATGCCTCGGGATACTTGTGCGTTTTATTTTGTCTTAACAGGTTGCATGTATTCAATACACAGCATGGGGCGTATCAAGCATTGAATCCCCAGCATGCTACTTTCCAGAAGTTATCTCATCCCCAGGCGGGACCTCCCGAGTAGTTCCTGACAACTATTTCATAGCAAGGTGATCAAAGAACTTTCCTATCCCTCACCAGAGTGCCAGATCTCTCTCATCCTAAGCAGAGTTAATGGAACTACCTCCCCACAGAGTTTCCATTCTCTCCCCAGTAGAGAAATGCCTGAAACACATCCCCAACGGAGTGGCTGAAACTTCCTTCTTACCAGCTGAGTTATCCCTCCTGATAGATCTACCAATGATCTATTTCCCAAGGCAGAGTACTCCCTCCATACTGATCCATCAATGATCTCTTCCCCAGCCGGGTTATTCTCCCAACAGATCAGCCAAAGACCTTTATCCCCGCAGGATCCGAGCTTCGGATCATTCTCTCCTTTGTATCATCATAGCATTTGCATCATATTCACCAAATAAGCGTAGCATTCCGTCTAATACAGAGCATTACGGCAAAAATCAAACATTTGCATGATCACAAGCCAGGTTCGAGCCAGTCACCTGCAATTACCATCAATATCTCATCAGCAATATACAAAATACATCCCTTGCACATAAAAGACAAAGCTTCCCCTTTGCACTCTCAAATATAGATACCTATACATGCTCTTTTTTTACACTCGTATGTGTCATCCTTCACCAGTAGGGTCGCCCAAACACTTTCGGCAAGCAGATACTTGTCCAAAACATGCTTTTCTCGACACTCGTCTGTGTCATCTTATCTCCCCACAGAAAGTCAAAGCGTCCCCTTTTCACTCTCGAAACAGATGCCTGTTTATATTTATACATATTTGACACTCGTTCGTGTCATACTTCCCCAGCAAGTCAAAACACTCGTCCGTGTCTTGCGCTTACTTCACCAACAAATCAATACTTGTGCATACCAATACAGAAGTCTTTTCGATACTCGTATGTATCTTATATACATCACCTCCTCAGCAGATTCAACACTCGTCCGTGTTCCTTGTTAACCAGTTGGTACTCATACGTATCATCATCTTTGAACACGTGTCAGCATTTGTTTCTACCGATACTCATTTGTATCATGGTTCTAAGGGTGCTCGTCTGCATTTTTAATCTATACACATCGTCAAACACTTATACCCTTTGTTTTTGAAAGCGTAAGAACTCGTCCGTGTTTACCATTCCCCAGTAAGTCGTCAACAAAACAACTTTCTCATATCCGACATTCGTCCTATGTCGTGATACTTTCGGAAGCCGTCCCCTGCCAGGTGATCGTCCTTCACCTTTTGATGACCGTCCCTCATCATTTATCTGATGGCCTTCCCCATCGTTGATCTTGTTATCTGACATTCGTCCTATGTCGTGATAAACCCCAAGAGCAGTCGTACCCTGCTAGGTGATCGTCCTTCACCTCTTGATGATCGTCCTTCATCATGCTTATCCGATGGTCATCCATATCGTTGACCTTATCTATCCGACATTCGTCCTATGTTGTGATAAAAAGCAGTCGTCCCCTGCTAGGTGATCGTCCTTCACATTTGATGACCGTCCCTCATCATTATTTCGTTTATTCTTTAAACTCGATGGCCGTCCCCATCGTTGTTTACTTTGCTTTCCAGCCTGATGGCCATCCCCATCATTGTTTTCCTCAAAATCCCAAGAGAGTTTTACTACCCGATGGCCATCCCCATCGTGATCCCTTTATTTCCCCATCTTGTCGGTCGTCCCCGTCATTGCTTTACTTACCACAAAACCCAGCAGTCGTCCTCTGCTTGATGGTCGTCCTCCATCGTTTTCATTTGATAATCATACTATACTATCTTTTACAATTTATATCCCTTTTCTTCTTATCCCCAGCGAGTGCAAATTTCGGACTGTCTTTGGTATTCAACCACAAGTTATCTTGTTTGTCAGTTAAGCCAGGCGCTTACATCCTGCACAGCTAACTCATGCTTGAATAGGGGCAGCTGTAAACACCCCAAAATTTCCCTCTCTCTTTATCACACCATGGCTTGTGATCTTTCATTTTTGAATTAGCATAAGCATTACATCTCATATTGCATATTTGTTTCGTTTGCATAGTTCCATTTCATCTGCATCTAGGGTTTGTGATCTGCACAATCCAAGAGTTCATCTGAGCCATCCCAATGGTCTTAAGGCTTCCCAAGAGGGTCCATGTGTGTTCTATCATCATATTATGCTCCCCAAAAGTTCATGGAAGTCAGGAAATCACAAGAATTGGCAAAAGCATGGAAGTAGAGCTAGGGTTTTCACTGCAGATGACCAAAATTAGGGTTTTGGTTTCAGAGGCCTTAACTCCAAATTTTTGGGTCATTCTTGTTTCTAATGTTATTAATATATTATAAGGATTATGTGTACCAAGTTTGATGAAGAAACTCATTGTGGAAGTCATTTGTTCACTGGGTAACTTCCTGAGCAAGTTAAGTCAAAATCAGGGCATCTGAGGCCCCCAACAATGGAACCAAAGGGTCATTTTCATAAAATTGAAGTTCAATGATCTTTATTTGATCTTAGAAGTGGTTGGAAGTTCACAAGATTGAAGAATTTTGAGCCAATTGCAACCTTGCCATTTTTGGAAATGGCTTGAAATGCAAACTTTCCATTTTGGGAAAGATTTTCAACCTCCTCTTTCATGACCAAAATGCTTCAAATGAAAAATTGTTGGGCATGAAAGTTGTACATTAGGTTTTTCCCTTTTCATAAAGTACAAGAACATGTCTTGATTCATCCTAGAACTCAAGATATGGTCTTTCAAAGTTGGCAAAAATCCTATAATTTTCAAGTTCATGTCAAAGAGGGAATTTTTCAATTTCACTTGCCAAGCATTCTAATGACCTCTAATCAACTTCTATGCATCATAACATGTCAGAGCAACCTCAAAAGATCAGAATTGGCCTTTGAACCTAGGGTTTTGATGGCTTGATTCTCAAGAAATCTCAAAATGACAATTATGCATAAACTTTGCAAAAACCATGACAACTCTTGATCCAAGTGACCCAGCTGCATAAACTTCATCCTAGGGTCATCCATGAATCAAGCTGAGGCCAAGACATCCCAAAAGCCAGCTCTGACTTAGCCCATGCCCAAGGTACCATAACTTTTGACTTTGTGCAAATCAAGCCATACCAATCAGCCTGTGCCACAACCACTCTCTGGCCAATCATCATTGTTTATGCAAGCATCAAGGAGCCCATTTCACACAATCTTGGAGCCTGAATCCTCAACAACTCTGAAATCCCAAAAATTGCCATAAAACTTCACTTCTTCGAAACTTACTCATCAGCCATCAAAACCTGAAATTTCTTTCACCATTCAACTCCACATACCTCAAGGATCATTTCCCACCCCTCACCATAGCCTGAATCCCCCTGAAACAAAAACATGATTCTTGCTTCATCATAACTGAAACTCACAATCCATGCCACACAAACTTGTTCTAAGCATTGCAACATCGTCAGGAGGTTCAGTGGATGTGTTTTGAACCAAGAAAGAGGCCAGAAAGCTCAGGAATCGAAAGCTTCATCTCAGGTAACCATGAAGAACAATTTCTCCAGAACTCTTATTTTAAGTTCTTAAATGCTTCTACATGTTTAGCTGATCATCCTGATGTGTTTATTTTTGAAAATGGTTAAGAATCAAGCATGTATTGAACTTCTGAAAGTTTTGTGTATTTTTCCGTTTTGCTTCGATTCATGCTATTCTTGAAATATAAATGTTGTTTGTTGATGGATTCGTGTTTGTTGTTGTTCATTGATCATTTCTGGAGAGTTTGATGCATTGTTATGGCGTATTGAGAGAGATAGCGTGAGAGGTTGGCCGGAGAAGATGACCGGAGCTTGGCACCGGTCACCTGAATTTAATTAGGGTTAGTTCTCCAGATTTATTGTGGACCCTTGGATCTGTTTTAATTTTGTGCGTGGACGGCTTGGATCATATCATTAAAACCCTAATCTAATTAATTAATTAAAACCTGATTTAATTAATATAATTAGGTTAATTAGCCTAGATGCCATCCTGGCCTTTCAAAAGCGTGTCAGTCAACCCCCATTCAAACCCTGGCCATCAGATTAGCATACTTCCCTTTTATTTCATTTAATTTCATTTTTATTTGCATTTCTTTTGTGCATTTTATTCTGCCTAACCAAGAAGAGTTTGAACTAGATTCGTTTTGCATTGTTTCACATATTCCATGTAGTTTCTAGGTTATTTTCCTCATGAATTTATCTTGCATTTTCAATTTGATTTGCATTTTTCCTTTTGAATCACCCAAAAAACCTAGCAAACTTAGGAAAATCATAACTTTCAATAGAAATAGCTTCTGACCTTCTCCTTTGGGGTGTGACCTAATATGGGATTAGGGTTTGTTTGAGCTTGATTTCAAATTTTTATCATGTTTTATGCTTCTGTTTTGTTTATTTGTATCTCATACATTCATAAAGCCCTAATTTCTCATGTTCCTTTGCATTCTTCTTCACATCGCATCATCACATGAACTTGCCATGACATTTCAAGCATTCATATGTCATCTTAGACCTCTTAGGACATGTTAGAACATTGCTTGATCATTTATTCATCCATTTGCCATGTCTTTCATTCATTTCATTTCATAAACATTCATGTGTTTTCAAACTTCTAAGCATGTTTTCATGACTTCCCACCTTTGTATGATCATTCATATGCACATTGTTTGACTTTGCATCATATCATATGCCATTTTCATTGCATAATCACTTCTGACTTTGGTCATTTCATCTCATTTCAATTCATTTCTTTATGTTTTATACCTTGTGCATTCATACTAACCTTTTCAGGAACTTTTGGTAAGTTATTGTGGGAGGTGGATTTGCCTTCACTTCCCCACTTCTTCTTATCTCTCTCATATGCATTTTAACTTGTCTTTGAAGTGAATTTGATTCAATTATGTTCCCTCTCTCTCACTTTCTTCCTTCAAGTTACTTATCTTCTTCAATGAAGTGAGTAACTTGTTTCTTCTTTCTCATCCTTCTTTCATCTGCTTCTTCCATTGGTGGCTTCCTTGAAGATATTCTCTTTTAAGCCTCACAAACCATAGGATATCCAAGCATGATAATGTTTAGGGTTGTGATTAGTCCCCCTTATCTTTTTTACCTTTGAGTCTCCTTGAATCTCTCTTCTCATCTCATTAATCAGGGACTAAACTCTTAATGTTTTAGGACTTTGGAATTATGGTTATGCTTGCATCCTTCTCTTAGGATGGAGTGTATAACTTTAATCCTAAGTGTTAAACCTTTAATTTGTTTAAACCTTTTAATCAAATAACCCTAATAATCACCAAGACTTTATCTTGTAACTTGGGCCTTACATTAGGGTTCTAATTCTTCCTTATGGTTAAGAAGGACTAACCCTAGTGTTTAATGGACAAGTCCCCCTCAAGTTGTCTTACAAACATAAAATTCCCTTCTTAATCTCATCCCTTTAATTAAAATCCACTTAATAAAAACTTGTTATATAATGAATTTAATCCCTAACCATGGATTAAGTTGAGGTATCTTCCTCAGCTTAAGTGTTCTTATCTATTATCCTTCTATTAGGATGGTGTAATGAGTTCACTAATCTGTGATTAGAGATTATACTCATTACTTAACACTAAAAAAAACCAAAAACATCTAAATAATCATATGTAGGTTAATGATCTTAATCCTACATCATCATGGTGTCGCTCCCGAGATTTTCCTCCTAGTACAAACGCGAAAGTGGCGCGGAAAAGGTTGAGTCGCCAGCCAGACATTATTATCCCGAAAGAATGGGAAAGTTAATGTTGCACAAACCTGAGGAAGAAGGAAAGGACAAGGTCCTGCGAACCAAAGATCTGGGTTCGGGAGTCGGTTACGACCTGGGAAGATATTAACACCCAAGACCGTTCGCCGTACCCGACGGGATCCACGCTTGCTTGTTTGTTTCAAAGGGTGAGAAATAAGCTGCTACTGAACAAATGAACTGCTAACTGGAATGGGAATGGAAATGAAAAAGGAATAAGAAAAGAGAATGGAAAGAAAGGGGGAAATGTAGGGAAAATAAAGAATGTGCTCGAACGGGCCCTATCCCGCTGCCTACGTACCTCATCGAGATAATGAGGATCAGAGTCGATGTAGTTCTCCTAACTAAGGCGGGAACTATTTGTTTGCGTTTTTTATGCTGGAACTGCGTATGTCTATGCTCAGGTGTTGCAGGCTTGTCTGGTACGAGTGCATTTACCGTCTTGCAAATGAGACAAGTCGTCGCGAGTTCGCGTTCAGAATGAATGAGATGAGAAAGTGAAGTTTCCGCAGGAAAGCCGCTTATTGTGTTTGTTTTGTCTTTTATGAGAAATGTTTTGAATTTGTTTGTGAACATTCTCATACTAAGACCTATCTATCGCGGTAAGTACTTACACCTCGCCCCGAAACAGGACGCGTATAAGTACTCCGCAACAAAGCCTCGTGTCGTACAAGAACGTTCGGTTTGTATTGTAAACACCCCAAATTTTCCCTCACTAAGTTCACACTATGGCTTATGATCTCTCGTTTTTGTTTTAACATAAGCATTACATCTCATGTGGCATTTTTGCTTCACTGCATTAGCTCAAGTTCATCTGCATCTAGGGCTTGTGATCTAAGCAATCCAAGATCCATCTGAGCCACTCCAAAGGTCTTCAATCATCTCAAGAAGGTCCATGCATGTTCAATCATCATATTATGCCCTCCAAAGATCAAGGAAGTCAAAGAATCACAAGAACTGGCAAAGCATGGAAGCAGAGCTAGGGTTTAACTACACAGATGACCTAAAATTAGGGTTTTGGTTTCAGAGGCCATAACTCCTAATTTTTTGGTCATTCTTGTTTCTAATGGTCTCAATATGTTATAAGGATCATGCATATCAAGTTTGATGAAGAAATTCATTGTGGAAGTCATCTGATCACTGGGTAACTTCCTGAACAAGTCAAAGCAAAATCAGGGCATCTGAGGCCCCCCAACATGGAACCAAAGTGGATTTTTCATCAAATTGAAGTTATTTGATCTTCATTTGATCATTGAAGTACTTAGAAGTTCATAAAATTGAAGAAAAGTGAGCTAAACCAAAAGTTACCAAAAATGGAAATGACTTGTAATGTAAACTTTCCATTTTGGGAAAGTTTTTCAACCTCCTCTTTCTCAACCAAAAATGCTTCAAATGGAAAATTATTGGTCATGAAAGTTGTAGATTGGATCATTCCCTTTTCAAAAAGTACAAGAACAAGATCTAATTCATTTTTGAACTCAAGTTATGGCTTGTCAAAGTTGGCAAAAATCACATAAATTTCAAGAATGCACAAAAAGGGATTCTTTGCAAAACCACTTGCCAAGGCTTTTTGTGACTTCAAACACACTTCAATACATCACAACATCATAGTACATTGCTTCTAGGTCATAATTGCCCAAGGAATTGCAAGATCACATGCCTTGAAGATCAAGATTTCACAAAAGGGCCAAACTTTGTCAAAATTGCAAAACACCCCATAACTTCTTTCCCACGTGCTGAATTGCCTCAAAATGAATTCCATGGACCTCCTTGATCCTTGCTGAACCAGCCATGCCCTTGTACCACCTTTGAACCAGCCCATACCTCAAGGGCAAAAACTTTTGACTTTTTTGCAAGAAGGCCATACCAATCACAATAGGGCACAACCACTCCACAGACCTATCACAAGTTGATATGTGGACCAAATGCTGGTCATAACACACAAGAACACAAGCTGAGCCCTAAGAATCATCAAGTTACCAAAAACTCTCCCTCTTGCAAAAGCTTTCGAATCTCCCAACTCATCCACTCAATCTTCAAACAAACACCACCATTCATTTCTAAATCATTCACTGACCCAAAACCACCCATCAAAACAGCCAAGAACTCACCACAAGCCAAATACGATTTCTGACCAGTTGGAGTGCAAGCCCCCAAACCAGCCATCCACAAATCTTTCCAAGCATTGCAAACTCTTCAGGAAGGTCATTTAGAGGCTTTTTGCACCAAGGAAGTGGCTAGAAAGCTCAAGGGTTGAAAGCCCCATCTCAGGTAGCCATTCGAATTAATTTTTCCAGAACTTCTCTTTTATGTTACAAAATGATTAAGCATGCTTCACTGATCACACTGAACTTGGAATTATTGAAAATGGTTGAGAAATGAGAATGTATTGCTTGTTTGAAAATTTTGCCATGTTTATGTTTTTCTTCGAATCATGAGATTGAGTGAGAAGAAATGAGGTTTGAGGTTGGATTTAGGTTCAGGGGGATGAGGGGAGTTGATCTGGAGCTTTAGAGCTCCAGAAATAACCTAGAAGTGAGGTTTTGGTTTTGCTCAGGGGAGGTGTGTCCGGAGAAAACGACCGGAGGTCTTTTCCGGCCGCCTGAAAGTCATTAAGTGTTAATTAGGGTTAGGGTTTCTGTTTGAATGTGGACCCCGTGAATTTAAGTTCCCGCGTGTGATGGACGCCCCAGATCATTTCATTAGTTTTAATTATGGATTATTAATTAATTAAATAGGTTTAAGTAAGTTTGAATGTGGGCCTTTAGATCTGGCGCGCAGTCAACCAGTCTAAACCCAGATTCAATCCTGGCCCTTCCCTTTGCATACTTCAACTTTATTTAATTTTTAATTCAATTTTTCTTATTTATTTTGTACGAATTATTTAAAATAGTTAGAAAATCTCAAAAAATATTTGTATTCAGCATTTTAATTCCAAATAATTTTCTCAACCCAAAAATATTTTTATTTTTATTTTTTGCATTAAAAAATCATTTTTAAAAAATTTAAATGTTTATTTTAATTAATTAATGAAAATTAATTAATTAAAATATCATTTAGGTTTCTAAAAAATCCAAAACAATTCATGATACATCTTTAAACATTTAGAGACATTATCATACCATCCACACAAATTTCTTTTTGGTTTTGAATCACTTTTGATAATTTTTCTTGAATTTAGGGTTCATAAAATCCTATTTTTGAACCCTAACTTCAAGAATTCTTTTATGCCTAACCAAGAATGGTATGACAATGGTTCTTTTTGCATTGATCTTCATTTGACATGTAGTTTCTAGCATAATTTTGTCACAAACTTCTTCTGCCTTTTTGAATTGATTTGCATTTTTTTCCCTTTAGGTGCCTTAAAACCCTAGATAACTTAGAAAAATCATAACTTTCATTAGGTTAAGAGTTAGGTCTTCTCCTTTCGGGTGTAGAATCATATGGGGTTAGGGTTCCTTTGATTCCATTTTCAATTTTTTATCTTGTCATTTGCTTCTGTTTTTGAGTTTTGCATCTCATGTTGCATGAAAACCCTAATTTCTCATCTTCTCTTGCATACATCTTGCACATGCTTGCATTCACGAACTTGCTATGACATTTCTTGCATCCACATGACACATAAGACATACTAGGACACATTAGGACCATGCTTGATCATTTCTTCATCCATTTGCCATGTTATGCATTCATTACATTCCATGAACATTCATGAACTTTCATGCCTCTTTCATGCTTCATTTGCATTCTCATCACTTGTATGATCATTCATATCCCTTGGCATACATTTGCGTCATCTCTTAGCATAATTTACATCATGAACATGCTTCTGGTTTTGGTTTGCATTCTTGCATAACATTTCATTTTCATTTCATTTCATTTCTTTTGCTAACTTTTCAGGTGGTAAGAACTTTGAGAAGTGAATTTGCCTTCACTTCTCACAATCTCTTCTCATCTCTCTTATGCATTCATCGCTGCATTTTGTATTTGTATTAGAGTGAGCTTGCTCATTCATTTCCCTCCTTCACCTTCTTTCTTCAAGCAACTTATCTTCTTAAGTGAAGTAAGTTGACTTGTTTCTTCTGCTTCTCCTCCTTTCATCTGCTTCTTCCTTGGTAGCATTTCCTGAAGATCTCTTGCAAGCCTCATAAACCCTAGGAACACCCAAGCATGATAACAATTAGGGTTTGATTAGTCCCCCATTAGTTTTACCTTTGTGTCATCTTTTGTGTCTCTCTTCTCATCTCTTAATCAAGGACTAAACCTTCAAGGTTTTAAGGCTTTGTGATTAAGATTATGCCTGCATCTTTCTCTTAGGATGGAGTGTATAATTTTAATCCTAAGTGTTAAACCCTTAATGTGTTTAAATCCTCTAATCAATTCATCTAATAATCACTAATACATCAAGCTTGTAACTTGGGCCTTGCATTAGGGTTCTAATTCTTCCTTAATTAGTTAAGAAGGACTAACCCTAGTGTTAATGGACAAGTCCTCCTCAAGTTCTCTTACAAACCATAAAATTCAGTTCTTAATCTTACCATTAACTAAAATCCACTTTAATAAAGACTTTGTTTTGTCATGAGGTTAATCCCTAATCATGGATTAAGTTGAGGAGCCTTCCTCAACTTAAATGTTCTCATCTATTATCCTTCTATTAGGATGGTGTAATGAGTCCATTAAATCCTTGATTATGGCTTATACTCATTACTTAACACTACATAAACTCCAAAAAAACATCTAAATAATCACAAGTAGGTTAATGATCTTAATCCTACACCATGGTGATTAAGTGTGAGGTACTTACTTCATACTTAAGGCATTCTCATTACCCTTAATCAGAGGGAGGATATGATGAGTTTACTAACCCTTGGTTTAGGCTTAAGCTCATTTATTTATGACAAACACAAAAAGCAATAAAAGATTGAAAACACAAAAAAACATGTAATAATCGTCTCCTCCGGGATTCTTTTCTCATCATCTTCACTCACAAACGAGAAGTCGCTTCTTCCGTCTAATGCAAGACAGTTTGCACCTGAGCCCGACAGGTCATACACTTGAGCATGGACAAGTAAGCAGTTCACAAGTCAATATCTTTTTCAGTCTCTTTAAGTCGAACTACGGTGTTCTGACTTCCTCATTGCACGAGAGGATACGTAGGCATAACTTAACAGTTATCGAACAAAAGTCTTTGTGTCTTCCCCCTCTTTCAGCATTCTTTCTAAGCCTCATTCTTGAGCATTCACTCTCTTTTTGCACTGACACTTGTATATTCTTTCCAGCTTTTGCACACAGATAGCACATACACCCACCCCTTTAAACACAATCTTTTAAGCGTGGATCCCGTCGAGTACGACGGATAATCTGGGTGCTAATACCTTCCCAGGTTGTAACCAACCCCCTTTCTCAGTTTCTCTGGTTCACAACCGTCTTATCCATATCTTTTTAGGTTTATGCAGCATTACCTTTCCCTCGGGATAAAAATGCCTAGCTGGAGACTCTTTTCAGTTCATCTTCATTTCCTCTCCTTTCGCCGACCGTTCGCGTCTGTACCCCTTCTGGCCCCGGGTGTCATTTGGTGGGAGCGACAGCTTGGCGACTCTGCTGGGGACCCTTATACTGCAACCAGGGCTTCTGGTTCTTTTTGTGGGTTCCTCCTAGCGCTTGTCTGATTTGTGTTTACGGGGGTGTTATGTGCTATTTATGTTTATTTATTTTCTTTATTTATTGCTTTGTGTACAACTTTATTTACTGCTTTCTTTACAGTCTTATACATCATACTATCATTATCATTGCTGGATTTGGCTTCTGTTATGGTGGGTGGGGTTCCATTGAGTGATTAAGGTCCTATACCTGGGACCTGAGTGACACCTAGGCTAGAGTGGTTCATATTCTTTCCCATTCCATTTCGGTCTGGTGCGGGAATATGAAACACGGTTCAGATGTGGGTTTCTTCTTGAGAAATTTGTGCTACAGATTTCCTGTAGTGCTAGGGCTATCTGGGAAGCCTGCTAAGTCTGGATGACCTTTACTATGACCTTCAGAATCTGGGGTGAATTAGAGGAGGATCCTTTATGGTTATTGTAAACATTGTACCTCCGGGTTAGAAGTGTTTACACTTCTCATAATTGATCCAAGTCTGAGGATCTTTGTTCTAGAACACTACATGTGAGGGGGTTGGGTTGTTTACAAGTTTGTAGGAACCCTTGGCCACATCATACCCTGTTACTGTATTGTTTAAGAATACTTCACTTCGGACAGTTCTTGTGATTAACCCTGGACATGTGTTTCTTAATTTGAGCCCCCCACCCTGGTTACTGGATTTTTGAGCCTTCATCTGGACCTTTGAACATACATAGACCTTATATCAAGACAGATAATCGGATCCAGCTCTTGATCACAAACCCTTGCATATCATTTGCATATATCATCATTGAATCATTTAACATTTGTTTATTTGTTTTTCAGGGTATCCATCATATCATATTTGGTTTGGTTTTGACCCCTTCTACTGCTTAGACCTCTGCTTCAGTTATCTCCTTCAGCACCTGCATCAGTCTGTCAGAGACTCACCTTCAGCTTCCTAGTCTGTGATCTTCATCAGTATTTGTCTTCAGATTCTTCATCAGCATTCATGACTACTCTGAGGAAGAGCAACATATCTTATCATTTCTTTGAGCCTATATTGGCTGGTATCAGGCAGGTCCAGTCTCTTATCACACCTGACCACCTCCCACTATTCAAAGAGCACTATGGGGGAATTATGGACATGGTCATAGATCTTGATTCATCTCAGAGGAGCATGATCCACACATTCCTGCAGTTCTATGACCCTCCTCTTAGGTGCTTCACCTTTCCTGAGTTTCAGATAGGACCACTGCTAGAAGAATTTTCTTTATTGATTGGAGTTCCTATCAAAAAAGGAATTCCTTTAAACCTAGAGATGACTGCTCCAAGAAGTGAAGAGATAGCAAGAGCATTATATTTGGAGCCTGCCATCATTGAGCAAAACATGACAACAAAAGCTGGGATTCCTGGTTTACATCTGGACTTCTTGATTTCTCAGGCCACCCTGAAGGCTGCAGTGGGAGAATGGAAGGCAGTTTGTGCACTCTTAGCCCTCAGCATATATAGGGCTATATTGTTTGTAGATGAGCCCATGTTTGTGAGTAAGAATGCCATCCATTTGTTCTTGCTGAGGAACCCAGTGCCTACACTATTAGGGGATTTTTACTACTCCATCCATCAGAGAAATGAAAAACAAAGATGGAAGCTGGTCAGATGCTATGCTCCTTGTTCTACTCTTGGCTGCTCAAACACTTGCCTAAGTCAAATTCCTTTTTGAACCCCCATCAGCAGAAGAATTGGGCCAAGAGGTTCATCTCCTTGACTTCAGATGACATCAGGTGGTGCACCCAGAGCACCAAAGGCAAGGATATTATCACCAGCTGTGGGCAATACCCTAATGTGCCTCTGATAGGAGTAAAAGGTTGCATCAATTACAACCCTTTACTGTTTAAAAGGTAATTGGGATATGCCTTGGTTCATCCTCCTAAGGGACATGATTTAGCTGATACTTTATACTGTGAAGTTCAGCCTAACTCTGCCGTTGTTAGACAAGTTACCTGGGCTTGGGATAACATTCAAACCAAAGGGACAACTATCCTTGGAAGATGCAACAATATTGCTTCAGCCCAGTACTCTGACTGGTCCTGCGCTAGAGCTCAGATCACCAGGATGCCTTTTACCTTAGAAGACACCCCTGGGCCCTCCACAGTGCAACCTACAGCAACTGTCAGCCTGGAGGAATTTGAAAAGTTGAAGGAAAGGAATGAGCAGCTATCTGAAGCTCTAAAGAAGACTCTCTGGGAGAGAAGCGACGATCGTCTGGACATTGATAGATTGGAAAAGCTCAAGATTGAGCATCTGACCAAGATTGAAAGGATAGATGACTATATCAGGAAAGCAAGAGTCGGGGAGCAGATACTGAAGAATGCCTGTAAGGAAGCCAAGATTCAGAAAGCTAGGGAAGAGCATTATCTGGAAGAAAGCCAGGCTAGGTGGGTTAGGATCACCAAAGCCCGTGCACAAGAAGACCAGAGAACTCAAGCCATGATTGAGCAGTTGGAGGCCAATGAGAAGAAGCAGCAGGAAGCTTTGTTGGCATCCCAGAAGGAGATATCAGAATTGAAACTCTGGGCGGGGTTAAAGAGATCCAAAGATCAGGACAAGCATAAGAAGCTGACTAATGCCATTTCTACCAGGAACCTCCTCATTCGGACTATTACAGAGCACCTAGCTGGTCCAGTGACGGAGGCTCTCCTGAAGGAATTTAGGGAAGATGACTTCGGATTGGGTGTCTGATCCTTTTGTTTGTATTTCTTTCTTTTTGATGTACTTTTCTTTTTGTTGTATTTTGACCCACCACGGGCTTGTATTGTAAACAGACTATGTATTTCCATCATTTGTAATATATCAGTTTATTTTATTTTGGTGGGCTTTCTCTCAACATCATCAAGCATCTCCTCGAGGTCTGGAAATGTCAAAACCAAGAACCAAACCGGATACCTCGGAAAATAAATAAGCATATTGCATTGCATACTAACATTTTTCTTTGATTTGTAGGTTTTTGTTTGTTTTTGTTTCTCACTTTGTTGTGGTTTCAGGAAACATTGCTCGTCGCAGAGTGTTCCCTGTCAACCGTGCACACCGGTACCCAACCCGTAACAACCTTCTAGGCATTCAGATGGATCAAGTGCAGCAGGACCTGAATGAAGTAAGAAATCAGATGGCAAACGAAAGGGTCGAGATGAGAAACCAAATGACCCAGTATATGGCTGTAATGACTGGCTTGGCACATAGCCAGGAAAGGCTGAGAGAATTAGTGGAAAGACAGACACCTGAAGAGCCTCACCCTGGCACAGGAGGAACCAGCAATAATGAGCGCGGGCAGCCCCGCATTGACCCACCAGAGTTCGAGCCCCATTTGAACCCCGATGTTAATGGTGTAAGGAATATTCAAGGAAACACAGCTGCAGGCAGGATCTTGTAGGAGGATCCCTAAGAGGAACAGTTCACAGTTGTCGGAGCTGGGGATGAGGTGTATGATAGAAGACTGGATGAGATTGCTGAAAAACTAAGGTCTTTAGAATCCTAGAATTCTTTAGGCTTTGACGTGATGGATATGGGGTTGGTAGATGGGGTGAGGATTCCCCACAAATTCAAACCTCCATGCTTTGAAAAATATAATGATACCTCCTGCCCGCGTACTCATCTGAAATCCTTCTTAGGGAGACTTAAAGCTTATACCATGGATGAGAAGTTATGAATGTTCTATTTTGAGGACAGCTTGACTGGAGCTTCAAAAGAATGGTATTCGCACCTGACGAGGGCCACTATATGATGTTGGAAAGACTTGGCCGAGGCCTTTATCCGTCAGTACCAGTACAACCTAGACATGGCCCCCAATAGAACTCTTCTAATGGGCATGACTCAGTCTTCAAGGGAAAGCTTTCGGGATTATGCTCAGAGGTGGAGACAGCTTGCTGCTGCTGTCCAGCCACCCATGTCTGAACGGGAAATGGCAGACATGTTTATGAACACCTTGCAGGGAACTTATATTGATAGACTTGCTGCTTTCTCTTCCACCAGCTTTTTCGATGTAGTTATAGCTGGTGAGAGAATAGAAAGTCTTTTGAAAATGGGAAAAATCTCTGACAATGGTGCAATCTCTTCCATCCATCCCAGAAAACCTTTTTCAGGACCCCGAAGGGCAGGTGAAGCAAATGCTATCCATGCAGGCCAGGGCAGACCCCAGTATTCTCACAGATCAATAGCAGTCGTTACTATCCCGGCTCCAGTTCCACAGCAACCACTTTTTCCTCAACAACAAGAACAACATCACTATCAGCAACAACCTCATTTTCCGCAACAAAGATCGTATAACAACAACAATAATAATCAACAGCAGCGCCCCTTTCAACAGAGGCCATCTCAGGCAAATAGGGTGATTGATCCTATCCCTATGCCTTATGTTGCTCTACTGCCACAACTCCTAAAGCTTAACCTGGTTGAGTTAAGGAAGTTGGCTCCACCAGATCCACTCAATCTCCCAAAGAATTATGATGCTAATGCCAGGTGTGCCTTTCACTCCAACGCACCTGGTCACAATACCGAGAAATGTATAGCCTTGCAAATGAAGGTTCAGGATTTGGTCGATTCCAAAGCTCTCAATTTCGCACCTCCTCTGAATGTTAACAGAAATCCTATGCCTAATCATGGTGGGCCCAGGATTAATGTCATAGAGGAAGATCAACCATCTGCACTAATTGATAATGTTGCACAAATTCAAACACCGCTGGCAGAAGTCAAGGCTCAACTCTTAAGATGCTGGGTGTTCCCATGTTGTGAGGCCTACTGTGAATTGTGCAAGACTTCTATTAATGGTTGTGAGAAGTTAAGGTTTGGCATAGATGGCCTTATCAAATATGGAATCCTACAAATTACCACAACGGTTCCCACAACATCAACAATTCTTTCTTCAGAGATATCAGATCCTTCTACAACTGCAACAACTATCATTCCCACTGATTCATCCACAACTCCAGCAATCACTCCATCCATTATTTCAACAGACCAGAGTTCAACAACGCTTATTTCTACAACATCAGCACCCATTTTATCAACGGAAACACCTACAACGCCAGCAAACACTAATGAAGATGTTTCAACGGTCACGATCTATTATGAACCAACAAATGTTCATCCCAACAACAATTTTCAACAACAAACTGCAACACCTCCTGTCAGATCTCCAGTCACAATCTACTACGACCCACATACCATCACAGTTCCTTCCACTGCAGTATCAGTCCAGTCACCATTACGGTACCTGGGCATGTTCCTTATGAAAGCAATAATGTCGTACCTTGGCACTACGGCTCTGATCTCTACTGCGAAGGAAGGAAGATCACTCTAGATTCGACAACCCCTTCACCACAAGTTGACAATGTTGGGGGAGGCGGAGGCTTCACCAGAAGCGGACGCCTTTTTGCCTCATAAACACCGAGACCCAATGCTGAAGCAGAAGCTGCTGCCAAAGCAAAAGGGAAGAGTGTGGTACCCGAAGAGCAAGCTGTTAAAGAAACTCAGAAGACGTCTTTTGAACAAGATGTGGACGAGTTCATGAAAATAATAAAAAAGTGTGATTACAAAGTGGTGGACCAGCTTCATCAGACACCCTCCAAAATCTCTATATTGTCATTGCTAATGTGTTCCGAAGCCCATAGGAATGCACTTTTGAATGTCCTGCACGCAGCCTTTGTGTCGGAAGAGATTACGGTTAATTAGCTGGAAATAGTGGTTGCAAATGTTAACACCAGTCATGGGTTGGGCTTCACAGACACTGATTTAACAACGGAGGGACGCAATCATAACAAGGCTTTACACATCACCTTGGAGTGCAAAGGTGCTGATATTTCTCATGTACTGGTAGACACTGGGTCTTCGCTCAATGTCCTCCCAAAGAAAGCCTTAGTGAAGTTGGAGTATGATGGTTTAGCATTACGTCCAAGTAACTTGGTGGTGAGAGCGTTTGACGGCTCTAAGAGATCAGTGCTTGGAGAGATTGATCTACCTGTGATGATTGGCCCACAAATCTTTAAAACTACTTTCTTCGTGATGGATATACAGCCAGCCTATAGCTGTTTGTTGGGTAGACCCTGGATTCACGCCGCTGGCACTGTTACCTCTACCCTTCACCAGAAGCTATAATTTGAGTGGGAAGGCCAGATCATTACAATCTGTGGGAAGGAAGACATTTTCGTTTGCCAGCTGGCTACCTATAAGTATATAGAGATGGATGGGGAGATCCATGAGACTATGAGTCAGGGGTTTGAGGTCCTTAACATCAATGAAGCAACTGTTGTGTCTGGAACTTCTATCACTTCATATCAACAAGCCCGGAAGGTTTTTGAAGAGGGTACCGCTCAAGGCTGGGGCAAGTTGCTGCCAGTAGAAAAGAAAGAAGACAGATTCGGGTTGGGTTACAGACCAACTCGACAAGATCAACCGGAGGCTGCAACGGAGCCCAAATTTTTCAGCGGGGGAATGCTTACCCCGGATGCTGTGAACAGTTTGGAAGACGAGGAAAAAGATGAACGCAACCTGGAAAGCTGGATACGTCCAAGGATCCCGGGGAACCAAGTCTCTAACTGGTCTTCCCAGGAAATTATAAGAGTTACTCCTACAGAGTAATTATTATTTCCTGTCTTTTAAGCATGCATCAAGTCCTGCATCTTGCCCAAGATGTCAGGACTTATTTTGTAATCGGGCCATCTTGTATTTTGTGCAAACGATCAATTAATGAATATCAGGTCATCTTTTGCAAACGAGTCTCTTTTTCCGCTTACTGTTTTTCATTTTTCATTTTTTGTACAAAACAATAAAATGGCAATGTTTTCAAAATAATAAATTCTCACTTTCTTAAACAAGATAAAACTGATCACTAAAATGAACAAATCTAAACCCTTGCAGAGAGTGCCCTCCAGACCGCACCGACAACGACACTGCTATGACTTCGTATGACTTCGACAATCCGATTAATCAAGCCGATGAAGGGGTTGGAGAAGATTATGAGCTACCTGAAGAGCTAGCCAAGTTGTTAAGGCAAGAGGAGAAGATTATCACTCCTCATCAGGAGGAAGTTGAGACAGTTAATCTTGGTACCGAAGAAGACTTGAAAGAAGTGAAAATCGGGGCCAGTCTGCAAGATTCAGTGAAGGAACAACTTATTGACATGTTGCGAGAGTACGTTGATGTCTTTTCTTGGTCCTATCATGATATGCCAGGGTTGGATACCGACATTGTTATGCACAAGCTGCCTTTGAAAGAAGGTTGTCCTCTAGTGAAACAGAAGTTGCGTCGTACTCGTCCGGATATGGCCATGAAGATAAAAGAAGAAGTACAAAAACAGTGGGACGCCGGTTTCCTTGCTGTAACTAGTTACCCGCCGTGGGTTGCTAACATTGTACCTGTGCCCAAGAAGGATGGCAATGTACGGATGTGTGTGGATTACCGGGATCTGAATAGAGCTAGCCCAAAGGATGACTTCCCATTACCTCACATTGATATATTGGTCGACAACACGGCTTAGTTCTCGGTGTTCTCCTTCATGGATGGATTTTCATGATATAATCAAATCAAGATGTCACCTGAAGACATGGAGAAGACAACCTTCATTGCACCTTGGGGCACATTCTGTTACAAGGTAATGCCTTTCGGGTTGAAGAATGCCGGTGCCACTTATCAACGGGCTATGGTAACATTATTCCACGAAATTATCCATAAAGAAATTGAATTTTATGTGGATGACATGATTGCCAAGTCCCTCACTGAAGAAGACCACTTGGTAAATCTGTTCAAGCTGTTCAAGCGTCTGAGGAAGTATCAGCTGAAGCTAAACCCCAACAAATGCACATTCGGGGTACGGTCCGGTAAACTGCTGGGATTCATTGTAAGCGAAAAGGGAATTGAAGTGGATCCTGACAAAGTCAAAGCCATTCAGGAGATGCCTGCACCAAAGACTGAAAAGGAAGTTCGGGGGTTCTTAGGTAGATTGAACTACATATCGAGGTTCATATCTCACCTTATAGCAACCTGTGAGCCCTTGTTCAAGTTGTTAAGAAAGGAACAAACGGTCAGGTGGAACGAAGATTGTCAGAAAGCTTTTGACAAAATCAAGGAGTACTTACAAGAACCTCTAATTCTTATGCCTCCAGTTGAAGGAAGACCTCTAGTAATGTACTTGACAGTATTAGAAGAATCAATGGGGTGTGTGTTGGGCCAGCATGACGAGTCTGGTCGAAAAGAGTATGCAATATACTACCTAAGCAAAAAGTTTACCGACTATGAACAACGTTATTCACTGCTCGAGAAAACTTGTTGTGCTTTAGCGTGGGCTGCTCGCCGACTAAGACAGTATATGTTGACCCACACTACCTTATTAATCTCAAAGATGGATCCAGTCAAGTACATATTTGAGAAGCCAACACTTACCGAAAGGGTTGCAAGATGGCAAATGATTCTGACAGAATATGACATTCAGTACACATCTCAAAAAGCCATCAAAGGCAGTGTATTGTCTGACTATCTAGCTGAGCAACCCATTGATGATTACTAGCCAATGAGATTTGACTTCCCTGACGAAGACATCATGTTCTTGAAAGCAAAAGATCATGAAGAGCCTGTTCACACTGAAGGGCCTGACCCAGAAGAAGAATGGACAATGATGTTTGATGGGGCTGTTAATATGAATGGTCATGGAGTTGGTGCAGTGCTCATTACACCTAAGGGAGTTCATATGCCTTTCTCGGCAAAACTCACCTTTGCATGCACTAACAACGAAGCTGAATATGAAGCTTGTATCATGGGTCTTGAGGAAGCCATTGACCTCAGGATCAAGACTTTAACTGTGTTCGAAGATTCAGCTTTGGTAATCAATCAGACCAACGAAAAATGGTACACTCACCAAGACCATTTGATTCCATACCGGGACTATACGAGGAGATTACTGACTTTCTTAACTACGGTCAGACTTGAGTATATCCCTCGAGATGAAAATCAGTTTGCAGATGCGCTGGCTACCATTTCCTCCATGATCAAAGTTCAAGCTGCCAACTTTGTGCCTCGGATTTCAGTATCCAGACTTGACAGACCTACATACATATTCTTTGTGGACATTGCTAAAGATGAAAAGCCTTGGTTCCATGATATCAAATGCTTCTTAGAGGATCAAACATACCCACTTGGGGCATCATCCAATGATAAGAAGAAATTGAGAATGCTAGCTGGTAGTTTCTTCCTGAATACTGATGGCTCCTTGTACAAGAGAAAATTTGACATGGTACTTCTCAGATGTGTTGATAAGACAGAGGCAGACCTGTTGATGCACGAGGTGCATGAAGGATATTTCGGTACCCATGTTGGAGGACATGCAATGGCTAAGAAATTGATAAGATCAGGTTACTACTAGATCACAATGGATGCAGATTGTTGTCCCTATGCCAGAAAGTGCCACAAATGCCAGATTTATGCGGATAAAGTGCATGTGCCCCCGAATCCTTTGAATGTGATGTCTTCACCTTGGCCCTTCGCCATGTGGGGCATTGATATGATTGGGAAGATTGAGCCAACTGCTTCAAATGGCCACAAATTCATCCTGGTAGCCATTGATTACTTCACCAAGTGGGTTGAAGCAGCTTCGTACGCAAATGTCACCAGACAAGTGGTAGCCAGATTCCTGAAGAGAGACATCATCTGTCGGTATGGAGTGCCCAAGCGAATCATTACTGATAATGGTTCCAACTTAAACAATAAAATGATGGTAGAATTATGTCAGGACTTCAAGATCCAACATCACAACTCTTCTCCTTACAGGCCAAAGATGAATGGCGCTGTTGAGGCAGCTAATAAGAACATTAAGAAGATTGTGCAGAAGATGGTGGTTACTTACAAAGACTGGCACGAAATGCTACCATTTGCCTTGCATGGATACCATACCTCAATCAGAACATCCACTGGGGAAACACCGTATCAGCTTGTGTATGGTATAGAGGCAGTCCTACCTGTTGAAGTTGAATTACCCTCTTTACGAGTACTGATGGATGTTAAGTTGAATGAAGCAGAATGGGTCCGATCTCGGTACAATCAACTGAATCTGATCGAAGAGAAGAGATTAGCTGCAATTTGTCATGGGCAGTTATATCAGAAGAGAATGAAGAAGGCCTTCGATCAGAAAGTTAGGCTTCGAGAATACCAAGTCGGAGATCTTGTGCTGAAAAGACACCTTCCTCCTCATACAGACCACATGGGCAAGTGGACTCCGAATTACGATGGTCCATTCATAGTAAAGAATGTTTTCTCCTGTGGAGCACTGATGCTCACTACTATGGATGGTGAAGATTTCTTATCCCCTGTGAATTCAGATGCAGTTAGAAAATACTTCGCATAAAATGACCCGCTGGACATAAAAACAGAATGTAAGTCCAGGCAACAATAGGGCATCCCGGCGAGTCAAAAACAAAATAAAGGACTCGGGAAAAAATAAGGGAAAATAAAGAAAAATGTACACCCGCTGAGTTGAAAAACCGCATTGGACAGCTCAAGCAAAAATGGGTATCCTGGTGGATTGAAAACCCGAAAGGGCGATCCACGCAAAATTAGGGAATAAGCGAACAACTGCATTCCAAATTCGTCTGTATCACTCACAACATGGCAAGCTTCGAAAGGATAAAACATCGGTCAGAATCAACCTTCTCCAAAAAGCAAGATGAGAAGAACGTCAAGGTCATACGGGTCATAGCAAGAGGAAGCTCACTGAAGCGTCATCAACATTTCCAGCACCTTCATTTTTCTCAATTTGTAACAATCTCCTCATTTCAAGGGATTTGTTTCTTTGACTGTACTTGCCAATTCAGGGCACACAAATTAATAAAACCAGAATTTTCAGTCACATTTCGTCTTGTACATTTTTGTTTCGTTTGCAAAAAGTCCAATATTCATGATATGATACTTGCGTAAAACAAATGTATCTGTCTAAATTACATGCTTGCAGGAAATGTATTTGCTCTCAAAAATATCTAACTCCTATGATGTAATCCGGTAAGGGACACCTCGGGATGCTGGTGCGTTTCCTTGTCTTAACAGGATTGTAGTATCTGGAATGTTTTCCCCAGCAAAGTTAAAGGCATCACTCCTCCAACATCATCTTCAAGAAGCATCAGAAAATGCTCACACCCCCAGCCGAGTTGTCAAGTATCCTCATCCTCAACGGGACCCGCACAGAAATCTCTGGGAGGATTGTTCAGTGATCTCTCCTCCCCCAGGGCGCCAAATCTCTCATCTCCAGCAAAGACAGGGAACCATCTCCCCACAGAGCTCCAGCCTCTTCCCAGAAGAGCAATGTTTGAATTTCCCACACAACAAAGTGACGAAAGTTTCCTCATCCCCAGCTGGGTTATACCGTTACCGGATAGATCCATCAGCGATCTAATTCCCCAAGCAGAGCCATATTCTTATCAGATCTACCAATGATCCCATCCCAAGCTGGGATATCCTTTCGAGAAGATCAGTCAGAGATCTCCACAGGCGACGGGATCCGAATCCCGAATCGGTACCTTTTGCATAATCATAGCATTCGCATCATAAATTACCACAAAAGCGTAGCATTCTGTTTAATACGGAGCATTACGGCAAAAATCAAACATATTGCATGATCACAAGTCAGGTTCGAACCAGTCACCTGTAAATGCCAACAACACCTCATCATGTATACAAAATACACCTCCCCACGGGAAGCCAAAGCATCCCTTTGCACTCTCAATTACAAATACTTCTTGACACTCGTCTGTGTCATATCCCCAGTAGAAAGCCAAAGTGTCCCCTTTGCAACCAACGAGTACATATTCATATATACCTCTCTCGACACTCGTCCGTGTCATCTTATCCCCCGCAGATAAGCCATAAACATCCTGTGATTACAAATACCTATACACTCTCTGGACACCCGTCCGTGTCACCACTCCCCAGCATGGTTGCCCAAACACTCGTTGCAAACCAAACACTTGTTTATAATACACTCTCATTGACATCCGTCCGTGTCATCCTATCCCCACAGATTTCCAGAACACCTTTTACACTCATTCCCTTCTGACACCCGTCCGTGTCAAACTTTTCCCAACGAGTTGAACACACGTTCGTGTCTTGCTCATACTTCACTTACTTATACAGATACTCGTCCGTATCTTGTATATACACTTATTCCCCACAGATTCGACACTTGTTCGTGTTCTTTGTTAACCAGTTGATACTCGTCCGTATCATCATCTTTGAACACGCATCAGCGTTTGTTTCTACCGATAATCGTCCGTATCACAGTCTTAAGGATGCTCGTCCGCATCTTTTATCTACACACCGCGTCAAACACTTATACCTTTTATTTCTTGAGCGTAAGCACCCGTCCGTGTTTACCATTCCCCAGCAAATATTCAGCAAAACAACTCGCCTTTTCTATCCGACATTCGTCCTATGTCGTAATACTTTCGGCAGCCGTCCCCTGCCAGGTGATCGTCCTTCACCTATGGATGACCATCCCTCATCCTTTCCCTAGAGGAGTCTCCATTATTGGAACCCTTTTCTATCCGACATTCGTCCTATGTCGTGATACTTTCAGCAGCCGTCCCCGGCTAGGTGATCGTCCCTCACCTCGAATGACTGTCCCTCATCCTTATCCCCAACAGAGCAGTCGTCCCCTGCTAGGTGATCGTCCTTCACCTTTTGATGATTGTCCTTCATCATTTTATTCGATGGCCGTCCCCATCGTTGATCTTGTTATCTGACATTCGTCCTATGTCATGATAAAACCCCCAGAGCAGCCATCCCATGCTAGGTGATCGTCCTTCACCTTTTGATGATCGTCCTTCATCATTTTATCCGATGGCTGTCCCCATCGTTGATCTTGTTATCTGACATTCGTCCTATGTCATGATAAAACCCCGAGAGCAGCCGTACCCTGCTAGGTGATCGCCCTTCACCTTTTGATGACCGTCCCTCATCAATATTTCATTTATTCTTTGAATCGATGGTCGTCCCCATCATGGTTTACCTTTACTTTGCAAACTCGATGGCCGTTCCCATCATGATCTCATCATCTCCCCAGCTTGTCAGTCGTCCCCGTCATTGCTTGAATTACCGCTTCATCCCCAGCAGTCGTCCTCTGCTCGATGGTCGTCCTCCATCGCCCACACTTGATAATCATACTATACCTTTCTTTTTCAATCTATATCCCTTTTCTTCTTCTCCTCAGTGAGTGCAAATTTTGGACTGTCTTTGTTATTCAACCACAAGTTATCTTGTTTGTATGTTAAGCCAGGCGCTTACACCCTGCACAACTAACTCATGTTTGAATAGGGGCAGTTGTAAACACCCCAAATTTTCCCTCACTAAGTTCACACCATGGCTTGTGATCTCTCATTTTTGTTTTAACATAAGCATTACATCTCATGTGGCATTTTTGCTTCACTGCATTAGCTCAAGTTCATCTGCATCTAGGGCTTGTGATCTGAGCAATCCAAGATCCATCTGAGCCACTCCAAAGGTCTTCAATCATCTCAAGAAGGTCCATGCATGTTCAATCATCATATTATGCCCTCTAAAGATCAAGGAAGTCAAAGAATCACAAGAACTGGCAAAGCATAAAAGCAGAGCTAGGGTTTAACTGCACAGATGACCTAAAATTAGGGTTTTGGTTTCAGAGGCCATAACTCCAAATTTTTTGGTCATTCTTGTTTCTAATGGTCTCAATATGTTATAAGGATCATGCATATCAAGTTTGATGAAGAAATTCATTGTGGAAGTCATCTGATCACTGGGTAACTTCCTGAACAAGTCAAAGCAAAATCAGGGCATCTGAGGCCCCCCAACATGGAACCAAAGTGGATTTTTCATCAAATTGAAGTTATTTGATCTTCATTTGATCATTGAAGTACTTAGGAGTTCATAAAATTGAAGAAACGTGAGCTAAACCAAAAGTTGTCAAAAATGGAAATGACTTGTAATGTAAACTTTCCATTTTGGGAAAGTTTTTCAACCTCCTCTTTCTCAACCAAAAATGCTTCAAATGGAAAATTATTGGTTATGAAAGTTGTAGATTGGATCATTCCCTTTTCAAAAAGTACAAGAACAATATCTAATTCATTTTTGAACTCAAGATATGGCTTGTCAAAGTTGGACAAAATCACATAAATTTCAAGAATGCACAAAAAGGGATTCTTTGCAAAACCACTTGCCAAGGCTTTTTGTGACTTCAAACACACTTCAATACATCACAACATCATAGTACATTGCTTCTAGGTCAGAATTGCCCAAGGAATTGCAAGATCACATGCCTTGAACATCAAGATTTCACAAAAGGGCCAAACTTTGTCAAAATTGCAAAACACCCCATAACTTCTTTCCCACGTGTTGAATTGCCTCAAAATGAATTCCATGGACCTCATTGATCCTTGCTGAACCAGAAATTCCCTTGTACCACCTCTGAACCAGCCCATACCTCAAGGACAAAAACTTTTGACTTTTTTGCAAGAAGGGCATACCAATCACAATAGGGCACAACCACTCCACAGACTATCACAAGTTGATATGTAGACCAAATGCTGGTCATAACACACAAGAACACAAGCTGAGCCCTAAGAATCATCAAGTTACCAAAAACTCTCTCTCTTGCAAAAGCTTTCAAATCTCCCAACTCAGCCACTCAATCTTTAAACAAACACCACCATTCATTTCTAAATCATTCACTGACCCAAAACCACCCATCAAAACAGCCAAGAACTCACCACAAGCCAGATACGATTTCTGACCAGTTGGAGTGCAAGCCCCCAAACCAGCCATCCACAAAGCTTGCCAAGCATTGCAAACTCTTCAGGAAGGTCATTAGAGGCTTTTTGCACCAAGGAAGTGGCCAGAAAGCTCAAGGGTTGAAAGCTCCATCTCAGGTAGCCATTCGAATTAATTTTTCCAGAACTTCTCTTTTATGTTACAAAATGATTAAGCATGCTTCACTGATCACACTGAACTTGGAATTATTGAAAATGGTTGAGAAATGAGAATGTATTGCTTGTCTGAAATTTTTGCCATGTTTATGTTTTTCTTCGAATCATGAGATTGAGTGAGAAGAAATGAGGTTTGAGGTTGGATTTAGGTTCAGGGGGATGAGGGGAGTTGATTTGGAGCTTTAGAGCTCCAGAAATAACCTAGAAGTGAGGTTTTGGTTTTGCTCAGGGGAGGTGTGGCCGGAGAAGACGACCGAAGGTCTTTTCCGGCCACCTGAAAGTCATTAAGTGTTAATTAGGGTTAGGGTTTCTGTTTGAACGTGGACCCTTGGATTTTAAGTTCCCGCGTGTGATGGACGCCCCAGATCATTTCATTAGTTTTAATTATGGATTAATTAATTAAGTAAATAGGTTTATGTAAGTTTGAATGTGGGCCCTTAGATCTGGCGCGCAGTCAACCAGTCTAAACCCAGATTCAATCCTGGCCCTTCCCTTTGCATATTTCAGCTTTATTTAATTTTTAATTCAATTTTTCTTATTTATTTTGTATGAATTATTTAAAATAGTTAGAAAATCTCAAAAAATATTTGTATTCAGCATTTTAATTCCAAATAATTTTCTCAACCCAAAAATATTTTTATTTTTATTTTTTGCATTAAAAAATCATTTTTAAAAAATTTAAATGTTTATTTTAATTAATTAATGAAAATTAATTAATTAAAATATCATTTAGGTTTCTAAAAAATCCAAAACAATTCATGATACATCTTTAAACATTTAGAGACATTGTCATATCATCCACACAAATTTCTTTTTGGTTTTGAATCACTTTTGATCATTTTTCTTGAATTTAGGGTTCATAAAATCCTATTTTTGAACCCTAACTTCAAGAATTCTTTTATGCCTAACCAAGAATGGTATGACAATGGTTCTTTTTGCATTGATCTTCATTTGACATGTAGTTTCTAGCATAATATTCTCACAAACTTCTTTTGCCTTTTTGAATTGATTTGCATTTTTTTCCCTTTAGGTGCCTTAAAACCCTAGATAACTTAGAAAACTCATAACTTTCATTAGGTTAAGAGTTAGGTCTTCTCCTTTGGGGTGTAGAATCATATGGGGTTAGGGTTCCTTAGATTCCATTTTCAATTTTTTATCTTGTCATTTGCTTCTTTTTTTGAGTTTTGCATCTCATGTTGCATGAAAACCCTAATTTCCCATCTTCTCTTCCATACATCTTGCACATGCTTGCATTCATGAACTTGCTATGACATTTATTGCATCCACATGACACATAAGGCATCTTAGGACACATTAGGACCATGCTTGATCATTTCTTCATCCATTTTCCATGTTATGCATTCATTACATTCCATGAACATTCATGAACTTTCATGCCTCTTTCATGCTTCATTTGCATTCTCATCACTTGTATGATCATTCACATCCCTTGGCATACATTTGCATCATCTCATAGCATCATTTACATCACTAACATGCTTCTGGTTTTGGTTTGCATCCTTGTATAACATTTCATTTCATTTCTTTTGCTAACTTTTCAGGTGGTAAGAACTTTGAGAAGTGAATTTGCCTTCACTTCTCACAATCTCTTCTCATCTCTCTTATGCATTCATTGCTGCATTTTGTATTTGTATTAGAGTGAGCTTGATCATTCATGTCCCTCCTTCACCTTCTTTCTTCAAGCAACTTATCTTCTTAAGTGAAGTAAGTTGACTTGTTTCTTCTGCTTCTCCTCCTTTCATCTGCTTCTTCCTTGGTGGCATTTCCTGAAGATCTCTTGCAAGCCTCATAAACCCTAGGAAGACCCAAGCATGATAACAATTAGGGTTTGATTAGTCCCCCATTATTTTTACCTTTGTGTCATCTTTTGTGTCTCTCTTCTCATCTCTTAATCAAGGACTAAACCTTCAAGGTTTTAAGGCTTTGTGATTAAGATTATGCCTGCATCTTTCTCTTAGGATGGAGTGTATAATTTTAATCCTAAGTGTTAAACCCTTAATGTGTTTAAATCCTCTAATCAATTCATCTAATAATCACTAAGACATCAAGCTTGTAACTTGGGCCTTGCATTAGGGTTCTAATTCTTCCTTAATTGGTTAAGAAGGACTAACCCTAGTTTTAATGGACAAGTCCTCCTCAAGTTGTCTTACAAACCATAAAATTCACTTATTAATCTTACCATTAACTAAAATCCACTTTAATAAAGACTTTGTTTTGTCATGAGGTTAATCCCTAATCATGGATTAAGTTGAGAAGCCTTCCTCAGCTTAAATGTTCTCATCTATTATCCTTCTATTAGGATGGTGTAATGAGTCCATTAAATCCTTGATTATGGCTTAAACTCATTACTTAACACTAAACAAACTCCAAAAAAAACATCTAAATAATCACAAGTAGGTTAATGATCTTAATCCTACACCATGGTGATTAAGTGTGAGGTGCTTATTTCATACTTAAGGCATTCTCATTGCCCTTAATCAGAGGGAGGATATGATGAGTTTACAAACCCTTGGTTTAGGCTTAAGCTCATTTACTTATGACAAACACAAAAAGCAATAAAAGATTGAAAACACAAAAAAACAAGTAATAATCGTCTCCTCCGGAATTCTTTTCTCATCATCTTCACTCACAAACGAGAACTCGCTTCTTCCGTCTAATGCAAGACAGTTTGCACCTGAGCCAGACAGATCGTACACTTGAGCATGGACAAGTAAGCAGTTCACAAGTCAATTTCTTTTTCAGTCTCTTTAAGTCAAACTACGGTGTTCTGACTTCCTCATTGCACGAGAGGATACGTAGGCATAACTTAACAGTTATCGAACAAAAGTCTCTGTGTCTTCCCCCTTTTTCAGCATTCTTTCTAAGCCTCATTCTTGAGCACTCACTCTTTTTTTGCACTGACACTTGTATATTCTTTCCAGCTTTTGCACACAGATAGCACATACACCTACCCCTTTAAACACAATCTTTTAAGCGTGGATCCCGTCGAGTACGACGGACAATCTGGGTGCTAATACCTTGCCAGGTTGTAACCAACCCCCTTTCTCAATTTCACTGGTTCGCAACCGTCTTATCCATATCTTTCTAGGTTTATGCAGCATTACCTTTCCCTCGGGATAAAAATTCCTAGCTGGCGACTCTTTTCAGTTCATCTTCATTTCCTCTTCTTTCGCCGACCGTTCGCGTCTGTACCCCTTCTGGCCCCGGGTGTCATTTGGTGGGAGCGACATGTATTAAGTGTTTTATTGCTTTTCTTCATGAGATGAGAAAGAAGTACTCAAGTTGCAAAATGACAAAATCTAAGGTACTAAGAAACAACCTAAAGTTTATTTGTTTATTTACAAGAGATCTTATGGTTAATGAGGTATTCTAAACCTAATGAAGAAGGAACTAGAAACTACTAGAATTCAACTTACTTCCTAAGGAAGGGAAGTTGATTCTAAAGCAAAAAAAGGGAAACCTATACAAGTGGAATATCAATCAATATAGCAAGGCAATAAAATTGAATATAAGAAAAGTACTCAAAACCAATTCAATTAAAGGTATAAAACCAAAAAGTAAGCCTAAATTTATTCTAAGTCTATTTATTATGAAATCTAAGCCTAAGTCCTAAAACTAAGGGCATTATCTAATATTGTCATTCTAAAAATCATAAATTAAACTAAACTAAACCATTTTAAAATCCTAAGATTAAATCTAATTAAACTATTTTTTAATGGATCTTAATATCCTAGCCTAAACTAATTGAAATTTACATGTATAAAGGCCTAAAGATTAATACCCTAAAAATAGTAAAGGTCCTGGAAAAATTATGGGATTAATTCTATAGGATCCTAAAACTACCTATAATATTGTGTTAAAAAATATCCTAAAAATTTAGAAGTTTGCTATGTCTAAAAATCACTTAATTCTACTTATGAATTAACTACGATTTCCTATGGATTAAGCTACTAAAATACGGGATAAAAATGACCTAAAAAATCTATCAAAATTATCCTAGGTCCTATTATGAGTCTTCTAACTATGGCAAAAAGAATGAGTCAAAAATTCTACTGGAAGGTTAAAAAATAAAATGAACAATATCATGTACAATTAAAATAAAATCTAATTAAAAGAAAAATCAGAATTAAATCAAAAAATAACCAAATTCAGAAAAATAAAATGCCAAAATTTTCTAAAATGAATTATTAACCTACTTAAGTTTTTGTAGAATTTTATAATGCTTTTTACTATTTTTTAATGAATTATTTTGTAACTATGGTAAACTAAAATTAAATTCTAAAAAAAGAAATAACAGGGGGTGAATTAAGTGTTTTTTTGAAGTTATTTCTTTATTGGGCTTAAATACGGAGGTGTTACTAGAAAAAGGTCCAGGCCCACACGCAGGAATTGGAGAGGGGTGTATTCAGCATTTTTTATAGTTCATTTTCTTAATGGGCTTCACAAGAGGGTGCGGAAAGCAAAGCTCCAAGGCCCAATTTCACAGGATGGCCTAGGGAGCATCTCATGGAATCTCAGTCAACTTCGTTGACTCTATCTGGGCCCTACGATTGGGTCTTCTCCATTGGTATTCTCATCATGCGATCACAAACGCCCGTACATGAAACCTTATGGTGTACTACATGCACTGGATTGGCCTCAGGGATAGCCTACCGGACGGTGACAAGTGTCACCGCCGGTGTGGCTGGGGAATTTCAACAGATTATCCAATCTCATCCTCTCTCCTCTTTTGATTTTTGAATTTAAAAAAACGAATTAAATGGCCTTAACAAAGATTATTGGCTCTTAATTATACGGATTAAATCATCTTTATTGTGGATTAATCTTAATATTCCCATAATCTTCTCATTTATTTTAAAATTAAAATTAAAGTTATAAAACAAAACAACTTCCCAAGAGAACTGCACAAAGAACCCTAGGGTTCCTTCATCCGTGGTGCATCCCCATCCTCCATCAACCTCATCTTCTCCCTCCTAAAGCCCTTTACGGCGCCACCATCATCGATTAACCTCTACAAACCGAAACCCTAAGCGCACATCTCCCACCTCCTTCGTCATCTTCATCACCTAAACCTAACCTCCGAAACCTCCATCTCCTCTATTCCGAAATCAAACAAAGCTAAACCTCCATATTCTCTATTCCGAAACCAAACCTAACTAAACTTCCATCTCACAAGCAAAATCAAATTCTCAGATTCTCACACATGAATCGCAACCTAATCAAAGTGCAAAACAAGGTAAGTGCATCACACCTTATGAACGAATGAGGATGTTGGTTGATGAACGAGGGCGGTGACACTCCGATTTCACGAGCTTGATGATGATGAGGATGCATGGAAGCTGCTTCTTTTGTTTCGCGAAATTCAGGTATGCGTTTGATTTCGACTTTTCTTCCTTGAGTTTTTCTAGCCCTCTCTGAGTACTGTTATCATTGTTTCTTGTTGAAGCAGAATCTTGTATATATCTGCGTTGTTGAAATCTCAAAATTCCTGTAGGTGTAGATGATGATGAGCATTGAAGAAGAGGATAAGTTTGTTGGTGATGAAGGCTCGGGTTGGAAATTGTGGAAGGAGAAGATTGAAGAAGTAGTTTGGATTGAAGGAGCAGAGTGAAATAGAAGAACAGAAGAAGAATGTCAAGAAGAAAATGATGAAGAATGGAGAAGAAGGTTGAAAAAGATGAATGAAGGGTTCTGAAAAATGGAAGAGAAAATGTCAAGAGTATTCAAGAAGAAAATGGTGAAGAAGATTGAAGATGGAGAGAATGGTTAAGACTTGAAGAAAAATCAGAAAAGTGGTGAATAGAGGAGTTGAAGAAGAATGGAATTCTGATTTATAGAGGTGAAGATCAAGGCTAGATTGGTCAATTCTCAAGGTAATCAGTTAGAGTTTGTTATGATTTCGTAACTGATTTGAGTTGTGATCCTCTGCTTCTTCTCTCTTGTAGTGTTCTCTAAACTTCTTTTGTTTTATCATTCTGGAATGCAGATGGAGGGTTGTGATTGAAGGAGAGGGAAGTGTTCGCAGAGCTTTTGAGATTGAAGAAGCTTGGTTTTCCTTTTTCTAATCTTGTTTTTTGGATGATGATGTCATAGAATGTTGGTTCAATGATGAAGATGATTTAAAGGTTTTTGAAGGTTGAAAGAGAGTTGAGAAAATTAAAGAAAAAGGTCAGAAATTTGTTAGAGTTTGTTGTGAGTTTGTAACCGATTTTTCCATTGAGTTTCTTCAGTTATCGATTTGTATGAAGTCCTGATAACTTACCTTTTTTGTTGTTGTGATTTTTGATTTTCCAGTATCATTGCTAAAAATCTTTAATTTGCTAGGAAATTGATGAATGTTGATCTGAAGATGATGATTGAAGGTGATCGAAGAGAATAATCGAATTCAGCGGGAGATTTGATGTGAGAGTTTCTGCCAATCTTGGACATGAATATTAGGTTTATATAGAAGTGGATATGTAATCATGGTTTAACAAACAAGGAGGGACACAAAAACATGTAAAGGGATTAGAGTTTGATTAACACAAAAAGTACGGACATGGATTATGGAAGAGGCTTGGAATATAAAAGGATGACTTCGGTAATTGGTAAACATGGTTTTATAACATGACGGATAATATTTGAATTTGTGAATAAGCCAAATAATGGATCCAGATGACATTGCATTGTGTTGGACAAAATTTAGATAATGGATATGAATAGGTTCTGATGCACGAAACTTGTATCCTAGATTCAATTCCAACTTTAATCACAAATCCGTATCACCAAGCAATAAACAACTAAGATGACCATTGATCCTTGCAACTTGAAACCCTGAGTCACTCATATGGATGAACAGTGAAGACTCTTGCACCAAAACACTAATTCCCCACTTCAATGTCGAACTCTGATGAAATGAGCACTCACCAATAATGAAAGGAGATAAACCTTTAATTCATACCGATAACATCCTGATCTCGCATTTTATATGGATCCTTTGAATATGATGGATCCTTTGAATATGATGGATCTTAGAACTTAGTGATCCTCTGAATAGGAATATTCTCCTGACGATATGGATTCAACCTTTATCTCAAACTTGAATGCAGCAACCAAAGATATCACATATAAATAGGAAAATTCATATCACAAGGAGATGTTTTGATCACATGCCTTTGGAATCAATGAAATGCATGATTATGCTGTTATGACCTAGTGAGAAATGCGGATGAATGCGAAACGATAAGCCAGTTAAGGTAAAAAGGAATGAGGGCAAATTTCGAGGTATTACAGTTGCCCCTATTCAATCATCTGCAAGCCTGAACGAATAATTGCAACAACTCTTATACGTTCAAGGTGTGGAGTGATTGAATACTCGAATAAAACCTGGAAATTTGAACTCAGGATAACAGAAATGCGATCTGCCCATTATTTATGCTTTTTGTTTTGACCTCTGAATAAGTAGCGAAAATAGAACCAGGTGGAATAGAATCAATGCAATAACCTGCACTATGACTGCTGAGCGAATCAAGCCACAATGAGGGTGCCTGTTGGAGAAATAGGACTTAACGAGACTGTTAGCGAAACAGAACTCGATAATGTGATTGCTGGGCAGGACCAAGCCACAAAGAAAACACGCGATTGTTGGGCAGGACCAAGCCACGGAAGATGCCTGTTGGCGAAATAGGGCTTAACGAAATCATTAGTGAAGTGGAAATCAAATCAATATGACTGCTGGGCAGGACCAAGCCATAAAGAAAACACACGCAACTACTGGGCAGGACCAAGCCACGGAAGGTGCCTGTTAGCGAAACAGGACTTTAACGAGACCATAAGCGGAATGGAACTCAAATCAATATGACTGCTGGGAAGGACCATGCCATAAAGAAAACACATGCGACTGCTGGGCAGGACCAAGCCACGGAAGGTGCCTGTTAGCGAAACAGGACTTTAACGAGACCATTAGCGAAATGGAGCTCAAATCAATATGACTGCTGGGCAGGACCAAGCAATAAAGAAAACACACGCGACTGCTGGGCAGGACCAAGCCACAGAAGGTGCTTGTTAGTGAAACAAGACTTTAACGAGACCATTAGCGGAATGGAGCTCAAATCAATATGACTGCTGGGCAGGACCAAGCCATAAAGAAAACACACGCGACTGTTGGGCAGGACCAAGCCACAGAGAAGAAAACAAGTACGTGACTGCTGGGCAGGACCAAGCCACGGAAGGAAAATAACATTGACTTGGAAGGACCAAGATATCCAGCAAATGGCATAAGTATCTTCTGCGGGGAATACTTCAGGTTGAAAATGATGTTATAGCTTGATTGTAACACCTCAAAACTGGCCCATGCTGGCATGCACATGTTGGATTTATGGCGTAATGCTCCATGATGATGGAAATGCTACGCTTTGGAGGATGCAAATGTGATGATGATTATTCCTATGCAAATGCAAAGAAATCTCATGATAAGGATACTGCAAGTATCCCAGATGGCTTGACTGGGGAGAACTGATAATCACTGCAGTGATTTGGTCCATCCTGATGAGGAGGAGATAACTCTGCGGGGAAAGTTGCCAATAATACACCGGCTCTGAACAGCCGCCATTGCCAAAAATAAATTGGACTTTAAGATTGGAGCGCCAAGACCCTGTTGGAGATGGACCCTTCTTGAACTCTGGTGGAGAAGTGAGGACCTCCTGACTTGGATGGGAACTAAAGGCATGACACTACTGAGGAAGAAACTGCTGGGGAGGAAAGACACTCCTTATACTGCTGAGAATTGCCCCTGTCTGAAAGGAAGCTTCTGCTTGGGGATGACAACCACATTCTACTACCTTGTTGGGAGAAATTTCAACTTCCACTTTACTGGGGATGATTGGAGACACCTGCTCTAGTTCAACCATAAAGAAATGCTCCTCCTAGGAGTTTTCTTTTAGCTCTATTAGTAACACTGGTACCTGTACCTGCATGAACATAATCGATAGTACCTGCAACATGGAGAGTTAGTTTGGGGCCTGCCTGCCCCAGGCTCATAGTATGAATCATTATCTGGGTATCTCGACACCTTTTCAGAGTTGTATTAAATGTTTCTCTCCTCCTGCACGAGTTAGAAAGCATTCAAATGTTCACAACACAATCTAAATCACAATTTGCTGGACGTTTTGGCAATCAATCAATGCTAGATGAAAAAGCAAAAACAAGAAGCAAAATAGTCATAAATTGACTGAAGTGGAATTTTTATTGATTCAGAATAATGGCCATGAATAGGCAATACAAAGGAAGCAGTTCCCTGGAAAGAGGGAACAACCAAAAAGGAAAACAAACTATCCTATTGGCAATGTGAGAAATGGATCTCATCAAGTCTAAACCCGGTTATGACTCGTATATCTTCAAGACACTCCGCTCGCTCTGCCTCTTGAGAAAAAGTAATTGAACTGATCTTCAACCCTTAGGATAGCCTCAACTGTAGATAGGTTACGGATCTCGCAGATCCCAGTCGTTCGTGTTAATCCCTCTTTTGCGTTGATCGCCTTTTCAGGTTTTCAATCCACCGGGATACCCTTTTTTGCCAGAGTTGTCCGATGTGGCTTTTCAACTCAGCGGGTGTACATTTTTTCAAGATTTCCCTAACTTTTGCCTGAGCCTTTTATTCTGTTTTTGGCTCGCTGGGATGCCCATTTTTTCCTAGATCTTTATTCTGTTTTTATCCAGCGAGTCCTTTTACACGAAGTATTTTCTTACTGCGTCTGCATTGACAGGGGATTGGAAGTCTTTTCCGTCCATGGTTGTCAGCATCAAGGCTCCACCTGAGAAAACCTTTTCAACCACGAACGATCCTTCATAGTTGGGTGTCCACTTTCCCCTGTGATCGTTAAGAGGAGGAAGAATCCTTTTCAGTACTATGTCACCTGGCATGTACCTCTATGGTCGCACCTTCTTGTCAAAAGTCTGCTTCATTCGTCGCTGATACAACTGTCCATGACATACAACTGCTAGACGTTTCTCTTCAATGAGGCTCAATTGATTATATCTGGATCGAAGCCACTCAGCTTCATCTAGCTTAATGTCCATCATCAACCTCAACAAGGGGATTTCCACTTCAATTGGTAGGACTGCCTCCATACCATACACCAGCGAGAACGGGGTTGCCCCTGTTGAAGTACGTACTGACGTTCTGTACCCATGCAATGTAAATGGTAACATCTCATGCCAGTCTTTGTATGTCACAACCATCTTCTGCACGATCTTCTTAATGTTCTTATTGGCCGCCTCGAAGGCGCCATTCATCTTCGTGCGATATGGAGAAGAGTTGTGATGTTCTATTTTGAAATCTCGACACAAGTCAGCCATCATCTTGTTGTTGAGATTTGAACCATTATCAGTAATGATCCTTTCAGGAATTCCGTATCGGAAAATGATGTCTCTTTTAATAAACCGGGCTACCACTTGTTTAGTGACATTGGTGTAAGACGCCACTTCGACCCATTTCGTGAAATAGTTTATAGCAACCAGGATGAAGCGGTGACCATTAGAAGTTGTCGGCTCGATCTTGCCAATCATATCAATGCCCCACATAGCGAACGACCATGGTGAAGACATGACACTCAACGGATTCGGAAGCACATGGACCTTATCGGCATAAATCTGACACTTGTGGCATTTACGGGAGTATTTACAGCAATTGGATTCCATGGTGATCCAATAATATCCCGATCTCAACAATTTCTTGGTCATAGCATGTCCTCCAGCATGGGTACCAAAGGAACCTTCGTGAACCTCCTGCATCAACAGGTCTGCTTCGTGTCTATCCACGCATCTGAGCAGAACCATGTCGAAAATTCGCTTGTACAACACGCTATCTTGATTCAAGAAGAAACCTCCTGCCAGTCTTCTAAGGGTCTTCTTATCCTTACTAGATGCCCCAGCCGGGTATTCTTGAGCTTTCAGAAATTGTTTGATATCATGATACCAAGGCTTGTTATCTTCACCATCATCGACTGCAAAGATATAAGCAGGTCTTTCAAGACGGGAGACCGTAATTCGAGGCACGAAATTCTCTTGACAAACTTTAATCATGGACGACAAAGTTGCTAGAGCATCGGCGAATTGGTTTTCATCTCGAGGAATATAATTCAGCTTGACTTTGGTGAAGAAAGTTAACAGCCTCCTGACATAATCTCTGTAAGGGATCAAGTGGGGTTGATGAACCAGTCATTTTCCATTGACTTGATTCACCACCAAAGCAGAATCTCTGAAGATCTCGAGGTTTTTGACTCGCAAGTCGATTGTCTCTTCAATCCCCATGATACAAGCTTCATACTCAGCCTCATTGTTATGCATTCGAAAGTCAACCCGAGTAGCTAAAGGCGTATGGACCCCTTCTGGCGAGATGATAACAGCCCCTACTCCACTTCCATTCATGTTCACAGCTCCGTCAAACATTAACTTCCATTTGGATTCAGGGTCTGGCCCCTCCTCTGGAAGTGGTTTTTCATAGTCTTTCGACTTGAGAAACATGATGTCCTCATTCGGAAACTCGAACCTCATGGGTTGATAATCATCGATTGGCTGCTGAGCCAAGTATTCTGACAATACACTTCCTTTGATTTCCTTTTGCAAAGTGTAATGTATATCATACTCTGTTAGTATCATCTTCCACCGGGCTACTCTTCCTGTCAGAGCTGGCTTTTCAAAAATGTATTTCATAGGATCCATATTGGAAATTAAAAGAGTAGTGTGAGTCAGCATGTACTGTCTTAGTCGGCGAGTAGCCCATGCCAAAGTGCATCAAGTTTTCTCGAGTAGTGAGTAGCGCGTCTCACAATCAGTAAACTTTTTGCTAAGGTAATAAATGGCATTCTCTTTTCGACCAGACTCATCCTGCTGACCCAGCACACATCCCATCGATCCTTCAAGCACGGTAAGATACATAATCAAAGGTCTCCTTGGCACTGGAGGCATAAGAATTGGAGGTTCTAGCAGGTATTATTTGATTCGGTCAAAGGCTTGCTGGAAGTCTTCGTTCCATTTAATGGCATGATTCTTCCTCAGAAGCTTAAAGATGGGCTCACACGTGGCCGTTAGGTGAGATATAAACCGTGCAATGTAGTTTAGTCTCCCTAAGAAACCACGTACTTGCTTTTCAGTCTTCGGCTCAGGCATCTCTTGGATAGCTTTCACTTTGGCTGGATCAACCTCAATTCCCCGCTCACTAACAATGAAGCCAAGTAGCTTGCCAGAACGGACCCCGAAGGTACACTTATTCAGATTCAACCTCAGTCTGTACTTCCGGAGTCTGTCAAACAACTTTGCTAGATTAACCAAGTGCTCTTCCTCTGTTTGGGATTTTGCTATCATATCATCAACATAAACCTCAATTTCATGATGGATCATGTCGTGAAATAGCGTCACCATCGCCCGTTGATAAGTGGCTCCAGCATTCTTCAAACCAAATGGCATAACCTTGTAACAGAAGGTGCCCCAAGGCGTGATGAAGGTTTTTTTTTCCATGTCATCGGGAGACATCTTAATCTGATTACAGCCGGAAAATCCGTCCATGAAGGAGAACATGGAAAACTGAGTAGTATTATCGACAAGCACATCTATGTGAGGTAGAGGGAAGTCATCTTTGGGGCTGGCCCTATTCAAATCCCTGTAGTCTACACACATCCTGACTTTACCGTCTTTCTTAGGAACCGACACAATGTTGGCAACCCATGAAGGGTAATTGGTCACGGCCAAGAAACCAGCATCAAACTGTTTTTGTACTTCTTCTTTTATTTTAATTTCCATGTCGGGACATATACGCCTCAACTTCTGCTTCACTGGAGGACAGTCTTCTCTGAGAGGCAGCTTATGTACCACAATGTCAGTGTCTAAACCAGGCATATCTTGGTAGGACCATGCGAAGACATGAACATAATCTTGAAGCATAGAAATCAAACGAGTCTTGACAGATTCTTCTAATGCAGCCCCAATCTTGACTTCTTTCTTGTCTTCTTCAGTACCCAGGTTTATTACTTCGACAGCTTCTTCGTGCGGCTGAATCATCTTCTCCTCCTGTTTAAGCAGTCTGGCCAATTCTTCAGTTAGTTCGCAATCCTCTTCACCTTCCTCATCAGCTTGATAAATTGGATTGTCGAAGTCATACTCAGCCATAACAGGGTCTTCATTGATAAGATCCGGTGACGAGCACCTGCATGAATGGTGATTCATGCAAGGCTTTAGCAACAACTTGAGAAAATGAGAAGCATTGCCATTTTAAAACTTTTCTTTCTTTTTGAAAAACAAAAGCAAAAATGATAGACAAAGAACAACATGAATGAATGTGAAACGTCAGCTTTATTTATGATTGTGTTAAGAACAAACGAACCCTTAAAAAGAGCTATTATGCCCCGGGCAAGACATAGTGCTTTAATACAGAAAAAACAGAAACAAAACATTACTATTCGAAAGAGGTGACTGAAATAAGCCTTTCTGATGTCCAATTGCTAAGCTGAGTCCCTGGAACGGCAGGCCTGATCCACTCATCCAGGTCACAGTCACTATCAACTGCGTCATCCTGCACGACACTGATGTTTCCATAATCCACCACTCCCGCACTCGTGAAAGTAATCGGGCTTTGACAACCTTTAGCACTTGGTCCAGACGATGACTTCCCAAGATGGTAACCGATTCCGAACATATCTTTCTTTTCTGGCACTTCTACCGGAATGCCCCAGCCTTCTCGTATCCCAGATTCTACCAACTCAAGCTCTTGCTTATAAGAGGCCACAAAAACCCCTTTCTTCGGTTCTTCAGGAGAAGCTGCCACTGCAGATGCTTGTTCAGTCTTCAAGGCCTCAAAAGCCTGACATGGAGTCTCAACTATTTCGCCATCCATCTCCACATACTTGAATGAAGCCAGATGACTAACAAAAATATCTTCTTCCCCACTGACAGTTACAATTTGACCCTCCCATACGAACTTTAGCTTTTGATGGAGTGTGGACGATATTGCTCCTGCTGAATGTATCCAAGGTCTTATGAGCAAACAATTGTATGCAGGCTGTATATCCATTACGTAGAATATGGTATTGAAGATCTGTGTACCTACCTTAATGGGTAAGTCCACCTCCCCGAACACCGATCTCCTCAACCCATCAAATGCTTGAACTACTAGGTCGCTGGGCTTTAGAACTACTCCATCATAATCCAACTTCATCAGTGTTTTCTTGGGCAAGACATTCAACGACGATCCAGTATCTACCAACACGTGAGAGAGTACTGCACCTTTACATTCTAAAAAGATATGCAATGCCCGATTATGTGCACGCCCTTCAGAGGTCATATCCATATCTATGAAACCCAATTCGTGACTGGAATTGACGCTGGATACCACTGCTTCCAACTGATTTACTGAAATATCCTGAGGCACGTACGCCTTGTTCAGAATATTCAAGAGAGCCTTCCTGTGGGAATCAGAACACATGAGCGAGGACAAGATGGAAATCTTCGACGGAGTCTGCTGCAGATGGTCCACAATCTTGTAGTCGCTCTTTTTAATAATCCTCAGGAATTCATCAGCTTCTTTATCGAAAGTAAGGTCTGGATCAGTTGCTGGTGCAGGATCGTTGACAACCACTGGCTGCTTCCCTCTCGCTCTAGCCTGGGCTTCTGCGGTGTCCCTGGGTGGTATCACACTATTTCTTAGTGTTTCCGGTGCAAACAACCTTCCACTTCTAGTAAAGCCCCCTACTCCAACATTTTCTACTTGAACTGGGGTTGTACTAGATGTGGCCAACTCTTGCTTCTGGCCGTTACAGTATACTTCACCACCATAATTCCAAGGAATAGCTCTATCGCTCTGATACATTACTGGTCCTGCAGTGGTGATGGTTATCGGTGACGCTCTGGCCCGTGACGGAACTTGAGATGGATCGTAGAAGATAGTTATTGTGGAGACTTCGCTTTCTTTTACAATCTTGTCAAACTGTAACACTCCCTCATCAATCATACCTTGGATCCCTGCTTTCAACTGATCACATCCATTTGTAGCTTCAGCGCATTCTGGACAATCTTCTTCACACCCAGGGAAGATACCTTTCTTTGATAAGCAAACTTTAACAACATTCAACGGAGTCTGCAGGTCGTTGATATCACAAACCAAGTTTAGATTCTCCCCTTCACCGACTGCCCCGACTGTACCTCCGTGAGAAGGCATAGGGTTCTGTATTACATTGGGAGTAGGAGCGAAGTTAATCGCTTTGGAATCTACTAGGTCTTGGACTACATACTTCAAGGACTTGAAATTTTCCGTGGTATGTCCGGGAGCTCCGGAATGAAATTCGCATCTAGCGTTCGTATCGTACCGTTCAGGAAGTTTCCCCGGCTTTGGGGGTTGCAAAGTTCTGAGCTGAACCAACTGGAGTTGGAGGATATTTTTCAGAAGTTGTGAATAGGACATAGGCGGAGTGTCAAACTGCCTTTCTCTGGTCCTTTAAGAATAGTATGGACGGGGAGTTCTTTGCTGATACCCTTGCGAGCGTTGCGGCTGCGGTGGTTGGACTTGCTGTTGAACAGGTTGAGCTGAGATAGTGACAGGGGCCACTTGCTGATAAAATCCTCTGTTGATTCCTCCCCTCTGCGCGTACACTGCACCAGTCTCTCCTTCTCTTCTTTTCACAAAGGGTTTCTTAATACCAGAACTTGAAGCGCCTCCGTTCTGAATCTTCCCTTGCTTGATCCAACTTTCTATCCTTCACCAGTCAAAATGATATCTAAGAATCCACTTGAAGAACATCCAACTAGCCTTTCCATGAAATGCCCAGGGAGGGTATCCAGGAACAGGTCTACCATTTCTCTCTCCAATAAAGGCGGTTGCACTCGAGCGGCCACTTCACGCCACCTTTGTGTGTAATCTTTGAAACTCTTTGAGCTCCTATGAGTCAGACTCTGAAGTTGGGTGCGACTGGGCGCCATGTCAATATTATACTGATACTGCTTGAGGAATGCTTCTCCCAATTCCTTCCAGTTTCTTACAGAACTTCTCTCTAGCTTCATATACCATTCCAAGGACCCTCCGGAGAGACCATCCTGGAAGTAGTACATCCAGAGTTTTTCATCCCGAGTATGGGCAGCGATCTTCCGATAGAATGCCTGCAAGTGAGTCTTTGGGCAGGAACTACCGTTGTACTTGTCAAAAGTAGGCGGCCTGAATTTTGTGAGGAATAACCACCCCGGGGACTAGGCCCATGTCAGACACATCTATCCCCAAAGTATCTCTACATTCGAGGGCTTTGACTTTCTCAGCAAGCATCAAAAAATCGTGAAGATTTCCTTCTCCAGCGAACCCCATGTCATTGTTGAAAGAAGGGAATCGATCCTCCTACCTGTCTTGTACTGGAATGAAAGTTGTCGTGCCTTGTTCTGGAATCTGAGGTCCACCTGGGCCATTGCTGGAGTTGGGAGGAGCCCCTTGCACGTCAGGAGTGGTCACATGAGTATTAGTCTAAGGAGGGATGAGTCCTTGAATTGCATTCCTTAACTCTTGTTGTCCCTGAGCCATCCCTTGCATCATGACCATGAACTCTCCCATTCTGGTGCAAAACTCATTAAGCTCAGTTTGCATAGCGTTCATGACTGTCCTCTGGTTGCTGCGAGTTGCGTAGTGATGCGGGATATCTTGTCGGAGATGTTGGGTCTTGGCATCTCTCGCAATCTTTGCCTGTAACACAGATAAGTTAAGCATCCTGTAGAAAAAAAAACCTGCAAAAACAAAGAAGAAATGCAAATGATGCGTATACAATGTAATGTATTCCTTTTATTCCCAAGGCTTTCCCTATTTCTGGTCCTGGCATTAGGAGAATAATAATTGGGAAGAAGACCCAAGTGATGTTCAAATACAGTGACGTCCGTGGAGAATTGGTGCTCATTACCCTGTGTTGGTGCAACAAATAACAAACAAAAGATTCAAAGCAAGTCAATCACATAAACTGAAGCTTGAAACAACAAAGTCCCCGAAGGGTGCCAATCAAAAGAACAACAAAGTACATCAAATAAAAGGAATCCCACAACAAGCCTGTGGGTAATCCAAGTACAATAGCATGAAACTAAACCCTAGGGAGCTCTAAGCCTTGCAGCCTCCAGCTAAGACGCTTGACATTCTGGAAGAACTGAACGATATCCGGATGATCAGGCTCCTGGATGAGTCTCTGGAAGAGGAGGTCCCTCAGATCAAAGGAAGCATGTAACTCTTCAATCTCCTGCAGGAAAGTTGTCTCATTCTCTTTGATCGGGCTCGGCTCGGCCTTTGACCTATTCACATCAGCACGAAGCTTCAGCTCTTCAACTTCTTTCTGGACATCTTCAGCTATTTGTTGACTCTTTGTCATCTGACGAAGATACTCTCTATGTTGCTATTGTGCTCTCCGAACTAGCTTCTCTTGCTCAACCAAGGCATCCTGGAGGTTCTTGATCTTCAACTCGAATTCAGCTTCTACCTCCTTTTGCTTCTTCTTATTATCACTCCACTTCTCTTGCCAAAGTGTAATGGTCTCATTAGCCTCATTCAGATCTTTCTTATCCTTCCGACGCTGACTCGCCTTATGGATCTCAGCCAATCCTCTCTTCCTGAAATATAGCTCTCTTTCCTCGAAGTCCTTCTTCTTAAGACGAACAGTCTCTTCAGCCCGGTGAGCTTTATCTTCTAACTGATGGTTCTGAATCATCAATTTTTGACAGGAATTGTAAGCCTCCTAATTCTCAACCCTAAGCTACTTGACCAGAGCCTCCAATTTCTGATAATCTTCTAAAGGAACTGTGGTAGGTGGTGGTAACGGTGCAGGAAAAGGGACTAGAGCCGTTTGAACCTCCTCCTTTATCCAAGCTTCGAATTCAGGGAACATCCGGTTATTTCTCTTGCCTAGACATGTCGTGTCCTTTCTTTTGATCACCTTCCAAGAACCTGCAACTTTCCTGACCAACGGAAGATTGTCTTTCACCGAGAAGTAAAACGTTTGGAATAACTCGGATTCATCGGGAATCTCCTTGAGTGCATACCCTAACTGTCTTCTTAAGAGAATGGGATTGTAGTTGATACCTCCTGACACTCCTAACAAAGGCATATTAAGGTAATTCCTACAACTGGTAATGAAACTCTTTCCTTTCAACCTCAAAGTAAACCACCTAATATCTCTGGCAGACAAAGTACTCAGCTTTTGGGCCCAAGTAGTATTAGGATCAGTAAAACTCTCAGTAGTAGGCAAATGTCTCATGACCCACTTGTAGAATAAGGGAGCACAACATCTAACCAGACCTCCTTACTTCTTCTCATTCTTATAGTGCACTGAATAATACAAGTCACCTAGGAGAGTGGGCACTGGATTCTTCAACACAAATAAATGAATAGCATTTATGTCCACAAATTTTTCCATATCAGCGAATAGGATGATCCCATAAATTGATAGTGCTAAGATGGCGCAAAAAGAATCCCACTGATTTGTCACTGCAAGTTCTTCAGCTTTTCTAACCAGATACTCTAGAGTGAAACCAAGTACTTTTGCTTTGGTGGTAGACAGACTTGAAGATGCTTCGGGCTCAAATAAAGAGCTTTTGCGATGTCAGCATGGGTTGGTCTTGTCATCTCTGAGTTGAAAGGAATCTGATCCTTGATTGACACTCCCATAATCTCAGCATACTCTTCCAGCAAAGGACCAAACTGAAAGTCATGAAATGTGAAACACCTGAGCCGAGGATTGTAATATTGCAATAAAGTGTGAATGACGCTTCTCTGAGTGCTATCCAAGTTGAATACCAAGTCCGGAATATCACCATACTTTTCCTTGAAGTACCCCAAATGACCCGGGGTAATAAGAGACACCATTTGGTTGATCAGGCCCATCTTGGTATCAAAAAATTTGTAGTGCACAGTTCTCTTTCTGACATCTTCCATTCTGAAGCAATGATATGACCAGGAACCGGGAGTAATGCAGACCCTGAGAATAAAAGAAACACAAATGATTAATGATGATATGATACTTATGCAAAGCGAGGCATGTGATCAGTGAAGTGTCTGTGATGTGCCAATCATATAATCATGTATCGGTGCAAGGTCACAATATCCACATATCACAATAAAAATCCCTCTGATTCGGGATCCATATCTTAGAACCAGAAATCCAGATCACAAAACTGAACCAAAGGCAAATCGGGTATGCTGAAGGTCTTAGGGTTCCTGCAAACCTGTAAACCCCTCCCAATCTCACGGGTGTGCTACTCGGGTCAACATCACGGACTCTCAAAGAAGAATAGCAATAATACGTTCACCATTTCCGAGAAATGGCTCATGACCAAATCAGGGAATCGGTTTGGCATTATGTACTACTCAGGGAGGCCTCAGTTGAGTCCGAAAAAAACAAGTATCCCTCATAAGTCTCCAGCTTCAAGAACTGAATCGAGAAACAATAGCATATTCATCCCGAAGGGTATAATACTACCGTCATACGAACAGTTTGTTTTAACTGGATTCCTATGAGAGAACCAGGCCATCCTATGCGAGTTCCCAATGGACCATCGGATGCGAGTGGGTTTGCCAACAAATGTGGTATGCCACTGTCATCACTGGAGAGGGGTGTTCCCATTAAGGTTCTCGAAGATCGGTCACCAGATGCACATACTATCAAGGTTGTACCCTGAAGTGGAGAAGAACCCCCACACAGAATAGTCCCGAGACGGTCGCAGTCTGGGTGTGGAACACATCGCCACTCATCATGTAACCATGCGAGTACAACGTGTCCACGCTAATCCTATAGTGCACTCAAGCCGGGTATTTGGCTTATCTCACAGTAACTCCCATCCCAGAGAAAAAATGAAAACCAGCACAGCCAGACAGTCCAGTATAATATGATGCATGGAAAATAAATACTGAAGGCGGTAAGTAAATGCGGTAAAGTAAAGCTGTAAAGTAAGAACTGTAAATAAAAACAGTAAAGCTAAACTAAAGCACACATCAGCAAATAGATAAACACCCAAAGAAACAAAACCAAATAGGCGCTAGGATTGACTCTACAAGGGAAACCAGAGATTCTGGGTTCGGTCCCCAGTAGAATCGCCACCTGTCGCTCCCGGGATTTTCATCCTAGTACAAACGCGAAAGTGGCGCGGAAAAGGTAGAGTCGCCTTCCAGACATTTTTATCCCGAAAGAATGGGAAAGGTAATGTTGCACAAACTTGAGGAAGAAGGAAAGGACAAGGTCCTGCGAACCAAAGATCTGGGTTCGGGAGTCGGTTATGACCTGAAAAGGTATTAGCACCCCAGACCATCCGCCATACCTGACAGGATCCACGCTTGCTTGTTTGTTTCAAAGGGTGAGAAATAAGCTGCTGCTGAACAAATGAACTGCTAACTAGAATGGGAATGGAAATGAAAAAGGAATAAGAAAATAGAAAGGAAAAAAGGGGGAAATGTAGGGAAAATAAAGAATGTGCTCGAACGGGCCCTACCCCGCTGCCTACTACCTCATCAGAACAATGAGGAACAGAGTCGACGTAGTTCGCCTAACTAAGGTGGGAACTATTTGTTTGCGCTTTTTATGTTGGAACTGCGTATGTCTATGCTCAGGTGTTGCAGGCTCGTCTGGTACGAGTGCATTTACCGTCTTGCAAATGAGACAAGTCGTCGCGAGTTCGCGTTCAGAATGAATGAGATGAGAAAGGGAAGTTCCCGCAGGAAAGCCGCTTATTGTGTTTGTTTTGTCTTTTATGAGAAATGTTTTGAATTTCTTTGTGAACATTCTCATACTAAGACCTATCTATTGCGATAAGTACTTACACCTCGCCCCGAAACAGGACGCGTATAAGTACTCCGCAACAAAGTCTCGTGTCGTACAAGAACGTTCGGTTTGTATTAAGTGTTTTATTGCTTTTCTTCATGAGATGAGAAAGAAGGACTCAAGTTGCAAAATGACAAAATCTAAGGGACTAAGACACAACCCTAAGTTTATTTGTTTATTTACAAGAGATCCTATGGTTAATGAGGTATTCTAAACCTAATGAAGAAGGAACTATAAACTACTAGAATTCAACTTACTTCCTAAGGAAGGGAAGTTGATTCTAAAGCAAAAAAGGGAAACCTATACAAGTGGAATATCAATCAATATAGCAAGGTAATAAAATTGAATATAAGAAAAGAACTCAAAACCAATTCAATTAAAGGTATAAAACCAAAAAGTAAGCCTAAATTTATTCTAAGTCTATTTATTATGAAATCTAAGCCTAAGTCCTAAAACTAAGGGCATTATCTAATATTGTCATTCTAAAAATCAGAAATTAAACAAAACTAAACCATTTTAAAATCCTAAGATTAAATCTAATTAAACTACTTTTTAATGGATTTTAATATCCTAGCCTAAACTAATTGAAATTTACATGTATAAAGGCCTAAAGATTAATACCCTAAAAATAGTAAAGGTCCTGGAAAAATTATGGGATTAATTCTATAGGATACTAAAACTACTTATAATATTGTGTTAAAAAATATCCTAAAATTTCAGAAGTTTGCTATGTCTAAAAATCACTTAATTCTACTTATGAATTAACTACGATTTCCTACGGATTAAGCTACTAAAACAGGGGATAAAATGACCTAAAATATCTACCAAACTTATCCTAGGTCCTATTATGAGTCCTCTAACTATGGCAAAAAGAATGGGTTAAAAATCCTTCTGGAAGGTTAAAAAATAAAATGAACAAAATCATGTACAGTTAAAAGAAATTCAATAAAATCTAATTAAAATAAAAATCTGAATTAAATCGAAAATTAACCAAATTCAGAAAAATAAAATGCCAAAATTTTCTAAAATGAATTATTAACCTACTTAATTTTTTGTAGAATTTTATAATGCTTTTTACTATTTTTTAATGAATTATTTTGTAACTATGGTAAACTAAAATTAAATTCTAAAAAAAGAAATAACAGGGGGTGAATTAAGTGTTTTTTTTAAGTTATTTCTTTATTGGGCTTAAATACGGAGGTGTTACAAGCAAAAGGTCCATGCCCACACGCAGGAATTGGAGAGGGGTGTATTCAACATTTTTTATAGTTCACTTTCTTAATGGGCTTCACAAGAGGGTGCGGAAAGCAAAGCTCCAAGGCCCAATTTCGCAGGATGGCCTAGGGAGCATCTCATGGAATCTCAGTCAACTTCGTTGACTCTATCTGGGCCCTACGATTGGGTCTTCTCCATTGGTATTCTCATCATGCGATCACAAACGCCCGTACATGAAACCTTATGGTGTACAACATGCACTGGATTGGGCTCAGGGATAGCCTACCGGACCGTGACAAGTGTCACCGCCGGTGTGACTGGAGAATTTCAACAGATTATCCAATCTTATCCTCTCTCCTCTTTTGATTTTTGAATTTAAAAAAACGAATTAAATGGCCTTAACAAAGATTATTGGATCTTAATTATACGGATTAAATCATCTTTATTGTGTATTAATCTTAATATTCCCATAATCTTCTCATTTATTTTAAAATTAAAATTAAAGTTATAAAACAAAACAACTTCCCAAGAGAACTGCACAAAGAACCCTAGGTTTCCTTCATCCGCGGCGCATCCCCTTCCTCCTTCAACCTCATCTTCTCCCTCCTAAAGCCCTTTACGGCGCCGCCATCATCGATTAACCTTTACAAACCGAAACCCTAAGTGCACATCTCCCACCTCCTTCGTCCTCTTTGTCACCTAAACCTAACCTCCGAAACCTTCATCTCCTCTATTCCGAAATCAAACAAAGCTAAACCTTCATCTTCTCTATTCCGAAACCAAACCTAACTAAACTTCCATCTCACAAGCAAAATCAAATTCTCAGATTCTCACGCATGAATCGCAACCTAATCAAAGTGCAAAACAAGGTAAGTGCATCACACCTTATGAACGAATGAGGACGTTGGTTGATGAACGAGGGCGATGACGCTCCGATTTCACGAGCTTGATGATGATTAGGATGCGTGGAAGCTGCTTCTTTTGTTTCGCGAAATTCAGGTATGCGGTTGATTTCAACTTTTCTTCCTTGAGTTTGTCTAGCCCTTTCTGAGTACTATTATCACTGTTTCTTGTTGAAGCAGAATCTTGTATATATCTGCGTTGTTGAAATCTCAAAATTCCTGCAGGTGTAGATGATGATGAGCATTGAAGAAGAGGATAAGGTTGTTGGTGATGAAGGCTCGGGTTGGAAATTGTGGAAGGAGAAGATTGAAGAAGTAGTTTGGATTGAAGGAGCAGAGTGAAATAGAAGAACAGAAGAAGAATGTCAAGAAGAAAATGGTGAAGAATGGAGAAGAAGGTTGAAAAAGATGAATGAAGGGTTCTGAAAAATAGAAGAGAAAATGTCAAGAGGATTCAAGAAGTAAATGGTGAATAAGATTGAAGATGGAGAGAATGGTTAAGACTTGAAGAAAAATCAGAAAAGTGGTGAATAGAGGAGTTGAAGAAGAATGGAATTCTGATTTATAGAGGTGAAGATCAAGGCTAGATTGGTCAATTCTCAGGTAATCAGTTAGAGTTTGTTATGATTTCGTAACTGATTTGAGTTGTGATCCTCTGCTTCTTCTCTCTTGTAGTGTTCTCTAAACTTCTTTTGTTTTATCATTCTGGAATGCAGATGGAGGGTTGTGATTGAAGGAGAGGGAAGTGTTCGCAGAGCTTTTGAGATTGAAGAAGCTTGGTTATCCTTTTTCTAATCTTGTTTTTCGGATGATGATGTCGCAGAATGTTGGTTCAATGATGAAGATGATTGAAAGGTATTTGAAGGTTGAAAGAGAGTTGAGAAAATTGAAGAAATAGGTCAGAAGTTTGTTAGAGTTTGTTGTGAGTTTGTAACCGATTTTCCCATTGAGTTTCTTCAGTTATCGATTTGTTGTTGTGATTTTTGATTTTCTAGTATCATTGCTACAAATCTTTAATTTGCTAGGAAATTGATGAATGTTGATCTGAAGATGATGATTGAAGGTGATCGAAGAGAATAATCGAATTCAGCGGGAGATTGGATGTGAGAGTTTCTGTCATCTTTCTGTTAAATTATATGATGCCGAATTTCTAATGTGAACTTTGTTATATCAGTTATCCTCTAACTAAAATTCTGTTATTTTTGTGATTGATACTTGTACTGGCTCTTCCATCTGAATTTCTGAATTCTTCTCTTTCTGTCATGAAGAATGTAAAGTGATTTATTGGTCTCGAAATTTTTTCAAATTTTTTTGGTGAGTTGAAGGAGATTTGAAGCAGAGGGAGAAGTGAAGAAGATGAAGGTGGAGACGTATGAAATTTGAAGAGGAAAGTTCAGATGAAATTGTATTAAGAGTTGGACATAGGATTAGAGATTGAAGATGTTGATAATTCTGTTTTTTTTTTGTAACTGTATTTTCCTGTTATATCAGTAATTATTTATTTTTGATGAATGATTTTTCTGATAAAGTTTTGTGCCTTGTATGCTTTCATTTCAATTTTCTGCTATACAACTTGTATTTGTTTAAGACTCTCCATTATTTAGCATGTAATCCATACACATAACACTTTAGAGAAACAACAAACCAACTGCACCGATCATATCATGAGATTAAATAATGAGGGTAACCTCAATACTCTTAAAAGCAAAATATCTTCCCCAAAAATCAATTCACTGTCTAAGTCAGATATGGTATGGATATGAGATGAAGGATCCCTTAATGAAATGACCCTTGCAAGAAAAATGGGCCTTATAGTAATGGGTTATGAACATGGTTGAGGTTTGGAATTGTGTCACCCAATCTTGGACATGAATATTAGGTTTATATAGAAGTGGATATGTAATCACGGTTTAACAAACAAGGAGGGACACAAAAACATGTAAAGGGATTAAAGTTTGATTAACACAAAAAATACAGACATGGATTATGGAAGAGGCTTGGAATATAAAAGGATGACTTCGGTAATTGGTAAACATGGTTTTATAACATGACGGATAATATTTGAATTTGTGAATAAGCCAAATAATGGATCCAGATGACATTGCATTATGTTGGAAAAAATTTAGATAATGGATATGAATAGGTTCTGATGCACCAAACTTGTATCCTAGGTTCAATTCCAACTTTAATCTCAAATTCGTATCACCAAGCAATAAACAACTAAGACGACCACTGATCCTTGCAACTTGAAACCCTGAGTCACTCATATGGATGAACAGTGAAGACTCTTGCACCAAAACACTAATTCCCCACTTCAATTTCGATAACATCCTGATCTCGCATTTTATATGGATCCTTTGAATATGATGGATCTTAGAACTTAGTGATCCTATGAATAGGAATATTCTCCTGACGATATGGATTCAACCTTTATCTTAAACTTGAATGCAGCAACCAAAGATATCACATATGAATGGGAAATTCATATCACAAGGAGATGTTTTGATCACTTGCCTTAGGAATCAATGAAATGCATGATTATGCTGTTATGACCTAGTGAGAAATGCGGATGAATGCGAAACGATAAGCCAGTTAAGGTAAAAAGGAATGAGGGCAAATTTCGATGTATTACACATGGTAATTAAGTTGAGATGCTTATCTCACACTTAAGTAGGCTCATTATCCCTAATCAGGGAGGATATAATGAGTTTACAAACCCATGGTTTAGGCTTAAGCTCATTAACTTATGCAAAACACCATAAACAATAACAAAACTGAAAACATAAAAAACAAACAATAATCGTCTCCTCCGGGATTCTTTTATCATCACACTCATTCTATAAACGAGAACTTTCTTCTTTCGTCTAACGCAATACGGTTAGCACACGAGCCAGACGAGTCATACACTTGAGCATAGGCAAGCAAGCAGTTCACAGTCAATTTATGCTCAGTCTCTTTGAGTCGAACTACGGTGTTCTCACTTCCTCATTTCACGAGAGGATATGTAGGCATAACTTAACAGTTATCGAACAAAATTCTCTTTGTCATCCCCCTCTTTCAGCATTCTTTTCTAAGCCTCAGTTCCTGAGCAATTCACCTTTTTGCACTGACACTTGTACTTTCTTTCATTAGCTTTTGCACACAGATAACACATACACTACCCCTTTAAACACAATCTTGTAAGCGTGGATCCCGTCGAGTACGGCGAACAATCTGGGTGCTAATACCTTCCCAGGTTGTTACCAACCCCCTTTCTCAGTTTCTCTGGTTCGCAACCGTCTTATCAATCCTTTTTCTAGGTTTATGCAGCATTACCTTTCCTTCGGGATAAAAATGCCTAGTTGGCGACTCTATTCAAGTTCATTTTCATTTTCTCTTTTCGCCGACCGTTCGCGTCTGCACCGGGATGCAAATCTTTGGTTGCGACACCTGCGTTTGTGATCCATTGGATATGAATACCATAGGAATACCTAGATCATGCGGTCCAGATTAGAGTCAAGAAGGTTGACCGAAAGTTCATAGGATACACCCCAAAAGCCTATGCAGATGGGCCTTGGATTCTGCTATTCACACCCCTGGTTTAAGCCCACTTAGTATAATAAATAGAAAAAACTTCTAAATGCACCCCCTCCTTTTATTTCTTTCTTTATAATTATTGTTTTTAGTAACAGTTAGAAATAAATCCACAAAAAATATTTAAATGCTTAATTAAATTCTACCAAAATTCCAGTAGGTTTATAATTCAATTTAGAAATTTGTGACATTTTTACTTTCTGAATTTTGGCTTTTTTCGATTTAATTTCGATTTTCCATTTAATTAGCATTTTATTGAATTCTTTTAGTTACACATAATTTTGTACATTTTATTTTTCCCACTTCCTGTAGGATTTTTAGCCCATTCTTTTTGCTATGATTAGATGACTGGTAATAGGACCTAGAATATATTTTGGTAGATTTTTAGGTCATTTTATCCACTGTTTAGGTAGCTTAGTTCATGTAAAATTGTGATTAGTCCTTAGGTAGATTTAAGTGACTTTTAGGCATAGTTAGGCACTGAATTTTTAGGATATTTTTTAGAACAATACTATAGTCAGGTTAAAGATCCTAGAGATTTAATTTCATTTTTTTTCCAGTACTTTTACTATTTTTAGTGCATTAATTTTTAGTCCATTGTTACATTGTAAATCAACCTAGTTTAGCTTAGGGTTTTTATGGTTCATTAAGGATTAGCTTAATTAGGTTTAATCTTATGATTTTAGAATGATTTACTATAGTTTAATTACTAATTTTAGAATAGTTATATTAAATAAATTCCCTTATTTTTAGGACTTAGGCTTAGAATTTCCAATAAATATGTTTAGATAAGGTTTAGGCTTATTTTAGTTTTATGCTTTAACATGCAATTGTTGGAATTTATTTCTTATTGCAATTTTAATGCGTTTGCCTTAATATTTGAATTTTCCACTTGTATAGGCTTCCCCATGCTTCTTAGAATCAACTTAACTTCCTTAGGAAGTAAGTTGAATTCTAGTAGTTTTTTAGTTCCCTTTTATTCATTAAGTTTAGAAAACCCCACAAACCATTAGGACCACTTTTGAATAATAACTAAAATTAGGATTGTGTCTTAGTCCCTTTAGTTTTGCCTTTTGCAACTTGAGTCCTTCTTTCTCACCTCATAAAGAAAATACTAAAAAATACTTAATAAAAATCGAACTTTCTTATACGCCATGAGACTTTGTTGCGGAGTACTTATATGCGTCATATTTCGGGGCGAGGTGTAGGTTTCTACCACGATGGATAGGTCTTAGTATGAGAATGTTCACAAACAAATTCAAAACATTTCTCATAAAAGACAAAAAACAAACAATAAGTGACTATCCTGCGGAAACTTCTTTTCTCATCTCATTCATTCACAACGCGAACTTGCGACGACTTGTCTCGCATGCAAGACGGAAAATGCACTCGTACCAGACGAGCCTGCAACACCTGAGCATAGACATACACAGTTCTAGCCATAAAAAACACAAGTAAATAGTTCCCGCCTTAGTTAGGCGAACTACGTCGACTTTGATCCTCATTTTCCCGATGAGGTACGTAGGCAGTGAGGTAGGGCCCATTCGAGCACATTCTTTATTTTCCCTACATTTTCCCCTTTCTTTCCATTCAAATTCTCTTTCTCCTTTTCCATTCACATTCCAGTTCCAGTAGCAGTTTTATTCAACAACACTTTATTTTCTCACCCTTTGAAGCAAGAAAGCAAGCGTGGATCCCGTCGTGTACGGCGGATGATCTGGGGTGCTAATACCTTCCCAGGTCGTAACCGACTCCCGAACCCAGATATTTGGTTCGCAAGGCCTTGTCATTTCCTTTTACCTCAGGTTTGTGAAACATTACCTTTCCCATTCATTCGGGATAAAAATGTCTGGCTGGCGACTCTACCTTTTCCGCGCCACTTTCGCATTTGTACGAGGATGAAAATCCCGGGAGCGACATCTGGCGACTCTGCTAGGGAAATCTCTAGAATCTCTAGTTTCCCTCGTAGAGTCAATCCTAGCGCCTGTTTGGTTTTGTTTCTTTGGGTATTTATCTGTTTTTTGTTGTGTGCTTTAGTTTAGCCTTACTTTTTTTATTTACAGTTTTACTTTACAGCTTTACTTTACAGCATTTATTTATTATTTTCAGTATTTATTTTCCATGCATCATATTATACTGGACTGTCTGGTTATGTTGGTTTTCATTTTTTCTGTGGGCTGGGAGTTACTGTGAGATAAGCCAAATACCCGACTTGAGTGCACTATAGGATTAGTGTGGACACGTTGTACTCGCATGGTTACATGATGAGTGGCGATGTGTTCCACACCCAGACTACGACCGTCTTGGGACTATTATGTATGGGGGTTCTTCTCCCCTTCAGGGTACAACATTGATAGTTATGTGCATCTGGTGACCGATCTTTGAGAACCTTAATGGAAACACCCCTCTCCAGTGATGACAGTGGCTGACCACATTTGTTGGCAAACCGACTCGCATCCGAGGGTCCATTGGGAACTCACATAGGATGGCCTGGTTCTCTCATAGGAATCCAGTTAAAGCAAATTGTTCGTATGAAGATAGTATTGTACCTTTCGGGATGAATGTACTATTGTTTCTCGATTCAGTGCTTGAAGTTGGGGACTTATGAGGGATGCTTGTTTTGCCGGACTCAACTGAGGCCTCCCTGAGTAGTACATAATGCCAAATTGATTCCCTGATTTGGTCATGAGCCATTTCTCGGAAATGGTGAATGTATTATTGCTATTCGGCTTTGAGAGTCCGTGATGTTGACCCGAGTAGCACACCCGTGAGATTGGGAGGGGTTTACAGATTTGCAGGAACCCTAAGACCTTCAGCATACCCGCTTTGCCATTGGTTCGGTTTTGTGATCTGGTTCTTTGGTTCTAAGATATGGATCCCGGATCAGAGGGATTGTTATTGTGATATATTGATATTGTGACCTTGCACCGACACCTGATTATATGATTGGCACATCACAGACACTTCACTGATCACATTCCTCGCCTTGCATAAGCATCATAACATCATTAATCATTTGTGTTTCTTTTATTCTCAGGGTTTGCATTACTCCTGGTTCCTGGTCATATCATTACTTCAGAATGGAAGACGTCAGAAAAAGGACTGTGTACTATAAATTATTTGATATCAAAGTGGACTTGATCAACCAAATGGTGTCTCTTATTACCCCAGGTCATCTGGGATACTTCAAGGAAACGTATGGCGATATTCTAGACTTGGTATTCAACTTGGATAGCTCTCAAAGAAGAGTCATTCACACTTTGTTGCAGTATTACAACCCACGGCTCAGGTGTTTAACTTTTCATGACTTTCAGTTGGGTCCTTTACTGGAAGAGTATGCTGAGATTATGGGAGTGTCAATCAAGGATCAGATTCCTTTCAACTCAGAGATGACAAGACCGACCCATGCTGACATCGCTAAAGCTCTTTATTTGAGCTCATCTGAAGTATCTGCAAATCTGTCCACCACCAAAGTAAAAGTACTTGGTTTCACTCTGGAGTATCTGGTTAGAAGGGTTGGAGAACTTGCAGTGACAAATCAGTGGGATTCTGTTTGCGCCATCTTAGCATTATCCATTTATGGGATCATCCTGTTCGCTGATATGGACAAATTTGTGGACATAAATGCTATTCATTTATTTGTGTTGAAGAATCTGGTACCCACTCTCCTGGGTGACTTGTATTATTCAGTGCACTATAAGAATGAGAAGAAGCGAGGAGGTCTAGTTAGATGTTCTGTTCCATTATTCTACAGGTGGGTTATGAGAAATTTGCCTACCACTGAGAGTTTCACTGATCCTAATACTACTTGGGCCCAGAAGCTAAGTACATTGTCTGCCAGAGATATTAGATGGTTTACTTTGAGGTTGAAAGGAAAGATTTTCATTACCAGCTGTGGGAATTACCTCAACGTGCCTTTATTAGGAGTATTAGGGGGAATCAACTACAACCCCATTCTCTTAAGAAGGCAGCTGGGGTACGCACTCAAAGAGATTCCTGATGAATCCGAGTTATTCCAAACTTTCTACTTCTCGGTAAAAGATAATCTTCCATTGGTCAGAAAAGTTGCCGGTTCTTGGAAAGTGATCAAAAGAAAAGACACGGCATGTCTAGGCAAGAGAAATAACCGGATGTTCCCTGAATTCGAAGCTTGAGACGGCAGTTCGGCTTAAGTAGAAGGACTTTGATGAAAGAGAACTATACTTTAGGAAGAGAGGATTAGCTGAGATCCATAAGGCGAGTCAGCGTCGGAGGGATAAGAAAGAACTGAATGAGGCTAATGAAGCCATCACACTTTGGCAAGAGAAGTGGAGAGATAATCAGAAAAAGCAAAAGGAGGTAGAGGCTGAATTCGAGTTAAATATCAAAAACCTTCAGGATGCCCTGGTTGAGCAAGGAAAGTTAGTTCAAAAGGCCCAAGAGCAACAGAGATAATACCTTCATCAGATGAAAAAGATTCAACAAATAGCTGAAGATGTCCAGAAAGAAGTTGAAGAGATGAAACTTTGAGCTGATGTGAAGAAGTCAAAGGACGAGCCGGGTCCGAGCAAAGAAAATGAGATGGCTTTCCTGCAGCAGATTGAAGAGTTACATGATTCCTTTGATCTAAGGGATCTCCTCATCCAGAGACTCATCCAGGAACCCGATCATCTGGATATAGCTCAGTTGTTCCAGAATGTTAAGCGCCTTAGCTGGAGGATGCAGGATTTAGAGCTCCCTAGAGTTTAGTTTCATGTTATTGTACTTGAATTACCCACGGGCTTGTTGTGTGATTCATTTTATTGATATACTTTGTTGTTCTTTTGATTGGCACCCTTCGAGGACTTTGTTGTTTCAAACTTCAGTTTATGTGATTGACTTGCTTGGAATCTCTTGTTTGTTATCTGTTGCACCGACACGGGGTAATAAGCACCAATTCTCTACGGCCGTCACGTTATTTGAATATCATATGGATCTTCTAGCAATTATTATTCTCCTAATATCAGGATGGGAATAGGGAAAAACCTTCAGGATAAAAGGAACATATTGCATTGCATACACATCATTTGCATTTTCTTCTTTGTTTTTGCAGGTTTTCTACAGGATGTTTAACTTATCTATGTTTCAGGCAAAGATTGTGAGTGCTGCCAAGACCCAGTATCTCCGACAAGATATCCCACATCGCTACGCAACTCGCAGCAACTAGAGGACAGTCATGGACGCTATGCAAACTGAGCTTAATGAGTTTCGCACCAGAATGGGAGAATTCATGGTCATGATGCAAGGGATGGCTCAGGGACAGCAAGAGTTAAGAAATGCAATTCAGGGGCTCAACACTCCTCAGACTAATCCTCCTGTAACCACTCCTGACGTGCAAGTGACTCCCCCCAACACTAACAATGGCCTAGGTGGACCTCAAGTTCTAGAACATGGCGCAACAACTTTTATTCTAGTACAAGACAAGTAGGAGGATCAGTTCTCTCCTTTTAACAACGACATGGGGTTCGGCGGAGAAGAAAATCTTCAAGACTTTTTGATGCTTGCTGAGAAAGTCAAAGCCCTCGAGTGTAGAGACACTTTGGGGATAGATGTGTCTGACATGGGCCTAGTCCCCGGGGTGGTTATTCCTCACAAATTCAGGCCACCTACTTTTGACAAGTATAACGGTAGTTCCTGCCCCCAAAACTCACTTGCAGGCATTCTACCGAAAAATTGCTGCCCATACTAGGGATGAAAAACTCTAGATGTACTACTTTCAGGATAGTCTCTCCGGAGGATCCTTGGAATGGTATATGAAGTTAGAGAGAAGCTCCGTGAGAAGTTGGAAGGAATTGGGAGAAGCATTCCTCAAGCAATATCAATATAATATCGACATGGAGCCCAGTCGCACTCAACTTCAGAGTATGGCTCAGAAAAACTCTGAGAGCTTCAAAGATTATGCACAAAGGTGGCGTGAAGTGGCCGCTAGAGTGCAACCGCCTTTGTTGGAGAGAGAAATGGTAGACCTGTTCCTGGTTACCCTCCCCGGGCATTTCATGGAGAGGCTAGCTGGATGTTCCTCAAGTGGATTTTCAAATATCATCTTGACTGGCGAGAAGATAGAAAGTTGGATCAAGCAAGGGAAGATTCAGAACGGGGGCGCTTCAAATTCTGGTATCAAGAAACCCTTCGTGAAGAGGAGAGAATGAGAGACCGGAGCAATGTACACGCAGAGGGGAGGAAGTAACAGAGGTTTTTATTAGCAAGTGGCCCCTGTCACTATCTCAGCTCAACCTGTTCAACAGCAAGTCCAACCACCGCAGCCGCCATGCTAACAAGGGTATCAACAAAGAGCCTCTCGTCCATATTGTAAACACCCCAAATTTTCCCTCACTAAGTTCACACCATGGCTTGTGATCTTTCATGTTTGCATTAGTTCAATCATAGCATATCATGTGGCATTTTTGCTTCACTGCATTAGGTCAAGTTCATCTGCATCTAGGGTTTGTGATTTGAGCAATCCAAGATCCATCTGAGCCACCCCAAAGGTCCTCAATCATCTCAAAAGGGTCCATGCATGTTCAATCATCTTATTATATCCTCCCAAGATCAAGGAAGTCAGAAAATCACAAGAACTTGCAAAGCATGGAAGCAGAGCCAGGGTTTAACTGCACAGATGACCCAAAATTACGGTTTTGGTTTCAGAGGCCATAACTCCAAATTTTTTGGCCATTCTTGTTTCTATTGGTCTCAATATGTTATAAGGATCATACATACCAAGTTTGATGGAAATATTCATTGTGGAAGTCATCTGGTCACTGGGTAGCTTCTTGAGCAAGTCAGAGCCAAATCAGGGCATCTGAGGCCCCCAACATGGAACCAAAGTGGATTTTTCAACAAATTGAAGTTATATGGTCTTTATTTGATCATTTAAGTGCTTAGAAGTTCACAAATTTGAAGAAAAGTGAGCAAAACCAAAAGATGCCAAAAATGGAAATGACTTGTAATGTAAACTTTCCATTTTGGGAAAGTTTTTCAACCTCCTCTTTCTCAACCAAAAATGCTTCAAATGAAATATTATTGGTCATGAAAGTTGTAGATTGGATCATTCCCTTTTCAAAAAGTACAAGAACAAGATTTAATTCATTTTGGAACTCAAGTTATGGCTTTTCAAAGTTGGCAAAAATCACATAATTTCATGTTTCATGCCAAAGAGGGAATTTTGCAAAACCTCTTGCCAAACCATTTTGTGACTTCAAATTGACTTCTAAGCATCATAGTAACATAAAACATTTCCTAAAACTCAGAATTGGACCAAGAATTTCCAAATTCCATGACTTGCACATGAAGAAATCTCAAAAGGGCCAAACTTTGTGAAATTTGCAAAACCTCCCATAGCTTCTCACAAACATGATGAATTTCCTCAAAGTGATTTCCATGGACATCCTTAATCCTTGTTGCACCAGACACCCCTTTGTACTAAGCTTGAAACAACCCATACCTCAAAGTACAACCAATGTTGACATTTTGCATTTTTGCACCATACCAATCAGCATAGCCCAAACCAACTCCACAGACCTATCACAAGTTGATATGTGGACATTATGCAACTGATTTCACACAAGAACCAAGCCTGAATCCTCAGCATTGCCATAGTTCACAAAAATCCCCTCATTTGCATTTTGCTTCGAAACTCTCAGCACACTCAACAAAACTTCAAACTTCTTCCACCATTCATCTTCAAATCAATCACTGATCACAAAACACCCCTCAAAACAGCCAAAAACACTTCACAAACAAAACACGATTTTCTGACCAGTTGAACACAAACTCACAAACCAGCCATAAAAAACTCCATCCAAGCATCAAAGCCTCTTCAGGGAGGTCATTGGAGGCATTTTAAAGCAAGAAAGCAGCCAGAAAGCTCCAGGGTTGAAAGCTCCATCTCAGGTAGCCATGTGAATCAATTTTTCCAGAACCTTTATTTTAAGTTATTAAATGGTTAAGCTTGTTCCCCTGAGTGCAATGAACTTTGTATTTTTGAAAATGATGAAGAAATGAGAATGTATGGTCTGTCTGAAAGTTTCACCATTTTTGTTCTTGGCTTCGAATCTTGAGATGGAGTGAAAATAAATTGTTTTTGAGGGTGGGGTTGATCTTAGGAGAGTGAAAGGAATGAATCTGGAGCTTTAGAGCTCCAGAAATGGATTGGGAGTGATTTGGAAATTTTTCAGGGGAGGTGTGGCCGGAGAAGATGACCGGAGGTCATTTCCGGCCACCTGAAAGTCATTAACTTGATTAATTAGGGTTAGGGCATTTTTTAAATGTGGGTCGTTGGATCTTCAGTTCCCGCGTGCATTGTGTGGCTAGGATTAGATCATTAGTGTTAATTTAGGATTAATTAATATTTTAATTCTGTTTAGTTAAGTTTGAATATGGGTCGTCCAGATGCGCGTCAGGTCAACCACTCCCAAACCCATAATCAATCCCCACCACCCATTCAGCATACTTTCCATTTATTTAATTTTTATTGCATTTTTCTTATTTATTTTTATACGAATTTTTAAAAATAGTAAAAAATCATCAAAAAATTCTGAAAATTTTTATCAAACATTTTATTTATTTTCAGAACCCAAAAACATTTTTATTTTCATTTTTTGCATTAAAAAAATATTTTTAAATCATTTAATGTTTTATTTAATTAATTAATTGATTTTAATTAATTAAAAATACATTTAAGTATTTAAAAATCACCAAAAAAATCAGAGAACATTTACAAACTCACCATTTAATTAGGGTTCTTAATTTTGTTCATGCTTTGACATTTTTCATTGAATTAGGGTTCTTAATTTTGTTCATTTCTAACCCTAACTTCAAAAATTCATAACTTTTAAACCAAGTTGAGTTTGTGAATGATTTTTTTTGCATTGTTCTATGCATGACTTATAGTTTCTAAAAACATTTTTGTATCATTTTTATCTTTCATTTTCAATTTATTTGGCATTTTGCATTTAGGATCACCCTTAAAACCCTAGAAACTTCAAAAATCCATAACTCCTTTTAGGTTTAGCTTCTGACCTCCCCCTTTGGATGGTAACCTCGTATAGGTTTAGGGTCCCTTTGAGTGCATTTTCAATTTTTTATCTTATGATTTGCTTATGTGTTTGAGTTTTACATCTCACATGTTCATATAACCCTACTTTTGCATCTTCACTTGCATTCATCTTACATATGCTTGCATCCATGAACTTGCCATGACTTTTTGTGCATTCACATGACATATAAGACATCTTAGGACACATTAGAATCATGTTTGATCATTGCATCATCCATTTTCTATGTTATTGCTTCCATTACATTCCATGTGCATTCATGAACTTCCATGCTCCTTTCATGCTTCATTTGCATCCTCACTACTTGTATGATCATTTGCATCTCTTGGCATGCTTTCATATTATCTCTTAGCATCATTTGCATCTTGAACATGCTTCTGGTTTTGGTTTACATCATTGCATACTTTTCATTTTCATTTCATTTTCATTTCCTTTTACTAACTTTTCAGGTGGTAGGTTACTTTGAGAAGTGAATTTGCCTTCACTTCTCACAACCTCTTCTCATCTCTCTCTTATGGATCTTTGCTGCATTCTGTATGTGTATTAGAGTGAGCTTGCTCATTCATGTTCTTTCCTCACCTTCTTTCTTCAAGCAACTTATCTTCTTAAGTGAAGTAAGTTGACTTGCTTCTTTCTGCTTCTCCTCCTTCCATCTTTCTTCTTCCTTGGTGGCTTTTCTTGAAGATCTCTTGCAAGCCTCATAAACCCTAGGAATACCCAAGCATGATCACAATTAGGGTTTTATTAATCCCCCCATTAGTTTTACCTTTGTGTCATCTTTTGTGTCTTCTCTTCTCATCTCATAATCAGGGACTAAACCTTTAAGGCTTTAAGGCTTTGTGATTAAGGCTATGCCTGCATCCTTCTCTTAGGATGGAGTGTATAACTTTAATCCTAAGTGTTAAACCCTTAATGTGTTTAAATCTCTTAATCAATTCATCTAATAATCACTAAGATATCAAGCTTGTAACTTGGGCCTTGCATTAGGGTTCTAATTCTTCCTTAATTGGTTAAGAAGGACTAACCCTAGTGTTAATGGACAAGTCCCCCTCAAGTTGTCTTACAAACCATAAAATTCATTTCTTAATCTCACCATTAACTAAAATCCACTTTAATAAAGGCCTTGTTTTGTCATGAGGTTAATCCCTAATCATGGATTAAGTTGAGGAGCCTTCCTCAGCTTAAATGTTCTCATCTATTATCCTTCTATTAGGATGGTCTAATGGGTCCATTAAATCTTTGATTATGGCTTAAACTCATTACTTAACACTAAACAAAAACTCCAAAAACATCTAAATAATTACAAGTAGGTTAATGATCTTAATCCTACATCATGGTGATTAAGTGTGAGGTGTTTACTTCACACTTAAGGTATTCTCATTACCCCTAATCAGAGGGAAGATGTGATGAGTTTACTAACCCTTGGTTTAGGCTTAAGCTCATTTTCTTATGACAAACTCCAAAAGCAATAAAAGATTGAAAATACCAAAAACAAACAATAATCGTCTCCTCCGGGATTATTTTCTCATCTCATTCACTCATAAACAAGAACTCGCTTCTTCCGTCTAATGCAAGACAGTTTGCACCTGAGCCAGACAGGTCATATACTTGAGCATAGACAAGTAAGCAGTTCACAGGTCAATTCATCTTCCAGTCTCTATGAGTCGAACTACGGTATTCTGACTTCCTCATTGTACGAGAGGATACATAGGCATAACTTAATTGTTATCGAACAAAAGTCTCTGTATATTCCCCTTTCTTCCAGCATTATTCTTTAAGCCTCATTGTCTTGAGCCTTGCACTCTTTCCTTACACTGACACTCCTTTATTTCACTTCACATTTCTTTTGCACTGACACTTGTATATTCTTTTCCAGCTTTTGCACACAGATAGCACTGACACTACCCCTTTAAACACAAATCTTTCAAGCGTGGATCCCGTCGAGTACGACAGACAATCTGGGTGCTAATACCTTCCCAGGTTGTAAGCAACCTCCTTTCTCAGTATCTCTGGTTCGCGATCGTCTTATCCACATCCTTCTAGGTCTATGCAACATTACCTTTCCTTCGGGATAAAAATGCCTAGCTGGCGACTCTTTTCAGTTCACCCTCATGTTCTCTCTTTCGCCGACTGTTCGCGCTTGTACCGGGATGCAAATCTTTGGGAGCGACAGCTTGGCGACTCTGCTGGGGATATGGTATATTGCAATCAGGGCTTCTGGTTCTTTTTGTGGGTTCCTCCCAGCGCTTGTTTGATTTGTGTTTACTGGGATATTATGTGTTAATTGTGTTTATTTATTTGCTTTATTTATTGCTTTATGTACAGCTTTATTTATGGCTTTCTTTTACAGTCTTATGCATATTTCATACTGTCATTATCACTATGCTGGATGTGGTTTTCTTTGGTGGGTGGGGTTCCATTGAGTGATTAAGGTCCTATACTTGGGACCTGAGTGACACCTATGCTAGAGTGGTTCATGTTCTTTCCCATTCCATTTCGGTCTGGTGCGGGAATATGAAACACGGTTCAGACGTGGGTTTCTTCTTGAGAACTCTGTGCTACAGATTTCCTGTAGTGCTAGGGCTATCTGGGAAGCCTGCTAAGTCTGGATGACCTTTATTTTTGACCTTCAGAATCTGGGGTGAATTAGAGGAGGATCTTTTATGGTTATTGTAAACACTATACCTCTAGGTTAGAAGTGTTTACACTTCTCATAACTGATCCAAGTCTGGGGATCCTTGTTCTAGAACATTACATGTGAGGGGGTTGGGTTGTTTACAGGTTTGCAGGAACCCTTGGTCGCATCATACCCTGTTACTGTATTGTTTAAGAATACTTCACTTTGGACAGTTCTTGTGATTAACCCTGGACATGTGATTCTTTATTTGAGTCCCCCACCTTGGTTACTGGATTTCTGAGCCTCCATCTGGACCTTTGAACATACATGGGCCTTATATCAAGACAGATAATCAGATCCAGCTCTTGATCACAAACCTTTGCATATCATTTGCATATATCACCATTGCATCATTTAACATTTGTTTATTTGTTTTTCAGGGTATCCACCTCATTGTATCTTGGTTTTGGTTTTGACCCCTTCTGTTGCTTAGACCTCTGCTTCAGCTATCTCCATCATCACCTGCATCATTCTGTCAGAGACTTACCTCCTGCTTTTCAGTCTGTGATCTTCATCAGCAGTTGTCTTCAGCTTCTTCACCAGCACTCATGGATGTTCCAAGGAAAAGCAACATATCTTATCACTTCTTTGAGCCCATTTTGACTGGTATCAGGCAGGTCCAGTCACTCATCACACCTGACCATATCCCACTGTTTAGAGAGCACTATGGGGGTATTTTGGACATGGTCATGGAGCTTGATTCTTCTCAGAGAAGCATGATCCACACATGCTTGCAGTTTTATGACCCTCCACTTAGATGCTTCACCTTTCCATACTTTCAGATAGGGCCTCTGTTGGAAGAGTTTTCTTTGTTGATTGGAGTGCCTATCAGAGGAGGGATCCCCTTTAACCCAGAAATGACTGCTCCCAAAAGTGAAGAGATAGCAAGGGCATTGTACTTGGAGCCTGCCCTTATTGAACAAAACATGACAACAAAAGCTGGGATTCCTGGTTTGCATCTGGACTTCTTAATTTCTCAAACCATCCTGAAGGCTACATTGGGAGAATGGAGGGAAGTATGTGCACTTTTAGCCCTCAGCATATATGGGGCTATATTGTTTGTAGATGAGCCTAAATTTGTCAATAAGAACGCCATCCACTTGTTTCTGCTGAGGAACCCAGTGCCTACATTGCTAGGGGATTTTTACTACTCCATCCATCAGAGAAATAAAAAGCAAAGTGGGAAGCTAGTCAGATGTTGTGCTCCTTTGTTCTACTCTTGGATGCTCAGACACCTGCCTAAATTAGATGCTTTCTTGAACCCACACCAGCAAAAGAATTGGGCCAAGAGGTTCATTGCCTTAACATCAGATGATATCAGATGGTGCACCCAGAGCACCAAAGGCAAGGAGATTATTACCAGTTGTGGGCAGTACCCTAATGTTCCTCTGATAAGAGTAAAAGGTTGCATCAATTACAACCCTTTACTATTTAAGAGACAATTGGGATATGCCTTAGTTCACCCTCCCAGGGGACAGGATTTAGCTGAGACCCTATACTGTGAAGTGCAACCTAATTCAGTTGTTGTCAGGTAAGCAACCTGGGCTTGGGACAACATCCAGACAAAGGGGACAGCCATCCTTGGAAGATGTAACAATGTTGCTTCAACTCAGTACTCAGACTGGTCCTGTACTAGAGCTCAGATCACCAGGATACCTTTCACCTTGGAAGACACCCATGGGCCCTCCACAGTACATCCTGCAACAACTGTCAGCCTGGAGGAGTTTGAAAAGTTGAAAGAAAGGAATGAGCGGCTATCTGAAGCTCTAAAGAAGACTCTTTGGGAAAGAAGTGACGGTTGCCTGGACATTGAGAGATTGGAAAGACTCAAGACTGAGAATCTGACCAAGATTGAGAGGACAGATGACTACATAAGGAAAGCAAGAGCCGGGGAACAGATATTGAAGAATGCCTGTAAGGAGGCCAAGATTCAGAAAGCTAGGGCTGAGCATTACCTGGAGGAGACCCAGGCTAGGTGGATCAGGATCACCGAAGCCCGTGCACAGGAAGACCAGAGGACTCAGGCCAAGATTGAGCAGCTGGAGGCCAATGAGAAGAAGCAGCAGGAAGCTTTGTTGGCATCTCAGAAGGAGATATCAGAATTGAAGCTCCGAGCAGGGTTAAAATGAGCAAAGGATCAGGACAGGCATAAGAAGTTGACTAATGCCATTGCTACCAGGAACCTCCTCATTAAGACCATTATAGAGCGCCCAGCTAGTCCGGTGACTGAGGCACTCCTGAAGGAAGTCAGGGAAGATGACTTTGGATTGGATGTCTGAATCATTTTGCTTGTATTTCTTTTCTTTTGATGTACTTTTCCCTTTTGATGTATTTTTGACCCACCATGGGCTTGTGTTGTAAACAGACTATGTATTGTCGTTATTTGTAATATATCAGTTTGTTTTTTTTTGGTGGGCTTTCTCTCAACATCATCAAGCATCTCCTCGAGGTTTGGAAAGGTCAAAACCAAGAACCAAACCGGATACCTTGGAAAACAAATAAGCATATTGCATACTAACTTTTTCTTTGTTTTGTAGGTTTTTGTTTATTATTTTGTTTCTCACTTTGTTGTGCTCTCAGGAAACATTGCTCGTCGCCGAGTGTTCCCTGTCAATCGCACACACCGGTACCCAACTCGTAACAACCTCCCAGGCATTCAGATGGATCAGGTATATCAGGACCTAACTGAAGTAAGAAATCAGATGGCAAACGAAAGGGTCGAAATGAGAAACCAAATGTCTCAGTTTATGGCAGTAATGACTAGCTTAGCCCAGAGTCAAGAGAGGTTGAGAGAGCTGGTAGAAAGACAGACACCCGAAGAGCCCCACCTTGGGACAGGAGGAACCAACAATAATGAATGGGGGCAGCCTCGTATTGACCCACCAGAGTATGGGCCGCATTTGAATCCAGATGTTAATGTCCCAAGGAACGTTCAAGGCAATACTGCTGGGGGCAGAATCCTGCAAGAGGATCCCCAAGAGGAACAATTCACTGTTATTGGGGCTAGGGATGAAGTGTATGATAGAAGACTGGACGAGATTGCTGAAAAGCTGAGGTATTTGGAATCCCAGAATTCTTTAGGCTTTGACGTAATGGATATGGGGCTGGTAGATGGGGTGAGGATTCCCCACAAATTCAAACCCCCTTGCTTTGAGAAATACAATGGTACCTCATGCCCACGTACTCATCTGCAATCCTTCTTAGGGAGACTCAAGGCTTATACCATGGATGAGAAGTTATGGATGTTCTATTTTGAGGACAGCCTGACTGGAGCTTCAAGAGAATGGTATTCGCATCTGACAAGGGCCACTATAAGATGTTGCAAAGACTTGGCCGAGGCCTTCATCCGACAATACCAGTACAACCTAGACATGGCCCCCAATAGGACTCTCCTAATGGGCATGTCTCAGTCTTCAAGGGAGAGCTTTTGGGATTATGCTCAGAGGTGGAGACAACTTGTTGCTGCTGTCCAGCCACCCATGTCAGAAAGGGAGATGGCTGACATGTTTATGAACACCCTGCAGGGAACCTATATTGATAGACTTGCTGCTTTCTCTTCTACCAGTTTCGCCGATGTAGTTATAGCTGGTGAGAGGATTGGGAGTCTTTTGAAGATGGGCAAAATCTCTGACAATGGTGCGAGTTCCTCCAACAACCCCAGAAAGCCTTTTGCAGGACCCCGAAGGGCGGGTGAAACAACTTCTATCCATGTAGGCAGGGGCAGACCCCAGTATTCTCACTGATCAGTAGCAGCCGTTACCATTCTGGCTCCAGTTCCACAGCAACCATTATATCCTCAACAACAACAACATCACTATCAACAGCAACAATCTCACTTTCCACAGCAAAGAACGTACAGCAATAACAACAACAACCCACAGCAGTGCCCCTTTCAACAGAGGCCATCTCAAGCAAATAGGGTGATTGACCCTATCCCTATGCCTTATGCTGCTTTACTGCCACAACTCCTGAAGCTTAACCTGGTTGAGTTAAGGACGCTGGCTCCACCAGATCCTCTCAATCTCCCGAAGAATTATGATGCTAATGCCAGGTGTGCCTTTCACTCCAACGCGCCTGGTCACAATATTGAGAAGTGTAGGGCCTTGCAGATGAAGGTTCAAGATCTGGTCGATTCCAAAGCTCTCAATTTCGCACCTCCTCCGAATGTTAACAGGAATCCTATGCCTAATCATGGTGGGCCTAGGATTAATGCAATAGAAGAGGACCAACCATCTACACTGATTGATAATGTTGCACAAATTCAGACACCATTGGCAGAAGTCAAAGCTCAACTCTTAAGATGCCAAGTGTTCCCGGGCTGTGGAGCCTGCTGTGAATTATGCAAGACTGCTATTAATGGTTGTGAGAAGCTAAGATTGGGCATAGATGGCCTCATCAGAGATGGAATCTTGCAAATTACCACAACGGCTCCTTCAACAACTCTTTCTTCATCAACAATGGATTCTCCTACAACATCAACAATCCTTTCTTTAACAACAATGAATCCTCCTACAACAGCAACAACTATCATTCCCACTTATTCATCCACAACACCGGCAATCACTCCATCCATCATTTCAACAGATCAGAGTTCAACAACATTTTCTTCTACAACATCAGCACCCATCTTATCAATGGAATCTCCTACAACACCAGCAAACACTAATGAAGATGTCTCAACGGTCACGATCTATTATGACCCAGCAAATGTTCATCCCAACAACAAACTGCAACACCTCCTGTCAGATCTCCAGTCACAATCTATTATGATCCGCATACCATCACAGTTCCTTCCGCTGCAGCAATCAGTCCGGTCACCATTACGGTGCCTGGACCTGTTCCTTATGAAAGCAGTAATGCCATACCCTGGCACTATGGCTCTAATCTCTACTGCGACGGGAAGAAAATCACTCTAGATTCGGCAACCTCTTCACCACAAGTTGACAATGTTGGGGGAGGCGGAGGCTTCACCAGGAGCGGACACCTTTTTGCCTCACAAACACCGAGACCCAATGCTGAAGCAGAAGCTGTTGCTAAGGCAAAAGGGAAGAATGCGGTGCCCGAAGAGCCAACAGTTAAAGAAACTCTGAGGACGTCTTTTAAGCAAGAGGTAGACGAGTTCATGAGAATAATCAAAAAGAGTGATTACAAGGTGGTGGACCAGCTTCATCAGACACCCTCCAAAATCTCTATATTATCACTATTAATGTGTTCCGAAGCTCACATGAATGCATTGTTAAAGGTCCTGCACGCAGCATATGTGTCGGAAGAGATTACTGTTAATCAGTTAGAAACAGTGGTTGCAAATGTTAACACCATTCATGGACTGGGCTTCACAAATGTTGATTTAACGACAGAGGGACGCAACCATAACAAGGCTTTGCACATCACCTTGGAATGCAAAGGTGCTATCCTTTCTCATGTACTGGTGGACATTGGGTCTTCGCTCAATGTTCTCCCAAAGAAAGCCTTGGTGAAGTTGGAGTATGATGGTTTGGCGTTGCATCCAAGTAATTTGGTGGTGAGAGCATTTGATGGCTCTAAGAGATCAGTGCTTGGAGAGATTGATCTACCTGTGTTGATTGGCCCACAGACCTTTAAAACTACCTTCTTCGTGATGGACATACAGCCGGCCTACAGCTGTTTGTTGGGTAGACCCTGGATTCACGCCGCTGGCGCTGTTACATCTACCCTTCACCAGAAGTTAAAATTTGAGTAGGAAGGCCAGATCATCACAATCTGTGGAGAGGAAGACATTTTTGTTAGCCAGCTGGCTACTTACAAGTACATAGGGATGGATGGGGAGATCCATGAGACTATGAGTCAGGGGTTTGAAGCCCTTAACATCAATGAAGAAACTGCTGTGTCTGGAACTTCCATCATTTTGTATCAACAGGCCCGGAAGGTTGTTGAAGAGGGTACCGCTCAAGGCTGGGGCAAGTTGCTGCTAGTAGAAAAGAAAGAAGACAGATTCGGGTTGGGTTACAGACCAACTTGACAAGATCAACCAGAGGCTGCAACGGAGCCCAAATTTGTCAGCGGGGGAATGCTAACCCCGGATGCTGTGAATAGTTTGGAAGACGAGGAAGAAGACGAGCGCAACCTGGAAAACTGGATACGTCCAAGGATCCCGGGGAGCCAAGTCTCAAACTGGTCTTCCAAGGAAATTATAAGATTTACTCCTGTAGAGTAATTATTATTTCCTGTCTTTAAGCATGCATCAAGTCCTGCATCTTGCCCAAGATGTCAGGGCTTATTTTGTAATCGGGCCATCTTGTATTTTGTGCAAACGACCAATTAATGAATATCAGGACATCTTTTGCAAATGAGTCTCTTTTTTCCCGCTCACTGTTTTTCATTTTTCATTTTTTGTACAAAAATAAAATTGATCACTAAAATGAACCAATCTAAACCCTTGCAGAGAGTGCCCTCCAGATTGCACTGACAACAACACTACTATGACTTTGTATGACTTTGACAATCCAATTAATCAAGCCGATGAAGGGGTTGAAGAAGATTATGAGCTACCTGAAGAGCTAGTCAGGTTGTTAAGGCAAGAGGAGAAGGTTATCACTCCTCATCAGGAGGAAGTTGAGACAGTTAATCTTGGTACCGAAGAAGACTTGAAAAAAGTAAAGATCGGGGCCCGTCTGCAAGATTCAGTGAAGGAACAACTTATTGACATGCTTCGGGAGTATGTGGATGTTTTTGCTTGGTCTTATCAAGATATGCCAGGTTTGGACACCGACATTGTTATGCACAAGCTGCCTTTAAAGGAAGACTGTCCTCCAGTAAAACAGAAGTTGCGCCGTACTCGTCCGGATATGGCCATGAAGATAAAAGAAGAGGTACAAAAACAGTGGGACGTCGGCTTCCTTGTTGTAACTAGCTACCCGCCGTGGGTTGCTAACATTGTGCTTGTGCCTAAAAAGGATGGCAAAGTACGGATGTGTGTAGATTACCGGGATCTGAACAGAGCTAGCCCGAAAGATGACTTCCAATTACCTCACATTGATGTATTGGTCGATAACACGGCTCAGTTCTCGGTGTTTTCCTTCATGGATGGATTTTTAGGATATAATCATATCAAGATGTCACCTGAAGACATGGAGAAGACTACTTTCATCACACCCTGGGGCACATTCTGTTATAAGGTAATGCTGTTCGGACTGAAGAATGCTGGTGCCACTTATCAACGGGCTATGGTAACATTATTCCACGACATGAACCAAAAGAAATTGAATGTTATGTGGATGACATGATTTCCAAGTCCCTCATAGAAGAAGACCACCTGGTGAATCTATTGAAGCTATTCAAGCGTCTGAGAAAGTACCAATTGAAGCTGAACTCCAACAAATGCATATTCGGGGTGCGATCCGGTAAACTGCTAGGATTTATTGTAAGTGAAAAAGGGATTGAAGTTGACCCTGACAAAGTCAAAGCCATTCAAGAAATGCCTGCACCAAAGACCGAAAAAGAGGTTTGGGGGTTTCTAGGTAGATTGAACTACATTTCAAGGTTCATATCTCATCTTACAGCAACCTGTGAGCCCTTGTTCAAGTTGTTAAGAAAAGAACAAACGGTCAGGTGGAATGAAGACTGCCAGAGAGCTTTTGACAAAATCAAGGAATACTTACAAGAACCTCCAATCCTTATGCCTCCAGTTGAAGGAAGACCTCTAATAATGTACTTGACAGTATTAGAAGAGTCAATGGGGTGTGTGCTGGGCCAACATGACAAGTCTGGTCGAAAAGAGTATGCAATATACTACCTAAGCAAAAAGTTTACCGACTGTGAACAACGTTATTCACTGCTCGAGAAAACTTGTTGTGCTTTAGCGTGGCCTGCTCGCCGACTAAGGCAGTATATGTTGACCCACACTACCTTATTGATCTCAAAAATGGACCCAGTCAAGTACATATTTGAGAAGCCAGCACTTACCGGAAGGGTTGCAAGATGGCAAATGATTCTCACAGAATATGACATTCAATACACATCTCAAAAGGCCATCAAGGGCAATGTATTGTCTGATTATCTTGCTGAGCAACCCATTGATGATTACCAACCTATGAGATTTGACTTCCCTGATGAAGACATCATGTTCATAAAAGCAAAAGATCATGAAGAGCCTGTTCACACCGAAGGGCCTGACCCAGAAGAAGAATGGACAATGATGTTCGATGGGGCTGTCAATATGAATGGTCGTGGAGTTGGTGCAGTACTCATTACACCTAAGGGAGTTCACATGCCTTTCTCGACAAAACTCACCTTTAACTGCACTAACAACGAAGCTGAATACGAAGCCTGTATCATGGGTCTTGAGGAAGCCATTGACCTCAGGATCAAGACTTTAACTGTATTCGGAGATTCGGCTTTGGTAATCAATCAAACCAACGGCAAATGGTACACTCACCAGGAGCATCTGATTCCATACTGGGATTATACGAGGAGATTACTGACTTTCTTCACCACAGTCAAACTTGAGTATATCCCTCGAGATGAAAATTAGTTTGCAGATGCTCTGGCTACCATTTCATCCATGATCAAAGTTCAAGCTGCCAACTTTGTGCCTCAGATTTCAGTATCCAGACTTGACAGACCAGCATATGTATTCTCTGTAGACGTTGCTAAAGATGATAAGCCTTGGTTCTATGACATCAAATGCTTCTTAGAGGATTAAACATACCCACCTGGGGCATCATCCAACGATAAGAAGACATTAAGAAGGCTAGTCGGTAGTTTCTTCCTCAATACTGATGGTTCTTTGTACAAGCGGAACTTTGACATGGTACTTCTCAGATGTGTTGATAAGACAGAGGCAAACTTGTTGATACACGAGGTGCATGTAGGATCTTTCGGTACCCATGCTGGAGGGCATGCAATGGCTAAGAAATTGCTAAGATCAGGTTACTACTAGATCACAATGGATGCAGACTGTTGTGCCTATGCCAGAAAGTTCCATAAATGCCAGATTTATGTAGACAAAGTGCACGTGCCTCCGAATCCTTTGAATGTGATGTCTTCACCCTGGCCCTTTTCCATGTGGGGCATTGACATGATTGGAAAAATCGAACCGACTTCTTCAAATGACCACAGATTCATCCGGGTAGCCATTGACTATTTTACCAAGTGGGTTGAAGCAGCTTCGTATGCAAATGTCACCCAGCAAGTGGTAGCCCGATTCCTGAAGAGAGACATCATCTGTAGGTATGGAGTGCCCGAGTGAATCATTACTGATAATGGTTCCAACTTAAACAACAAAATGATGGCAGAACTGTGTCGGGACTTCAAAATCCAACACCATAATTCTTCTCCTTATAGGCCAAAGATGAATGGCGTTGTTGAGGCAGCTAACAAGAATATCAAGAAGATTGTGCAAAAGATGGTGGTCACCTACAAAGACTAGCATGAAATGCTACCATTTTCCTTGCATGGGTACCGTACATCAATCAGAACATCCACTGGGGCAACACCATATCAACTTGTCTATGGTATGGAGGCAGTCCTACCTGTTGAAGTTGAATTACCCTCCTTACGGGTACTGATGGATGTCAAGTTAGATGAAGCAGAATGGGTCCGATCTCGGTACAATCAACTGAACCTGATCGAAGAAAAGAGATTAGCTGCAATCTGTCATGGGCAGCTGTATCAAAAGAGAATGAAGAGAGCCTTTGATCAGAAAATCAGGCTGCGGGAATACCAAGTAGGAGATTTTGTGCTGAAAAGACTCCTTCCTCCTCATACAGACCACAGGGTCAAGTGGACTCTGAATTACGATGGTCCATTCATAGTAAAGAAAGTTTTCTCTGGTGGAGCACTGATGCTCACTACTATGGATGGTGAATATTTCTTATCCCCTGTGAATTCATATGCAGTTAAAAAATACTTCGCATAAATGACCCGCTGGACATAAAAACAGAATGTAAGTCCAGGCAAAAATAGGGCATCCTGGCGAGTCAAAAAAAGAATAAAAGACTCGGGCAAAAATAAGGGAAAATAAAAAATGTACACCCGCTGAGTTGAAAAGCCACATTGGACAGCTCAGGAAAAAATGGGTATCCCGGTGGATTGAAAACCTGAAAGGGCGATCTACGCAAGATAAGGGAATAAGCGAACAACTGCATTCTGAATTCGTCTGTATCGTTCACAACATGGCAAGCTTCGAAAGGTTAAAGCATCGGTCAGAATCAGCCTCCTTCAGAAAGCAGGATGAGAAGAACGTCAAAAGTCATACGAGTCATAGAAAAAGGGAAGCTCACTAAAGCGTCGTCAACATTGCCATCATTTTCATTTTTCTCAATTTTGTAACAATCTCCTCATTTCAGGGGATTTGTTTCTTTGACTGTATTTGCCAATTCAGGGCACACAAATCAATAAAACCAGAATTTTCAGTCACATCTCGTCTTGTACATTTTTATTTCATTTACAAAAATGTCTGATATCCTTGATATGATGGTTGCATAAAAACAGATGTGCCTTTCTAATCACGTGCTTGCAAGAAATATATTACTTACTCCCGGGGGTGCCTAAACTCTTATGATGGAATCCAGTAAGGGATGCCTCGGGGTACTTGTGCGTCTTTTTGTCATAACAGGATTGCAGGCATTTAGGGTGCAACATGGGGCATGAAAGGTTTTCCCTAGCAAAGCTGCCAAATCATTATCTTCCAAACAGCACCATAAATGCCCTATCCCCATCAAAGTGACCAGGCATCACTTCTCCAGCACATTTTCTTCAAAGCAGCATCCGAAGGTGCTCATTTCCCCAGCTGAGTTGTCAAGTACCATCCTCAGCAGGATCCCCACAGAAATCTCAAGGAAGATCGTTCAGTGATCTTTTTCATCCCCAACCGAGTTCTAGACAGGGAGCCATCTCCCACAAAGCTCCAGCCTCTCCCGGAAGAGCAATGTCTGAATTTCCCGCACAACAAAGCGACAAAAGCTTCCACGTCCCCAGCTGGGCTCCTCCTTACAAGGATAGGCCTACCAATCACTATTTCCCCAAGCAGAGTCATACATATATCAGATCTACTAGTGATCTCATCCCCAACTGGGATATTCTTTCAAGTAGATCAATCAGAGATCTCCATAACAGCGGGATCCGAGTCCCGGATCGGTATCTTTTGCATAATCATAGCATTCGCATCATTTATCCCTCAGAGTGTAGCATTCCGTCTAATACAGAGCATTACGGAAAAAATCAAACATATTGCATGATCACAAGTCAGGTTCGAACCAGTCACCTGTAAATACCAACAATACCACATCAACAATATGCAAAATACCTCTCAATTTCCCCCGCAGAAAGCCAAAGTGTCCCCTTTGCACTCACAAATACATGTTAATATATACTCACTCGACACTCGTCTGTGTCATATCATCCCCTGCAGATATAAGCCACAAACAGATATCTATACACTCTCTGGACACTCGTCCGTGCCACCACTCCCCATCATGGTTGCCTAATAACTTATTGTAAACCAAAAACACTGGTTTATAATACACTTCTTTCGACACTCGTCCATGTCATCCTATCCCCCACGGATCGCCAGAATATTTTTACACTTATAAGTTCATAACTTATACCCTTTCTCTTCTGACACCTGTCTGTGTCACACTCTCCCCAGCAAGTTGAACACTCGTCTGTGTCTCACTTATGCTTATTCTTACTCATATAGGTACTCGTTAGTATCTTGTATACACCACTTATTTCCCCTCAGATTCAACACTCGTCTGTATTCTTTGTTAACCAGTTGATACTCGACCATATCAACGTCTTTGAACATGCGTCAGCGTTTGTTTCTACTGATACTCGTCCGTATCATAGTCTTAAGGATGCTCGTCCGCATCTTTAATCTATACACAGTGTCAAACACTTATACTATTTTATTTCTTGGATGTAAACACTCGTCCGTGTTTATCATTCCCCGGCAAGTCCCTAGCAAAATTTCTATCTGGCATTCGTCCTATGTCATGATACTTTTGGCAGCCGTCCCCTGCCAGGTGATCGTCCTTCACCTTTTGATGACCTTCCCTCATCATTCCCCCAGCGGAGTCTCCATTATTGAAACCCCTTTGTTATCCGGCATTCGTCCTATGTCGTGATATTTTGGCAGTCGTCCCCTGCTAGGTGATCGTCCTTCACCTTTTTGATGATCGTCCTTCATCATTTCATCTGATGGTCGTCCCCATCATTGATCTTGTTATCTGACATTCGTCTTATGTCATGATAAACCCCGAGAGCAGTCGTACCCTGCTAGGTGATCGTCCTTCACCTCCTGATGATGGTCCTTCATCATGTTTATCCGATGGCCATCCCCATCGTCGACCTTTTCTATCCGGCATTCGTCCAATGTCGAGATACTTTCGGTAGCCGTACCCTGCCAGGTGATCGTCCTTCACCTTGGATGACCATCCCTCATCCTTATCTCCAACAGAGCAGCCGTACCCTGCTAGGTGATCGTCCTTCACCTTTGATGACCGTACCTCATCATTTTTTTTATTATTATTTTTTATAAACCTGATGGTCGTCCCCATCATTACCTTTACCTTTAATCCCCTTAGAATCTTGTTTCTTTGCTTGATGGTCGTCCCCATCATGATCTCTTTATTCCCCAGCATGTCGGTCGTCCCCGTCATTGCTTTATCCCCAGCAGTCGTCCTCTGCTCGATGGTCGCCCTCCATCGCCCGCACTTTTATAATCATACTTTACTACCTTTTACAATCTATATCCCTTTTCTTCTTCACCCAGTGAGTGCAAATTTTGGACTGTCTTTGGTATTCAACCACAAGTTATCTTGCTTGTCTATTAAGTCGTCGCTTACATCCTGCACAGCTAACTCATGCTTGAATAGGGGCAGATGTAAACACCCCAAATTTTCCCTCACTAAGTTCACACCATGGCTTGTGATCTTTCATGTTTGCATTAGTTCAATCATAGCATATCATGTGGCATTTTTGCTTCACTGCATTAGGTCAAGTTCATCTGCATCTAGGGTTTGTGATCTGAGTAATCCAAGATCCATCTGAGCCACCCCAAAGGTCCTCAATCATCTCAAAAGGGTCCATTTATGTTCAATCATCTTATTATATCCTCCCAAGATCAAGGAAGTCAGAAAATCACAAGAACTTGCAAAGCATGGAAGCAGAGCCAGGGTTTAACTGCACAGATGACCCAAAATTACGGTTTTGGTTTCAGAGGCCATAACTCCAAATTTTTTGGTCATTCTTGTTTCTATTGGTCTCAATATGTTATAAGGATCATACATACCAAGTTTGATGGAAATATTCATTGTGGAAGTCATCTGGTCACTGGGTAGCTTCTTGAGCAAGTCAGAGCCAAATCAGGGCATCTGAGGCCCCCCAACATGGAACCAAAGTGGATTTTTCATCAAATTGAAGTTATATGGTCTTTATTTGATCATTTAAGTGCTTATAAGTTCACAAATTTGAAGAAAGGTGAGCAAAACCAAAAGATGCCAAAAATGGAAATGACTTGTAATGTAAACTTTCCATTTTGGGAAAGTTTTTCAACCTCCTCTTTCTCAATCAAAAATGCTTCAAATGAAATATTATTGGTCATGAAAGTTGTAGATTGGATAATTCCCTTTTCAAAAAGTACAAGAACAAGATCTAATTCATTTTGGAACTCAAGTTATGGCTTTTCAAAGTTGGCAAAAATCACATAATTTCATGTTTCATGCCAAAGAGAGAATTTTGCAAAACCTCTTGCCAAACCATTTTGTGACTTCAAATTGACTTCTAAGCATCATAGTAACATAACACATTGCCTAAAACTCAGAATTGGACCAAGAATTTCCAAATTCCATGACTTGCACATGAAGAAATCTCAAAAGGGCCAAACTTTGTCAAATTTGCAAAACCTCCCATAGCTTCTCACAAACATGTTGAATTGCCTCAAAGTGATTTCCATGGACATCCTTAATCCTTGCTGCACCAGATACCCCTTTGTACTAAGCTTGAAACAGCCCATACCTCAAAGTACAACCAATGTTGACATTTTGCATTTTTGCACCATACCAATCAACATAGCCCACACCAACTCCACAGACCTATCACAAGTTGATATGTGGACATTATGCAACTGATTTCACACAAGAACCAAGCCTGAATCCTCAGCATTGCCATAGTTCAAAAAAATCCCCTCATTTGCATTTTGCTTCGAAACTCTCAGCACACTCAACAAAACTTCAAACTTCTTCCACCATTCATCTTCAAATCAATCACTGATCACAAAACACCCCTCAAAACAGCCAAAAACATTTCACAAACAAAACACGATTTTCTGAACAGTTGAACACAAACTCACAAACCAGCCATAAAAAACTCCATCCAAGCATCAAAGCCTCTTCAGGGAGGTCATTGAAGGCATTTTAAAGCAAGAAAGCAGCCAGAAAGCTCCAGGGTTGAAAGCTCCATCTCAGGTAGCCATGTGAATCAATTTTTCCAGAACCTTTATTTTAAGTTATTAAATGGTTAAGCTTGTTCCCCTGAGTGCAATGAACTTTGTATTTTTGAAAATGATGAAGAAATGAGAATGTATGGTCTGTCTGAAAGTTTCACCATTTTTGTTCTTGGCTTCGAATCTTGAGATGGAGTGAAAATAAATTGTTTTTGAGGGTGGGGTTGATCTTAGGAGAGTGAAAGGAATGAATCTGGAGCTTTAGAGCTCCAGAAATGGCTTGGGGAGTGATTTGGAAATTTTTCAGGGGAGGTGTGGCCAGAGAAGATGACCAGAGGTCATTTCCGGCCACCTGAAAGTCATTAACTTGATTAATTAGGGTTAGGGCATTTTTTAAATGTGGGTCGTTGGATCTTCAGTTCCCGCGTGCATTGTGTGGCTAGGATTAGATCATTAGTGTTAATTTAGGATTAATTAATATTTTAATTCAGTTTAGTTAAGTTTGAATATGGGTCGTCCAGATGCGCGCCAGGTCAACCAGTCCCAAAGCCAGAATCAATCCCCACCACCCATTCAGCATACTTTCCATTTATTTAATTTTTATTGCATTTTTCTTATTTATTTTTATACGAATTTTTAAAAATAGTAAAAAATCATCAAAAAAATTCTGAAAATTTTTTATCAAACATTTTATTTATTTTCAGAACCCAAAAACATTTTTATTTTCATTTTTTGCATTAAAAAAATATTTTTAAATCATTTAATGTTTTATTTAATTAATTAATTGATTTTAATTAATTAAAAATACATTTAAGTATTTAAAAATCACCAAAAAAATCAGAGAACATTTTTAGACATTTAGAAACATTTACAAACTCACCATACTAATTTCTTTTTGGTTTTGATCATGCTTTGAAATTTTTTATTGAATTAGGGTTCTTAATTTTGTTCATTTCTAACCCAAACTTCAAAAATTCATAACTTTTAAACCACGTTGAGTTTGTGAATGATTCTTTTTGAATTGTTCTATGCATGACTTCTAGTTTCTAAAAACATTTTTGTATCATTTTTATCTTTCATTTTCAATTTATTTGGCATTTTTCATTTAGGATCACCCTTAAAACCCTAGAAACTTCAAAAATCCATAACTCCTTTTAGGTTTAGCTTCTGACCTCCCCCTTTGGATGGTAACCTCGTATAGGTTTAGGGTCCCTTTGAGTGCATTTTCAATTTTTTATCTTATGATTTGCTTCTGTTTTTGAGTTTTGCATCTCACATGTTCATATAACCCTACTTTTGCATCTTCACTTGCATTCATCTTACATATGCTTGCATCCATGAACTTGCCATGACTTTTTGTGCATTCACATGACATATAAGACATCTTAGGACACATTAGAATCATGTTTGATCATTGCATCATCCATTTTCCATGTTATTGCTTCCATTACATTCCATGTGCATTCATGAACTTCCATGCTCCTTTCATACTTCATTTGCATCCTCACTACTTGTATGATCATTTGCATCTCTTGGCATGCTTTCATATCATCTCTTAGCATCATTTTCATCTTGAACATGCTTCTGGTTTTGGCTTGCATCATTGCATACTTTTCATTTTCATTTCATTTTCATTTCCTTTTACTAACTTTTTAGATGGTAGGTTACTTTGAGAAGTGAATTTGCCTTCACTTCTCACAACCTCTTCTCATCTCTCTCTTCTGCATCTTTGCTGCATTTTGTATGTGTATTAGAGTGATCTTGCTCATTCATGTTCTTTCCTCACCTTCTTTCTTCAAGCAACTTATCTTCTTAAGTGATGTAAGTTGACTTGCTTCTTTCTGCTTCTCCTTCTTCCATCTTTCTTCTTCCTTGGTGGCTTTTCCTGAAGATCTCTTGCAAGCCTCATAAACCCTAGGAATACCCAAGCATGATCACAATTAGGGTTTGATTAATCTCCCCATTAGTTTTACCTTTGTGTCATCTTTTGTGTCTTCTCTTCTCATCTCATAATCAGGGACTAAACCTTTAAGGCTTTAAGGCTTTGTGATTAAGGCTATGCCTGCATCCTTCTCTTAGGATGGAGTGTATAACTTTAATCCTAAGTGTTAAACCCTTAATTTGTTTAAATCTCTTAATCAATTCATCTAATAATCACTAAGACATCAAGCTTGTAACCTGGGCCTTGCATTAGGGTTCTAATTCTTCCTTAATTGGTTAAGAAGGACTAACCCTAGTGTTAATGGACAAGTCCCCCTCAAGTTGTCTTACAAACCATAAAATTCATTTCTTAATCTCACCATTAACTAAAATCCCCTTTAATAAAGGCCTTGTTTTGTCATGAGGTTAATCCCTAATCATGGATTAAGTTGAGGAGCCTTCCTCAACTTAAATGTTCTCATCTATTATCCTTCTATTAGGATGGTGTAATGGGTCCATTAAATATTTGATTATGGCGTAAACTCATTACTTAACACTAAACAAAAACTCCAAAAACATCTAAATAATTACAAGTAGGTCAATGATCTTAATCCTACATCATGGTGATTAAGTGTGAGGTGTTTACTTCATACTTAAGGTATTCTCATTACCCCTAATCAGAGGGAAGATGTGATGAGTTTACTAACCCTTGGTTTAGGCTTAAGCTCATTTTCTTATGACAAACTCCAAAAGCAATAAAAGATTGAAAATACCAAAAATTAACAATAATCGTCTCCTCCGGGATTCTTTTCTCATCTCATTCACTCATAAACGAGAACTCGCTTCTTCCGTCTAATGCAAGACAGTTTACACCTGAGCCAGACAGGTCATACACTTGAACATAGACAAGTAAGCAGTTCACAGGTCAATTCATCTTTCAGTCTCTTTGAGTCGAACTACGATGTTCTGACTTCCTCATTGCACGAGAGGATACATAGGCATAACTTAATTGTTATCGAACAAAAGTCTCTGTATATTCCCCTTTCTTCCAGCATTATTCTTTAAGCCTCATTGTCTTGAGCATTGCACTCTTTCCTTACACTGACACTCCTTTATTTCACTTCACATTTCTTTTGCACTGTCACTTGTATATTCTTTTCCAGCTTTTGCACACAGATAGCACTAACACTACCCCTTTAAACACAAATCTTTCAAGCGTGGATCCCGCCGAGTACGACGGACAATCTGGGTGCTAATACCTTCCCAGGTTGTAAGCAACCTCCTTTCTCAGTATCTCTGGTTCGCGACCGTCTTATCCACATCCTTCTAGGTCTATGCAGCATTACCTTTCCTTCGGGATAAAAAATTCCTAGTTGGTGACTATTTTCAGTTCACCCTCGTGTTCTCTCTTTTGCCGACCGTTCGCGCTTGTACCGGGATGCAAATCTTTGGGAGCGACACATATTACCCCCGGAAGACCAGAGAAAGACATTTCGAAGCTCCATTGATATCCTATTCACAACTTTTGAAGAATCTCCTACAACTCCAGATGGTTCAACTCCAAACTCTACAACCCCCGAAGCCGGGCCAAATCCCCGAGGGTTATGATACAAGATGCAAATTTCATTCCGGAGCTCCCGGGAATACCACAGAAAATTGCAAAGCTCTGAAGCATGTTGTTCAGGACCTACTGAATTCTAAAGAAAAAAATTTCTTGTTGTTACTAAAGTAACATTAAAATATTGTCAAGTATGAATCATAATCACTAACAGACTTATTTACCATGTGTATGATTAGATAACGGGCTTAATGTGATTGCACTAGAATGAAAGAGAGCAAAAGGGAGGATGAGTAAGTTAGGCTTAGGCATAATAACATGATTCAAAAGGGTTTGTATATGATGGAGGCTTATGACCGCACAATTGCGGATTTGTGTTCTTACGATATCCTTAGTGTATAAGATTAGTACCTATCGATGCTATCTTAATCGAAGAAGAGTTTGTATCCTAGAATGAGTATCTGAATGATGTTGTGTTTCTTGAGTCTTGAGTTTATTTTTGCTCGGAGTTCAAAAGTTCAAGTGTGGGGGAATTTGATCAGTGCATTTTAATACACATTCTACCATGTTTTCACTTAAGTATTTATTTGGTTTTCTTGTTTCTTTTTATATTTTAATTTGTTTTTCTATTTTATTTTATTTTTGGCTTAATTTTATTTTCGTACTTAATTTTCAGCTTTAACAGCTTTTACGGAAATGAGCATAACCGGAGTTGCAGGAATCTGATTGAGGCGTTCTACCAGTCGATGGAAAGCTAAGAGAGCGAGAGCTACAACTTTTGTGTTGGAGTCGAAGTCAAATTAGGAGTCATATTTTCCAGAATTTCGTTTGAAGCTGCTGCATTAGTTTTATTTAGTTTTGGGTCATTTAGAATTGGGCCTGGGTTATGTATTTGACCCAGTTGGGTTGTAAACGGGTCACTTAGGTTTTTCTATTTAACCTAGCAGCCACATCTGCTCTTGGACACACTTTTTACGATTTTGTTTTTTTACGCTCGAAGAGACGAATTATGGAGAACTAATTCCAAGGATTAATCTGCTGTGATCGGTTTTCGCCGACACTTTGAGGTTCTTATATTTTCCAATTAATCTATTTCCTTTCAATTATAATCTTGATATCTTGTTTGCTTAATTCGATTTATCTAAGGTTAGATTGATTTACTTCGATGATTGCATGTTCCTATACTTTAATCGCGGTTGCTTAATTCGTGTATGTTTATCGTGTTTGCTTAATTCACGATTGATATATTTCATCCGTTTACATAATTCGGAAATTAGGAATATTTATCATATAATATCAATTACGCTTGTTTGCTTGTTATTATAATCGAAAAGGAAATAAAGTCCGCTTAGGAATTGGGAATTATTTGGGTCGATGATAAGTTGGGAAATCAAAACAGCAGATTAACCGTTTCAACTTATTTTGATAATCACTTTTTATTTTAATTGCTTTTTCTTCAAATCAAAATCTAAAACCCCATAAATCATTATTATCGTTAGTTAATAAGATCAAGAATCCTTGTGAGACGATTCGAGTCATTGTCTCTATACTACGTTTTCAAAAATCACTCGTTTTTGATCCGTGCGCGACACGCGGATTAACTTGGTGCCGTTGCCGGGGATTCTTGTTGTTATTAACTGATTTTATAGTCATAGGTATAGTTTTCTTACTAGTTTTTTTTTCTTTTTTTTGTTGTGTTTGTTGATTTTCAGGGTTGCAATATCGGTTCCATTATAGTGATAAGTTTTCCAGCCTTTCAAGTAAGTTGGAAGCTACTGTTTCGATTTACTCCGATTTTTTTTCCAGAAATTTAGAAATAAATCGAAGAACAATACTCTTTTAGAATAAAATTCTAAAAGATTTCGACCCTCAAAATCGCAAATTCTGCGTTTTTCTATTTTATTTGATTTATTTTCTATTTTCATATTTTCAAAAAAATCTGAAAATTTTTGTGCGAGCATTATTTGATTTTATTAGATTTTTAGAGTTATTTTTATATTTTTTTATCTTTTATTTTAATCTCTTTTTCGTTTTTTCTATTCTTTTTAAATCTGCAGTGATTTTATTTGATTATGTGTTGAAATTTATAATCATATCATGGCTGATCAAATAACTCTGAGAGAACTTGTTGCACTTGTGAATTATAATGCTTTATGTATTGAATATCCTATTGTTGATGCACCTTTCGAATTGAATTTTGGTTTAACACACTTTTTGTCAAGTTTTAATGGTTTTCCAGATGAGGATCCGAATAAGCATCTAAATGAATTAGAAGTAGGGTGCTCTGCACCTTCTGAACATTCACTAGTGGATCTTGTAAACCAAATGGCTACAAATAATATCAAGAATCAACAACAAATAGATTCTAATTTTCAGACTTTGCAAATACAACTTGATCAACTTACCACTTCGGTGAATGCTATGCAGCAAGCTCAAGGATCAAACCAACAACCTTCGGAAGAACATTCTATTTTTCAAATAGAGTTTCCACCTAAAATTGTTGATGATACTTGTATTAATTTTTTTGCAACTGATTTTCCATCATTGTCTGATTTTAATGATGTTTACTCTTGTGATGTTTGTACTGACACTAAAATTTGCTCTGTTTGTGCTGAAGTTGAGGTTGCCTTGCAAGTTGATATTCTTACTGCAAATGAGGTTGCAAATGAAGTTGTTCATGTCAATGAAGCTCTCAACACCCCGACTTCTCGAAACAAACCATCCATCGAGAAATATCCCTCTTTAGAGCTGAAGCCACTTCCTAATAATTTATTTGAATTTGTGCAGGAAGAGAGATCATTACAGGAACATAAGAAGGGAATGGGATGGACTTTGGTTGACCCTTGTGATATTAGCCCATCCATGAGTATGCATAGGATCTTAATTGAAGATGGAACAAAAGTAGTGAGGCAGCCCCTTAATCCTTTGATTCTTGAAGTTGTAGAAAAGGAGATCAATATCACCTGTACAGTCAACAATTTTACTTATCGAAGATTCTTCTTTGATCCTGGAATAAAAGGAAAAGGCACTAATAAAAACTCCAAGATTAATGGGTACTACCCAAAGTTACTCTATAAGATCCCCACTTTGGAAGAAGAGACTGTAGAAGAGCTCTCTTTAGGAAATGCTGCTTATGTGATCACTTATCCACCTTGACTACTCGGGTGTGTTCTTTCCTTTCTCTCCATCTTATTTTATATTTATGTCCTTTCATTGAGGACAATGCTTGTTTTAAGTGTGGGGGGAGGGAATAATTTATTTTCTTTGTTTTTGTTTTGTTTTGTTTTAGAAACACTAGACATTTTTTTGTTGTTGAAAGTTTTAGGCTATAGATTGTTTTGAGGTTAGTTGTGGAAACTTGGGAAAAGTTCACAAGACCGGTATCGCTTTAACACCTTAAGTCTCCTGAATATGGAAATAATTTTGAATACTTGTTATGTCATAGCCTTGAGTTCTCATCCTTTAATATCTCTAAAGTAATTTATCTAGCAGTCAGCACCATCTAGAAATCAAACACTAAGTAATTAAGCTGATGCAAATAAGTGAATGATCTTGCGCTTAAAAAGAAATCTGAATAGGAATCCACCTTATAAGTTAGGTGACCCTCACCCGGTCATTTAGCCTAACGGATGTGAAACCTTAAGAAAAAAAAATTTGTTGTTACTAAAGTAACTTTAAAATATTGTCAAGCATGAATCATAATCACTAACAGGCTTATTTACCATGTGCATGAATAGATAACGGGCTTAATGTGATTGCACTAGAATGAAAGAGAGCAAAAGGGAGGATGAGTAAGTTAGGCTTAGGCATCATAACATGATTCAAAATGGTTTGTATATGATGGAGGCTTATGACCGCACAATTGCGGATTTGTGTTCTTGCGATATCCTTAGTGTGTAAGATTAGTACCTATCGATGCTATATTAATCGAAGAAGAGTTTGTATCCTAGAATGAGTATCTGAATGATGTTGTGTTTCTTGAGTCTTGAGTTTATTTTTGCTCGGAGTGCAAAAGTTCAAGTGTGGGGGAATTTGATCAGTGCATTTTAATACACATTCTACCATGTTTGCACTTAAGTATTTATTTGGTTTTATTTGTTTATTTTTATATTTTAATTTGTTTTTCTATTTTATTTTATTTTTGGCTTAATTTGATTTTCGTACTTAATTTTCAGCTTTAACAGCTTTTACGGAAATGAGCATAACCGGAGTTGCAGGAATCTGATTGAGGCGTTCTACCAGTCGATGGAAAGCTAAGAGAGAGAGAGAGAGCTACAACTTTTGTGTTGGAGTCGAAGTCAAATTAGGAGTCATATTTTCCAGAATTTCGTTTGAAGCTGCTGCATTTGTTTTATTTAGTTTCAGGTCATTTAGAATTGGGCCTGGGTTATGTATTTGACCCAAGTTGGTTGTAAACGGGTCATTTAGGTTTTTCTATTTAACCTAGCAGCCGCATCTGCTCTTGGACACACTTTTTACGATTTTATTTTTTTACGCTCGAAGAGACGAATTATGGAGAACTAATTCCTAGGATTAATCTGCTGTGATCGGTTTTCGCCGACACTTTGAGGTTCTTATATTTTCCAATTAATCTATTTCCTTTCAATTCTAATCTTGATATCTTGTTTTCTTAATTCGATTTATCTAAGGTTAGATTGATTTACTTAGATGATTGCATGTTCCTATACTTAAATCGTGTTTGCTTAATTCGCGTATGTTTATCGTGTTTGCTTAATTCACGATTGATATATTTCATCCGTTTACTTAATTCGGAAATTAGGAATATTTATTATATAATATCAATTACGCTTGTTTGATTGTTATTATAATCTAAAAGGAAATAGAGTCCTCTTAGGAATTGAGAATTATTTGGGTCGATGATAAGTTGGGAAATCAAAACAGCAGATTAACCGTTTCAACTTATTTTGATAATCACTTTTTATTTTAATTGCTTTTTCTTCAAATCAAAATCTAAAACCCTATAAATCATTATTATCGTTAGTTAATAAGATCAAATATCCTTGTGAGACGATTCGCTGCTACTCCTAATGTAATATAGAACCCCATGCCTCCTCACGGAGGTACGGTTGGGGCAATTGATGAAGGGGAGAATCTAAACTTGGTGTGTGATGTCAACGACCTGCAGACTCCGTTGAGTGTTGTTAAAGTTTGCTTGTCACAGAGGGGTGTTTTTCCTGGGTGTGAAGTTGATTGTCCAGGGTGTGCTAAAGCTCCAAATGGTTGTGAACAGTTGAAAACAGAGATCTAAGGTATGATTAACGAAGGGGTTCTACAGTTTGACAAAGTTGTAAAAGAAAGCAAAATCTCTACAGTAACCATCTTCTACGATCCATCTCAAGTTCCTCCACAGGCCAGAGTGGCACCGATAACCATCATCACTGCAGGACCAATAATGTATCAGAGTGATAAAGCCATTCCCTGGAATTATGGTGGCGAAGTATACTGTAACGGCCAAAGGCAAGAATTGGCCACGTCTAGCACTACCCCAGCTCAAGTAGAAAACATGGGAGTAGGGGGCTTTACTAGAAGTGGAAGGTTATTCGCGCCGGAAACACTAAGAAATAATGTGATACCACCCAGAGACACCGCAGAAGCCCAGGCTAAAGCAAGAGGGAAGCAACTAGTGGTTGTCAATGAGCCCGCACCAGTAACTGATCCAGACATCACCTTTGATAAAGAAGCTGAAGAAATTTTTAGAATTATCAAAAAGAGCGATTACAAGATTGTGGACCATCTGCAGCAGACTCCGTCGAAGATTTCCATCTTGTCCTTGCTAATGTGTTCTGACTCTTATAGGAAGGCTCTCTTGAATATTCTGAACAAGGCTTATGTGCCTTAGGATATTTCAGTAAATCAGTTAGAAGCGGTGGTATCTAGTGTCAATGCCAGTCACGGATTGGGCTTTACAGACATGGATCTAACATTTGAAGGGCATGCTCATAATCGGGCACTGTATATCTCTTTAGAATGCAAAGGTGCAGTACTTTCTCACGTGTTGGTAGATACCGGATCGTCGTTGAATGTTTTACCCAAGAAAGCATTGATGAAGTTGGATTATGATGGAGTAGTTCTAAAGCCTAGCGACCTGGTAGTTAGAGCATTTGATGGGTCAAGGAGATCAGTGTTCGGGGAGGTGGATTTACCAATAAAAGTAGGTCCACAAATCTTCAATACCACATTCTACGTAATGGATATACAACCTGCATACAGTTGTTTGCTGGGAAGGCCTTGGATACATTCAGCAGGAGCAGTATCATCCACACTTCATCAAAACCTAAAGTTCGTCTGGGAAGGCCAAATTGTAACTGTCAGTGGGGAAGAAGACATTTTTGTTAGTCATCTGGCTTCATTCAAGTATGTGGAATGGATGGCGAAATAGTTGAAACTCAATGTCAGGCTTTTGAGCCCCTGAAGACTAAACAAGCATCTGCATTGGCAGCTTCTCCTGAAGAACCAAAGAAGGGGGTTTTCGTGGCCTCTTATAAACAAGCTCTTGAGTTGGTAGAGTCGAGGGTGCGAGAAGGCTGGGGCAGTCCAGTAGAAGTGCTAGAAATTAAAGATATGTTTGGGATTGGTTACCATCCTGGGCAGTCATCATCTAGACCGAGTGCTAGAGGTCGTCAAAGACCGATTACTTTCACGAGTGCGGGAGTGGTGGATTATGGAAGCATCAGTGTCGTGCAGGATGACGCAGTTGATAGTGACTATGACTTAGATAAGTGGATCAGATGATTTCCCTCTGCCTTATATAGATGTGCTTGTTGATAATACTGTTCAATTTTCTGTGTTCTCTTTCATGGACGGGTTTTCAGGTTATAACCAGATTAAGATGTCTCCCGATGATATGGAAAAGACTACCTTCATCACGCCTTGGGGCATTTTCTGTTACAAGGTTATGCCGTTTGGTCTGAAGAATACTGGGGCCACTTACCAACGAGCGATGGTGACGCTATTTCACGATATGATTCATCATGAAATTGAGGTTTATGTTGATGATATGATAGCAAAATCCCAAACAGAAGAAGAGCACTTGGTCAATCTAGAAAAGTTGTTTGACAGACTCCGGAAGTTCAGATTGAGGTTGAATCCGAATAAGTGCACCTTCGGGGTCCGTTCCGGCAAGCTACTTGGCTTCATTGTTAGTGAGCGGGGAATTGAGGTTGATCCAGCAAAAGTTAAAGCCATCCAAGAGATGCCTGAGCCAAAGACTGAAAAGCAAGTGCATGGTTTCTTAGCGAAACTAAATTACATTGCACGGTTTATCTCTCACCTAACAGCCACATGTGAGTCCATCTTTAAGCTTTTGAGGAAGAATCAAGCAATTAAATGGAATGAAGATTGTCAGCAAGCTTTTGACCGAATCAAAGAATACCTGCTAGAACCTCCAATTCTCATGCCTCCAGTACCAGGGAGACCTTTGATCATATATCTTACTGTGCTCGAAGGATCAATGGAATGTGTGCTGGGTCAGTAGGACGAGTCTGGTCGAAAAGAGCACGCCATTTATTACCTTAGCAAAACGTTTACTGATTGTGAGACACGCTACTCACTACTCGAGAAAACATGTTATGCTTTGGCATGGGCTGCTCGCCGACTAAGACAGTACATGCTGACCCACACCACTCTCTCAATTTCCAAGATGGATCCTGTGAAATACATTTTCGAGAAACCGGCACTGACAGGAAGGGTAGCCCGATGGCAGATGATACTAACAGAGTATGATATCCATTACACTTCGCAAAAAGCAATCAAAGGAAGTGTATTGTCGGAATATTTGTCTTAGCAGCCAATTGATGATTATCAACCCATGAAATTCGAGTTTCCGGATGAGGACATCATGTTCCTCAAGTTGAAAGACTGTGAAGAACCACTTCCGGAGGAGGGGCCAGACCCTGAATCCAAATGGAAGTTGATGTTTGACGGAGCTGTGAACATGAACGGAAGTTGAGTATGTGTTGTTATCATCTCACCAGAAGGGATTCATACACCTTTAGCTGCTCGGTTGAATTTCGAATGCACTAACAATGAGGCAGGGTATGAAGCTTGCATCATGTGGGTTGAAGAAGCAATCAACTTGCGAGTCAAGAACCTCGAGATCTTCGGAGATTCCGCTCTGGTGGTGAACCAAGTCAATGGCAAATGGTTAGTTCATCAACCTCACTTGGTTCCTTACAGGGATTATGTCAAGAGGCTATTAACTTTCTCCACCAAGGTCAAGTTGAATTATATTCCTCGAGATGAAAACCAGTTCGTCGATGCTCTAGCAACTTTGTCGTCTATTATTAAAGTTTGTCAAGAGAATTTTGTGCCTCGAATCATGGTCCCTCATCTCGAAAGACCTGCTTATGTATTTACAATTGACGGTGGTGAAGATAACAAATCTTGGTATCATGATATCACGCAATTATTGAAGGCTCAAGAATACCCGACTGGGGCATCCAGCAAAGACAAGAAAACCCTCAGAAGACTAGCAGGTGGTTTCTTCTTGAATCAAGATGGTGTGCTATACAAGCGAATCTTTGACATGGTTCTGCTCAGATGCGTGGATAGACACAAAGCAGACCGGTTGATGCAAGAGGTTCATGAAGGCTCCTTTGGTACCCATGCTGGAGGACATGCTATGGCCAAGAAGTTGTTGAGATCGGGATATTATTGGATCACCATGGAATCAGATTGCTGTAAATACTCCCGTAAATGTCACAAGTGTCAGATTTATGCTGATAAGGTCCATGTGCCTCCGAATCCTTTGAGTGTCATGTCTTCACCGTGGTCGTTTGCCATGTGGGGTGTTGATATGATTGGCAAGATCGAACCAACAGCTTCCAACGGTCACCGTTTCATCCTGGTTTCTATAGACTACTTCACGAAGTGAGTCGAAGAGGCATCTTATGCCAATGTTACTAAACAAGTGGTAGCCCGGTTTATTAAAAGAGACATCATTTTCCGGTACAGAATTCCTGAAAGAATCATTACTGATAATGGTTCTAATCTCAACAACAAGATGATGGCTGACTTGTATCGGGATTTCAAAATAGAACATCACAACTCTTCTCCATATAACCCAAAGATGAATGGTGTCGTCGAGGCGGCCAACAAGAACATCAAGAAGATCATGCAGAAGATGGTTGTAACATACAAAGACTGGCATGAGATGCTACCATTCGCTTTACATGGGTACAGAACGTCGGTGCGTACCTCAACAAGGGCAACCCCGTTCTCACTGGTGTATGGTATGGAGGAAGTCCTACCAATTGAAGTGGAAATCCCCTCGTTGAGGTTAATGATGGACATTAAGCTAGATGAAGCTAAGTGGCTCCGATCCAGATATAATCAATTGAGCCTCATTGAAGAAAAACATCTAGCAGTTGTATGCCATGGACAGTTGTATCAGCGGCGGATGAAGCAGGCTTTTGATAAGAAGGTACGACCACAAAGGTACATACCAGGTGACCTGGTGCTGAAAAGGATTCTTCCTCCTATTAACGATCACAGGGGCAAATGGACACCTAACTATGAAGGACCGTTCATGGTTAAAAAGGTTTTCTCAGATGGAGCCTTGATGCTGACAACCATGGACGGAGAAGACTTCCATTCCCCAGTCAACGCAGACGCAGTAAGAAAATACTTCGTGTAAAAAGGACCCGCTGGATAAAAACAGAATAAAGATCCAGGCAAAAAATGGGCATCCTGGCGAGCCAAAAACAGAATAAAAGGCTCGGGCAAAAATTATGGAAATCTTGAAAAAAAAATGTACACCCGCTGAGTTGAAAAGCCACATCGGACAACTTAGGCAAAAAGGGTATCCCAGTGGATTGAAAACCCGAAAGGACGATCCATGCAAAAGAGGGACTAACATGAACGACTACGATCTTCAAAATTCATAACTCATCTGCAACTGAGGCTATTCTAAGGGTTGAAGACCAGTTCAATTACCTTTCTCAAGGGGCAGAGCGAGCGGATCTTCTTGAAGATATACGAGTCATAACCGGGTTGAAACTTGATGAGATCCACTTCTCACATTGCCAATAGGATAGTTTCTTTTCCTTTTTGGCTATTTCCTCTTTCCAGGGATTGCTTCCTTTGTATTTCCTATTCATGGCCATTTTCCTGAATCAATAAAAATTCAATTTCAGTCAACTTGTGACTATCTGCTTCTCGTTTTTGTTTTTCATCTAGCATTGATTGATTGTGAAAATGTCCAGCAAATTGTGATTTATATTGTGTTGTGAACATTTGAATACTTTCAAACTCATGCAGGAGGGTGTCAAGATGCCCAGATAATGATTCATGCTATGAGCCTGGGGCATACAGGTCCCAAACTAACTCTCCATGTTGCAGGCACTATCGATTGTGTTTATGCAGGTACAGGTACAGGTGTTGCTAACAGAGCTAAAAGCAGATTTCCAGGAGGAACATTTCTTTATGATTGAACAAGAGCATGTGCTTTCCAGGGTGTCTCCAGTTATCCCCAGTGGAAGTGAAGTTGAATTTCTTCTCCAACATTAATGGCATGAGATGTTTGCCCTCCCCAAGCAGAAGTCTTCCTTCAACACATGGGCAATTCCCGGCAGTACAAGGAGTGTCATTCCTCCCCAGCTAGTTGCTTCCTCAGCAGTGTCATGCCTCTAGTTCCCAGCCAAGTCAGGAGGTCTCCACTTCCCCACCAAAGTACAAGAAGGGTCCATCTCCAGCAGGGTCTTGGCACTCCAATCTTAAAGTCCAGTTTATTTTTGGCAATGGCAGCAGTTCAGAGCCAGTGTATCATTAACAACTTTCCCCGCAGAGTTGTCTCCTCCTCATCATGATGGATCAGATCAGTGCAGTGATCATCAATCCTCCCCAGTCAAGCCACCTGGGATACTTGCAGTCTCCTTTTCGGGAGATCTTTTGCATTTGCATACGCATAATCATCATTGCATTTGCATCCTCCAGAGCGTAGCATTTCCATTATCAGGGAGCATTACGCCATAAATCCAAGCATATGCATGCCAGCATGGGCCAGTTTTGAGGTGTTACATACAACCTGTAACATCTTATCAACCTGAAGTACTCCGCACAAAGGATACCAATATCATTTTTCAGACATCCTTGTCTTTTCAAGTCAATGTTTATCACCCATTCCGCATCTTGTTTGGTACAACAGTCGCGTCGTAGGTTCTTGTTTTGTGCAACGGTCCTGTCTTCCTGGGCTCTCGTTTATGTACAACGATCTCATTCCATCTTGTCCTATTTTCTTTGTTGTTTCTGGTTATCGACTGAGGCCGGTATGCCATTACGTCTCCATTCGAGGATGGTTTCGTGTTAGATCCGAGGATCTTTTGAGAATGGTCATTCGAGGATGGTATTCTTTTCTTCAAGTCCTTCTGAGGTTGGTCTTGTTGTTGTGGCTATCATTCGAGGATGATAGACCATTTTGAGCTTATTGATTGAGGTCAGTTTGTCTCTTTTGCAAAGTCTGTCTGAGGTCAGTCTATGTTGTTTCTGGTTGTCGATTGAGGCCGGTATACCATTGTGTTTCCATTCGAGGATGGTTTCGTGTTAGATCCGAAGATCTTTTGTGAGTTGTCATTTGAGGATGGAATTATTTGCTTCAAGTCCTTCTGAGGTTGGTCTTGTTGTTGTGGCTATCATTCGAGGATGATAGACCATTTTGAGCTTATTGATTGAGGTCAGTTTGTCTCTTTTGCAAAGTCTGTCTGAGGTCAGTCTTTGTTGTTTCTGGTTATTGACTGAGGCCGGTATACCATTGCATTTCCATTTGAGGATGGTTTCTGTTAGACCCGAGGATCTTTTGTGAGTTGTCATTTGAGGATGGAATTCTTTTCTTCAAGTCCTTCTGAGGTTGGTCTTGTTGTTGTGGCTATCATTCGAGGATGATAGACCATTTTGAGCTTATTGATTAAGGTCAGTTTGTCTCTTTTGCAAAGTCTGTCTGAAGTTTGCCTTTGTTGTTTCTGGTTATCGACTGAGGCCGGTATACCATTGCGTTTCCATTCGAGGATGGTTTCGTGTTAGATCAGAGGATCTTTTGTGAGTTATCATTTGAGGATGACATTCATTTCTTCAAGTCCTTCTGAGGTTGGTCTTGTTGTTGTGGCTATCATTCGAGGATGATAGACCATTTTGAGCTTATTGATTGAGGTCAGTTTGTCTCTTTTGCAAAGTCTGTCTGAGGTCAGTCTATGTTGTTTCTGGTTATCGATTGAGGCCGGTATACCATTGCATTTCCATTCGAGGATGGTTTTGTATTAGATCCGAGGATCTTTTGTGAGTTGTCATTTGAGGATGGAATTATTTTCTTCAAGTCCTTCTGAGGTTGGTCTGGTTGTTGTGGCTATCATTCGAGGATGATAGACCATTTTGAGCTTATTGATTGAGGTCAGTTTGTCTCTTTTGCAAAGTCTGTCTGAGGTCAGTCTTTGTTGTTTCTGGTTATTGACTGAGGCCGGTATACCATTGTGTTTCCATTTGAGGATGGTTTCTGTTAGATCCGAGGATCTTTTGTGAGTTGTCATTTGAGGATGGCATTCTTTTCTTCATGTCCTTCTGAGGTTGGTCTTGTTGTTGTGGCTATCATTCGAGGATGATAGACCATTTTGAGCTTATTGATTAAGGTCAGTTTGTCTCTTTTGCAAAGTCTGTCTGAGGTTTGTCTTTGTTGTTTCTGGTTATCGACTGAGGCCAGTATACCATTGCGTTTCCATTCGAGGATGGTTTCGTGTTAGATCAGAGGATCTTTTGTGAGTTGTCATTTGAGGATGGCATTCTTTTCTTCAAGTCCTTCTGAGGTTGGTCTTGTTGTTGTGGCTATCATTCGAGGATGATAGACCATTTTGAGCTTATTGATTGAGGTCAGTTTGTCTCTTTTGCAAAGTCTGTCTGAGGACAGTCTTTGTTGTTTCTGGTTATCGACTGAGGCCGGTATACCATTGCGTATCCATTCAAGGATGGTTTCGTGTTAGATCCGAGGATCTTTTGTGAGTTATCATTTGAGGATGTCATTCTTTTCTTCAAGTCCTTCTGAGGTTGGTCTTGTTTGTTGTGGCTATCATTCGAGGATGATAGACCATGTTGAGCTTATTGATTGAGGTCAGTTTGTCTCTTTTGTAAAGTCTTTCTGAGTTCATTCTTTGTGTTTCTGGTTATCGATTGAGGCCGGTATACCATTGCGTTTCCATTCGAGGATGGTTTCGTGTTAGATTTGAGGATCTTTTGTGAGTTTTCATTCGAGGATGGCATTCTTTTCTTCAAGTCCTTCTGAGGTTGGTCTTGTTGTTGTGGCTATCATTCGAGGATGATAGACCATTTAGAGCTTATTGATTGAGGTCAGTTTGTCTCTTTTGCAAAGTCTATCTGAGGTCGGTCTTTGTGTTTTTGGTTATCGACTGAGGCCGGTATGCCATTGTGTCTCCATTCGAGGATTGTTTCGTGTTAGATACGAGGATCTTTTGAGAATTGTCATTTGAGGATGGAATTCTTCCTAGCATATTTTATCACCCCGAGTTCAAATTTCCAGGTTTTATTCGAGTATTCAATCATTGCATGCCTTGAACGTCCAAAAGTTGTTGCGATTATTCATTCAAACGTGCAGATGATTGAATAGGGGCAGTTGTAATACCTCGAAATTTTCCCTCATATTTATTATCACTAACTGGCTTTGTGCTTTGCATTTCATTTGCATCTCTCCATTAGGTCATAACGTCACAATCATGTGGTGCATTGGCTCATAAGGCATGGGATCAGGAATTTTATCGTGACTCGAATTTTCCTATTCAGAGGAGGTTTATCTTGCCATTACACTCAAGGTTAAGGCAAAGTTATTGTCGATATACATCCCAAGATGGATTGTGGTTTTGCACTCATGGGCGTGTTTATGGATGATCCAACTAAAGAGGAAGGTTAGAGTTTCAAGTCAAGAATATGTTCTGATTATTCCCTATGCTCTCATCTATTTGTTGTTTGCAATATAAATTAACTAAGTGTTATTGACTCAAATATGGAGTTCATTGGGGATATAAATTTGATTTGGATTTGACGTTCTGGTTGGAATTAATGTGTCAAAGTCGGTCGTGAGGGTACCAAATGTTTGTTTTATTCAATGCCTATTTTTATGTCAATGTCAATCTCCCATTGTCATATTTAGGACTAATTTCGAATAAACTTTTTTCTTTCTTTTTTCTTTATTTTGTCTTGATCCATATTCAAAATCATTGTTGATCCAAATCCACATTAATCTCAAATTCTTGTCCAAATAAAAATCTTGTTTCAAATCCAAATTGAATTTCAATTCATGCCCATCCTATAAAATCCAGCCCATGTTACAAATTGTGAGATTCATAAGAATTAAAATGGAAATAATAGATTGATATTTTCAGCCATGGTAATTCATTCTTTCGGGACCTCATTTTCATAGTCTGACCCCACATGAGTTTCACATGCACATTACTAGTTCCTCTATTGATATATCAGCAAAAACAAAGTATTGGGAAAAGGGAGTATTGTAAAGTCATAACAGAAGGATTATGACGGGAGATTACACGTGAAAATCAATAACAGATTTTAGTGGGAAGCTGGAAAAATGGTTAGGTAATGTTATACAAAAATAGCAAATTTGATACAAAGAAAAGGAAGGGAAATAACATAATCCATACATACAGTTACAAAAGAAAGCTTCTCAGGAAACTCTATTCTCTCTCAATAACATAACAAAGGAAAATCTCTCCAATCTCATCATTGATCACTCTCTTCAACATTCTTCATGGATGAATAACTTCAACAAAACTCAATAAAACTGCATCGATCTTCAAGCCCAATCTGAAACACAGAATTTTCGTACGCTTCAATTGTCACTTTTCTTTGCATCATCAATAAATCTCTATCATTTCATAACCTCGCATCATCAACAATTATCATAATCGGACCTGCGATTCCAGGATTCACCAACATAGCAAGAATCAGTAATTATTCCATAGCAAGCACACACAGAAAAACTCAGAAGAAGTTCAGAAGAAAAATCAATACAAGGACGCTTCCGCAATTATCTTCAACCTTCATCAATCAACTCCAATCTTTGCTTTCAATCACCACCCTCCATTCACAGTGAATTTTTTCTTCCTGCCATAACAAAAACAAAAATAGTGAACACTCAATGATAGCATAATCCCAATTTTCAAATAACTTTCAACTGTTGTAACAACTTCTAACAACCATAACAGAAAAAAATAATAACTAATTTTCACCTGGATTTCTAAACACTCCTCGTTGCATCTCCTATAAAATCAGAGCTTCGTCTCTATTTTGGCTCTGAATCGTTTTCCCTTTCATCTTTCTTTTCTCTCTATGGACCTTCATCTCCTTGTTTCCTCATTCTCCATTTTTGAGATTAGAGTGAACCTTCTTCATTGAGAAATGCTTCTCATTATCCTTTCTCTATGAATTCGGATTGACCTCCATGGAAACTCCAATCCCCAATCTCCAATGATTCATTCAAACTGCATCAAAATCAACCTTCATTTTCACTCTTGAATTTCGCTCTGCGATTCCTCCACCACTGACTTCATCCTCTTCGGTCTCAGAACCATTTCTTTTGTTGTCATCGCACTTTCATCATCATCAAGACATGCAAGAAAACAAGAACAACCACCACAATTTCAAGAACAATAACAGAACACTTCCACAACTTGCGAGAGTTCATAGCATCGTGAAATGGAGAAAAATTGAAGAAGAATATTGAGCCAAAAAAAGGAAGAAACAAGAAACGATACTTGTGAAGCTGCGGATAACATCGACTTTCGTCGATTTCGGAAAACTCTTGTATCAAAGCTCCTCCTCCCCTTCGATTATCTTCGTCGTCGACATTACTTTTTCATCATCTTCATCAGATTATTCCCCATTCATCAATCAAGACCTCGATGCATCTTCACCTTCACGAATTCGAACGTTGCGCATCATCATCTTTTTCGTCGAAAGACATCACCAGAGAACTCTCGATCGCTCATAAACTTTGACGAAGTCTCTTCATTTCCAGGTACGAACTGAACTTTCTTGCCATGATGTGATTTGCTTGACCTTCGACATACTAATTTAAAGTCTGCGTTTTCGAATCAAAGCTGAGATTTATGGAAGGGTTAGGTTAGGAGTGAAGAAGATAAAACTGTAGGTAGGGTGGTGTTTAGCTTGGCGATGATGGTTGCGGGTTATGAGAAAGGTTAGATTTAGTTAAGGTGATAGCAATGGAGGAAGAGAGGAGGATGGAGGAGTCGGTGTTATGGTGAGGACGGTGGCGGAAGGAGAAGAAGACGGAGGGGATGACGATGAGAGTTGATGGTGGCGGTTAGGTTGAAGGTAGGATTGACAGCGGAAGGAAGACGAAGAGGAGACTTAGGGTTCACAAAATGTTATTCAGCCCCTTTTGGTCTCTTTGTATTTTGTTTATATTTGCTAATTATAAAGAAAACAATTAAGTTAATTAATGGAGATATTAAGAGAATATCTTGAGGATTTGAAAAGAATAATTTGTGTTTAAGAGCAATTAAGGATCATTTTTAATTCGCATAATCCTCATAAAAAGCACACCGTTAGGATTCCTTTGAGATAAGATTGGAGGATTTTTTGGATTTCCCGGCCACACCGGTGGTGACACGTGTCACCGTCCAGTTGGCACTCCGTGTGGTGATTTGTGTGTGCGTCAATGTACCGTAGCATTCATAGGCCTGCGTTTGTGATCCATTGGATATGAATACTATAGGAATACCTAGATCATGCGGTCCAAATTAGAGTCAAGAAGGTTGACCGAAAGTCCATAGGATACACCCCAAAAGCCTGCACAGATGGGCCTTGGATTCTGCTATTCACACCCCTGGTTTAAGCCCACTTAGCATAATAAATATAAAAAACTTCTAAATGCACCCCCTCCTTTTATTTCTTTCTTTATAATTTTTTGTTTTAGTAATAGTTAGAAATAAATCCACAAAAAATATTAAAATGCTTAATAAAATTCTACAAAAATTCTAGTAGGTTTATAATTCAATTTAAAAATTTGTGACATTTTTACTTTCTGAATTTTTGGCTTTTTTCGATTTAATTTCGATTTTCCATTTAATTAGCATTATATTGAATTCTTTTAGTTAAATATAATTTTGTACATTTTATTTTTCCCACTTCCTTTAGGATTTTTAGCCCATTCTTTTTGCTATGATTATAAGACTGGTAATAGGACCTAGAATATTTTTTGGTAGATTTTTAGGCCATTTTATCCACTGTTTTGGTAGCTTAGTTCATGTAAAATTGTGATTAGTCCTTAGGTAGATTTAAGTGACTTTTAGGCATAGTTAGGCTCTGAATTTTTAGGATATTTTTTAGCACAATACTATAGTCAGATTAAAGATCCTAGAGATTTAATTTCATATTTTTCCCAGGACTTTTACTATTTTTAGTGCATTAATTTTTAGTCCATTGTTACATTGTAAATCAACCTAGTTTAGCTTAGGATTTTTATGGTTCATTAAGGATTAGCTTAATTAGGTTTAATCTTAGGATTTTAGAATGATTTAGTATAGTTTATTTACTGATTTTAGAATAGTGATATTAAATAAATTCCCTTAGTTTTAGGACTTAGGCTTAGAATTTCCAATAAATATGTTTAGATAAGGTTTAGGCTTATTTTAGTTTTATGCTTTAACATGCAATTGTTGGAATTTATTTCTTATTGCAATTTTAATGCTTTTACCTTAATATTTGAATTTTCTACTTGTATAGGCTTCCCCATGCTTCTTATAATCAATTTAACTTCCTTAGGAAGTAAGTTGAATTCTAGTAGTTTTTTAGTTCCCTTTTATTCATTAAGTTTAGAAAACCCCACAAACCATTAGGACCACTTTTGAATAATAACTAAAATTAGGATTGAGTCTTAGTCTCTTTAGTTTTGCCTTTTGCTACTTGAGTCCTTCTTTCTCACCTCATAAAGAAAATAATAAAAAATACTTAATAAAAATCGAACTTTCTTATACGCCATGAGACTTTGTTGCGGAGTACTTATACGCGTCCTGTTTCGGGGCGAGGTGTAGGTATCTACCACGATGGATAGGTCTTAGTATGAGAATTTTCACAAACAAATTCAAAACATTTCTTATAAAAGAAAAAAAACAAACAATAAGCGACTATCTTGCGGGAACTTCTCTTCTCATCTCATTCATTCACAACGCGGACTTGGGACGACTTATCTCGCATGCAAGACGAGAAATACACTCGTACCAGACTAGCCTGCAACACCTGAGCATAGACATATGCAGTTCTAGCCATAAAAACACAAACAAATAGTTCTCGCCTTAGTTAGGCGAACTACGTCGACTCTGATCCTCATTTTCCCTATGAGGTACGTAGGCAGTGGGGTAGGGCCCATTCGAACACATTCTTTATTTTCCCTACATTTTCCCCCTTTCTTTCCATTCAAACTCCCTTTCTCCTTTTCCATTCCCATTCCAGTTTCAGTAGCATTTTTTTTCAGCAGCACTTTATTTTCTCTCCCTTTAAAGCAAGCAAGCAAGCGTGGATCCCGTCGGGTACGGCGGACGATCTGGAGTGCTAATACCTTCCCAGGTCATAACCGACTCTCGAACCCAGATATTTGGTTCGCAAGGCCTTGTCATTTCTTTCTTCCTCAGGTTTGTGCAACATTACCTTTCCCATTCATTCGGGATAAAAATGTCTGGCTGGCGACTCTATCTTTTCCGCGCCACTTTCGCGTTTGTACTAGGATGAAAATCCCGGGAGCGACATATTGCATGCTTTTTTTACCAGACTCGTCATGTTGGCCTATAACACACCCCATTGATCCTTCAAGCATAGTCAAGTACATGATGAGCGGCCTCCCTGGAACCGAAGGCATCAGGATTGGAGGTTCCTGCAAGTATTCTTTAATCTTTTCAAAATCCCATTGACAATCATCGTTCCACCTGACCGCCTACTCTTTTCTCATCAATTTGAATATTGGTTCACATGTAGCTGTGAGGTGAGATATGAACCGTGCAATATAGTTCAATCTACCCAGGAAGCCACACACTTCATTTTTTGTTCGCGGTGCAGGCATATCTTGTATGGCCTTGACTTTTGCAGGATCTTACTCAAACCCTCTCTGGCTCACAATGAAACCCAACAGCTTTCCATAATGCACCCCAAAGGTTCACTTGTTAGGATTTAACCTCAGAAGAAACTTTCTTAGTCGTTCAAACAACTTTTTGAGGTTAACAAGATGCTCTTCTTCGTCTTGGGACTTGGCGATCATGTCGTCCATATAACATTCAATCTATTTGTGGATCATATCATGGAATAGTGTCACCATTTCCCACTAATAGATTGCCCCGGAGTTCTTCAAACCAAAAGGCATGACCTTGTAGCAAAACATACCCCAAGGGGTAATGAACGTTGTTTTCTCCATGTCTTCCGGCGCCATTTTAATCTGATTATAACTGGAGAAGCCGTCCATGAAGGAAAATACCGAGAACTGAGCTATATTATCAACCAATACATCGATGTGAGGTAATGGGAAATCATCTTTTGGGATTTCTCTGTTTAAGTCCCGGTAATCAACGCACATTCGGACCTTGCCGTCCTTCTTCGGTACTGGCATAATGTTAGTTACCCAGGGTGGAAAACTAGTCATGGCAAGGAACGCGGCGTCCCACTGCTTCTGAACTTCTTCTTTAATTTTCATCGCCATGTCAGGACGAGTTCTTCGAAGCTTTTGTTTAACAAGAGGGAAGTCTTCCATCAATGGCAGCTTATGCATCACAATGTTTGTATCTAAACCTGGCATATCCATATATTCTCGAAGCATGCCAATCAAAATTTATTTTACTCCGTCCTGTAGACTTGCCCTAATCTTAATTTCCTTCTTTGCATCTTTCGTTCCGATGTTGATAACTTCAATCTCTTCTTGATGAGGTTGGATCACTCTTTCCTCCTGTCTCAATAACTTGGCCAGTTCTTTAGGTAGTTCACAGTATTCCTCAACCCCTTTCATCAGCTTGATAGATTGGATTATCGAAGTCATACGGTCATAGCAGAAGAGTTATCAAAGAAATCCGAATGATTAGTTCTGCACAAGTGATGTGCTTATTTCAGAAACTGTTTTATAAAAACAAAAGAAAAACATTGCCATTTTTATTGGTTTTTGTGAAAAGGTTTAAAAATAAAGAGAACATAATTTTGAATAAAAAAATGTCCTTTATTTAAGATAAAATAAATTGCATAAAATGCAAGGAGGCCCTACAATGGATCCGTACACCTTGGGCATAGTGTAGGATTTAACATGTGTATGATAATGAGAAAACAAAGAAAATTACTCTATCCGACAGGTAACTTGGACGAAGTCTTCTGCAAACCAGTTCTTTAGCTCTTCCCCTGGGACATACGGCCGCACCCAACTGTCGAGATCACAGTCACTGTCAGCATCATCTTCAACAACACAGACTTGATTTGGGTCTATCACACCCCCGTTGGAGAAGCTGATTGCCCTGCTCTGAGACCCGGTTGCTTGCCCTGGGACATAACCTATCCCAAACTTGTCTTCTTTCTTATCAACCTAGACCAGCTTGCCCCAGCCTTGGGCATTTCCATACCGCACCACTTTCATGGTCTGCTTGTACGATGATATGGACGTGCCAACTTTCTCATTACCTTTATCCCCGGAACTGGGAGAAACCTCATTGACATGAACAACTTCAAAAGCCTGACACATTTTCTCATGGATCTCCCCGTCCATTTCGACGTATTTGAACGTAGACAAATGGCTAACAAATATGTCTTCTTCACCACAAACAGTAACGACCTGTCCATCAACGACATACTTCAATTTCTGGTGCAAGGTGGAAGTTACAACGTCTGCAACGTGAATCCATGGACGTCCCAAAAGGCAACTATAAGATGGTTGAATATCCTTGACATAAACGATACTCTTAAACACTTGCAATCCAATATTAATCGGCAACTCAACTTCACTAAAGACTAATCTCCTAGAGCCATCAAATGCTTTTACCACCAAATCACTTGGCCTTAACACAATATCGTCAACATCCAGCTTCATTAAAGCCTTTTTGGGAAGCATATTCAAAGAAGATCCCGTGTCCACCAATACGTGGGATAGTACAACTCCTTTGCACTCCATCGTGATATGCAAGGCTTTGTTGTGACTTCGTCCTTCAGAAGTTAGATCCATGTCTGTGAATCCCAGTCCATGATTGGCGTTTACATTAGCCACCACTGTTTCCAGCTGATTCACAATGATTTCTTGAGGTACATAAGCCATTTGCAGCACTTTCAACAAGGCTTATCAGTGCGCCTTGGAACACATCAACAAGGATAAGATAGAGATTTTTGAAGGCGTCTGGTTTAGCTGCTCGACCACCTTATAATCATTCTTCTTTATTATTCGTATAAATTCTTCGACTTCTTTCTCAAAGACACTCTGGTTTGTGGATGGAGTCACATCCTCTTCAGTAGCTACCTATTTTCCCTTAGCTCTAGTAGTAGCTTCAGCTTCTGTATTTGTTCTGAGATTTTGTGGAGCGAAAAGTCGTCCACTGTGAGTGAAACCCCCTACTCCTCCAACATTGCCAATACTAGGATCAATATTCACAGGCTTCTCTTCAACTTTCTGGCCTTGAACATACACATCAGAACCATAATGTCAAGGAATTGCTCATTCACTTTCATAAGGCACGGGCCCAGGAACAGTAATAGTAATAGGACTAACTGTGACAAGACTAACTTGTTGAGGCACAAAGATAGTCACTGGTGCTAGCCGGGAAGGCATCTCTTCAGGAGTAAAATAGATTATCACTGTAGAAATCAAGTCTCTTTCGTTGTTCACCTTATCAAATTGTAGAGGCCATTCATATATCAACATCTGTATACCAACTCTGAGCTTCTCACAACCATTTTCAGAAATCCCACAATCTTCACACTGTTTATCACAATCGGGGAACACCTGCCCCTTCAACAATCGTTCTTTCACAAAAGCCACTGGTGTTTGCACTTTTTTCACATCTAGAATCAAATTCAGAACCCTTCCATCTTCAATGGCATTAACCTTTGCCTCTCCATGATTTGGCATAGGGTTGGTATTAACATTTGGTGGTGGCGCGAAGTTAATATCCTTAGTGTCAATGAGGACCTGAACTTTCATTTTTAAAGCACAACACTTTTCCGTAGAGTGGCCCGGAGCACCAGAATGAAATGCACAACATGCATTACCATCATACCCAAACGGAGGAATACCAACAAGAGGTTTCAGTGTTCTCAATTGCACCATATTCAAGTCTAACAACCTCTACAAGAGGGCAGTGTAAGTCATCAGGATAACATCAAAGTGACGATCAACATGCCTAGGCTGGCGCTGCTGGTAAGGTCTCTGTTGATTGTTATGTTGTTGATGTTGTGGTTGTAGAGCAGGCGCTGTTGGGATAGTGATAATAGCCACTTGTTCATACTGATTTCTATGTCCATGGCCTCTTCTTTTATCGTATACAACGTTGGTTTCACCTTCTCGCCTCCTCTGAGGACCAGAAAAAGGTTTTCTTGCTCCAGACGAGCTGCTTGAACTAGTATCCTGTATCTTTCCCAATTTCAACAAAGTTTCAACCCTCTCCCCGGCAACGACCAGATCTGTGAACTTAGTAGCTGAGCAGGAAGCTAAACGATCAATAAACACCCCTTAAAGAGTTCCCATGAACATATGAGCCATCTCATGCTCTAGCAAAGGAGATTGAACTCTTGCAGCTAATTGACGCCACCTCTGAGCGTACTTCTTAAAGCCTTCCTTGGAATTCTGAGACATGTTCTGCAACTGGGTACGGTTTTGAGCCATATCCATTTTGTACTGATAATGTTTAACAAAAGCTTCATTCAATTCTTTCCAGATTCTGATGGACGCTCTGCTAAGTTTCATATACTATTCCTGGGATGCCCGATGAGGCTGTCCTGGAAATAGTACATCCACAACTTCTCGTCATCAGTGTGGGCAGAAATTCTTCCAACATAAGCTTGCAAATGGGTCTTCGGGCAGGAAGAACCGTTGTACTTATCAAAAATTGGCGCTTTGAACCTGTAGGGAATCTTCACTCCAGGAACTAGGCCCAAATCGGTTATGTCAAAACCTAAGGTGTTCTGAGATTGAATTGACCGAATATGTTCAGCCATTTCCTCAAAATAGAGATTCACATAAGCACCTTGTACTTCCATATCCTCCAGAACAGTAAACTACTCATCCTGACCGTCCATCATAGGGATGCTGATAACGAGAAATCGTATCGCATATTTGTAGTATTTTAAGTTTTCTTTCAATGCATTTCGATACGATTAACTTCTGTTTCTTCCGAGTTTTCACATTTATTATAGGTATATTGTTTGTCAAGTCAAATATGTGAAAAGTGAAGGCATGAAGCAATAAACAAAAGAAAAATCAAAGAACATGCCAAAACACAAAAATCTGCATATTTTGCTGCAGTGACGGTCATCACGCAACTATTACGATCGTCGTGCACATTTCAGCGTGTGATGACCGTCACGGGTCTCTTACGACCGTCACACGCCCAAACTCAGTATATTACGCTCGTCAAGCCCAATTCTCTCAAATTAACCCAAACCCAGAAGCCAGTGGAAATAAACAGAAGCAGTACGCCACTTGCCTTGTTTTTCTCAGCAAGCATCACACGAAGTCTTGAAGCCTCCCTACAATTTCTCAAGAAGTGGGTTGAATAAAGACCAATTAATTCTCCAACTCCCGTATCCCTCTTGCTCTATAAATAGAGGAATCCAACAGTCCAAAAGAGGGAGAGTTTTTCATTGCTTAATTATACCGAAGCTCTACCAATTTCGTTCCAAAAATTTTTGCATTTTATTTCTTTAATTCCCGCATTGTTAATTTGTTCCCTTTTTGAATTCAACCTACTGTAAGTAATAGTTTCCAATATCAGGAAGCTATTACATTAGATTTAGGTTTATTTGTTTCTAGCCTCAGAGCTTGTATTAAATTTCCGAGAGTCCAATCTTGCCGACATTTATGGAAGAGAGATATACAAGGAAAACTACTATGTATCAGGTTTTTAATATATTGTATTTTAATTGTCATTGTTTAATTTTATTTATCATTTATGGTTATGTTTTGTTTAATTAAATTTTATAGTCTTTTCGCTTCAATTAATATATCTAGCTAAATTAATAGCGTCGGTATGTAATGAACGTAACCAAAACGGATAAAATTAATGCTAAGTTAAAAGTCTTAATCAACTTAATTTCTGGCCGGGACTTTTTTTTAATTATAAAACTATACTTTTTGTTACGAGAGTAAAAATAGTAGAAAAAGGTTAGATCAAGACCACGAGAGTGTGAGGTTTTTAACCGGATAGATAAAGTTAGGCATTCAATTTAAATACAGTGAGAGCGCTTTGAACTGGATTAGATTTTATTAAGTTTCGAAAGAGTATTGTTAAACACTTATGGGCTAGCGAGAGCAGACATAGGGCTTTAGGAATATAATCTAATACAAGACCACGAGAGTGTGAGTTGCGGGTTTTTAAACTGATAATATCTACAGAACAATTAAGTAAAATATTTCTTGCGCATAGTGTTAGTTTAATCCGTAGAGGTCTACTAAGTTACATCCCGACCGCCATCTTATAATTCAAACTTTAACTAATTTTTCCCTTTAGTTTAATTTAGAAACCAAATTCGTGACAACTTTCCTCCTTAGTTATTATAGTCGCTCTTTATAGCCCTAGAGTGATTACAAAGTCCATGCGGGTTCGACATCTTTTTATTACTACGCGATAGGCTGCGCACTTGCAGTTATAGATACCGTTTGACGTTAGGTCGATCGTGACATCATATGTGAACATGCTCTGGACCACCACCACCATTAATAACAACATCAGGTTGAGGTTGAGGTTGAGGACCACCATTGCCACCATGAGCACATGCACCATTTTTGCCATTGCCATATTGATTTATGTCTATCATCTCACGGAGACGCTCCTGATTCTGATTGATGCCAGTCACTAGGGTGTAATACCTCAAAATTTGCCCTCTCATATCCTCAACATTTTGCATATCATTTAGCATACATAAGTTCACAAATAATCAAAAATATTGCATCATACGTAGCATAACTGAGGCATGAGTATGTGATCAATGATTGGAGTAACTGAAGGCATTACAAAGGCAATCAAAGTGTCACATAGCTTCTCAACCTTGTGCAAAGGTTTCACAACATCCCACAAGTCTTCACTTGAAGCCACAAGCCATGGAAAGATTTGGTTTAATCGGAGAAGGCAAGCAGTGCAACATTTCTTGATGAAAAAGGCCAAATTAGGGTTTCAGCTCTATTGGGCTTCTGCATGAAGTTATGATTCAAAGATGATTCATTTGTCTTATATATGATGTCAAGTGCCTCGAGTTCAAATTTAATCCACAAATTCATTTTGGAAGAGGTTCGACTAGCCAGATGACTGAAAGTCGAGAAATCGGGGAAAAGGCAACCGAGCTAGGTAAAAAAAAGGTCGACTCCTGACTTTTAAGATCGAGATCATGAAATTAGGGTTACAATGATCCTATGTTTCAAACTTGGTCAAGAAATGATGGAGGAATCATAAAAAAATCAAAGAGAAAAAATCATTTGAAAAGTGGTTGGTTTCACATTTCCCTCACCTTTTCCTTCCACTTTCCTTCCACACTTCCTTTCATTCTTTCCCTCTTGTTTTTCCATTTCAATTCCACTCCATTTCCCTTGGAAACTTCTACCATCTTCTAGAGTGTTCCAAGGAATATTCCTTCTCCAACCCTAACCTAGCTCAATTGCTAAATCCTAACCTCATTACCAAACCATAATTTTGGATCCCAAGCCTAATTTTTGGGCCCCAAACCTAAGCCATATTTAATCCATTTTTCATCCAAACCAAAGGGGAACACACACACAATTTGCATCACACACAATTTTCACTCCCAAGCATAATCACTTTTTCTCTCTCACTTTTCCTTCATTTCCCCTTTTCACCAAAGCTTTTTGAATAAGCTCTTCAAGTTTCACATTGAAACTTGAAGATCTTGAAGCTTAACCTCCAACCTCCATTGATTTTGTGGATTGTGGAAGAAGAAGCTACCGAATTTTGTGAGGATTTCGGCTTATCGGAAGTGCACGAAGGTTCAAGCATCAAGAACGCATTTATTTTGCGGTTTCGCGGTTTTCGTGGTTTTCTCTTCGATCAAGATCCGATTCTTGCAACATCCACCGAAGCACTTCTCCGCTTCGTAGGTTGGTGATCTAAATCACTTCTCCTTTAAGTTATTCTCTTCATCTCGCCATTTCGGCATTCTTTAATTGCTTTTTTGCTTTGCTTGTGATCGATTCCGTTTTCGTTATGTGTTGCTTGCGATTTATGATTTGTAATGGATTAGGAATTAAGGTGTAGATGGTAATAGGTTTTAGCATGTGTAAATAAGCCCTAATTGAGTAGAAATTTGTGTTAGCATGTTCCTAGGTATGTTAGGGATCATTAGAAATGAGTTTGTGGCCAAAAGCACTTATTTCTTAACTTTTTTCACAATCTGGACCAGTGTTAACTGGTTAACCATTTGGTGGTTAACCGGTTAACGCATGCGTTTTAGCCACAAACAGTGTAGTTTTAGGTCCGTTAACCGGTTAACCATTTGGTTAACCGGTTAACGCTGTTAATGTTTGTTTTTTTTGCTTATTTGATAGCTTAGTCCTTATTTCTAGTGCCTTTAATATTCATACATGTTTAGGTATTGATTTTAGGGAATTTTTGGAGCCATTTCCAGTAGCTCATTCCCCCATTTCGAGTCATTTCGACGCGTTTCCGTTCATGTTGCGTATTATGCATTTAGGTGTTCCTTTGTGCATAGCTTGATTTCTTGCATTTTGTTGCCATGTTTATGCATCATTCGGCATGTGATAATCATGTTGCATTCTGTTTTAACATATTTCGTATTGCATTAAATCATTTTGCATTTCATTGTATCAAGATTTGTTGCATTTTACGTAATCATGTATGTGTGTGCATTTGGTGGCATTTGGTTGCATGTTTGATCATAACATTCACATCAATTCAATTCTGAATTTTTTCATTAAGTTTGACATTATATTTGTGCTATCATATTGCATGTTCATAATCAATAATCATCATGTTCATATGCCATATTCATGTGCCACATTTTTGCATTACTTGTTGCACAATCCACCATGTGATGCATTCTTGCATAATTATTCAAAAATGTTCATGTTCTTGCATTTATATATGTTGATTTAGGTTCAAATGCATGTTCATGATGATTTAGTACATTTTCATTGAGTTTGTGCATTAAAAAATGAAAATAATCAAATCTGTATTTTGCATTTCATAGTTGTTTTTGCATATAGGTGCTGTAAAATACATGTTGTTTGTTATGCTTGCATGTTGTATTTAATCTTTTACACCTACCTTTTCATGTTGCATGCTGGCTGTAAAAAATGGCATTGTGCTATGCATTGTTTCCATAGTTGTTTGTGTATTAGGGGCTGTAATAGGTGTTGTATTTTTGTCCTAGCTTTTTTTAGTTCTTTAGAATTAAAATAGAATTTAGATAGAGTCCTAGAGTCATTAGGATTAAATTGTTGTGTGTTTGCTTTAATATTTTAAATAAAAATGCAACACTAATCTTCGTTTTGTAGAGGGGAAGATTGATGTAAGTTTCCTTCAACTTATTCTTTTACTTCCTTTATGCATTTAATTTGCATTTAATTTCCTTTACTTTTCATACTTGTGTTTGGTAGGATTTCTCCCTCTTTTGTAGAATCAACTTAACTTCTCTAGGAAGTAAGTTGCATTCTATTCTTTTCTCCTTAGGATTAGAAAAACCTCATAAACCATAGGACCATCATTTTGATAAATAACTTAGGGTTGTGTCTTAGTCTCCCATAGTTTTTTTCCTTTTCTCCACTTGAGTCATTATTTCTCATCTCATAAAGAAAAACAATAAAACACCTAATAAAGATTGGAACGTTCTTATATGCCATGAGACTTTGTTGCGGAGTACTTATACACGTCTTGTTTTGGTGTGAGGTGTAAGTTATCTACCACGATGGATAGGTCTTAGTATGAGAATGTCCACAAACAAATTCAAAATACTTCTCATAAAAGACAAAAACAAATAATAAGCGACTATCCTGCGGGAACTTCTCTTTCTCATCTCATTTACTCTCAACGCGAACTTACGACGAATTGTCTCATTTGCAAGATGGTAAACGCACTCATACCAGACGAGCCTGCAACACCTGAGCATAGACATACGCAGTTCAAGCCATAAAAAACACAAATAAATAGTTCCCGCCTTAGTTAGGCGAACTAAGTCGACTCTGATCCTCATTTTCCCGATGAGGTACGTAGGCAGCGGGGTAGGGCCCGTTCGAGCATAATCTTTATTTTCCCTACATTTTCCCCATTCTTTCTTTTTGTTCTATTTCTCTAGTTCCCTTTTCCATTCCCATTCCAGTTCCAGTAGCAGTTTTATTCAGCAACACTTTATTTTCTCACCCTTTGAAACAAGCAAACAAGCGTGGATCCCGTCGGGTACGACGGACGATTTGGGGTGCTAATACCTTCCCAGGTTGTAACCGACTCCCGAACCCAGATCTTTGGTTTACAGGACCTTGTCCTTTCCTTCTTCCCTAGGTTTGTGCAGCATTACCTTTCCCGTTCCTTCGGGATAAAAATGCCTGGCTGGTGACTCTACCTTTTCCGCGCCACTTTCGCGTTTGTACTAGGATGAAAATCCCGGGAGCGACAGCTGGCGAATCTGTTTGGGATGCAACCCAGAATCTCTGGTTTCCCTCATAGAGTCAATCCTAGAGCCTGTTTGGTTTTGCTTCTTTGGGTGTTTATTTGTTTGTTGTTGTGTACTTTAGTTTAGCTTTAATGTTTTCATTTACAGTTTTACTTTACAGCTTTACTTTACAATGTTTATTTACTGCTTTCAGTATTTATTTTCCATACATCATATTATACTGGACTGTCTGGCTGTGCTGGTTTTCATTTTTTCTGCGGGATGGGAGTTACTGTGAGATAAGCCAAATACCCGGCTTGAGTGCACTATAGGATTAGCGTGGACATGTTGTACTCGCATGGTTACATGATGAGTGGCGATGTGTTCCACACCCAGATTGCGACCGTTTTGGGACTATTCTGTGTGGGGGTTCTTCTCCACTTCAGGGTACGACCTTGATAGTTATGTGCATCTGGTGACCGATCTTCGAGAACCTTAATGGGAACACCCCTCTCCAGTGATGACAGTGGCAGACCACATTTGTTGGCAAACACACTCGCATCCGAGGGTCCATTGGGAACTCGCATAGGATGGCCTGGTTCTCTCATAGGAATCCAGTTAAAGCAAAATGCTCGTACGACGATACTATTGTACCCTTCAGGATGAATGTACTATTGTTTCTCGATTCAGTGCTTGAAGTTTGGGACTTATGAGGGATGCTTGTTTTTCCAGACTCAGTTGAGGCCTCCCTGAGTAGTACATAATGCCAAACCGATTCCCTTCAACATACCCGCTTTGCCATTGGTTCAGTTTTATGATCTGGTTCTCTGGTTCTAAGATATGGTCCCGGATCAGAGGGATTGTTATTGTGATATGTTGATATTGTGGCCTTGCACCGACACTCGATTATATGATTGGCACATCACAGACACTTCACTAATCATATGTCTCGCCTTGCATAAGCATCATAACATCATTAATCATTTGTGTTTCTTTTATTCTAAGGGTTTGCATTCCTCCCCATTCATGGTCATATCATTTCTTCAGAATGGAAGACATCAGAAAAAGGACAGTGCACTACAAATTTTTTGATACCAAGGTGGACTTGATCAACCAAATGGTGTCTCTTATTACCCCGGGTCATTTGGGATACTTCAAGGAAAAGTATGGCGATATTCTGGACTTGGTATTCAACTTGGATAGCTCTCAAATAAGCGCCATTCACACTTTGTTGCAGTATTACAACCCACGGCTCAGGTGTTTCACAATTCATGACTTTCAGTTAGGTCCTTTACTGGAAGAGTATGCTGAGATTATGGGAGTGTCAATCAAGGATCAGGTTCCTTTCAACTCAGAGATGATAAGACCAACCAATGCTGACATCGCTAAAGCTCTTTATTTGAGCTCATCTAAAGTATCTGCAAATCTGTCTACCACCAAAGCAAAAGTACCTGGTTTCACTCTGGAGTATCTGGTTAGAAAGGTTGGAGAACTTGTTGTGACAAATCAGTGGGATTCTGTTTGCGCCATCTTAGCACTATCCATTTATGGGATCATCCTGTTCGCTGATATGGACAAATTTGTGGACATAAATGCTATTCATTTATTTGTGTTGAAGAATCTGGTGCCCACTCTCCTAGGTGACTTGTATTATTCAGTGCACTATAAGAATGAAAAGAAGCGAGGAGGTCTAGTTAGATGTTGTGCTCCCTTATTCTATATGTGGGTCATGAGATATTTGCTTATCACTGAGAGTTTCACTGATCCTAATACTACTTGGGCCCAGAAGCTAAGTACATTGTATGCCAGAGATATTAGATGGTTTACTTTGAGGTTGAAAGGAAAGAGTTTCATTACCAACTATGGGAATTACCTCAATGTGCCTTTATTAGGAGTCTCAGGAGGTATCAACTACAATCCCATTCTCTTAAGAAGACAGTTAGGGTACGCACTCAAAGAGATTCCCGATGAATCCGAGTTATTCCAAACTTTTTACTTCTCGGTAAAAGACAATCTTTCATTGGATAGAAAAGTTGCAGGTTCTTGGAAGGTGATCAAAAGAAAAGACACGGAATGTCTAGGCAAGAGCAATAACCGGATATTCCCTGAATTCGAAGCTTGGATTAAGGAGGAGGTCCAAACGACTCTAGTCCCTTTTTCTATACCAACACCACCTCCAGCAACGGTTCCTTTGGAAGATTACCAGAAATTGGAAGCTTTGGTCAAGCAGCTTAGAGTTGAGAATCAAGAGGCTTACAATTCTTGTCAGAAATTGATGATTCAGAACCAGTAGTTAGACGATAGAGCTATCCGAGCTGAAGAGATGGTTCGGCTTAAGCAGAAGGACTTTGAGGAAAGGGAGCTATACTTTAGGAAGAGAGGATTGGCTGAGATCCATAAGGCAAGTCAGCGCTTGAGGGACAAGAAAGAACTGAATGAGGCTAATGAAACCATCACACTTTGGCAAGAGAAGTGGAGCGATAATCAGAAAAAGAAAAAGGAGGTAGAGGCTGAATTCGAGTTGAAGATCAAGAACCTACAGGATGCCCTGGTTGAGCAAGAGAAGTTAGTTCAGAAGGCACAAGAGCAACAGAGAGAATACCTTCATCAGATGACAAAGAGTCAACAAATAGCTGAAGATGTCCAGAAGGAAGTTGAAGAGCTGAAGCTTTGTGCTGATGTGAAGAAGTCAAAGACCGAGTCGGGTCTGAGCAAAGAGAATGAGATGGCTTTCCTGTAGCAGATTGAAGAGTTACATGCTTCCTTTGATCTAAGGGACCTCCTCATCCAGAGACTCATCCAAGAGCCTGATCATCCAGATATAGCTCAGTTGTTCTAGAATGTCAAGCGTCTTAGCTGGAGGCTGTGAGATTTAGAGCTCCCTAGGGTTTAGTTTCATGCTATTGTACTTGGATTACCCCCAGGCTTATTGTGGGATTCCTTTTATCGATATACTTTGTTGTTATTTTGATTGGAACCCTTCGGGGACTTTTTTGTTTCAAACTTCAGTTTATGTGATTGACTTGCTTTGAATCTCTTGTTTTTTATCTGTTGCACCGACACGGGGTAATGAGCACCAATTCTCCACGGCCGTCGCTTTATTTGAACATCACATGGGTCTTCTTCCCAATTATTATTCTCCTAATACCAGGACCGAAAAAGGAAAAAACCTTGAGGATAAAAGGAACACATTGCATTGCATACACATCATTTGCATTTCTTCTTTGTTTTTGCAGGTTTTCTACAGGATGCTTAACTTATCTGTGTTTCAGGCAAAGATTGCGAGAGCTACCAAGACCCGGCATCTCCGACAAGATATCCCACATCGCTACGCAACTCGCAGCAACCAGAGGACAGTCATGGACGCTGCAAACTGAGCTTAATGAGTTTCACACCAGAATGGGAGAATTCATGGTCATGATGCAAGGGATGGCTCAGGGGCAACAAGATTTTAGGAATGCAATTCAAGGGCTCAACCCTCCTCAGACTAATATCCCTGTAACCACTCCTGACGTCTAAGTGGCTCCTCCTAACACCAACAATGGCCCAGGTGGACCTCAAGTTCCAGAACAGGTCACAACAACTTTCATTCCGGTACAAGACAGGAAGGAGGATCAGTTCTCTCCTTTCAACAACGACATGGGGTTCGGTGGAGAAGGAAATCTTCAAGACTTTTTGATGCTTGCTGAGAAAGTCAAAGCCCTCTAGTGTAGAGACACTTTGAGGATAGATGTGTCTGACATGGGCCTAGTCCCCGGGGTGGTTATTCCTCACAAATTCAGGCCGCCTACTTTTGACAAGTATAACGGTAGCTCCTGCCCAAAGACTCACTTGTAGGAATTCTACCGAAAAATCGCTGCCCATACTAGGGATGAAAAGCTCTGGATGTACTACTTCCAGGATAGTCTCTCCGGAGGGTCCTTGGAATGGTATATGAAGCTAGAGAGAAGCTCTGTGAGGAGCTAGAAGGAATTGGGAGAGGCATTCCTCAAGCGGTATCAGTATAATATCTACATGGCGCCCAGTCTCACTCAACTTCAAAGTCTGACTCAGAAGAACTCAGAGAGCTTCAAAGATTACGCACAAAGGTGGCGTGAAGTGGCTGCTAGAGTGCAACCGCCTTTGTTGGAGAGAGAAATGATAGACCTATTCCTGGATACCCTCCCTGGGCATTTCATGGAAAGGCTAGCTGGATGTTCTTCAAGTGGATTCTCATATATCATCTTGACTGGCGAGAGGATAGAAAGTTGGATCAAGCAAGGGAAGATTCAGAATGGAGGTTGTCGTACCTCGAAAAAAAAAATCCTAAAACAAACAACAGAGCCGCCACCTAATTCTATTTATTCTACGAGAGAAAAGGGAGATATAGATACAACCTAATAAAGGATAAGAAATGGTAAACGAAACCAAATTATAAGTTCGGGAGTCGGTTACGCAAGGGGAAGGTATTAGCACCCCTCACGTCCGTTGTACTCAACGGGAACCTCTTAGCTTACCTATGCGATTAAAAGTTTGATCTTAAGTTTTTGTCTTCTAAATGATTGTTAATATGTTTGTTTAAAGTGTTAAATTATTATTATTATGAAGGAGAAAAGATTAAATGTTTTTTATTATTGTGACTTAAACAGAGAAATAATTAAATTTTTTATTAGGGTGCTCGCGAAGGATTAAAATCCCCGTGTCTACGTATTCCCTTGTGCAATGGGAAAGTCGGAGCTTCGTAGTTCGTGCTACTACGGTTTGTGATTTTTAATTGAACGATTATTTAAAACGCATTGTACTGCTAAGCGTTGGCTTATACTCGCGGTGGAGGCTGAAGCACTAGCTTGTTCGAGAGATAGAATGATTTAAACAATATTCGTTTTGAGAAAAGTGTTTGACTTTTGTTAAGGTATTTTAAACGAAAGGGCGAATGAACCACGTCGCGTGGGGCTAGCCCAGGAGTGATTGCATTCCAAAACGTGCGGAGTGCTAGACTTCGGAGTTCTGTCTTTCGCTGATTAATTATGAAAATAATTTAAATTGGTTGGTAAGTTTGAATTGTTTTAAGATATGAAAGATGCGAATGGACCCCGTTGCGTGGGGCTAGCCCAGCTGCAATCCATTTTAGAACGTGCGGAGTGCTAGACTCCGGAGTTCAGTTTTTTGTAATTTAATTTATAAAAATGATTTGAATACTTGATATACGAATGATAATTGAACACATCGCGTGGGGCTAGCCCAGTAGCGGTCCAATCCAGAACGTGCGGAGTGCTAGACTCCGGAGTTCTTATCTCGTATTTAAAATTTTAAGTAAGTTGAATAATTGTTTTTTAGACATTTTTAGAATTGATGCAATTAATAACGAAGGAGTGAACGAAACAATACGCGTGGGGCTAGCCCAGTTGTAGTTCGTTCTAGAACGTGCGGAGTGCTAGACTCTGGGGTTCTATTCCTTGTTAATTTAATTAAGGCGCGCGATAAGTTATTTTGAAACGTTAGAATTTAGTATTGTGTAAAATGTAAGAATAAAATAAATAAATTAAGTATACTAAATAGAAAAAATCATGAAATAAGAATAAATTAATCTTATGAAATAAATGAATAAAAGATGGTCTCATATTGGTCGCGATTAGTCGGAAACGACTTATCGAAACTTTGTTATATCATTGGCCCCAAAAGATAAATAAAAGTTTAAAAAACAAATAAAAGGTTTTTTTGTTAAAAAAATAAAGATAAAAGATTTATAATCATTTATTAAGTAAAATAAAACTATTCATAAAAAAACATGAGAAAAAATTACATAAACAAACATTTAAAATAAAATAAAATAAAAAGTAGGGGATGGGGTTGATGTGTAGCAGTAAAATATGATGGATCAGCAAGTTATGTAGAGCCCAAAATCAGAATATATATTAAAAGGAAATAAATATAATATATATAAAATATAAACAATATATATATAAAAAAAAACGTAGAGAAAAAGAAAACCAGAGAAAAGTTCCTCTCCATTCTCAACGCTGCGTTTCAAAAATTAAATAGAGAATGAATAAAACTCAGGATTCTGAAAAACACGCACCCTTCAAAGCGGCTAACGGTGGCGGAGAAAAAAAAGAAAAAAAGGGGGGTGCCCAGGAAACTCGCGGTGATGCTCTCTCTCCCCACGTTGCTTAATGGCAGCGGCCCAAGGTGGGGATCATGGTAAGTTCATCTTTGCGATTTCAAATTTTATATGTTCTGAAGTTTTCCAACACAAACCCTTCATTTTCCTTTCCTCCGACGGCGGCGTGCGATGGCTATTCTCATCTCCGATCAATGTTCATTTCCGACGATAGTTTGCTGAGTGACATTGAAGCTCCCTCTGTCCCTGTGTTCGTTTTCAGAGCGGCTTCATCTTCTTCTTCTCTGCTTTGCGGCTGATAATGGTGAAGGAAGGTTTCGCCGCGGGTTGAGGGTTTCGCGATGGTGGTGGTGGCTGGGTTACACGGAGGATGGTTATGGTGTTCGTCCGCGGTGAAGAGGGTTCGATAGTTTTTTTTTCTGTTCTGGTTTTTTTCTCAGGTTTCTAGTTTGTGTGAAGGTGGGAGTGAAAGGCTGGGAGAGAGATCTGTGTGATGAGTGAAAGTATTATTTTTTGAACATTTCTGTAAGTTGGAGGTCCCCCCTTTAGAGGCATGAAGGTTTTTTTTTTCCTGAGTTGTTGAAGGTGAAGGGCCGGAGATTTTTTAGGTGGGGGTCAATGATGTTTCGGCCTGGGTTTTTCTTAGGAGATGAGGGATTCCTTTGGTTTTATGGTTGAAGAAAAATGCAAGGGTAACAGCAGGTGAAGGTGTTTTTTTTTGGTCTGGTGTACCGGTCCCCCCTTCAAAACTCTTCCCCATTCTGTCTTTTTATTTTTCTTTCAAAATTAATTCTCAATCTTCTTCTACAAGCTCTTCCTTTTTTGTATTGTTCTGAGAGATCCTTTTTTTTGAAGCAGGTATTTGTGTGTTTATTTTGGTGTATGGTTGATGGGTTTTGGACAGGTATTTGCATTGGAGCAGTGTGCAGGCATATGTAATATTTTTTATCACAGAATTTTGACTGTATTTGGGAAATATTGGTCAATGGTACGACTGATATGGAGTGGCATGATGCTTATGTACTGTCTAGAGGTGTTTAGAGTATATGGATATTAGAGGAAAAGGCAAACAAACATAATGCACTAAACTTATTTCTAATAAAAAAAATTAAACTTATCTTAAAAGCTGAACTTAAATTAGAATCAACTAATTGGAAACTATTTTAAAATAAAAACTAAATATATATAAACTAAGTAAACTAATTAAAAAAATAACTAAAAGTTGGACTAATTAAAAACTAATTAAACTATTAATCTAATTAAAAAAATCTAATAAGACTAACTAAGAAACAAATTAATTAAAAATATGACTAAATAAATAAATGAAAATGACCTAAATGCAATATTAATAAAAAAAATTAAAATAATTGGAACTAAATGATAAAGTTAAACTAAAACAACTATTTTAAATCAAACTAAATTAAATTTAAAATTAAATTAAAATTAAAAACTTAAATTGAAATTAAACTTAAATCTAAATTAACTTAAATAAAAAGAAAATTCTAAATCAGAATTGAACCAATATAAAACTCAAATTAATAACTAATTCTAAAATATATAATATAATCTAAACTCCTATTTTTAAAGTGAAATAAGTAATTGAACCAAGATAAAAAAACAAGAATAAAATATGACATTAAAAGTAAAATAAATAGAACCACAGGATTAATGATTGATGGAATGTTAACCCTAAGAATGCTAAAATGATGTACCAGTGAAACTGGGATAAAATGCGTCAGATGAATGAAATTTTTTAGAAAAAGTCCGGTCAGAATCTAGGGTGTGACAATTGCCCCTATTTAATCATCTTGAACCAGAATGTATGAATAACAATGTTTTTGGACATTCGAGGTATAAGAAGATTAAATATTAAAATACCTAAAATTTTGACCGGATGCAGATAAGATGCAGCGGTATGCAATGTTATGAACTCATGAGGGACTCTTTGTTTTGCTGGGGATATGACATGCGAGATGCAATGAACCTATTATGCTGACCCTTTTTTTTTTAATGATGAATATGCTGTAAATGGTATGATGAGGAAAAATGCAAACAGTAATCCACAAAAACGATAACAAGGGTGAAGACTCACTGGGGATAACAATATGCTGGGGATGACAAGATGGAAACGGGATATATTCAAAGTGATAAATCAGCAAGTTCAAGTGTAACTGCTGGAACTAAGAATGATAGAAGACGAAAAACAAACGTAAGATTAAAGACAAACTATCTGAAGTGATGAGTTAGCAAGTTCAAGGTGGTCGCTGGGGATCCCAATGCAACAATTCGGTGATTGAGAAAAAAGGAGATGACCTCGACTCGACAGCCAGGAGAACAAAATAGCAGATATTGACTAGGCGGTCAGGAATAAACAAACATCGGTATGGTGATCGGGAAATAAAATAACAGACGTCGACACGGTGGTCAGGAAATAAAAGACAGGCGTCGACACGGTGGTCGGGAAAATAAAATAAAAGGCGTCGACACGGTGGTCAGGAAAATAAAACGACAGACATATAATCCAAAGTAGTAAATCAACAGGTTCATGTGTAACTGTTGAGACCAAGAATTGGGAAACAAACACAGTATCTAGGCAGTGGCTTCTGTGTAAACAAACTGATACTAGGGGTAGCATGTAAAGCGTTTAAAGATATAAATCAACGGCTCTAAGCGACCGACTGGCAATAAAATGTTGGAGTTTTAAACAAGATAAACGTCCAACTTCCGGGAATTCCCTAAATGAAGAACTTGAAGGATTTGTGCCAATGACGATTGGACTTAATAGAAATATTGGTGGTAGAAGGGGGGATATTAATAATAAGGAGGACCTCTGCAGGGGATATTAGTGTTACTGGAAAAAAAAGACTTTGGTTAACCACACTAAAGGGTAATAAAAAACAATGGATTTTCAGACAAAGTTGCTAATGACAAATTATTTTTCCTTGACATGCCAGACGGGAACAAGTTTCTTATAAATCATTGTCAGGCGGGGACTGACTTTAGAAATGGTCTACCAAGCAAGAATTGGTTTTGAACTGGATTTGAAAAAGAGATGATTGTCTGACAAGAACCGACTCTCAAATGACTTTTAAATGAAAATACCAGGCGGGAACTGGTTCAGAATGGACTAACAGACGAAAACTGGTTTGAAAAGAAAAATGAATATCAGACAGGCACTGGTTTGAAAAGAAAAAAAACTACCAGACAGGATTGGTTTGAAAAGAAAATGACTACCAGACAGGACTGGGTTGAAAATAAATGACTACCAGACAGGACTGGTTTGAAAAGAAAATGACTACCAGACAGGACTGGGTTAAAAATAAATGACTACTAGACAGGACTGGTTTGAAAAGAAAATGACTACCAGACAGGACTGGTTTGAAAAGAAATTGACTACCAGACAGGACTGGTTTGAAAAGAAATTGACTACCAGACAGGACTGGTTTGTAAAGAAAATGACTACCAGACAGGACTGGTTTGAAAAGAAAATGACTACCAGACAGGACTGGTTTGAAAAGAAAATGACTACCAGACAGGACTGGTTTGAAAAGAAAATGACTACCAGACAGGAACCGGTTGAAAATAAGATTGACTAACAGACAGGAACTGGGTTGAAAATAAATGACTACCAGACAGGACTGGTTTAAAAAGAAATTGACTACCAGACAGGACTGGTTTGAAAAGAAACTGACTACCAGACAGGACTGGTTTGAAAAGAAAAGTGAATATCAGACAGGCACTGGTTTGAAAAGAAAAAAAACTACCAGACAGGACTGGTTTGAAAAGAAAATGACTACCAAACAGGACTGGGTTGAAAATAAATGACTACCAGATAGGACTGGTTTGAAAAGAAAATGACTACCAGACAGGACTGGGTTGAAAATAAATGACTACCAGACAGGACTGGTTTGAAAAGAAAATGACTACCAGACAGGACTGGTTTGAAAAGAAATTGACTACCAGACAGGACTGGTTTGAAAAGAAATTGACTACCAGACAGGACTAGTTTGTAAAGAAATTGACTACTAGACAGGACTGGTTTGAAAAGAAAATGACTACCAGACAGGACTGGTTTGAAAAGAAAATGACTACCAGACAGGACTGGTTTGAAGAGAAAATGACTACTAGACAGGAACTGGTTGAAAATAAGATTGACTAACAGACAGGAACTGGGTTGAAAATAAATTACTACCAGACAGGACTGGTTTAAAAAGAAATTGACTACCAGACAGGACTGGTTTGAAAAGAAACTGACTACCAGACATGACTGGTTTAAAAAGAAATTGACTACCAGACAGGACTGGTTTGTAACGAAACTGACTACCAGACAGGACTGGTTTGAAATAAATTCAAAAGAAATACCCTACGGGAATTGGTTTACCTGGGTTTTGACCTGGACATATGCTAAATGAGTAAGACGATATGCAAGGTTAACGCTATGAGCGGAGCGACATGACTAAACCATGAGAGTGATTATGTACTCACTCAATGATTTCCAAAATATGCCCCTGTGTGGTTAAGGATGGAAAAGTTCTTTGCAGACGACTCTCTAAAAGGAGACAAGGATGACGACAAGATTCCCGACACCTGTCTTGAACTCAAAATTTGTTGTTGCATAGGGCCTGCTCTAACAACTTGTAGGCATGGAGAGGACTTGCCCCTGTGTGATTCATCTTGCCCCAAAATCAATGGTTTCTTGAACATATCCTTTTCAAATGGTTTGGACCAGCCTGCCATGACATGGCCTTTGAAATGGTTGCCCCAGTGCTCGAACAATCGGAGATTTGCCCCTGGTTATCTGATCCCTGGGATAGGAAACTCCTGACTTGACTGGTTATCTGATCCCATTGAGCTCTCGAATTTCTTGTGATAGCTCACTCTAGTCTGAAAAAGGTTCAAACTCTGAGTAGCTAGCTCTTGAGGAGATTGATTCAGATTGATTTATTCTCAAAGTCGTTGCCCCTGGCTGGGCTTCTCTTACCAAGTTCAATTCCCTAACTGGCTGAAACCGTTGGGATTCCCCTGATGTCGAATTGACTTGCAAATAAGCATTATACATTTAAAAATTGGCAGTTTTAATGTAACATCTATGCAAGTTTTGAAATCACAATTTATTGGTATGATAGTGATAGAATGGAGTTGATTAAAAAAAATAAAAAGTGGATCTAGCCATTTATGGAATGGAAAATGAAGTGATCAATACAAATGATTAGCAAAGATCTTTAGGAGTCAGGTTAACACAACCTTGTTGTAGTATGCTCTCGAAATAAACCCTGCCTCAATTAGGTCTTTTAAGGGTGGTAACGTGGCTTGGTTCACGGTTTATGAAACAAAAGATAAAAGGCTCAAAATTTATTTGTACCCATCCCATCTTCGTGATAAACTCCAATCCTATGTTCAGTTAATTTGACATACGCATTCATATCTCAAAACTCTTTTGACATTGCGTGATAAGGATCAGGATTTGAAAGTGATGGCAGCCACCTTGCTTTTTTCTTCTTTGCTGGATTTGATGACTTCATTAATTTTCGCCTAAGTCGTCTTTTTCTGTTTTTTGACTTGGCGGACTTTTTCTTTGTATTTCTTTTTCCTTACGTCATTCTTTTGTTGAGTGGTTATGACTGCCATTTCTTATTGGAGGATAGAGAATACGTACTACAAACTTTTGGCTCTTCACGACTTCTTTGGTGCGTGAATGAAAGTGCGTTGCTGATCCTTCTTGAATGATGGATTGAATTTCTTAAGGATTGAATGCAAACAGATTAACTGAACTTACTATCCTTCCCCAGGTTTGAAATTAAGGGTTTTTTCATTTTTTTGAAAAAGAACACTCCTACTTCTAGGCTCAAAGGGGTTAGCGAGGGATTATCTTCCTTATTTCACCGGTGTTTGGGAATTTGAAACAATGCCTGTACATCATTGGCAAGGTTTTAATTGAGAGCATACAAACGGAGAACTCAGGTATCTGGTTTTCATCATCCTCCCTCCAATCTTTGCTAAGACAAAAGTTTGATAAACGAAAAGATAGATATATATTTTGTCTTTTTTTATAACAATGAAAGAAAACGAGTGAATACAAATGGATTGATTCAAAATATGCATAAACATTTCATTAATTTTGCCAATTTAAAAACAACAATGCTAACAAGCAAATACAAAATCAACATGCAAAGAAAATACAACAGTGCTTGAAACAAACAAAGGATTGCCAGCTTTAGGGAATTGAAAAAAGGTCTTGATCTATTGTCTTCAAGAGATGCCCCGAAGAGTCTTTGTATTCACTCAGGCGAGAAGTTGACATGTACCAACAGGTTTCCTTCTGGAAAGGATATGTACTTCTTATCGATCAAATGTTGTACCTTGGCTTGAAAAGCTCTGCAGTCTTCAGTTGAATGCCCCATTGATCCAGCATGATATCCACATTGCTCATGTGGGTTATACTCAGGCGGGTATGGCTCTTTCAATGGCTTGAGAGACTTGGGAATAACCAATGAGCTTTGAATCAAAGGTTGCAAAAGCTGAGTGTATGATAAAGGTACTGGATGAAGAGGAGCATTCCTTCTTTCCAAATTGTTGCGAGGCTTATGTGGACTCTGATGCTGATTCAGATATCCTTGGCTTTTGGCTCGCTGGCTTTGACAAGGAGAAATCCAGGGTTGTTGGTAAGGTACCCTAAACATTGTTGGTTGCCTACAAGGATGATGAGGCATATGAAATAGTGATTGCTGAAAAGATGGAGGGTCATAGGGTCTTGCTGATGCACCACAAGAATACTTGACGTCTGTCATGACTGCATTGATTACATCCTCTTCCTCCTCTTGGGAACTGTTGAGGGATTCATTCTCACTAGCCTGGTTGCTTGAGGTGCCTTGAATCTTCCCGCTTTTGAGACTAATCTCAATACGTTCTCCCATTTTTACCAGGCCAGAGAAACTTGTTGATGCGGTGTTTATCATCTTCTCAAAGTACGGGCTCTGCAGAGTGTCCATAAACAGGTCAACTAGCTCCTTTTCTGATAGCGGTGGTTGAACACGATCAGCAAACTCTCTCCACCTCTGGACATACTTTTTGAACGGCTCATCATTCCCTTGAGATATGTCCTTCAAGTGAAAGTGACTGGGAGCTTCTTCCAAATTGTAATGGTATTGTTTCACAAAAGCATTGGCTAGGTCCAACCATGACTGAATATGACTTCTTTCCAAACCCATGTACCAATTCAACGGTGTCCCACTCAAACTATCTTGGAAGCAATGGATCATCAGCTTATCATCAAAAGCATATGCAGTCATTTTTCGACAGAACATCACCAAATGGTGCTTTGGACAGCTATCCCCTTTTGTCGCTCCCACTAAATGAAGCCGGGTCAAATAGGGTACAGACGCGAACGGTCGGCGAGAGGAGGATGTGAGAACACACAGGAGTGAACTCACAGGGAATGAAAAGAGTCGCCAGCTAGGCATTTTTATCCCGGAGGAAAGGTAATGCTGCATAGACCTAGAAAGATATGGATAAGACGGTTGCGAACCAGAGAGACTGAGAAAGGGGGTTGGTTACAACCTGGGAAGGTATTAGCACCCAGATTGTCCGTCGTACTCGACGGGATCCACGCTTAAGAGATTTGTGTTTTAAAGGGGTAGTGTCAGTGCAATTTGTATATAAAAGAGCTGGAAAAGGATGTACAGGTGTCAGTGTGAAAGAAATGTAAAGTGAAGTATGTAAAGTGTCAGTGTAAGAACAGGAATAAGATGCTCGAGATAATGAGTCTTAAAGAGTGATGCTGGAAGGAGGGGGAATATACAGAGACTTTTGTTCGATAACTGTTAAGTTATGCCTACGTATCCTCTCGTGCAATGAGGAAGTCAGAACACCGTAGTTCGACCCAAAGAGACTGAAAGGTGAATTGACTTGTGAACTGCTTACTTGCCTATGCTCAAGTGTGTGACCTGTCTGGCTCAGGTGCAAACTGTCTTGCATTAGACGGAAGAAGCGAGTTCTCGTTTATGAGTGAATGAGATGAGAAAATAATCCCGGAGGAGACGATTATTGTTTGTTTTTGTGTTTTCAATCTTTTACTGCTTTTGAAATTTTGTCATAAGTTAATGAGCTTAAGCCTAAACCAATGGATTTAGTAAACTCATCACATCTTCCCTCTGATTAGGGGTAATGAGAATACCTTAAGTGTGAAGTCAGCTTCTCACACTTAATCACCATGGTGTAGGGTTAAGTTCATTAACCTACTTGTGATTATTTAGATGTTTTTGTTGTTTTTGTTTAGTGTTAAGTAATGAGACTAAGCCATAATCAGGGATTAAACAGGCTCATTACACCATCCTAATAGAAGGATAACAGATGAGAATGTTTAAGCTGAGGAAAGCTCCTCAACCTAATCCATGATTAGGGATTAACTTCATGACAAAACAAAGCCTTTATTAAGTGGATTTTAGTTAATGATATGATGAAGAAGTGAGTTTTAGAGTTTGTAAGACAACTTGAGGGGGACTTGTCCATTAACACTAGGGTTAGTCCTTCTTAACCAATTAAGGAAGAATTAGAACCCTAATGCAAGGCCCAAGTTACAAGCCTGAGGTCTCGATGATTATTAGATGAATTGATTAAAGGATATAAACACATTAAGGGTTTAACACTTAGGATTAAAGTTATGCACTCCATCCTAATAGAAGGATGCAGGCATAAGCTTAATCTCAAAGCCTTAAAGCCTTTAGGGTTTAGTCCTTGATTATGAGATGAGAAGAGAAGACTCAATGAGACACAAAGGTAAAATCTAAATGGGGGGACTAATCAAAACCCTAATTATTGTCATGCTTGGTAGTTCCTAAGGTTTGTGAGGTTTACAAGAGAAAGCTTCAGAGGAACCACCAGGAAGCAGATGAAAGGAGCAAAGAGAAGCAAAACAACTTGCTTCATTTAAGAAGACAAGTCACTTGAGGAAAGAAAGTAAGGAGAAGAAGAATGAGTAAGCTCAATCTCAAACACAAAACAAAATGCAGCAATGATGCATAAGAGAGATGAAAAGAAATTGTGAGAAGTGAAGGCAAATTCACTTCTCAAAGTTACTTACCACCTGAAAAGTTAATGAAAGGAATGAAATGCAATGCAAGATGAGATGAAATGACATGATGCAAATCAAAACCAGAAGCATATATGAGATGATAATGATGCTATGAGGTGCTGCAAACATGTAACAAAGCATGAGGATGATCATACAAACTTATGGAGGCAAATGAATCAAGTTTAGAACCATGAACATACATGAAAAGTTATGAGATGCAAATGAAATACAACATGGCAAATACATGATGCAATGATCAAACATGATTCTCATATGTCTTAAGATGTCTAATGAATCAAATGGATGCATAGAATGTCATGGCAAGTCATGGTATGCAAGCAAATGCAAGATGAATGCAAAAGGAAGCCCAAATTAGGGTTTATGATCAATGCATCAAACAAAAACCAAAATCAGAAGCAAACATCAAGATAAAAAATTGAAAATGCATTCAAAGGAACCCAAATCCTATACTAACTCACTGCCCAAAGGAGAGGTTCCAACTCTTAACCTAATAAGGGTTATGAATTTCCTAAGTTTCCTAGGGTTTTTGGGTACCTTAACAAGAAAAAATGCCAAACAAATTGAAAATGAAAGATCAAATCATGCCAATTTAATCTCACAAACTACATGCTAAACACAATGCAATGCAAAAAGAATCAAAGTCCAACTCTCAATGGTTAGGCAGAAATGATTTTTTGAAGTTTGGATCAAAATAATGCCTTGAAATGATTTTAATTCCATGAAAAATTCTCAAAAGACATCAAGATCAAAAAATAAATTTGATTTTAGGGTTGGACAATGTTTCTAAATGATTATGAAGGTTTCATGAATTTTTTGGTGATTTTTAAATACCTAAAAGTATTTTTAATTAATTAATTTTCATTAATTAATAAAAAATAAACTCTTAAATGATTTAAAAATATTTTTTAATGCAAAAAAATAAAAATAAAAATGTTTTTGGTTTCTGAAAATTAATAAAAGTTTGTATAAAAATTTTCAGAATTTTTAAAATTGTTTTGCTATTTTAAATAAATTGAGAAAACAAATGAAGTAAAATGTAAAATAAAATTGAATTTAATCTGAAAAAAGAAAAGTATGCAAATCTAAAGGTCCAGATTCAAATATGCACGCGCGCGAATTGACCTGGCGCCATATCCAAAGGCTGACATTCAAACTGGCTTAATTATGATTAGCCCTAATTAATTATGCCCTAATGACTTTCAGGCGACCGGAACACTGTTCCGGTCGTCTTCTCCGGCCATCTCAAATCTCCAACTCTCTCTACACGCATCCAAAACAAAATCTAACTACCCAGAAATCATCCCCACTCAAAAACGAATCAAAACCCTCAATCAAACAACATTTATCATTCAAAAACAGAGAATCGAATCAAACATTTTTTAGGGCAAAAGTTTCAGACAATGCATACATCCTGGTTTCTCAACCATTTTCAAAAGTAAGCACATATTCATGATCAGGAGAGTGCATAGAAGCTATTAAGAACTTGAAAACATGTTTCTGGAAAAACGTTTTTAGTTGACTACCTGAACTGAAGCTTTCGATTCAGGAGCTTTCTGGCTGTTTCTTTGGCTCAAATGCACTCCAATGATCCTCCTGAGAAGCTTGCAATGTTTGTTTGAAGTTTGCAATGGCTGGTTTGAGAGATGTCAGGGGTTCTGCTCAAGGTGGGGTGAGAATCGTATTTGTGATTCTGGGAGTTTCAGGCTATGGTGAAGGGTGCTTTGTGACCAGGAAGGTGTGTTGAGTTGAGCTGTGAAGTTAGTTTGTGTGTTTGTGGCCTGTGTGATGATTTTCGAAAGCTCTTGCAAATGAAGGTGAAAATGAGAATGTTGTGATGGAGATTGTTTCAGGCTTGCTCCCTTGTTGCTTTGGCTTGCTTTTGGCTTGCATAAAAACTGTGATTGGTCAGAGGAAGTGATGTGTGCTTTATTGATTGGTATGGGTCCTTTTTGCCAAAATGTCAAAGTTGGTGTAAGAGAAGTATGGGCTACTTTCTAGCCAAGGACAAAGAGTGTGTCCTGCGCAGCATGATGTGGGGAGAACCCTAGGATGGTTCAGCAAGTCAGTCAGCAAGTGGATGGTAGCTTATGATGAGTTTTGCAACTTGCCTTGCTTTTGCTCTTTGTGAAATATCTTGATCCATGGGCCATAAAACATGTGATTCTTTGGGTGCAATCTGACTTTTAGGACTTGTATGATCATGTGGTGAAGTTTTGAAGTGCATTTGATGACTAAATTTGCCTTGAGAAGTGAATTTGCAACCTTGCCTCTTTGGTGCAAAACTTCAAATTTTGTGATTTTTGCCAACTTTGACAAGCCATAACTTTTGATCCAAAATGAATTAGGTCATGTTCTTGTACTTTTTGAAAAGGGAATGATCCATTCTACAACTTTCATGACCAAAGTTTTTTCCATTTGAAGCTTCCTTGAATCAAAAAGTAAAGGTTGAAAAAGTTGCCTAAAATGACAATTTCATTAAAAGTCAAACTTGCCCAAAAAGTCAACTTTGCAAAAGACTTGAAATTCTTCAATTTTGTGAACCTCTAACATCTTCCATGATCAAATAAAGATCATATACAATCAAAATGATGAAGAATGCCCTTTGGTTGGGTCATTGGGGGCCTCAGATGCCCTGATTTTGCACTGACTTACTTGAAAAGTCAACCCTTGATCAGATGACTTCTCCATGGAATTTCTTCATGAAAATTGATATGCATACTCCCTATACCATATAGAGACCAATAGAAACAAGAATGACCAAAAAATTTGGAGTTATGGCCTCTGAAACCAAAACCCTAATTCAAGGTCATCTGTGCAGTTAAACCTGGCTCTGCATCCATGCCATTCTCAGTTCTTGTGATTCTTTGACATTCTTGACTTTGAGAGGATATAATATGATGCTTGAACACACATGGACCCCTTTGAAGTGATTGATGACCTTTGGAGTGGCTCAAGAAGCTCTTGGGTAGCTCAGATCACAAACCCTAGATGCAGATGACTTTGAACCAATGCAATGAATCAAAAATGTGATATGAGATGCTATGATTGAGTTTATGCATATGAAGTGATCACAAGCCATGGTGTGAATGGGTGAGGGCAAATTTGGGGTGTTTACAGCTTCCCCTATTCAAACATGAGTTAGCTGTGTAGAATGTAAGCAACAGCTTAACATGCAAACAAGATAACTTGTGGTTGAATACAAAAGACAGTCCAAAATTTGCACTCACAGAATGAAGAAGAAAAGGGATATAGATTGTAAAAGAAAAATAAAGTATATTGTAAAGTGTGAGCGACGGAGGACGACCGTCGAGCAGAGGACGACTGCTGGGTAAAGAGCAATGACGGGGACGGCCGACATGCTGGAAAAAGTGCGGAAAATAAAGCAATGACGGGGACGGCCGACATGCTGGGGATAAAAAGAATTATGATGTGGACGGCCATCAAGTAAAGCTGTAAAATTCTCTGGGGATTAATGAAACATGACGGGGACGGCCATCAAGTTCATAAAGTAAAGTAACCAACGATGGGGACAGCCATCGGGCTAAACTGATGAAGGACGATCATCAGGAAAAGGAAAAGGGACCACGACGGGGACGGCCATCGGGTTTAAGAATAAATGAAATAAACAGATGATGAGGTACGGTCATCAAAGGTGAAGGACGATCACCTAGCAGGGGACGGCTGCTCTGTTGGGGATAAGATGAGGGACGATCATCTAAGGTGAAGGACGATCACCTGGCAGGGTACGGCTGCCGAAAATATCGCGACATAGGACGAATGCCGGATAAAAGGTCAACGATGGGGACGGCCATCGGACGAGCATGATGAAGGACGATCATCAAGAGGTGGAGGACGACCACCTAGCAGGGGACGGCTGCTCTCAAGGTTTGTCATGACATAGGACGAATGCCAAATAACCAAAATCAACAATGGGGACGGCCATTGGATAAAATGATGAAGGACGATCATCAAGAGGTGAAGGACGATCACCTAGCAGGGGACGGCTGCTAAATATCACGACACGGGACGAATGTCGGATAGAAAAGGTCAACGATGGGGACGGCCATCGGACGAGCATGATGAAGGACGATCATCAAGAGGTGGAGGACGACCACCTAGCAGGGTACGGCTGCTCTCAGGGTTTATCATGACATAGAACGAATGTCAGATAAAAAGAAATTTGCTTTACTGGGGAATAGTAAACACGGACGAGTGTTTATATCCAAGAAATAAAAGGTATAAGTGTTTAGATGTTTGTAGATTAAAGATGCGGACGAGCATCCTTATGGCTATGATACGGACGAGTATCAGGTAGAAACAAATACCGACACGTGTTCAGAGATGATGATACAGACGAGTATCAACTGGTTAACAAGGAACACGGACGAGTGTTGAATCTGAGGGGACTCTTCTGGGGAATAGTAGACACAGACGAGTGTCTATATTCAAGAAGACAAAAGTGTTTGACACGATGTATGGTTTAAAGATGCGGACGAGCATCCTTAAGACTGTGATACGAACGAGTATCAGGTAGAAACAAACGCTAGACGCCTGTTCTGAGATGATGGTATGGACGAGTACCAACTGGTTAACAAAGAACACGGACGAGTGTCGAATCTGCGGGGATATAAATGGTGTATACGAGACACGGACGAGCATCTGTATAAAGTATGAGTAATGTATATTTGAGTGTTCAATCTGCTGGAAAGAGTGACACGGACGAGTGTCAAGAGGTATACATACAAGTATATGTTTTACAAAGTGCTTGAGTAAATATATTGGGGGAAGGTGACACGGACGAGTGTCAAGAAAATTATATATATAAGTATATGTGAGTGCAAAGGGGATACTTTGGCTTTCTGCTGGGGATATGACACGGACGGGTGCCACAAGGAGTATGTACTGATGTTTGTGGGTGTAAGGCAACTGCTTTAGCTCTTTGCTGGGGAATCTGGGGAGCATTCTGTATATTGTTGATGGGTTGCTATTATTCACAAGTGTTTGATTCAGGCCATGACTTATGATTATGCTACATGTTTGATTTTTGCCGTAATGCTCCATATTAAACGGAATGCTACGCTTTGTGGGGTGAATATGATGCGAATGCTATGATTATGCAAAGATACAGATCTGGGATTCGGATCCCGCTGTTGTGAAGATCTCTGGTCGATCTGTTTGAAGTGGACATCCCAGCTGGGGATAAGATCATTGGTAGATCTGATGAGATAATTCTGCTTGGGGAAATGGGTCACTGATAGACCTATTCCTGTAAATGAAGGACCCAGCTGGGGTTTGTTGAAGCTTTCGTCACTCTGTTGTGATCCCTTCGTGCGTTGCTATTCTGGATAGAGGCTGAAACTCTTGTGGGGAGATGGTTCCCTGGCTTTTTGTATTTGGATGAGGAGAAGTAACGGATGGCAACTCAGCTGGGGAGAAACAACAAGTGGCAACTCAGCTGGGGAGGAAGCACTTTGGGTGCTAAAACTGAGTGTTGATTTGCCGACTTGCTGGGATGAAGCTTTCGTGCCCCATGTCGTGTTTTGGATGCCTGCAATCCTGCAAAGATTGAAACGTACAAGTAATCCCGAGGTATCCCTTACCGGATCCCATTATGAGAGTTCAGACACTCTTGGGAGTAAGTATATTTCCTGCAAGCACGTAGTTTTTTACTTTTGAGGATAAGCATCTGTATTCATGCAATCAGTATTTTAAAGATATCAGACATTCTTTGCAAATAAAATGAAGTGTACGAGGTAAAACTTGACTGAAAATTTGTTTTTATTAATTCATGTGCCCTGAATTGGCAAGATACAGTCAAAGAAACAAATCTCCTGAAATGAGGAGATTGTTACAAATTAAGAAACAAAATGCTGGCAATGTTGACGACGCTTCAAGGAGCTTCCCTCTTGCTATGACTCGTAAGACTTTTGACGTTCTTCTCGTCTTGCTTTCTGAAGAAGGCTGATTCTGAAAGAGGCTTGATCCTTTCGAAGCCTACCAAGTTGTAAGTGATACAGACGAATTCAGAGTGCAGTTGTTCGCTTATTCCCTTATTTTGCATGGGTCGCCCTTTCGGGTTTTCAATCCATCGGGATACCCATTTTTGCCTGAGCTGTCAAATGCGGCTTTTCAACTCAGCGGGTGTACACATTTTTTATTTATTTCCCTTATTTTTGCCCAAGTCTTTTATTCTGTTTTTGACTTGCTGGGATGCCCTGTTTTTGTCTGGACTTACATTCTATTTTTATGTCCAGCGGGTCATTTTTATGCGAAGTATTTTTTAACTGCATCTGAATTCACAGGGGACGGGAAGTCTTCACCATCCATGGTGCTGAGCATCAGTGCTCCACCTGAGAAAGCTTTCTTTACCACGAATGGTCCTTCATAGTTTGGAGTCCATTTGCCCCTGTGGTCTGTATGAGGAGGGAGGATTCTTTTCAGCACAAGATCTCCTACTTGGTACTCTCGATGTCTGATTTTCTGATCGAAGGCTTTCTTCATTCTTCTTTGATACAACTGCCCATGACATATTGCAGCCAGTCTTTTTTCTTCAATCAGACTCAGTTGTTCGTATCGGGATCGGACCCATTCTGCTTCGTTCAGCTTAACATCCATCAGTACCCGTAGGGAGGGTAATTCAACTTCAACTGGTAGGACTGCCTCCATACCATACACAAGCTGATACGGTGTTGCCCCAGTGGATGTTCTGATTGACGTGCGGTACCCATGTAAGGCAAACGGTAGCATCTCATGCCAGTCTTTGTAGGTGACTACCATCTTCTGCACAATCTTCTTGATATTCTTGTTAGCTGCCTCAACAGCGCCATTCATCTTTGGCCTGTAAGGAGAAGAATTGTGGTGTTGGATCTTGAAGTCCCGGCATAGTTCTGCCATCATTTTGTTGTTCAAGTTGGAACCATTATCAGTAATGATTCGCTCGGGAACTCCGTATCGACAGATGATATCTCTCTTCAGAAATCGGGCTACCACTTGCCTTGTAACATTTGCATAAGAAGCTGCTTCGACCCACTTGGTGAAGTAGTCAATGGCGACCAGGATGAATTTGTGGCCATTTGAAGCAGTCGGTTCAATCTTGCCAATCATATCAATGCCCCACATGGCAAAGGGCCAGGGTGAAGACATCACATTCAGAGGATTGGGAGGCACATGCACTTTATCCGCATAAATCTGGCATTTATGGCATTTTCTGGCATAGGCACAACAGTCTGCATCCATTGTGATCCAGTAATAGCCTGATCTTAGCAACTCTTTAGCCATGGCGTGCCCTCCAGCATGGGTACCAAAGGATCCTTCGTGCACTTCATGCATTAACAAGTCTGCTTCGGTTCTATCAACGCATCTGAGGAGTACCATATCAAAGTTTCTCTTGTATAGGGAGCCATCAGTGTTCAGAAAGAAACTACCAGCAAGCCTCCTCAAAGTCTTCTTATCATTGGAAGATGCCCCAAGTGGGTATGTTTGATCCTCCAAGAAGCACTTAATATCATGGAACCAAGGCTTATCATCTTCGACAACATCTGCTGCGAACACATATGCTGGTCTGTCAAGTCTGGACACTGAAATCCGCGGCACAAAGTTGGAAGCTTGAACTTTGATCATGGATGAAATGGTAGCCAGAGCATCTGCAAACTGATTCTCGTCCCGAGGGATATACTCAAGCTTGACCATTGTAAAGAAAGTCAATAACCTCCTTGTATAATCCCTATAAGGTATCAAATGGTCCTGGTGGGTGTACCATTTGCCATTGGTTTGATTAACTACCAGAGCTGAATCTCCGAATACAGTCAATGTCTTGATCCTGAGGTCAATGGCTTCCTCAAGACCCATAATGCAAGCTTCGTATTCAGCTTCGTTGTTGGTGCAGTTAAAGGTGAGTTTTGCCGAGAAAGGCATGTGAACTCCTTTAGGTGTAATGAGTACTGCACCAACACCACGACCATTCATATTAACAGCCCCATCAAACATCATAGTCCATTCTTCCTCTGGGTCAGGCCCTTCAGTGTGAACAGGCTCTTCATGATCTTTTGCTTTTATGAACATGATGTCTTCATCAGGGAAGTCAAATCTCATAGGCTGGTAATCATCAATAGGTTGCTCAGCAAGATAATCAGACAATACACTGCCCTTGATGGCCTTCTGAGAGGTGTACTGGATGTCATATTCTGTGAGGATCATTTGCCATCTTGCAACCCGTCCGGTAAGAGCTGGCTTCTCGAAAATGTACTTGACCGGGTCCATCTTTGAGATTAATAAGGTAGTATGGGTCAACATATACTGTCTCAGTCGGCGAGCAGCCCACGCTAAAGTACAGCAAGTTTTCTCGAGCAGTGAATAACGTTGTTCACAGTCGGTAAACTTTTTGCTCAGGTAGTATATTGCATACTCTTTTCGACCAGACTCGTCATGCTGGCCCAGCACACACCCCATCGACTCTTCTAATACTGTCAAGTACATTATCAGAGGTCTTCCTTCAACTGGAGGCATAAGGATTGGTGGTTCTTGCAGGTATTCTTTGATCTTGTCAAAAGCCCTTTGGCAGTCTTCATTCCACCTGACCGTCTGTTCTTTTCTTAACAGCTTGAACAAAGGCTCACAGGTCGCTGTGAGGTGAGATATGAACCTTGAGATTTAGTTCAATCTACCTAAAAACCCTCGAACTTCCTTTTCAGACTTCGGTGCAGGCATTTCTTGAATGGCTTTGACTTTATCAGGGTCAACCTCAATCCCTTTCTCGCTTACAATAAAGCCCAGCAGCTTACCAGATCGCACCCCGAATGTGCATTTGTTGGGGTTCAATTTCAGTTGGTACTTCCTCAGACGCTTGAATAACTTCATCAGATTTACCAGGTGGTCTTCTTCCGTGAGGGACTTGGCAATCATGTCATCCACATAACACTCGATTTCCTTATGGATCATATCGTGGAATAATGTTACCATAGCTCGTTGATACGTTGCACCAGCATTCTTCAATCCGAATGGCATCACCTTGTAACAGAACGTGCCCCAGGGTGTGATGAAAGTTGTCTTCTCCATGTCTTCAGGTGACATCTTGATCTGATTGTATCCTAAAAATCCGTCCATGAAGGAGAATACCGAGAACTGAGCCGTATTATCAACCAATACATCAATGTGAGGTAATGGGAAATCATCTTTCGGGCTAGCTCTGTTCAGATCCCGGTAGTCAACACACATTCTCACTTTGCCGTCTTTCTTGGGCACAGGTACTATGTTAGCCACCCACGGTGGATAGCTAGTTACAGCAAGGAACCCGGCGTCCCACTGCTTCTATACCTCTTCCTTGATCTTCATTGCCATGTCCGGGCGAGTACGGCGCAGTTTTTGTTTAACCGGCGGGCAGTCTTCTTTTAAAGGCAGCTTGTGCATAACAATATCGGTGTCCAACCCTGGCATATCCTGATAAGACCAAGCAAACACATCCACATACTCCTGAAGCAGGTCAATCAGCTGTTTCTTTACTGAGTCTTGTAAACAGGCCCCGATCTTAACCTCTTTCACGTCTTCATCCGTGCCAAGATTAACTATTTCAATCTCCTCCTGATGAGGAGTAATAACCTTCTCCTCTTGTCTCAACAACCTGGCTAGCTCTTCAGGAAGCTCGTAATCTTCTTCAACCCCTTCATCAGCTTGATTGATCGGATTGTCAAAGTCACACGAAGTCATAGTCGTGTTGTTGTCGGTGCGGTCTGGAAGGCACTCTCTGCAAGGGTTCAGTTTGTTCATTTTAGTGATTGATTTTAATCTTGTTTAGAAAAGTGAAATAAAGTTGTCATTTTGAAAACATTGCCATTTATTTTTTGTACAAAAAGAAAAATGGAAAAACAGTGAGCGGAAAAGAAAAAAGACTCATTTGCAAAAGATGTCTGATATTTCATTGATTAATCTTGTTGCACAAAAATTACAGATGGCCCGATTACAAAATGAGTCTTGTCATCTTGGGCAAGATGCAAGACTTGATGCATGCTTAAAATATTCAAGAAATAATAATTACTCTGCAGGAGTAACCCTTATAATTTCCTGGGAAGACCAGTTTGAGATACGGTTCCCCGGGATCCTTGGACGTATCCAGCTCTCCAGGTTGCGCTCATCTTCCGACTCATCTTCTAAGTTGTTTACAGCATCAGGGGTGAGCATCCCCCCACTAACAAAGTTGGGCTTCTTAGCAGCCTCTACTTGATCTTGTTGAGTTGGTTTGTAACCCAACCCAAATCTATCCTCTTTCTTCTCTACGGGCAGCAACTTGCCCCAGCCTTGAGCATTCCCCTCCTCAACAACCTTCCGAGCTTGTTGATAAGATGTCATTGAGGTTCCAGGTACAGCAGACGTTTCATTAATGTTCAGGGCCTCAAATCCCTGACTCATCGTTTCGTGGATCTCCCCATCCATCTCAATGTATTTGTATGTAGCCAGATGGCTAACAAAAATATCTTCCTCTCCACAAATAGTAACGACTTGGCCCTCCCACTCGAATTTTAACTTCTGGTGAAGGGTTGAGGTCACGGCGCCAGCGGCGTGTATCCATGGCCTACCCAATAGACAGCTGTAGGCAGGCTGTATATCCATCACGAAGAAGGTCGCTTTGAAAGTCTGCGGGCCAATCGTTATAGGCAACTCAATTTCTCCCAGAACTGATCTCTTAAAACCGTCAAAGGCTCTCACTACTAAGTTGCTGGGGCGTAATGCCAATCCTTCATACTCCAACTTCACAAGGGCTTTCTTAGGTAGGACATTGAGGGATGACCCCGTGTCCACTAATACATGAGAAAGAACTGCACCCTTACATTCCAAGGTAATGTGCAAAGCCTTGTTGTGATTGCGGCCCTCCGTTGTCAAATCAGTGTTGGTAAATCCTAGTCCATGACTAGCGTTAACATTTCCAACTACAGCTTCCAGCTGATTGACAGTAATCTCCTCCGGCACATAAGTTGCGTGCAAGACTTTTAGTAGTGCGTTCCGATGAGCCTCGGAGCACATTAGCAATGATAGAATGGAGATCTTGGAAGGCGTCTGATGAAGCTGGTCCACTATCTTGTAATCACTTTTCTTGATGATTCTCATGAATTCATCAACCTCTTGATCAAAAGGGGTTTTCAAAGCTTCTCTAACAACTTGATCTTCTTACACCATGCTCTTCCCTTTTGCCTTGGCAGCAGCTTCTACTTCAGCAGTGGGTCTTGGAATTTGTGGGGCAAAAAGACGTCCGCTTCGAGTGAAGCCTCCGCCTCCCCCCACATTGTCTATTTGTGGTGAAGAAGTTGATGATTCAAGAGTGATTCTCTGTCCTTCGCAGTATAGATCGGAGCCGTAATGCCAAGGGATGGCATTACTGCTTTCATAAGGTACTGGCCCAGGCACTATGATAGTGACTGGACTGATGGCAGCTGCAGAAGGGACCATGATAGTCTGTGGATCATAGTATATTGTGACTGGTGCTCTGGTAGGAGTGACATTTTGTGAGTTGTAGGCAGAATCATTTGCAGGATCATAATAAATTGTAACCGTTGAGACATTCTCATTGTTTGCTGTTGATGTTGTAGGAGATAATGTTGATTGGATGGGTGTTGTTGTTGTAGGAGATTCTGAATGAAGGGGTGTTGAAGTTGTAGAAGGGATGTTTGTTGATACTTGGTCCGTTGAAGTAACAGATGAAGCATTTGTGGACGAGATTGAAGAGTTGTTTGGAACAATGGTTGTTGTAGTTGTAGGAAATTCTGGAACTGTTGTTAAGGAGATTGCTGGATCGGTAGGTATTGATGTTGTGATTTGAAGCAAGCCACTCTGGATGAGACCATCTATGCCATCCCTCAAGTTATCACACCCATTCACTGAAATGTTGCAATAAGCACACCCTAGCTCACATCCCGAGAACATTTGACATTCAAGGAGTTGAGCTTTGATCTCTACCAAGGGTGTCCGAATCTGACCCACACTGGTTATCAAGTAAGACGGCTTATCTTCTTCAATAGCGTTGATTCTGGGTCCTCCGTGGTGTGGCATAGGGTTCTTGTTAACATTTGGTGGTGGTGCAAAGTTTAGAGCTTTGGAGTCTACCAGGTCTTGTACCTTCATGTGCAGGGCTCTGCACTTCTCTGTACTGTGGCCAGGTGCATTCGAGTGAAAAGCACATCTGGCGCTGGCGTCATAATTTCTGGGTAGACTGGTAGGATCTGGAGGTGCCAATGTCCTTAGCTCAACCAGGTTGAGTTTCAGGAGTTGTGGCAATAATGTGGCATAGGGCATAGGGATCGGATCGATCACCCTATTGGCCTTAGAAGGTCTCTGTTGAAATGGTCTTTGCTGATTGTTGTTGTTGTTGTTGTTGTAGTTTCTCTGAGGAGGATACTGAGTTTGTTGCTGGTAATTTTGTTGCTGTGGTTGATAAGCTGGTTGAGGATGAATTGGAGCGGGAATGGTGACTGCTGCCACAGACCTATGAACATATTGGTGTCTGCCCCTGTTGGTATGGATAGCATTGGTCTCACCAGCTCTTCTGGGGCCCACAAAAGGCTTTCTTGTGTTGCTGGATGAGCTAGCACCGTTGTCAGAAATCTTGCCCATTTTTAACAGGCTCTCAATTCTTTCCCCGGCTATGACCACGTCAGCAAAGCTAGTGGAAGAAAAGGCAGCTAGCCTGTCAATGTATGTCCCTTGGAGGGTGTTCATAAACATATCAGCCATCTCCCTCTCTGACATGGGTGGCTGGACAGCAGCAGCAAGCTGTCTCCACCTCTGAGCGTACTCCCGAAAGCTTTCTCTGGATGACTGTGACATTCCCATCAGGAAGGTCCTGTTGGGAGCCATATCCAAGTTGTACTGGTATTGTCTGATAAAGGCCTCAGCCAAGTCCTTCCAGCATCTAATGGTTGCTCTAGTCAAATGAGAGTACCATTCCCTTGAAGCTCCTGTTAAACTATCCTCAAAATAAAACATCCATAGCTTTTCATCCATGGTATATGCCTTCAGCCTCCCCAGAAAGGATTGCAAGTGGGTCCGTGGACAGGAGGTTCCGTTGTATTTCTCAAAACACGGAGGTTTAAATTTATGGGGAATCCTGACCCCGTCCACTAGACCCATGTCCATAACATCAAAACCCAAGGAGTTTTGAGACTCCAAGGACCTTAATTTTTCAGCAATTTCATCTAGCCTTCTGTCATAGGCTTCATCCCCAGCTCCCATCACTGTGAACTGATCTTCCTGGGGGTCTTCTTGCAGCACTCTGCCTGTAGTAGCATTCCCTTGTACATTTGCAGGGATGTTGATCTCTGGGTGAAGGTGGGGTCCGAATACAGATGGGTTGATATGAGGTTGAACCCTCTCATTGTTGCTTGTCCCAGCAGTCCCTAGATGGGGGTCTTCCTGATTCTGCCTCTCTACCAGTGCTCTTAGTCTCTCTTGGCTTTGAGCCATATTATTCATCACCTCCATAAACTGAGTCATCTGATTCCTCATTTCCAATCTCTCATTGGCCATTTGGGTCCTGACCTCTGTAAGGTCCTGTTGTACTTGGTCCATTTGTATACCCGGAAGGTTGTTACGGGTTGGATATCTGTGTGGACGGTTGAGTGGAAACACCCGACGTCGAGCAATAGTTCCTGAACCACAACAGAGTTAGTAACAACAAGACAAAAACCTACAAAACAAAACAAAAGGTTAGTATGCAATGCAGTATGCTTATTTGTTTCCAAGGTATCCGGCTTGGCACTTGGTTTTGACCTTTCCAGACCCCTGAGGAAGATGCTTGTGATGTTGCTTGAAGAATTTAGATAAAACAAACCAACACATATATTACAAAAAGTAAATGATACATAGTTTGTTTCTTTTTACAATACATGCCCTCTGAGGGGTCAAAATACAATAATAAAAAAGGAAAAGTACAATGAAATGGAAGCAACAACAAGCAAAAGTCAGACACCAATACCAAACTCATCCTCCTGAACTTCCTTGAGAAGTGCTTCAGTCACAGGATCAGCTGGACGCTCTGTAAGGTTCCTGATAAGGAGATTCCTGGTGGCAACAGCTGCAGTTAGCTTCTTGTGTTGACTCTGGTCCTTTGACCTCTTCACACCAGCTCTAATCTTCAACTCTGAGATCTCTCTCTGGGCTGCTAGCAGGGCTTCCTGTTGCTCCTTTGCATCAGCCTCCAACTTCTCAATCTTGTCCTGAGTCCTTTTATCTTCCTGAGTACGAGCTTCGGTGATCCTGACCCACCTAGCTTGACTCTCTTTCAGATACAAATCAGCTCTAGCTCTCTGGAATTGGGCCTCTTTGCAGGCACTTTTCAAAATCTGTTCTCCAGCCCTTGACTTCTTGATGTAATCCTCTGACTTCTCAATTCTGGCTAGATGCTCCACCTTTAGCTTTTCTAACCTTTCAATGTCCAGGCGACCATCGCTCCTCTCCCAGAGGGTCTTCTGTAGAGCCTGAGTCAGATTCTCATTTCTCTCTTTCAATTTCTTAAACTCCTCCAGGCTAACAGCAGCTGGAGGTGGTGTTGTGGAGGGTCCAGGCACATCTTCAAGGGTGAAGGGCATTCCAGAAACTTGAGCCCTGGTATGAGACCACTCATAGTACTGAGCTGAGGCCACATTGTTGCATCTCCCAAGAATGGTTACCCATTTAGTCTGGACATTATCCCAAGCCCAGGATGCTTGTCTGACAATAGCCAGATTAGGCTTGATCTCACAATAAAGAGTCTCAGCTAGATCTTATACTCTAGGAGGGTGGACTAATGCATAGCCCCGTTGTCTTTTGAATAGCAGAGGGTTGTAGTTGATGCAACCCTTTACTCCTATCAGGGGTACATTGGGAAACTGCCCGCAACTAGTAATGATGTCTCTGCCCTTGGTGCTCTGAGTGCACCACCTGATATCATCTGAGGTTAAAGCAACAAGCCTCCTAGCCCAGTTCTTCTGCTGGTGAGGGTTCAAGAATGCATCAGTCTTTGGCAAATGCTTGAGCAGCCAAGTATGGAATAAAGGAGCACAGCATCTCACCAATCTTCCCCTTTGCTTTTCATTCCTTTGGTGAACAGAGTAGTAGAAGTCTCCCAGTAAGGTGGGCACTGGGTTCCTCAGGATGAAAAGATGGATTGCATTCTTGCTAACAAACTTAGGCTCATCTGCAAATAATATAACCCCATATATGCTAAGGGCTAATAAAGCACAGACTGCCTTCCACTCCCCCATGGAGGCCTTCAGAATAGCCTGAGAGGTCAAGAAATCCAAGTGAAAACCAGAGACTCCAGCCTTGGCTGTCATATTCTGCCCAATCAGAACTGGTTCTAGATACAATGCCTTTGCTACCTCTTCATTACTAGGGAAAGCCATCTCAGGGTTGAAGGGGACTCCACCCCTGATAGGTACACCAATCAGTGATGAATACTCTTCCAACAAGGGTCCCAACTGAAAGTTCTGGAAGGTGAAGCACCTCAGAGGGGGATCATAGAACTGCAAGCAAGTATGAATCAAGCTCCTCTGTGAAGGGTCCAAATCCATAACCACATCAAGGATTCCTCCATAATGTTCTCTGAATAGTGGTATATGGTCTGGAGTAATCAGGGTCTGAATCTTCCTGATGCTAGCCAACTCAGGCTCAAAGAAATGATAGGAGATGTTACTCTTCTTGGGTGCCATGTTGCTGAATAACACTGAAGATGGGCCACTGACAGGCTGAGACTGGTGATGCAGGTGACTGAAGTAGGTAGCTGATGAAGGTAGCTGAAGCTGGTGAACAAAGGCCTATGCAGATGAAGGGGTCAAAACCAAGCCAAAAATACAGTATGGATACCCTGAAAAACAAATAAGCAAATGTTAAATGATGCAATGATGATGTATGCAAATGATATGAAAGGGTTTGTGATCAAGCTGGATTTGATTAACTGCCTTGATATAAGTCCATATATGTTCAAGAAATCCAGATGGAGGTTCATAAGTCCGGTAACCAAGGTGGGGGACTCAAATAAAGAGTCACATGTCCAGGGTTAAAAATCACAAGAACTGTTCCAAGATGGAGTACTCTTAATCAAAACAAAGTAACAGGGTATGTTGAGGTCAAGGGTACCTGCAAACCTGTAAACAACCCAACCCCCTCACAGGTGATGTTCTAAAACAAGGATCCTCAGACTTGGATCAGTTATGAGAAGTGTAAACACTTCTAACCCGGAGGTACAGTGTTTACAATAACCATAAAAGATCCTCCTCTAATTCACCTCAGTTTCTGAAGGTCATAAAAAGGTCATCCAGACTTAGCAGGCTTCCCAGATAGCCCTAGCACTACAAGAGATCTGTAGCACAGAGTTCTCAAAAAGAAACCCATATCTGAACCGTGTTTCATATTCCCGCACCAGACCGAAATGGAATGGGAAAGAACATGAACCACTCTAGCCTAGGTGTCACTCAGGTCCCAGGTATAGGACCTCAACTCTCAATAGAACCCCACCCACCAAAGCAACAAAACCAGATCCAGCCATCACAGTATGACAGTATGATATATGTAAAGTTGTAAAGAAAGCAGTAAACAAACTGTACATAAAGCAATAAATAAAACAAATATACAAACACAAATAGCACATAACACCCCAGTAAACACAAATCAAACAAGCGCTAGGAGGAACCCACAAAAAGAACCAGAAGCCCTGGTTACAGTATAAGGTTCCCCAGCAGAGTCGCCAAGCTGTCGCTCCCACTAAATGAAGTCGGGTCAAATAGGGTACAGACGCGAACGGTCGGCGAGAGGAGGATGTGAGAACACACAGGAGTGAACTCACAGGGAATGAAAAGAGTCGCCAGCTAGGCATTTTTATCCCGGAGGAAAGGTAATGATGCATAGACCTAGAAAGATATGGATAAGACGGTTGCGAACCAGAGAGACTGAGAAAGGGGGTTGGTTACAACCTGGGAAGGTATTAGCACCCAGATTGTCCGTCGTACTCGACGGGATCCACGCTTAAGAGATTTGTGTTTTAAAGGGGTAGTGTCAGTGCAATTTGTATATAAAAGAGCTGGAAAAGGATGTACAGGTGTCAGTGTGAAAGAAATGTAAAGTGAAGTATGTAAAGTGTCAGTGTAAGAACAGGAATAAGATGCTCGAGATAATGAGTCTTAAAGAGTGATGCTGGAAGGAGGGGGAATATACAGAGACTTTTGTTCGATAACTGTTAAGTTATGCCTACGTATCCTCTCGTGCAATGAGGAAGTCAGAACACCGTAGTTCGACCCAAAGAGACTGAAAGGTGAATTGACTTGTGAACTACTTACTTGCCTATGCTCAAGTGTGTGACCTGTCTGGCTCAGGTGCAAACTGTCTTGCATTAGACGGAAGAAGCGAGTTCTCGTTTATGAGTGAATGAGATGAGAAAAGAATCCCGGAGGAGACGATTATTGTTTGTTTTTGTGTTTTCAATCTTTTACTGCTTTTGAAAGTTTGTCATAAGTTAATGAGCTTAAGCCTAAACCAATGGATTTAGTAAACTCATCACATCTTCCCTCTGATTAGGGGTAATGAGAATACCTTAAGTGTGAAGTCAGCTTCTCACACTTAATCACCATGGTGTAGGGTTAAGTTCATTAACCTACTTGTGATTATTTAGATGTTTTTGTTGTTTTTGTTTAGTGTTAAGTAATGAGACTAAGCCATAATCAGGGATTAAACAGGCTCATTACACCATCCTAATAGAAGGATAACAGATGAGAATGTTTAAGCTGAGGAAAGCTCCTCAACCTAATCCATGATTAGGGATTAACTTCATGACAAAACAAAGCCTTTATTAAGTGGATTTTAGTTAATGATATGATGAAGAAGTGAGTTTTAGAGTTTGTAAGACAACTTGAGGGGGACTTGTCCATTAACACTAGGGTTAGTCCTTCTTAACCAATTAAGGAAGAATTAGAACCCTAATGCAAGGCCCAAGTTACAAGCCTGAGGTCTCGATTATTATTAGATGAATTGATTAAAGGATATAAACACATTAAGGGTTTAACACTTAGGATTAAAGTTATGCACTCCATCCTAATAGAAGGATGCAGGCATAAGCTTAATCACAAAGCCTTAAAGCCTTTAGGGTTTAGTCCTTGATTATGAGATGAGAAGAGAAGACTCAATGAGACACAAAGGTAAAATCTAAATGGGGGGACTAATCAAAACCCTAATTATTGTCATGCTTGGTAGTTCCTAAGGTTTGTGAGGTTTACAAGAGAAAGCTTCAGAGGAACCACCAGGAAGCAGATGAAAGGAGCAAAGAGAAGCAAAACAACTTGCTTCATTTAAGAAGACAAGTCACTTGAGGAAAGAAAGTAAGGAGAAGAAGAATGAGTAAGCTCAATCTCAAACACAAAACAAAATGCAGCAATGATGCATAAGAGAGATGAAAAGAAATTGTGAGAAGTGAAGGCAAATTCACTTCTCAAAGTTACTTACCACCTGAAAAGTTAATGAAAGGAATGCAATGCAATGCAAGATGAGATGAAATGACATGATGCAAATCAAAACCAGAAGCATATATGAGATGATAATGATGCTATGAGGTGCTGCAAACATGTAACAAAGCATGAGGATGATCATACAAACTTATGGAGGCAAATGAAGCAAGTTTAGAACCATGAACATACATGAAAAGTTATGAGATGCAAATGACATACAACATGGCAAATACATGATGCAATGATCAAACATGATTCTCATATGTCTTAAGATGTCTAATGAATCAAATGGATGCATAGAATGTCATGGCAAGTCATGGTATGCAAGCAAATGCAAGATGAATGCAAAAGGAAGCCCAAATTAGGGTTTATGATCAATGCATCAAACAAAAACCAAAATCAGAAGCAAACATCAAGATAAAAAATTGAAAATGCATTCAAAGGAACCCTAATCCTATACTAACTCACTGCCCAAAGGAGAGGTTCCAACTCTTAACCTAATGAGGGTTATGAATTTCCTAAGTTTCCTAGGGTTTTTGGGTACCTTAACAAGAAAAAATGCCAAACAAATTGAAAATGAAAGATCAAATCATGCCAATTTAATCTCACAAACTACATGCTAAACACAATGCAATGCAAAAAGAATAAAAGTCCAACTCTCAATGGTTAGGCAGAAATGATTTTTTGAAGTTTGGATCAAAATAATGACTTGAAATGATTTTAATTCCATGAAAAATTCTCAAAAGACATCAAGATCAAAAAAGAAATTTGATTTGAGGGTTGGACAATGTTTCTAAATGATTATGAAGGTTTCATGAATTTTTTGGTGATTTTTAAATACCTAAAAGTATTTTTAATTAATTAATTTTCATTAATTAATAAAAAATAAACTCTTAAATGATTTAAAAATATTTTTTAATGCAAAAAAATAAAAATAAAAATGTTTTTGGTTTCTGAAAATTAATAAAAGTTTGTATAAAAATTTTCAGAATTTTTAAAATTGTTTTGCTATTTTAAATAAATTGAGAAAACAAATGAAGTAAAATGTAAAATAAAATTGAATTTAATCTGAAAAAAGAAAAGTATGCAAATCTAAAGGTCCAGATTCAAATATGCACGCGCGCGAATTGACCTGGCGCCATATCCAAAGGCTGACATTCAAACTGGCTTAATTATGATTAGCCCTAATTAATTATGCCCTAATGACTTTCAGGCGACCGGAACACTGTTCCGGTCGTCTTCTCCGGCCATCTCAAATCTCCAACTCTCTCTACACGCATCCAAAACAAAATCTAACTACCCAGAAATCATCCCCACTCAAAAACGAATCAAAACCCTCAATCAAACAACATTTATCATTCAAAAACAGAGAGAATCGAATCAAACATTTTTTAGGGCAAAAGTTTCAGACAATGCATACATCCTGGTTTCTCAACCATTTTCAAAAGTAAGCACATATTCATGATCAGGAGAGTGCATAGAAGCTATTAAGAACTTGAAAACATGTTTCTGGAAAAAAGTTTTGAGTTGACTACCTGAACTGAAGCTTTCAATTCAGGAGCTTTCTGGCTGTTTCTTTGGCTCAAATGCACTCCAATGATCCTCCTGAGAAGCTTGCAATGTTTGTTTGAAGTTTGCAATGGCTGGTTTGAGAGATGGCAGGGGTTCTGCTCAAGGTGGGGTGAGAATCGTATTTGTGATTCTGGGAGTTTCAGGCTATGGTGAAGGGTGCTTTGTGACCAGGAAGGTGTGTTGAGTTGAGCTGTGAAGTTAGTTTGTGTGTTTGTGGCCTGTGTGATGATTTTCGAAAGCTCTTGCAAATGAAGGTGAAAATGAGAATGCTGTGATGGAGAGTGTTTCAGGCTTTCTCCCTTGTTGCTTTGGCTTGCTTTTGGCTTGCATAAAAACTGTGATTGGTCAGAGGAAGTGATGTGTGCTTTATTGATTGGTATGGGTCCTTTTTGCCAAAATGTCAAAGTTGGTGTAAGAGAAGTATGGGCTAATTTCTAGCCAAGGACAAAGAGTGTGTCCTGCGCAGCATGATGTGGGGAGAACCCTAGGATGGTTCAGCAAGTCAGCCAGCAAGTGGATGGTAGCTTATGATGAGTTTTGCAACTTGCCTTGCTTTTGCTCTTTGTGAAATATCTTGATCCATGGGCCATAAAACATGTGATTCTTTGGGTGCAATCTGACTTTTAGGACTTGTATGATCATGTGGTGAAGTTTTGAAGTGCATTTGATGACTAAATTTGCCTTGAGAAGTGAATTTGCAACCTTGCCTCTTTGGTGCAAAACTTCAAATTTTGTGATTTTTGCCAACTTTGACAAGCCATAACTTTTGATCCAAAATGAATTAGGTCATGTTCTTGTACTTTTTGAAAAGGGAATGATCCATTCTACAACTTTCATGACCAAAGTTTTTTCCATTTGAAGCTTCCTTGAATCAAAAAGTAAAGGTTGAAAAAGTTGCCTAAAATGACAATTTCATTAAAAGTCAAACTTGCCCAAAACGTCAACTTTGCAAAAGACTTGAAATTATTCAATTTTGTGAACCTCTAACATCTTCCATGATCAAATAAAGATCATATACAATCAAAATGATGAAGAATGCCCTTTGGTTGGGTCATTGGGGGCCTCAGATGCCCTGATTTTGCACTGACTTACTTGAAAAGTCAACCCTTGATCAGATGACTTCTCCATGGAATTTCTTCATGAAAATTGATATGCATACTCCCTATACCATATAGAGACCAATAGAAACAAGAATGACCAAAAAATTTGGAGTTATGGCCTCTGAAACCAAAACCCTAATTCAAGGTCATCTGTGCAGTTAAACCTGGCTCTGCATCCATGCCATTCTCAGTTCTTGTGATTCTTTGACATTCTTGACTTTGAGAGGATATAATATGATGCTTGAACACACATGGACCCCTTTGAAGTGATTGATGACCTTTGGAGTGGCTCAAGAAGCTCTTGGGTAGCTCAGATCACAAACCCTAGATGCAGATGACTTTGAACCAATGCAATGAATCAAAAATGTGATATGAGATGCTATGATTGAGTTTATGCATATGAAGTGATCACAAGCCATGGTGTGAATGGGTGAGGGCAAATTTGGGGTGTTTACACCTTTGTACTTCTAAAAAGCAGGTGCTTCAAACTTCGGAGGTATAACCAAACCAGGTACTAAGCACATGTTTAAAGCATCCAGGTCAAAAGCATCCTTCCCCTCTATAACCTTGAGTCTTTCATTCAGCATTCGACATTTCTCATTCATCTCAGTAACATTTGGTCCCTTGGTCTTCCTTACTAGGATTGCCCCTTGGGAAATTTGCTCAGAGAACCCAAAGCTTTGGTACTCGACGGCATCGTGAGGTAAGGAGTTTCCATCTCGAATAATGGTATGCTCTTGAATAACGGGTGCCCCATATGGGGTCCTGACAGACTGAGGTTGAACAAAACTGTTCCTTTGAGGTGGAGAGACATCTCCAGTTACGGAAGTCTGTTGAACATTACCCCCTCTCCTGATCAAAGCTGTCACATCATCCATGAGTTGGTTCATCTGGTCCTTTGTCAAATCAAAGTTTCCTCTTGTCGCAGTCTGCTTTTGTCCTTCAGGGTCCTTGATCAATCAGGAACTACTTCAAGTACAATGTAGGTGTCGGGAAATCAACTGCGGGTTATGGACACGGGACGAGGATGAGCTTTCTCCGAGGAAAGAAAATGATATGCAATGCAAATGCAATGGTATGCAAATTGATGCAATGCAAGGATGCTTAAGATCACAAGCACAAACAGACTTGGAAGCTGGAAAAGCTCAAAACTTCTTAAATGGTAGGCTGTAAGAGATTGGTTTTACAGTCTGTACCCATAAGTCCCACTCACGGGAAGGTTTCTACGGTGATGGTTTAAGGAAACTCAAGGTCACGGACGTTTATCGTACTATCACCCTGCCGCAGGCTAACTGCATTGTGACAATAATAACGATAAGGTCTACCTTGAGTGGAGTTCTCATGCTAGGCGTGCAAGGAGCGAGTCCTCGGAGCCCAACATTACATAACTACCAAAATTGAAATAGGTCCTAGGGGGTCCCAGAATCACAGCCCTCTCGTGAATCAGGTCACGCGACAGGCTAGCTGCGTTGTGACAAGACCTACGAAAAGTCTAACTATCTGGGGGAGCTTTCATGCTAGGCGTGCAAGGAGCGAGTCCTTGGAGACTAACACTAATAACATCCAATTCTAATCTTACGTGTTCCCTCTGCTTTTTCCACCACTCAAATTTACTTGTAAAGTGACCCCAGTATCCCACAGACAAGTAATATAATGAGCGATAAATGGAAAGCGATAAAAGAACAAATAAACAAACATAAATAATAAACATAGAGAAGACAAGAAGAGACAAGATCAAACAAATAAACAAACAAAGCTAAGTTAGGCTCGACTCTCTCTAGCATGGACCGGTATCCCCAGCAGAGTCGCCAACTGTCGTACCTCGAAAAATACGATCCTAAAACAAACAACAGAGCCTCCACCTAATTCTATTTATTCTACGAGAGAAAAGGGAGATATAGATACAACCTAATAAAGGATAAGAAATGGTAAACGAAACCAAATTATAAGTTCGGGAGTCGGTTACGCAAGGGGAAGGTATTAGCACCCCTCACGTCCGTTGTACTCAACGGGAACCTCTTAGCTTACCTATGCGATTAAAAGTTTGATCTTAAGTTTTTGTCTTCTAAATGATTGTTAATATGTTTGTTTAAAGTTTTAAATTATTATTATTATGAAGGAGAAAAGATTAAATGTTTTTTATTATTGTGACTTAAACAGAGAAATAATTAAATTTTTTATTAGGGTGCTCGCAAAGGATTAAAATCCCCGTGTCTACGTATTCCCTTGTGCAATGGGAAAGTCAGAGCTTCGTAGTTCGTGCTACTACGGTTTGTGATTTTTAATTGAACGATTATTTAAAACGCATTATACTGCTAAGCGTTGGCTTATACTCGCGGTGGAGGCTGAAGCACTAGCTTGTTCGAGAGATAGAATGATTTAAATAATATTCGTTTTGAGAAAAGTGTTTGACTTTTGTTAAGGTATTTTAAACGAAAGGGCGAATGAACCACGTCGCGTGGGGCTAGCCCAGGAGTGATTGCATTCCAAAACGTGCGGAGTGCTAGACTTCGGAGTTCTGTCTTTCGCTGATTAATTATGAAAATAATTTAAATTGGTTGGTAAGTTTGAATTGTTTTAAGATATGAAAGATGTGAATGGACCACGTTGCGTGGGGCTAGCCTAGCTGCAATCCATTTTAGAACGTGCGGAGTGCTAGACTCCGGAGTTCAATTTTTTGTAATTTAATTTATAAAAATGATTTGACTACTTGATATACGAATGATAATTGAACACACCGCGTGGGGCTAGCCCAGTAGCGGTCCAATCCAGAACGTGCGGAGTGCTAGACTCCGGAGTTCTTATCCCGTATTTAAAATTTTAAGTAAGTTGAATAATTGTTTTTTAGACATTTTTAGAATTGATGCAATTAATAACGAAGGAGTGAACGAAACAATACGCGTGGGGCTAGCCCAGTTGTAATTCGTTCTAGAACGTGCGGAGTGCTAGACTCCAGGGTTATATTCCTTGTTAATTTAATTAAGGCGCGCGATAAGTTATTTTGAAACGTTAGAATTTAGTATTGTGTAAAATGTAAGAATAAAATAAATAAATTAAGTATACTAAATAGAAACAATCATGAAATAAGAATAAATTAATCTTATGAAATAAATGAATAAAAGATGGTCTCATATTGGTCGCGATTAGTCGGAAACGACTTATCGCAACTTTGTTATATCATTGGCCCCAAAAGATAAATAAAAGGTTTTTTTGTTAAAAAAATAAAGATAAAAGATTTATAATCATTTATTAAGTAAAATAAAACTATTCATAAAAAAACATGAGAAAAAATTACATAAACAAACATTTAAAATAAAATAAAATAAAAAAAAGTAGGGGATGAGGTTGATGTGTAGTAGTAAAATATGATGGATCAGCAAGTTATGTAGAGCCCAAAATCAGAATATATATTAAAAGGAAATAAATATAATATATAAAAAATATAAACAATATATATATATATATATATATATATATATATATATATATATATATATATATATATATATAAGTAGAGAAAAAGAAAACCAGAGAAAAGTTCCTCTCCTCTCTCAATGCTGCGTTTCAAAAATTAAATAGAGAATGAATAAAACTCAGGATTCTGAAAAACACGCACCCTTCAAAGCGGCTAACGGTGGCGGAGAAAAAAAAGAAAAAAAGGGGGGTGCCCAGGAAACTCGCGGTGATGCTCTCTCTCCCCGCGTTGCTTAATGGCAGCGGCCCAAGGTGGGGTTCATGGTAAGTTCATCTTTGCGATTTCAAATTTTATATGTTCTGAAGTTTTCCAACACAAACCCTTCATTCTCCTTTCCTCCGACGGCGGCGTGCGATGGCTATTCTCATCTCCGATCAATGTTCGTTTCCGGCGATAGTTTGCTGAGTGACGTTGAAGCTCCCTCCGTCCCTGTGTTCGTTTTCAGAGCGGCTTCATCTTCTTCTTCTCTGCTTCGCGACTGATAATGGTGAAAGAAGGTTTCGTCGCGGGTTGAGGGTTTCGCGATGGTGGTGGTGGCTGGGTTACACGGAGGATGGTTATGGTGTTCGTCTGCGGTGAAGAGGGTTCAATAGTTTTTTTTTCTGTTCTGGTTTTTTCTCAGGTTTCTAGTTTTTGTGAAGTTGAGAGTGAAAGGTTGGGAGAGAGATCTGTGTGATGAGTGAAAGTATTATTTTTTGAACATTTCTGTAAGTTGGAGGTCCCCCCTTTAGAGGCATGAAGGTTTTTGTTTTTTTCCTGATTCATTGAAGGTGAAGGGCCGGAGATTTTTTAGGTGGGGGTCAATGATGTTTCGGCCTGGGTTTTTCTTAGGAGATGAAGGATTCCTTTGGTTTTATGGTGGAAGAAAAATGCAAGGGTAACAGCAGGTGAAGGTGTTTTTTTTTGGTCTGGTGTACCGGTCCCCCCTCCAAAACTCTTCCCCATTCTGTCTTTTTATTTTTCTTTCAAAATTAATTCTCAATCTTCTTCTACAAGCTCTTCCTTTTTTGTATTGTTCTGAGAGATCCTTTTTTTTGAAGCAGGTATTTGTGTGTTTATTTTGGTGTATGGGTGATGGGTTTTGGACAAGTATTTGCATTGGAGCAGTGTGCAGGCATATGTAATATTTTTTTCATAGAATTTTGACTGTATTTGGGAAATATTGGTCAATGGTACGACTGATATGGAGTGGTATGATGCCTATGTACTGTCTAGAGGTGTTTAGAGTATATGGATATCAGAGGAAAAGGCAAACAAACATAATGCACTAAACTTATTTCTAATAAAAAAAATTAAACTTATCTTAAAAGGTGAACTTAAATTAGAATCAACTAATTGGAAACTATTTTAAAATAAAAACTAAATATATATAAACTAAGTTAACTAATTAAAAAACTAACTAAAAGTTGGACTAATTAAAAACTAATTAAACTATTAATCTAATTAAAAAAAATATAATAAGACTAACTAAGAAACAAATTAATTAAAAATATGACTAAATAAATAAATGAAAATGACCTAAATGCAATATTAATAAAAAAAATTAAACTAATTGGAACTAAATGATAAAGTTAAACTAAAACAACTATTTTAAATCAAACTAAATTAAATTTAAAATTAAATAAAATTAAAAACTTAAATTGAAATTAAACTTAAATCTAAATTAACTTAAATAAAAAGAAAATTCTAAATCAGAATTGAACCAATATAAAACTTAAATTAATAACTAATTCTAAAATATCTAATATAATCTAAACTCCTATTTTTAAAGTGAAATAAGTAATTGAACCAAGATAAAAAAAACAAGAATAAAATATGATATTAAAAGTAAAATAAATAGAACCACGGGATTAATGATTGATGGAATGTTAACCCTAAGAATGCTAAAATGATGTACCAGTGAAACTGGGATAAAATGCGTCAGATGAATGAAATTTTTTAGAAAAAGTCCGGTCAGAATCTAGGGTGTGACAGAGGCGCTTCAAATTCTGGTGTCAAGAAACCCTTCGTGAAGAGGAGAGAAGGAGAGACGGGGGCAGTGTACGTGCAGAGGGGAGGAAACAACAGAGGTTTTTATCAGCAAGTGGCCCCTGTCACTATCTCAGCTCAACCTGTTCAACAGCAAGTCCAACAACCACAACAACAACGCCAACAAGGGTATCAACAAAGAGTTCCTTGTCCATACTATCCTCAGAGGATCAGAGAAAGGCAGTTCAAGGCTCCGCCGATGTCCTATTCACAACTTTTGAAGAATCTCATACAACTCCAGATGATTCAACTCCGAACTCTACAACCCCCGAAGCCAGGCCAAATCCTCGAGGGTTATGATACAAACGCCTGATGCGAATTTCATTCCGGAGCTCCCAGGCATACCACAGAAAACTGCAAAGCATTGAAGCATGTTGTTCAGGACTTACTGGATTCTAAAGCGATTAATTTCGCTCCTACTCCTAATGTAATACAGAACCCCATGCCTCATCACAGAGGTACGGTTGAGGCAGTTGATGATGGGGAGAATCTAAACTTGGTGTGTGATATCGATGATCTGCAAACTCCGTGGAGTGTTGTTAAAGCATGTTTGGCCCAGAAGGATGTTTTTCCTGGGAGTGGAATTGATTATCCAGGATGTGCTGAAGCTACAAACGGTTGTGAGCAGTTGAAAACAGAGATCCAAAGTATCATTAATGAAGGAGTGTTGCAGTTTTTGACAAAGTTGTAAAGGAAAACGAAGTCTCTACAGTAACCATCTTCTACGATCCATCTCAAGTTCCTCCACGGGCCAGAGTGGCACCGATAACGATTACCACTGCAGGGTTAGTAATGTATCAGAGTGATAAAGCCCTTCCCTGGAATTATGGTGGCGAAGTATATTATAACGGCCAGAAGCAAGATTTGGCCACGTCTAGCACTACCCCAGCTCAAGTAGAAAACGTCGGAGTAGGGGTCTTTACTAGAAGTGGAAGGTTATTCGCGCCGGAAACACTAAGAAATAGTTTGATACCACCCAGAGACACCGCAGAAGCCTAGGCTAAGGCAAGAGGGAAGCAGCCAGTGGTAGTCAATGAGCCCGCACCAGTAACTGATCCAGACGTTACCTTTGATAAAGAAGCTGAAGAATTTTTTAGAATCATCAAAAAGAGTGATTACAAGATTGTGGACCATCTGCAGCAGACCCCGTCGAAGATTTTCATCTTGTCTTTGCTAATGTGTTCTGACTCCCACAGGAAGGCTCTCTTGAATATTCTGAACAAGGCATATGTGCCTCATGATATTTCAGTAAATCAGTTGGAAGTGGTGGTATCTAGTGTCAATTCCAGTCACGGATTGGGCTTTACAGACATGGATCTAACATCTTAAGGGTGTGTTCATAATTGGGCACTACATATCTCTTTAGAATGTAAAGGTGCAATACTTTCTCACGTGTTGGTAGATATTGGATCATCGTTGAATGTTCTGCCCAAGAAGGCATTGATGAAGTTGGATTATGATGAAGTGGTTTTAAAGCCTAGCGACCTGGTAGTTAGAGCATTTGATGGGTCGAGAAGATCAGTATTTGGAGAGGTGGATTTACCGATTAAAGTAGGTCCACAAATCTTCAATACCACATTCTACGTAATGGATATACACCCTGCATATAGTTGTTTGTTGGGAAGGCCTTGGATACATTCAATAGGAGCAGTATCGTCCACACTTCATCAAAAGCTAAAGTTCATCTGGGAGGGTCAAATTATAACTGTCAGTGGGGAAGAAGATATTTTTGTTAGTCATCTGGCTTCATTCAAGTATGTGGAGATGGATGGCGAAATAGTTGAAACTCCGTGTCAAGCTTTTGAGCCCTTGGGAACTGAACAAGCCTCTTCATTGGCAGCTTCTCCTGAAGAACCAAAGAAGGGGGTTTCCATAGCCTCTTATAAGCAAGCTCTTGAGGTGGTAGAGTCGGGGATGTGAGAAGGCAGGGGCAGTCCAGTAGAAGTGCCCGAAAAGAAAGATATGTTCGGAATTGGTTACCATCCTGGGCAGTCATCGTCTGAACCGAGTGCTAAAGGTCGTCAAAGCCCGATTACTTTCACGAGTGTGGGAATGGTGGATTATGGAAACATCAGTGTCGTGCAGGATGACGCAGTTGATAGTGACTGTGACTTAGATGAGATCAGGCCTGCTGTTCCAGGGACTCAACTTAGCAATTGGACATCTGAAAGGCTTATCTTAGTCACCTCCTTCGAAGAGTAATAATTTTTTTTTATGTTGTTCTGTATTCAAGCGCTATGTCTTGCCCGGGGCATAGTAGCTTTTTTGTAAGGGTTCTTTTTTTCTTAACACAATTCATTATCATAAATAAAGCTGACGTTTCACATTCATCCATGTTGTTCTTTGTCTTTCATTTTTTGCTTTTTCTTTTCAAAAAGAAAGAAAAGTTTTAAACTGACAATGTTTCTCATTTTCTCAAGCCTTTTCTAAGGCCTTGCATGAATCACCATTCATGCAAGTGCTTATCACCGGATCTTATCAATGACAACCCTGTTATGGCTGAGTATGACTTTGACAATCCAATTTATCAAGCCGATGAGGAGGGTGAAGAGGATTGCGAACTACCTGAAGAATTGGCCAGACTGCTTAAACAGGAGGAGAAGATGATTCAGCCACACGAAGCAGCTGTCAAGGTGATAAACCTAGGTACTGAAGAGGACAAGAAAGAAGTCAAGATCGGGGCCACATTAGAAGAATCTGTCAAGACTCGTTTAATTGCTATGCTTCGAGAGTATGTTGATGTCTTTGCATGGTCCAACCAAGATATGCCCGGTTTAGACACTGACATTGTGGTGCACAAGTTACCTCTGAGAGAAGACTGCCCTCCAGTGGAGCAGAAGTTGAGGCGCACACGTCCTGATATGGCAATCAAGATAAAAGAGGAAGTACAAAAGCAATTCGATGATGGTTTCTTGGCCGTGACCAGTTACCCTTTGTGGGTTGCCAACATTGTGTCGGTCCCTAAAAAAGACGGTAAGGTCAAGATGTGTGTGGACTACAGGGATTTGAATAGGGCCAGCCCCAAAGATGACTTTCCTCAGCCTCACATAGATGCGCTCGTCGATAATACTGCTCAGTTTTCTGTGTTCTCTTTCATGGACGGATTTTCCAATTATAACCAAATTAAGATGTCTCCCGATGATATGGAAAAGACAACCTTCATCACGCCTTAGGGCACTTTCTGTTACAAGGTCATGCCGTTTGTCCTGAAGAATGCTATTTGCAAGCGTTTGATTCAGAACATGGCTTATGATTGATGCAATATGTTTGATTTTTACCGTAATGCTCCGTATTTGACGGAATGCTACGCTCTGTGGTGAAAATATGATGCGAATGCTATGATTATGCAAAGGGTACCGATCCGGGATCTGGATCCTGTTGCTGCGAAGATCTCTGGCTGATCTGCTTGAAATGGATATCCCATCTGGGGATGAGATCATTGGTAGATCTGACATTTGTGACTCTGCTTGGGGGTATAGGTCACTGATAAACCTGTCTTGGAGATGAGGGACCCAGTTGGGGGTTTGTAGAAGCTTCCTTCACTCTGTTGTGATTTCTTCGCGCGTTGCTCTCTTGGATAGAGGTTGATACTCTGTGGGGAGATGGTTCCCTGGCTTTTGTTTTTGGCTGAGGAGGAAATAACAAACGGCAACTCAGCTGGGGAGAAAGCACCTACGGTGCTTAAGACTGAGTAGATAATGATTTGCCAGCTTGCTGGGGAGACGTTTTCATGCCCCATGTTGTGCTTTGAATTCCTGCAGTCCTGAAAAGACAGAGAAACGTGCAAGTAATCCCGAGGTACCCCTTACCGGATTCCGTCATAGGAATTTGGACACTCCCGGGAGTAAGTATATTTCCTGCAAGCACGTATTTTGAGAGAAGCATCTATATTTATGCAATCAGTATCTTAAAGACATCGGACATTCTTTGCAAGTGAAAAATAAAGTGTACGAGACGAAACATGACTGAAAATCTGATTTTATTAATTCATGTGCCCTGAATTGGCAAGATACAGTCAAAGAAACAAATCCCCTAAAATGAGGAGATTGTTACAAATTGAGAAACAAAAGATGTTGGCAATGTTGACGACGCTTCAAGGAGCCTCCCTTTGCTATGACTCGTATGACATTTGATGCTCTTTTCGTCTTGCTTTCTGAAAAAGGCTGATTCTGAAAGAAGCTTGATCCTTTCGAAGCTTACCTAGTTGTAAGTGATACAGATGAATTCAGAATGCAGTTGTTCGCTCGTTCCCTTATTTTGCATGGATCGCCCTTTCGGGTTTTCAATCCATCGGGATACCCATTTTTGCCTGAGTTGTCCAATGCGGCTTTTCAACTCAGTGGGTGTACATTTTTTATGCATTTCCCTTATTTTTGCCCGAGTCTTTTATTCTGTTTTTGACTCGCCGGGATGCCCTATTTTTGCCTGGACTTACATTCTGTTTTTATGTCCAGCGGGTCATTTTTATGCGAAGTATTTTTTAACTGCATCTGAATTCACAAGGGACGGGAAGTCTTCACCATCCATAGTACTGAGCATCAGTGCTCCACCAGAGAAACTTTCTTTACTATGAAAGGCCCTTCATAGTTTGGAGTCCATTTGCCCCTGTGGTTTGTATGAGGAGGGAGGAGTCTTTTCAGTACAAGATCTCCTACTTGGTACTCTCGGAGCCTGACTTTCTGATCGAAGGCTTTCTTCATTCTTTTCTGATACAACTGCCCATGACAGATTGCAGCCAATCTTTTCTCTTCAATCAGACTCAGTTGTTCGTATCGGGATTGGACCCATTCTGCTTCGTTCAGCTTAACATCCATCAGTACTCGTAGGGAGGGTAACTCAACTTCAACAGGTAGGACTGCCTCCATACCATACACAAATTGATACGGTGTTGCCCCAGTGGATGTTCTGATTGACGTGCGGTACCCATGCAAGGCAAACGGTAGCATTTCATGCCAGTCTTTGTAGGTAACCACCATCTTCTGCACAATCTTCTTGATATTCTTGTTAGCTGCCTCAACAGCGCCATTCATCTTTGGCCTGTAAGGAGAAGAATTGTGGTGTTGGATCTTGAAGTCCCGGCACAGTTCTGCCATCATTTTGTTGTTTAAATTGGAACCATTATCAGTAATGATTCGCTCGGGAACTCCATACCGACAGATGATGTCTCTCTTCAGAAATCGGGCTACCACTTGCCTTGTAACATTTGCATAGGAAGCTGCTTCGACCCACTTGGTGAAGTAGTCAATGGCAACCAGGATGAATCTGTGGCCGTTTGAAGCAGTCGGTTCAATCTTGCCAATCATATCAATGCCCCACATGGCAAAGGGCCAGGGTGAAGACATCACATTCAGAGGATTGGGAGGCACATGCACCTTATCCGCATAGATCTGGCACTTATGGCATTTCCTAGCATAAGCACAACAGTCGGCATCCATTGTGATCCAGTAATAACCTGATCTCAACAACTTCTTGGCCATGGCATGCCCTCCTGCGTGGGTACCAAAGGATCCTTCGTGCGCTTCGTGCATCAACAAGCCTGCTTCTGTTTTATCAACGCATCTGAGAAGTACCATATCAAAGTTTCTCTTGTACAGGGAACCATCAGCATTCAGGAAGAAACTACCAGCTAGCCTTCTTAATGTCTTTTTGTCATTGGAAGATGCCCCAGGTGGGTATGTCCGATCCTCCAGGAAGCATTTGATATCATGGAACCAAGGCTTATCATCTTTGGCAACATCTGCTGCAAATACATATGCTGGTCTGTCAAGCCTGGACACTGAAATCCTAGGTACAAAGTTGGCAGCTTGAACTTTGATCATGGATGAAATGGTAGCCAGAGCATCTGCAAACTGATTTTCATCTCGAGGGATATACTCAAGCTTGACTGTTGTGAAGAAAGTCAATAACCTCCTTGTATAATCCCGGTAAGGTATCAGATGATCCTGGTGTGTGTACCATTTGTCGTTGGTTTGATTGATTACCAGAGCTGAGTCTCCGAATACAGTCAAAGTCTTGATCCTGAGGTCAATGGCTTCCTCAAGACCCATAATACAAGCTTCGTATTCAGCTTCGTTGTTAGTGCAGTTGAAGGTGACTTTTGCCGAGAAAGGCATGTGAACCCCCTTGGGTGTAATGAGTACTGCACCAACACCACGACCATTCATATTAACAGCCCCATCAAACATCATAGTCCACTCTTCTTCCGGGTCAGGCCCTTTGGTGTGAACAGGCTCTTCGTGATCTTTTGCTTTTATGAACATGATGTCTTCATCAGGGAAGTCAAATCTCATAGGCTGGTAATCATCAATAGGTTGCTCAGCAAGATAATCGGACAATACACTGCCCTTGATGGATTTCTGAGATGTGTACTGGATGTCGTATTCTGTGAGTATCATTTGCCATCTTGCAACCCGTTCGGTAAGTGTTGGCTTCTCAAAAATGTACTTAACTGGATCCATCTTTGAGATCAATAAAGTCGTGTGGGTCAACATATACTGCCTTAGTCGGCGAGCAGCCCACGCTAAAGCACAGCAAGTTTTCTCGAGCAGTGAATAACGTTGTTCACAGTCGGTAAACTTTTTTCTTAGGTAGTAAATTGCATACTCTTTTCGACCAGACTCGTCATGCTGGCCCAGCACACACCCCATTGACTCTTCTAATACTGTCAAGTACATTATCAGAGGTCTTCCTTCAACTGGAGGCATAAGGATGGGAGGTTCTTGTAAGTATTCCTTGATCTTGTCAAAAGCCCTTTGGCAGTCTTCATTCCATATGACCGTTTGTTCTTTTCTTAGCAGCTTGAATAAAGGTTCACAGGTCGCAGTTAGGTGAGATATGAATCGTGAAATGTAGTTCAACCTACCTAGAAACCCCCGAACTTCTTTTTCGGTATTCGGTGCCGGCATTTCTTGAATGGCTTTGACTTTATCAGGGTCAACTTCAATCCCCTTTTCACTTACAATAAATCCCAGCAGCTTACCGGATCGCACCCCGAATGTGCACTTGTTGGGGTTTTAATTCAGTTGGTACTTCCTCAGACGCTTGAATAACTTCAGCAGATTCACCAGGTGGTCTTCTTCTGTGAGGGACTTGGCAATCATGTCATCCACATAACATTCAATTTCTTTATGGATCATGTCGTGGAATAATGTTACCATAGCCCGTTGATAGGTCGCACCAGCATTCTTCAGTCCGAATGGCATCACCTTGTAACAGAACATGCCCCAGGGTGTGATAAAAGTGGTCTTCTCCATGTCTTCAGGCGACATCTTGATCTGATTGTATCCTAAAAATCCATCCATGAAGGAGAACATCGAGAACTGAGCCGTATTATCCACCAATACATCAATGTGAGGTAAAGGGAAATCATCTTTTGGGATGGCTCTGTTCAGATCCCGGTAATCCACACACATCCTCACCTTGCCATCTTTCTTAGGCACAGGTACAATATTAGCAACCCACGGCGGATAGCTAGGCACAACAAGGAACCCGGCGTCCCACTGTTTCTGTACCTCTTCCTTTATCTTCATTGCCATATCTGGGCGAGTACGGCGCAGTTTCTGTTTTACCGGCGGGCAGTCTTCTTTCAAAGGCAGCTTGTGCATGACAATATCGGTGTCCAACCCTGGCATATCCTGATAAGACCAAGTAAACACATCCACATACTCTCGAAGCATATCAATCAGTTGTCCTTTCACTGAGTCTTGTAAGCAGGCCCCGATCTTAACTTCTTTCATATCTTCTTCCGAACCAAGATTAACCGCTTCAACCTCCTCCCGATGAGGAGTGATAACCTTCTCCTCTTGTCTTAACAACCTGGCTAGCTCTTCAGGAAGCTCATAATCTTCTTCAACCCCTTCATCAGCTTGATTGATTGGATTGTGAAAGTCATACGAAGTCATAGCTGTGTTGTTGTCGGTGCGGTCTGAAAGGCACTCTCTGCAAGGGTTTAGATTGTTCATTTTAGTGATCGATTTTAATCTTGTTTAGAAAAAGTGAAATAAAGTTATCATTTTGGAAAACATTGCCATTTTATTTTTGTACAAAAAGAAAAAATGAAAAACAGTGAGCGGAAAAGAAAAAGACTCATTTGCAAAAGATGTCCGATATTCATTGATTGATCTGTTTGCACAAAATTACAAGATGGTGTCGCTCCCGACAAATGACACGGGGTCAGATGAAGGTACAGACGCGAACGGTCGGCGAAGGGAACAGTGAGAACACACAGCCGTGAACTCACTGGAGAATGAAAAGAGTCGCCAGCTAGGCATTTTTATCCCGGAGGAAAGGCAATGCTGCATAGGCCTAGAAAGAGATGGATAAGACGGTTTGCGAACCAGAGAGACTGAGAAAGGGGGTTGGTTACAACCTGGGAAGGTATTAGCACCCAGATTGTCCGTCGTACTCGACGGGATCCACGCTTAAAAGATTTGTGTTTTAAAGGGGTAGTGTCAGTGCAATCTGTGTATAAAATAGCTGGAAAAAGATGTACAGGTGTCAGTGTAAAGAAATGTGATGTGTATAAATGTACAGTGTCAGTGTGAGATCAGGAATGAAATGCTCATGACCATGAGACTAAAGGATGAAGCTGAAAGAGGGGGGATATACAGAGACTTTTGTTCGATAACTGTTAAGTTATGCCTACGTATCCTCTCGTGCAATGAGGAAGTCAGAACACCGTAGTTCGACCCAAAGAGACTGAAAGATGAATTGACTGATGAACTGCTTGCTTGTCTATGCTCAAGTGTATGACCTGTCTGGCTCAGGTGCTTACTGTCTTGCATTAGACGGAAGAAGCGAGTTCTCGGTTGTGAGTGAAGATGATGAGAAAAGAATCCCGAAGGAGACGATTATTGTTTGTTTTTGGTGTTTTCAGTCTTTTATTTCTTTTTGGAGTTTGTCATAGGATAATGAGCTTAAGTCTAAACCAATGGATTTAGTAAACTCATCACATCTTCCCTCTGATTAGGGGTAATGAGAATTACCTTAAGTGTGAAGTCAGATTCTCACACTTAATCACCTTTGATGTAGGGTTAAGATCACTAACCTACTTGTGATTAATTAGATGTTTTTGTGATTTTTGTTTAGTGTTAAGTAATGAGGTTAAGCCATAATCAGGGATTTAACAGGCTCATTACACTATCCTAAAAGAAGGATAATAGATGAGGGTGTTCAAGCTGAGGAAGGATCCTCAGCTTAATCCATGATTAGGGATTAAACCCATGACAGAACAAACCTTTGATTAAGTGGATTTTATTAATGATATGATGATGAAGTGTTTTTTTGTGATTTGTAAGACAACTTGAGGGGGACTTGTCCATTAACTTTAGGGTTAGTCCTTCTTAACCTATTAAGGAAGAATTAGAACCCTAATGCAAGGCCCAAGTTACAAGTGTAATGTCTTGATGATTATTAGATGGATTAATTAAGAGAATTCAACACCTTAAGGGTCCAAGACTTAGGATTAAAGTTATACACTCCATCCTAAAAGAAGGATGCAGGCATGATCTTAATCACAAAGTCTTAAAGCCTTGAGGGTTTAGTCCCTGATTATGAGGTGAGAAGAGATGACTCAAAGAGAGACACAAAGGTAAAAACTATGGGGAGACTAATCAAAACCCTAATTCATTATCATGCTTGGTTGGTCCTAATGTTTGTGAGGTTTTCAAGAACAATCTTCAGATGAACCACCAGGAAGCAGATGAACAAGATCAAGAGAAGCAAAGTGACTTGCTTCATTCAAGAAGTCAAGTCACTTGAAGAAAGAAAGTGGGAGGAGGAAGAATGAGCAAGCTCAAACTCAAACACACATAAGAATGCAGCAAGGTATGCAAGAGAGATGAAAAGACAAGTTATGAGAAGTGAAGGCAAATTCACTTCTCAAGTTATTTACCACCTGAAATGTTAGAAACAAAATGCAATACAATGCTAAATGAGATGAAATGATATGATAAGCAAAAACCAGAAGCATGTTGATGATGATGATGATGCTATGGAGTGCTATGAACATGAGATAAGACAATGAGATGTTCATACAAGATTATGAATGCAAATGATGCAAGTTAAGGAGCATGAATGAACATGAAATGTTATGAAGCAATACAAGACAAATGACATGGCAAATATGCAATGCAATGATCAAACATGATTTCTACATGTCTTAAGATGTTAAATGAATCATGAGAATGCACAAAATGCAAAGACAAGTCATGTTATGCAAGAGAATGCAAGAGGGATGCAAATGAAAGCCCAAATTAGGGTTCATGGATCAAACATCACACATAAACCAAAAACAGAAGCAAGCCTTAACATAAAAAATGGAAAATGGTACCCAAAGAAACCTTAGACCTATAATGAACCACTGCCCAAAGGAGGACTCTCAACTCTCAACCAAACTCAAGTTATGAATTTTGCAAGTTATTAGGGTTTTTTAGGGTTTGTAACAAAAGAAATGCCAATCAATTGGAAAATGTAAGATCAAATCTTGGCCTTTTTATCTTTGAAAATACATGCCAAATGGAAAACAATGCAAAAAGAATCAATGTCTCAACCTTCACCAATAGGCAGAAATGGATTTTTAAACTTGTGATCAAAATAATGCACAAAATATGATTTAATTCAATGAAAAATTCTTAAAATGCATCAAGATCAAAAAAGAAATTTGGTTTGAAGGTTGGACAATGTTTCTAAATGTCTTAGAACATTTCATGAATTTTTTTGTAATTTTTAAATACCTAAAAGTATTTTTAATTAATTAATTCTCATTAATCAATTAAAAATAATCTTTTAAATATTTAAAAATACTTTTTTAATGATAAAAAATAAAATAAAAATGTTTTTGTGTCATAAAAATTAATAAAACCTTAAAGAAAAAGTTTCATAATTTTTATGATCTTTTAGCTATTTTAAATAAATTGTACAAATTAAATGCAAGAAAAATGAATTAAAATTAAATAAAATGCAAAGTCAAAGGAATGAGGGGCCAGGATGCGTTCTGAGGGTAAGTGGGTTGACTTGGCGCGCCATCTGATGGCCCAGATTCAAAGTGAATTAATCCTGATTAATTAATTTAATTAAACCTAATTAGAACTAATGATGCAATCCAGACCATTCATACACGCGCGGGAAAGAAGATCAAATGGTCCAGATTCAAACTCAGTGCCCTAACCCTAATTATGAATTAATGACTCTCAGGTCACCGGAGACGAGCTCCGGTCGTCTTCTCCGGTGACCTCCTCCCCTGAAAAACTCCAAACCTCCTTAAAACGTAACTAAAAATGAAAACCAAAGCCAGGGAAATGATCTCCATCACCTTACGAACTAAACCCCTCTCTCAAAACAAATTTATCTAACCTAAACAAGCTGAATCGAAAGGAAATAGTTCTAGGGTTCGTGAGCTTCAAACAGCAATTAAATTCTCAAAACACATCCATTTCAAAAACTAAAAGCATCAGCATGATCAGGAGAGCATAAGGAACAAGTTTGTAACTAAAAAAGAGATTTCTGGAAAAAATTATTTGGAGCTACCTGAGATTTGCAACCTCTGACTTAGGAACTTTCAGGCCCTTTCTTTAAGTGCAAGCTGCTCCTCTTGGCCCCCCAAAGATGTCTGGATGCTCAAATGGAGTTTAGACTTGCTGGATGATGAGTTTCGAAGAGAACTGCTTCAGTTCAGTCAACAATGGCAGTTGAGCTTTTGGCACTTTCAGGCTATGAGAGATGGTTGTTTGTGATCTATGAAGTGTGTTGAGAAGTTTGGCAAAGTTTGTTTTGATGTTTGTGGGCTATAGTGAGAGTTGCAAGTGAAACTGCAAACTGAGGTGAGAGATGGCAGTGAAGTGTTTTGGTTGTTTCAAGCTCTGGTTCTTTATGCTTTGTGTTCTATGGATCAAGGTGAGATGAATGGTGAAGGTTGCTTGGGTGTTTGATGGCTGTGTAATGAAATTCGAAGGAAGTTGCAAGTTGGAGTGTTTTTGTGTAAGTGATGAGTGAGTTGGTTTCAGCCCTTGTTCTTGTTATGTTCAACTTGCAAAATGAAATGATAAACAATTCTGATTGGTTGGCTGATGTGACTTGTGCAGCTGTGATAGGTAGTTCACTTTTTGCTCAAAAACCACTTTATGTGTAAGAGAGGCATGGTGTTTGGACTAGGCAAGGACAAAGGTGGTTCTGGTGCAGCATGGGTGAGGGAGAGGCCTAGCTTGGCTCAGCACTCAATGCAGCAAGTTGGCATAATGTTATGAGTGGTTTTGCAAGTTGGCTAGCTTTATGGTTTTCCATGGAAATGCCTTGTTACATGAACCAAACCATGAGCAAACTTGGTCCATTTCTGATTTTTGTGACTTAGAGAACATTCACATGCTGGTTTGACATGAATTTGAGGCAGCAATCATGCATTGATTCAAGACTTAGCAAAATTTCCACTTGGTGCATAACTTGAAAAACAATGATTTTTGGCAACTTTGCATGGCCATAACTTTTGATCCATGAAGAGTTAGATCATGTTCTTGTAATTTTTGAAAAGGGAAAGATAAGATCTACAACTTTCATGACCAAAGTTTTTTCATTTGAAGCCTTTTTGGATCATAAATCAAAGCTTGAAAATTGACCTAAAAGGATGCATTCTTGAAAAGTCAACAAAACCCAAAAAGTCAACTTTTGCCAAAACCCTAAATTCTTGATTTTTATGAACTTCAAACTTCTTCTATGATCAAATAAAGATCATATACACTCAAAATGATGAAGATCACCCATTGGTTGGGTCATTGGGGGCCTCAGATGCCCTGATTTTACACTGACTTGTCTGAAAAGTCAACTCTTGATCAGATGACTTCCCCATGGAATTTCTTCATGAAAATTGATATGTATACTCCCTATACCATATGGAGATCAATGGAAACAAGAATGACCAAAAATTTTGGTGTTATGGCCTCTGAAACCAAAACCCTAATTTTCAGTCAACTGTGCAGTTCATCCTGGCTCTGCATCCACTCAAACCCTAGTTCTTGTGATCCCTCTGCAATTTTGACTTTGTGAGGATGTAACATGATATAAGAACACACATGGACCCCTTTGAGATGATTGGTGGCCTTTGGAATGGCTCAAGATGCCCTGAGGTTGCTCAGATCACAAACCCTAGGTACAGATGCCTTAGAAACTATCCAGTGAAACCAAATGAGACATGAGATGATGTGATTGTGTTTATGCATATGAGATGATCACAAGTCATGTGTGAATGGGTGAGGGCAAATTTGGGGTGTTTACAGCTGCCCCTATTCAAACATGAGTTAGTTGTGCAGGTGGTAAGCGGCGGCTTAACAGGCAAACAAGATAACTTGTGGTTGAATACCAAAGACAGTCCAAAATTTGCACTCACAGAAATGAAGAAGAAAAGGGATATAGATTGTAAAAGCAAATAAAGTATATTGTAAGGTGTGGGCGACGGAGGACGACCGTCGAGCAGAGAACGACTGCTGGGTAAGGTGGTATGTGAAGCAAAGCGATGACGGGGACGGCCGACATGCTGGTAAAGTGTGTAAAATAAAGCGATGACGGGGACGACCGACATGCTGGGGATAAAAGATAAAGCTAAGACGGGGACGGCCGGCTAGCTGGGAAAACTAAGATAATATGATGGGGACGGCCATCAAGATAAAGCTGCAAAATTCTGAGGATTAATGAAACATGACGGGGACGGCCATCAAGTTCGTAAAGGTAAAGTAACCAACGATGGGGACGGCCATCGGGCTAAAAAAAGGAAAAGGGACCACGACGGGGACGGCCATCGGGTTAAAGAATAAATGAAATAAACAGATGATGGGGTACGGCCATCAAAGGTGAAGGACGATCACCTAGCAGGGGACGGCTGCTCTGTTGGGCATAAAAGAAATATGATGGGGACGACCATCAAAGGTGGAGGACGACCACCTGGCAGGGTACGGCTGCCAAAATATCAACGATGGGGACGGCCATCGGATATAAAGGGTCAACGATGGGGACGGCCATCGGACGAGCATGATGGAGGACGACCATCAAGAAGTGGAGGACGACCACTCAGCAGGGGACGGCTGCTCTCAAAGTTTATCATAACACAGGATGAGTGTTAGACAACTAAAATCAACAATGGGGACGGCCATTGGATAGAGTGATGAAGGACGATCATCAAAAGGTGGAGGACGACCACCTAGCAGGGGACGGCTGCTAAAATCAACGATGGGGACGGCCATCGGATGAGCATGATGGAGGACGACCATCAAGAAGTGGAGGACGACCACTTAGCAGGGTACGGCTGCTCTCAGAGGTATCATAACACAGGACGAGTGTTAGATAAAAAGGAAAGATTTGCTTTGTTGGTGATCTACTGGGGATATAGTAAACACGGACGAGCGTTTACATCCAAGAAAGGAAAGTATAAGTGTTTGGTATTGTGTATAGATTAAAGATGCGGACGAGCATCCTTAAGACTATGATACGGACGAGTATCATGTAGAAACAAACTGACACATGCTCAGAGATGATGATACGGACGAGTATCAACTGGTTAACAAAGAACACGGACGAGTGTTGCATCTGAAAGAATTCTTCTGGGGAATAATAGACACAGACGAGTATCTATATTCAAGAAGACATGAGTGTTTGACACGTGTATGGATTAAGGTGCGGACGAGCATCCTTAAGACTATGATACGGACGAGTATCATGTAGAAACAAACATTAGACGCAATGCTCTGAGATGATGGTACGGACGAGTACCAACTGGTTAACAAAGAACAAGGATTACTGGTCGAATCTGCGGGGATATACATGGTGTATACAAGATACGGACGAGTATCTGAGTAGGTGTACCAATGAGTAGTGAGTATATAATGTATAGGTGAGTGTTTATCTGCTGGGGATATGACACGGACGGGTGTCAGGAAAGTGTATAGGTATATGTAAGTGCAAAGAGGGTGTCTTTGGCTTTCTGCTGGTGACACGACACGGACGAGTGTCAGGATGTATCTGCAATACTGGTGATCTTGGTTTGCAAAGTGTACCCAGGCGACCTGTGGGGAAAGGTGACACGGACGGGTGCCAAAAAGGAGATATGCACTGGTGTTTGTGATATGGGGCAACTGCTTTTGCTGGGACTCTGATGGGGATGTATTCTGTATGCCGACAGATTGTCAATATTTACAAGTGTTCAAATCACAACATGACTTATGATTATGCTATGCATTTGATTTTTTTGCCGTAATGCTCCGTATTAGACGGAATGCTACGCTCTGGGGGGTGAATATGATGCGAATGCTATGATTATGCAAAGAGGCACCGATCCGGGATCCGGATCCCGTTGCCGCGGAGATCTCTGGTCGATCATGCTGAGGAAGACATCCCAGCTGGGGATGGGATCATTGGTAGATCTACTGGTGTATCTGCTCGGGGATATAGATCATCGATTGACATATTCTTATAATACGGGACCCAGCTGGGGTTTGTAGAAGCCTTCCCTCTCTCTGTTGTGACTTCTTCATGCGCTGCTCTTCTGAACAGAGGCCTGAAGCTCTGTGGGGAGATGATTCCTCGATTCTCGCATCCTGCTGAGGAATAATGGCTACTCGGCTGGGGAATTGTGAGAGGCAACTCAGCTGGGGATAGAACATTTCAGATGCTTGTATGTTGATTTGGCAACTTCGCTGGGGAAGCGGGCACCCCCCAGTGCCAGGTGAGTTGATAATGATTTGCCAGTTGCTGAGACGTAACTTGCATGCCCCAGGTCGCGTTCTGGATACCTGCAATCCTGCAAAGATAAGGAAGCGTACAAAAGGTCCCGAGGTATCCTTTACTGAGATTCCGTCATAGGAAATAAGTACTTTCGAGAGTAAGTATATTCCCTGCAAGCATGTGTTTTATTTTTAGAGAGAGGCATCTGTACTTATGCAATTGTGTTTTTAGAGACATCAGACAACTCTTTGCAAAACATAAATGTAAAAAACGAGACATGACTGAAAATCTGATTATATTAATTCGTGTGCCCTGAATTGGCAAGATACAGTCGGAGAAACATATCTCCTGAAATGAGGAGATTGTTACAAATTGAGAAACAAAGTGCTGGCAGTGTTGATGATGCTTTCAAAGAGCTTCCTCTTCTGCTATGACTCGTATGACAATGACGTTCTTCTCGTCTTGCTTTTTGGAGAGAGTTGATTCTGATTGCAGCTTGATCCTTTGGGACTTACCAAGTTGTAGGCGATACAGATGAATTCAGAATGCAGTTGTTCGCTTATTCCCTTATTTTGCATGGATCGCCCTTTCGGGTTTTCAATCCATCGGGATACCCATTTTTGCCTGAGCTGTCCAATGCGGCTTTTCAACTCAGCGGGTGTACATTTTTTGTTTATTTTCCCTTACTTTTGCCCGAGTCTTTTATTCTGTTTTTGACTCGCCGGGATGCCCTATTTTTGCCTGGACTTACATTCTGTTTTTATGTCCAGCGGGTCATTTTATGCGAAGTATTTTTTAACTGCATCTGAATTTACAGGGGACGGGAAATCTTCACCATCCATGGTGCTGAGCATCAGTGCTCCACCAGAGAAGACTTTCTTGACGACGAATGGTCCTTCGTAATTTGGAGTCCATTTGCCCCTGTGGTCTGTATGAGGAGGGAGGATTCTCTTCAACACAAGATCTCCCACCCGGTACTCTCGGTGCCTGACTTTCTGATCGAAGGCTCTCTTCATTCTTTTCTGATATAGCTGCCCGTGGCAGATTGCAGCCAATCTTTTCTCTTCGATCAGACTTAGTTGTTCGTATCGGGTCCGAACCCATTCCGCTTCGTTTAGCTTAACATCCATCAGTACCCGTAGGGAGGGTAGTTCAACTTCAACAGGTAGGACTGCTTCCATACCATACACAAGCTGATACGGTGTTGCCCCAGTGGATGTTCTGATTGATGTGCGGTACCCATGCAAGGCAAACGGTAGCATTTCATGCCAGTCTTTGTAGGTGATTACCATCTTCTGCACAATCTTCTTGATATTCTTATTTGCTGCCTCAACAGCGCCGTTCATCTTTGGCCTGTAAGGAGAAGAATTGTGATGTTGAATTTTGAAGTCCCGGCATAGCTCAGCCATCATTTTGTTGTTCAAGTTGGAACCATTATCAGTAATGATTCGCTCGGGCACTCCATACCGACAGATGATATCTCTCTTTAGGAATCGGGCTACCACTTGCCTTGTAACATTTGCATATGAGGCTGCTTCAACCCACTTTGTAAAATAATCGATGGCGACCAGGATGAATCTGTGGCCGTTCGAAGCAGTTGGCTCAATTTTGCCAATCATGTCAATGCCCCACATAGCAAAGGGCCATGGTGAAGACATTATGTTCAGGGGATTGGGAGGCACATGCACCTTGTCTGCATAAATCTGGCATTTATGGCATTTTCTGGCGTAAGCACAACAGTCTGCATCCATTGTGATCCAGTAATAGCCTGATCTTAGCAATTTCTTAGCCATGGCATGCCCTCCTGCATGGGTACCAAAGGATCCTTCGTGCACTTCATGCATCAACAAATCCGCTTCTGTCTTGTCAACACATCTGAGGAGTACCATATCAAAGTTCCTCTTGTATAAAGATCCATCAGTGTTCAGAAAGAAACTTCCAGCAAGCCTTCTTAAAGTCTTCTTATCATTGGAAGATGCCCCAGGTGGGTATGTCTGATCCTCCAAGAAGCACTTGATGTCATGGAACCAAGGCTTATCATCTCTAGCAATATCTGCTGCAAATACATATGCTGGTCTATCAAGTCTCGATACTGAAATCTGAGGTACAAAGTTAGCAGCTTGAACTTTGATCATGGATGAAATGGTAGCAAGAGCATCTGCAAACTGATTCTCGTCCCGAGGGATATACTCAAGCTTGACTGTTGTGAAGAAAGTCAATAACCTTCTTGTATAATCCCTGTAAGGTATCAGATGATCTTGGTGGGTGTACCATTTTCCGTTGGTCTGATTGACTACCAAAGCTGAATCTCCGAATACGGTCAATGTCTTGATCCTGAGGTCAATTGCTTCCTCAAGACCCATAATGCAAGCTTCGTATTCAGCTTCGTTGTTAGTGCAGTTGAAAGTGAGCTTTGCCGAGAAAGGCATGTGAACCCCTTTAGGTGTAATGAGTACTGCACCAACACCACGGCCATTCATGTTGACAGCCCCATCAAACATCATAGTCCATTCTTCTTCTGGGTCAGGCCCTTCAGTGTGTATTGGCTCTTCATGATCTTTTGCTTTAATGAACATGATGTCTTCATCGGGGAAGTCGAACCTCATAGGCTGGTAGTCATCAATGGGTTGCTCAGCAAGATATTCAGATAGTACACTGCCCTTGATGGCTTTCTGAGATGTGTACTGTATGTCGTATTCTGTGAGAATCATCTCCCATCTTGCAACCCGTCCGGTAAGAGCTGGCTTCTCGAAAATGTACTTAACTGGATTCATTTTTGAGATCAATAGAGTAGTATGGGTCAACATATACTGTCTCAGTCGGCGAGCAGCCCACGCTAAAGCACAGCAAGTTTTCTCGAGCAGTGAATAACGCTGTTCACAGTCGGTAAACTTTTTGCTTAGGTAGTATATCGCATACTCTTTTCGACCAGACTCGTCATGCTGACCTAGTACACACCCCATCGATTCTTCTAATACTGTCAAGTACATAATCAGAGGTCTTCCTTCAACTGGAGGCATAAGGATTGGAGGTTCTTGCAAATACTCCTTGATCTTGTCAAAAGCTTTCTGGCAGTCTTCGTTCCACCTGACCGTTTGCTCCTTTCTTAACAGCTTGAATAAGGGTTCACAAGTTGCTGTAAGGTGAGATATGAACCGTGAGATGTAGTTCAATCGACCTAAGAACCCTCGAACTTCTTTCTCAGTTTTCGGTGCAGGCATTTCTTGAATAGCTTTAACTTTATCAGGGTCAACTTCAATCCCTTTCTCACTTACAATAAAGCCCAGCAGCTTACCGGATCGCACCCCGAATGTGCATTTGTTGGGGTTCAACTTTAGTTGGTATTTCCTCAGACGCTTGAATAACTTGAGCAGATTCACCAGGTGATCTTCCTCTGTAAGGGACTTGGCGATCATGTCATCCACATAACATTCGATTTCCTTATGGATCATGTCATGAAACAATGTTACCATAGCCCGTTGATACGTTGCACCAGCATTCTTCAGTCCGAATGGCATCACTTTATAACAGAACGTGCCCCACGGTGTGATGAATGTTGTCTTCTCCATGTCTTCAGGTGACATCTTGATCTGATTGTAGCCCGAAAATCCATCCATGAAGGAGAATACCGAGAACTGAGCCGTGTTATCCACCAATACATCAATGTGAGGTAATGGGAAGTCATCTTTCGGGCTGGCTCTGTTCAGATCCCGGTAATCAACACACATTCTTACTTTGCCATCCTTCTTAGGCACAGGTACTATGTTAGCAACCCACGGCGGATAGCTAGTTACAGCAAGGAACCCGGCGTCCCATTGCTTTTGTACCTCTTCCTTGATTTTCATAGCCATGTCTGGGCGAGTTCGGCGCAACTTCTGTTTGACTGGTGGGCATTCTTCCCTCAAAGGCAGCTTGTGCACAACTATATCGGTATCCAACCCTGGCATGTCCTGATATGACCAGGCAAACACATCAACATACTCTTGAAGCAGATCTATCAGTTGCTTCTTCACTGAATCTTGCAGGCAGGCCCCGATCTTGACTTCTTTCACATTTTCCTCTGTACCAAGATTAATCACTTCAACCTCCTCTTGGTGAGGAATAATGGCCCTTTCCTCTTGCCTTAACAACCTAGCTAGCTCTTCAGGAAGCTCATATTCTTCATCAACCCCTTCATCAGCTTGATTGATCGGATTGTCAAAGTCATACGAGGTCATAGCCGTGCTGTTGTCGGTGCGGTCAGGATGGCACTCTCTGCAAGGGTTTTAATTGGTTTATTTTAGTGATCTGATTTTAGTCTTATTTAGAAAAAGTGAAATGAAGTTGTCATTTTGAAAAACACTGCCATTTATTTTTTGTACAAAAAGAAAAATGGAAAAACAGTGAGCAGAAAAGAAAAAGACTCGTTTGCAAAAAGATTGTCTGATATTTCATTAATTTAATCTTGTTTGCACAAAAGTACAGATGGCCCTGATTACAAAATGAGTCTTGTCATCTTGGGCAAGATGCAAGACTTTGATGCATGCTATAAAAGATACAGGAAATAATAATTACTCTGCTCGAGTAACACTTATAATTCCCTGGGAAGACCAGTTCGAGACACTGCTCCCCGGGACCTTTGGACGAATCCAATTCTCCAGGTTGCGTTCCTCTTCCAGCTCGTCTTCCAGACAGTTGATAGCATCGGGGGTTAGCATTCCCCCACTGACAAATCCAGGCTCTCCAGCAGCCTTTGCTTGATGTTGAGTTGGTTTGTAACCCAACCCAAATTTGTCCTTCTTCTCCTCCACAGATAAGACCTTGCCCCAGCCTAGGGCAGTTCCTTCTTCAACAACCTTCCGGGCTTGTTGATATGACGACATGGAGATCCCCGAAACAGCAGATGCTTCATTCACATTCAAGGTTTCAAAGCCTTGGCTCATGGTTTCAACGATCTCTCCATCCATTTCAATATACTTGTAAGTAGCCAGATGGCTAACAAATATATCCTCTTCCCCGCAGATTGTGACAACTTGGCCTTCCCACTCATATTTTAACTTTTGGTGAAGGGTAGACGTTATTGCGCCAGCGGCGTGAATCCAGGGTCTACCCAACAAACAGCTGTAGGCGGGCTGAATGTCCATCACATAAAAGATAGTTTTAAAGGTCTGCGGGCCAATTGTCACGGGCAGCTCAATCTCTCCCAGAACCGATCTCTTCGAGCCATCAAAAGCTCTAACCACCAGGTTGCTGGGTCTCAATGCCAAACCATCATATTCAAGCTTCACCAGAGCCTTCTTTGGTAAGACATTCAGGGATGATCCTGTGTCCACCAGCACATGTGAAAGGACAGCTCCTTTGCATTCCATGGTTATGTGCAAGGCTTTGTTGTGATTGCGGCCATCCACTGTCAGGTCAGAATTGGTAAACCCTAGCCCATTGCTAGCAGTAACGTTTCCAACAACGGTTTCCAATTGGTTGACAGTAATCTCCTCGGGCACGTAAGCTGCGTGCAGTACCTTCAGTAGTGCATTCCGATGGGCTTCGGAGCACATAAGCAGTGAGAGGATGGAGATTTTGGATGGAGTTTGGTGAAGTTGATCCACAACTTTATAATCACTCTTCTTGATGATCCGCATAAACTCATCAACTTCCTGATCGAATGGGGTCTTCAGGGCTTCTTTGGCAGCTGGATCTTCCTGCACCGGGTTTTTTCCTTTTGCCTTGGCAGCAGCTTCTGCTTCGGCAGTAGGTCTTTGGACTTGTGAAGCAAAGAGACGTCCGCTTCGGGTGAAGCCTCCGCCTCCGCCCACATTATCAATTTGTGGTGCAGGTGCTGATGTTTCCAGAGTGATTCTTTTTCCTTCGCAGTACACGTCAGAGCCATAGTGCCAAGGGATGGCCCTATCGCTTTCATATGGTACAGGTCCAGGCACCGTGACAGTGACCGGACTGATTGCTGCTGCTGAAGGGACTGTTATTGTTTGTGGATCATAAAAGATTGTAACTGGTGCTCTAGTGGGAGCAGCACCTTCTGAATGGTAGGCGGAATTATTTTCTGGATCGTAGAATATGGTGACTGTGGAGACATCTTCATGATCGTTTGCTGGTGTTGTAGAAGGTTCTGTTGGAAGAACTGTTGTTGTTGTTGATGGGGAGTCGAAGTGGACTGAAGCTGAAGTTGTAGCAGGAGAAACTGTTGAAAACTGATCATTTGGTAGGACAGATGAAATACTTGCTGGTGTTGTTGATGAATTATCGGGAACAATAGTTGCTGTATTTGTAGGAGGATCTGAAACCATTGCTGATGAAGTCGTCGGGTTTGCCGGGAATGATGTAGTGATCTGCAGTAAGCCACTCCGAATAAGGCTATCAATGCCGTTCCTCAAGTCTTCACACCCATTCCAAGAAATATTGCAGTATGGGCACCCTAGTTCACACCCCGGAAATATATTGTTTTCACGGAGTTGAGCTTTGATTTCCACCAATGGTGTCCTGATCTGATCCACACTGGTTATCAAATAAGACGGTTGGTCTTCTTCGATAGCATTAATTCGGGGACCACCATGGTGTGGCATTGGGTTTTTGTTGACGTTGGGCGGAGGTGCAAAGTTCAAAGCCTTGGAGTCTACCAAGTCTTGTACCTTCATATGCAGAGCTCTGCATTTTTCTGTACTGTGACCAGGTGCGTTGGAATGAAAAGCACACCTAGCATTGGAGTCGTAGTTTTTTGGTAGACTGTTTGGATCCGGAGGTGCCAACGTTCTTAGCTCAACTAGGTTGAGTTTCAGAAGTTGTGGCAATAAGGCAGCATATGGCATTGGAATCGGGTCTATCACCCTGTTAGCTTGAGAGGGCCTCTGTTGGAATGGCCTCTGTTGATTGTTGCTGGTGTTGTTGTTGTTGTAGTTGTTTCTTGGAGGATATTGATTCTGATGATACTGAGGTTGTTGTTGGAAGTTTTGCTGAGGAGGTTGATAGACTGGCAGAGGATGAGCTGGAGCAGGGATAGTGACTGCTGCTATGGACCTTTGAACATATTGGGGCCTACCCCTGTTGGTGTGAATGGCATTGGTCTCGCCAGCTCTTCTAGGGCCTGCAAAAGGCTTCCTTGTACTGCTGGACGAACTGGCGCCATTATCGGAAATTTTACCCATTTTTAACAGGCTTTCAATTCTCTCCCCAGCTATAACAACATCTGCGAAGCTAGTGGACGAGAAAGCAGCCAACCTGTCAATATACGTTCCCTGGAGAGTGTTCATAAACATGTCTGCCATTTCTCTCTCAGACATTGGTGGTTGAACAGCAGCAGCCAGTTGCCTCCACCTTTGGGCATACTCTCGGAAACTCTCCCTCGAAGACTGTGACATTCCCATCAGGAGGGTCCTATTGGGTGCCATGTCCAGATTATACTGATACTGTCTGATGAAGGCCTCTGCCAGGTCCTTCCAGCATCTCACAGTTGCCCTTGTCAAGTGGGAATACCATTCCCTTGATGCTCCAGTCAAGCTGTCTTCGAAGTAAAACATCCAGAGCTTCTCATCCATTGTATAGGCCTTCAGCCTTCCCAGAAACGATTGCAAATGAGTCCGGGGGCATGAAGTCCCATTATATCTTTCGAAACAAGGAGGCTTGAACTTATGAGGGATCCTGACCCCCTCTACTAAACCCATGTCCATGACATCGAACCCCAAAGAATTTTGGGATTCCAAAGACCTCAACTTCTCAGCCAACTCATCCAATCTCCTATCATAGGTTTCCTCTCCAGCGCCCATGACTGTAAACTGATCCTCCTGAGGATCCTCCTGAAGTACTCTGGCTGCAGTGGCTGTTCCCTGAACGTTTGCAGGAATATGAATCTCAGGATGTAGATGTGGACCAAACACAGGGGGGTTAACATGTGGTTGCACCCTTTCATTGTTACTGGTGCCAGCAGTTCCCACATGGGGGTCATCTTGAGTTCTCCCCTCTACCAGAACTCTAAGCCTCTCCTGGCTTTGAGCTAAATTATTCATCACTTCCATGAACTGAGTTATTTGGGTTCTCATCTCCACTCTTTCATTAGCCATCTGGGTTCTGGCCTCGTTGAGGTCTTGCTGCAACTGGTCCATCTGGATGCCCGGAAGGTTGTTTCTTGTAGGGTACCTGTGTGGCCTGTTGAGAGGGAATAGCCTGCGGCGAGCAATAATTCCTGAGTGTCACAACAGAGGTTAGAAACAATAAAACAAAACCTACAAAACAAACAAAAGGGTTAGTATGCAATGCAGTATGCTTATTTGCTATCAAGGTATCCGGCTTGGTCTTCAGTTTTGACCCGTCCAGACCCTTGAAGATGATGCTGTTGAAGTTGCTTTTGAAGTGATCCCAGATGGAAACAAACACAAATATATTACAAAGGTAAAATAATACAAATTGTTCATTTTTACAACACTAGCCCTCTAAGGGGTCAAAAATACATCACCAAAAAGCAAAAGTACATGGAAAAGGAACAACAACAAGCAAATAATCAGACTCCAAGGCCAAACTCATCCTCGCGAACTTCCTTAAGAAGTGCTTCGGTCACAGGATCAGCCGGATGCTCCGTAAGATTCCTGATGAGAAGGTTTCTTGTTGCAACAGCTGTAGTCAACTTCTTGTTTTGGCTTTGGTCTTTGGATTTCTTCACTCCAGCTTTGATTTTTAACTCTGAAATTTCCTCCTGGGCTGCTGCCAGGGCTTTTTCCATCTGCTCCATCTTATCTTGAACTCTCTTGTCTTCTAGAGTACGGGCTTCAGTGATCCGGACCCACCTGGCCTGACTCTCTTTCAAGTACAAGTCTGTCCTTGCTCTTTGGAACTGGGCTTCTTTACAAGCATTTTTCAGAATCTGCTCACCAGCTTTAGACTTGTTGATATAGTCTCCAGACTTCTCAATCTTAGTCAAGTGTTCCACTCTCAGCTTCTCCAATCTTTCAATCTCCCTTACACCTTCACTCCTCTCCCTGAGGGTCTTCTGCAGGGCTTGGGATAGCTTCTCATTTCTTTCTTTCAAGCCTTCAAACTCTTCCAAACTGACAGTAGCAGGGGGTGGTGCTGATGATGACTCAGGCATGTCTTTGATGGTGAAGGGCAATCCTGAGATTTGGGCCCTAGCATAGGACCACTCATGATATTGGGCTGATGCCACATTATTGCACTTCCCCAGAATGGTGATTCCCTTGGTTTGAACATGATCCCAGGCCCAGGCAGCCTGCCTAACAACAGTCAAACTGATCTTGTTCTCACAGTAGAGGGTCTCAACCAGGTCTTGTTCCCTAGGAGCACGAACCAGTGCATAGCCTAATTGCCTCTTGAACAGCAGGGGGTTGTAGTTGATACTTCCCTTAACTCCTACCAAAGGTACATTGGGAAAGTGCCCACAGCTTGTGATCATATCTCTGCCCTTGGTGCTTTGGGTGCACCATCTGATGTCTGCTGCAGTGAGAATAGTGAGCCTCTTAGCCCAGTTGCTTTGCTGATGAGGATTCAGGAATGCATCTGTCCTGGGTAGATGCTTGAGAAGCCAAGCATGGAATAGTGGAGCACAACACCTCACTAGCTTACCCCTCTGTTTCTCATTCCTCTGATGTACCGAGTAATAGAGGTCACCCAACAAGGTTGGCACTGGGTTCTTCAGGATGAACAGGTGGATGGCATTCTTGCTGATGAATCTGGGCTCATCTGCAAACAACACAATTCCGTATACACTCAAGGCCAACAATGCACGAACAGCTTTCCAATCCCCCAGGGAGGCCTTCAAACTAGCTTGAGAAATCAGGAAGTCCAGATGAAAACCAGGGATCCCAGCTTTAGAGGTCATATGCTGCTCAATCAAAGCAGGTTCCAGGTGTAAAGCTCTTGCTATCTCTCCATTGCCGGGAAAGACCATTTCAGGGTTACAAGGAATTTCTCTCTTGATAGGCAAACCAACCAAAGATGCATATTCTTCTAAGAGAGGTCCCAACTGAAAGTCTTGAAAGGTGAAACACCTCAATGGGGGGTCATAGAACTGGATGCAAGTATGGATTAGGCTTCTCTGAGATGGGTCCATATCCATGACCAAGTCAAGTATATCCCCATAATGCTCTCTGAACAGAGGTATGTGCTCTGGAGTGATCAGGGTTTGGATCCTCCTGATGTCTGATAAGTCTGGTTGGAAGAAATGGTAAGTGATATTGCTTTTCTTTGGAGCCATGATGCTGAAGACTGGGTAGAGTGCTGATGACAATGCTGAAGTAGAGAAAACCACTGACTGGCTGGTGCTGAAGCAGACAGCTAAACTGAAGCAGATGCTGGTGAAGATGGGTCAAAGCTGCAGATGGGGTCAAAACCAAAACCTGATGAAAATGGATACCCTGAAAAACAAATAAGCACATGTTAATATGATGCAATGAGGATGTATGCAAATGATATGCAAAGGGTTTGTGACTGAGCTGGATCTGGATAAACTGCCTTGGTATAGATCCATGTGTGTTCAAGAATTCCGGATGGAGGTCTATAAATCCAGTAACCAAGGTGGGGGACTCAAATAAAGAGCCACATGTCCAGGGTTTTAGAATCACAAGAACTATCCAACATGGAGCATTCTTAACAAAGTCAAAGTAACAGGGTATTCTGAGGTCAAGGTACCTGCAAACCTGTAAACAGCCCAACCCCCTCACAGGTAGTGATCTAGAACAAGGATCCTCAGACTTGGATCAGTTATGAGAAGTGTAAACACTTCTAACCCGGAGGTACAGTGTTTACAATAACCATAACAATTCCTCCTCTAATTCACCTCAATTTCTGAAGGTCAATACTAAAAGGTCATCCAGACTTAGCAGGCTTCCCAGATCCCCCTAGCACTACAGGAAATCCGTAGCACAGAGTTCTCAAGAAGAAACCCATATCTGAACCGTGTTTCATATTCCCGCACCAGACAGAAATGGAATGGGAAAGAATATGATTCACTCTAGCCTAGGTGTCACTCAGGTCCCAGGTATAGGACCTTAACTCTCAATGAAACACCCACCCACCAAAGAAAAAAAACCAGATCCAGCCAGCAACAATGACAGTATGATATATAAATGCAGTAAAGAAAGCAGTAAAGCAACTGTACATAAAGCAATAAACAAAAATAAATACAAGCACAAACAAGCACATAACACCCCAGTAAACACAAATCAATCAAGCGCTAGGAGGAACCCACAAAAAGAACCAGAAGCCCTGGTTGCAGTATAAGGCTCCCCAGCAGAGTCGCCAAGCTGTCGCTCCCGACAAATGAAACGGGGTCAGATGAAGGTACAGACGCGAACGGTCGGCGAAGGGAACAGTGAGAACACACAGCCGTGAACTCACTGGAGAATGAAAAGAGTCGCCAGCTAGGCATTTTTATCCCGGAGGAAAGGCAATGCTGCATAGGCCTAGAAAGAGATGGATAAGACGGTTTGCGAACCAGAGAGACTGAGAAAGGGGGTTGGTTACAACCTGGGAAGGTATTAGCACCCAGATTGTCCGTCGTACTCGACGGGATCCACGCTTAAAAGATTTGTGTTTTAAAGGGGTAGTGTCAGTGCAATCTGTGTATAAAATAGCTGGAAAAAGATGTACAGGTGTCAGTGTAAAGAAATGTGATGTGTATAAATGTACAGTGTCAGTGTGAGATCAGGAATGAAATGCTCATGACCATGAGACTAAAGGATGAAGCTGAAAGAGGGGGGATATACAGAGACTTTTGTTCGATAACTGTTAAGTTATGCCTACGTATCCTCTCGTGCAATGAGGAAGTCAGAACACCGTAGTTCGACCCAAAGAGACTGAAAGATGAATTGACTGATGAACTGCTTGCTTGTCTATGCTCAAGTGTATGACCTGTCTGGCTCAGGTGCTTACTGTCTTGCATTAGACGGAAGAAGCGAGTTCTCGGTTGTGAGTGAAGATGATGAGAAAAGAATCCCGAAGGAGACGATTATTGTTTGTTTTTGGTGTTTTCAGTCTTTTATTTCTTTTTGGAGTTTGTCATAGGATAATGAGCTTAAGTCTAAACCAATGGATTTAGTAAACTCATCACATCTTCCCTCTGATTAGGGGTAATGAGAATTACCTTAAGTGTGAAGTCAGATTCTCACACTTAATCACCTTTGATGTAGGGTTAAGATCACTAACCTACTTGTGATTAATTAGATGTTTTTGTGATTTTTGTTTAGTGTTAAGTAATGAGGTTAAGCCATAATCAGGGATTTAACAGGCTCATTACACTATCCTAAAAGAAGGATAATAGATGAGGGTGTTCAAGCTGAGGAAGGATCCTCAGCTTAATCCATGATTAGGGATTAAACCCATGACAGAACAAACCTTTGATTAAGTGGATTTTATTAATGATATGATGATGAAGTGTTTTTTTGTGATTTGTAAGACAACTTGAGGGGGACTTGTCCATTAACTTTAGGGTTAGTCCTTCTTAACCTATTAAGGAAGAATTAGAACCCTAATGCAAGGCCCAAGTTACAAGTGTAATGTCTTGATGATTATTAGATGGATTAATTAAGAGAATTCAACACCTTAAGGGTCCAAGACTTAGGATTAAAGTTATACACTCCATCCTAAAAGAAGGATGCAGGCATGATCTTAATCACAAAGTCTTAAAGCCTTGAGGGTTTAGTCCCTGATTATGAGGTGAGAAGAGATGACTCAAAGAGAGACACAAAGGTAAAAACTATGGGGAGACTAATCAAAACCCTAATTCATTATCATGCTTGGTTGGTCCTAATGTTTGTGAGGTTTTCAAGAACAATCTTCAGATGAACCACCAGGAAGCAGATGAACAAGATCAAGAGAAGCAAAGTGACTTGCTTCATTCAAGAAGTCAAGTCACTTGAAGAAAGAAAGTGGGAGGAGGAAGAATGAGCAAGCTCAAACTCAAACACACATAAGAATGCAGCAAGGTATGCAAGAGAGATGAAAAGACAAGTTATGAGAAGTGAAGGCAAATTCACTTCTCAAGTTACTTACCACCTGAAATGTTAGAAACAAAATGCAATACAATGCTAAATGAGATGAAATGATATGATAAGCAAAAACCAGAAGCATGTTGATGATGATGATGATGCTATGGAGTGCTATGAACATGAGATAAGACAATGAGATGTTCATACAAGATTATGAATGCAAATGATGCAAGTTAAGGAGCATGAATGAACATGAAATGTTATGAAGCAATACAAGACAAATGACATGGCAAATATGCAATGCAATGATCAAACATGATTTCTACATGTCTTAAGATGTTAAATGAATCATGAGAATGCACAAAATGCAAAGACAAGTCATGTTATGCAAGAGAATGCAAGAGGGATGCAAATGAAAGCCCAAATTAGGGTTCATGGATCAAACATCACACATAAACCAAAAACAGAAGCAAGCCTTAACATAAAAAATGGAAAATGGTACCCAAAGAAACCTTAGACCTATAATGAACCACTGCCCAAAGGAGGACTCTCAACTCTCAACCAAACTCAAGTTATGAATTTTGCAAGTTATTAGGGTTTTTTAGGGTTTGTAACAAAAGAAATGCCAATCAATTGGAAAATGTAAGATCAAATCTTGGCCTTTTTATCTTTGAAAATACATGCCAAATGGAAAACAATGCAAAAAGAATCAATGTCTCAACCTTCACCAATAGGCAGAAATGGATTTTTAAACTTGTGATCAAAATAATGCACAAAATATGATTTAATTCAATGAAAAATTCTTAAAATGCATCAAGATCAAAAAAGAAATTTGGTTTGAAGGTTGGACAATGTTTCTAAATGTCTTAGAACATTTCATGAATTTTTTTGTAATTTTTAAATACCTAAAAGTATTTTTAATTAATTAATTCTCATTAATCAATTAAAAATAATCTTTTAAATATTTAAAAATACTTTTTTAATGATAAAAAATAAAATAAAAATGTTTTTGTGTCATAAAAATTAATAAAACCTTAAAGAAAAAGTTTCATAATTTTTATGATCTTTTAGCTATTTTAAATAAATTGTACAAATTAAATGCAAGAAAAATGAATTAAAATTAAATAAAATGCAAAGTCAAAGGAATGAGGGGCCAGGATGCGTTCTGAGGGTAAGTGGGTTGACTTGGCGCGCCATCTGATGGCCCAGATTCAAAGTGAATTAATCCTGATTAATTAATTTAATTAAACCTAATTAGAACTAATGATGCAATCCAGACCATTCATACACGCGCGGGAAAGAAGATCAAATGGTCCAGATTCAAACTCAGTGCCCTAACCCTAATTATGAATTAATGACTCTCAGGTCACCGGAGACGAGCTCCGGTCGTCTTCTCCGGTGACCTCCTCCCCTGAAAAACTCCAAACCTCCTTAAAACGTAACTAAAAATGAAAACCAAAGCCAGGGAAATGATCTCCATCACCTTACGAACTAAACCCCTCTCTCAAAACAAATTTATCTAACCTAAACAAGCTGAATCGAAAGGAAATAGTTCTAGGGTTCGTGAGCTTCAAACAGCAATTAAATTCTCAAAACAATTCCATTTCAAAAACTAAAAGCATCAGCATGATCAGGAGAGCATAAGGAACAAGTTTGTAACTAAAAAAGAGATTTCTGGAAAAAATTATTTGGAGCTACCTGAGATTTGCAACCTCTGACTTAGGAACTTTCAGGCCCTTTCTTTAAGTGCAAGCTGCTCCTCTTGGCCCCCCAAAGATGTCTGGATGCTCAAATGGAGTTTAGACTTGCTGGATGATGAGTTTCGAAGAGAACTGCTTCAGTTCAGTCAACAATGGCAGTTGAGCTTTTGGCACTTTCAGGCTATGAGAGATGGTTGTTTGTGATCTATGAAGTGTGTTGAGAAGTTTGGCAAAGTTTGTTTTGATGTTTGTGGGCTATAGTGAGAGTTGCAAGTGAAACTGCAAACTGAGGTGAGAGATGGCAGTGAAGTGTTTTGGTTGTTTCAAGCTCTGGTTCTTTATGCTTTGTGTTCTATGGATCAAGGTGAGATGAATGGTGAAGGTTGCTTGGGTGTTTGATGGCTGTGTAATGAAATTCGAAGGAAGTTGCAAGTTGGAGTGTTTTTGTGTAAGTGATGAGTGAGTTGGTTTCAGCCCTTGTTCTTGTTATGTTCAACTTGCAAAATGAAATGATAAACAATTCTGATTGGTTGGCTGATGTGACTTGTGCAGCTGTGATAGGTAGTTCACTTTTTGCTCAAAAACCACTTTATGTGTAAGAGAGGCATGGTGTTTGGACTAGGCAAGGACAAAGGTGGTTCTGGTGCAGCATGGGTGAGGGAGAGGCCTAGCTTGGCTCAGCACTCAATGCAGCAAGTTGGCATAATGTTATGAGTGGTTTTGCAAGTTGGCTAGCTTTATGGTTTTCCATGGAAATGCCTTGTTACATGAACCAAACCATGAGCAAACTTGGTCCATTTCTGATTTTTGTGACTTAGAGAACATTCACATGCTGGTTTGACATGAATTTGAGGCAGCAATCATGCATTGATTCAAGACTTAGCAAAATTTCCACTTGGTGCATAACTTGAAAAACAATGATTTTTGGCAACTTTGCATGGCCATAACTTTTGATCCATGAAGAGTTAGATCATGTTCTTGTACTTTTTGAAAAGGGAAAGATAAGATCTACAACTTTCATGACCAAAGTTTTTTCATTTGAAGCCTTTTTGGATCATAAATCAAAGCTTGAAAATTGACCTAAAAGGATGCATTCTTGAAAAGTCAACAAAACCCAAAAAGTCAACTTTTGCCAAAACCCTAAATTCTTGATTTTTATGAACTTCAAACTTCTTCTATGATCAAATAAAGATCATATACACTCAAAATGATGAAGATCACCCATTGGTTGGGTCATTGGGGGCCTCAGATGCCCTGATTTTACACTGACTTGTCTGAAAAGTCAACTCTTGATCAGATGACTTCCCCATGGAATTTCTTCATGAAAATTGATATGTATACTCCCTATACCATATGGAGATCAATGGAAACAAGAATGACCAAAAATTTTGGTGTTATGGCCTCTGAAACCAAAACCCTAATTTTCAGTCAACTGTGCAGTTCATCCTGGCTCTGCATCCACTCAAACCCTAGTTCTTGTGATCCCTCTGCAATTTTGACTTTGTGAGGATGTAACATGATATAAGAACACACATGGACCCCTTTGAGATGATTGGTGGCCTTTGGAATGGCTCAAGATGCCCTGAGGTTGCTCAGATCACAAACCCTAGGTACAGATGCCTTAGAAACTATCCAGTGAAACCAAATGAGACATGAGATGATGTGATTGTGTTTATGCATATGAGATGATCACAAGTCATGTGTGAATGGGTGAGGGCAAATTTGGGGTGTTTACAGATGGCCCGATTACAAAATGAGTCTTGTCATCTTGGGCAAGATGCAAGACTTGATGCATGCTTAAAAGATACAGGAAATAATAATTACTCTGCAGGAGTAACCCTTATAATTTCCTGGGAAGACCAATTTGAGACATGGCTCCCCGGGATCCTTGGACGTATCCAGCTCTCCAGGTTACGCTCATCTTCCGACTCGTCTTCCAAGTTGTTTACTGCATCAGGGGTGAGCATTCCCCCACTGACAAAACTGGGCTTCTTGGCAGCCTCTGATTGATCTTGTTGAGTTGGTTTGTAACCCAACCCAAATCTGTCCTCCTTCTTCTCCACAGGCAGCAACTTGCCCCAGCCTTGAGCAGTCCCCTCTTCAACAACCTTCCTGGCTTGCTGATAGGATGTCATGGAGGTTCCAAGTACAGCAGATGCTTCATTTATGTTCAGGGCCTCAAACCCCTGGCTCATAGTTTCATGGATTTCTCCATCCATCTCAATGTACTTGTACGTAGCCAGATGGCTAACAAAGATGTCTTCTTCACCACAGATAGTGATGATCTGGCATTCCCACTCGAATTTCAGCTTCTGGTGAAGGGTAGACGTAACAGCGCCGGCGGCATGGATCCAAGGTCTACCCAACAAACAGTTGTAGGTCGGCTGAATGTCCATCACATAGAAGGTAATTTTAAAAGTCTGCGGGCCAATCATCACAGGCAGATCAATCTCCCCTAGCACTGATCTTTTAGAGCCATCAAATGCTCTCACCACCAGATTACTTGGACGCAGGGCCAAGCCATCATACTCTAGCTTCACCAAGGCTTTCTTTGGTAGAACATTGAGTGAAGACCCAGTGTCCACCAGTACATGGGATAGAACAGCACCCTTGCATTCTAGAGTGATGTGTAAAGCCTTGTTGTGGTTACGTCCCTCAGTTGTTAAGTCAGCATTGGTGAAACCCAGTCCATGACTGGTATTGACATTTGCCACCACTGTCTCCAGCTGATTAACAGTGATCTCCTCTGGTACGTACGCCGCGTGCAGGACTTTTAGCAGTGCATTCCTATGGGCTTCAGAACACATCAACAGGGATAATATGGAGATCTTTGAGGGAGTTTGGTGAAGCTGATCCACCACTTTGTAATCACTTATCTTTATAATCCTCATAAACTCGTCTACATCTTGTTCAAAAGATGTCTTCTGAGTTTCTTTGAGAATTGTTTCTTCAGATAAAACACTCTTTCCCTTTGCTTTGGCAGCAGCTTCTGCTTCGGCATTAGGTCTTTGCAATTGTGAGGCAAAAAGGCGTCCGCTTCTGGTGAAGCCTCCGCCTCCCCCAACATTATCAATCTGTGGAGAAGAATTTGAAGAGTCCAAAGTGATTTTCTCCCCGTTGCAGTAGAGGTCAGAGCCATAATGCCAAGGTATGGCATTACTGCTTTCATATGGAACTGGTCCAGGCACCGTGATGGTAACTGGACTGACTGCTGCAGAGGAAGGTGCTGAAATGGTGAGCGGATCGTAGTAAATGGTGACCGGTAATCTGGCAGGAGGTGCCACTATTTGTTTCCAAAATTTGTTGTCTGGAGGAACATCTGATGGATCATAATAAATGGTGACTGCTGAGACGTCTTTGTTAATTTCTGTTGGCGTTGTAGAAGATTCTATTGAATAAATGGATGCTGATGTTGTAGAAGAAATGGTTGTTGACATCTGGTTTGTGGAAGTGATGGATGAAGCCATTGTTGATGATATTGATGAATTGTTTGGAATGATTGTTGTTGCAGTTGTAGAAGAGTCAGGAATTGTTGTCAAAGGGACTGCTGGATTTGTAGGCGCCGATGTTGTGATCTGAAGTATACCACTTTTGATAAGGCCATCTATGCCGCTTCTCAAATTATCACACCCGTTGATCGAAATGTTGCAATACCCACAACCGAGCTTACACCCGGGGAAAATCTGACACTCTAGGAGCTGAGCTTTAATCTCGACCAGCGGTGTCTGAATCTGTCCAACACTGGTGATTAAGAAAGATGGCTCATCTTCCTCAATGGCATTAATTCTTGGTCCTCCATGATTGGGCATGGGATTCTTGGTGACACTTGGAGGTGGTGCGAAGTTGAGGGCTTTAGAGTCCACCAGGTCTTGTACCTTCATTTGTAAAGCCCTGCATTTCTCTGTATTGTGGCCAGGTGCATTGGAGTGGAAAGCACATCTGGCGTTGACATCATAATTTCTTGGGAGATTAGAGGGATCTGGTGGTGCCAATGTCCTTAATTCAACCAGGTTGAGTTTCAGGAGTTGTGGCAACAAAACGGCATAAGGCATAGGGATTGGATCAATCACCCTATTTGCCTGTGATGGTCTTTGCTGAAAGGGTCTTTGTTGTTGATTGTTGTTGTTGTTGTTGTTGTTGTAGGCTCTCTGTGGCGGATACTGAACTTGTTGTTGATAGCGTGGTTGTTGTGGTGGTTGATATGCTGGTTGCTGAGGAATCGGAGCTGGAATGGTGACAGCTGCTACTGATCTGTGGACATACTGAGGTCTGCCCCTGCTGGCATGAATGGAATTTGTCTCACCAGTTCTTCTAGGTCCCACAAAAGGCTTCCTAGGATTACTTGACGAACTTGCACCATTATCAGAAATTTTACCCATCTTCAGAAGGCTCTCAATTCTTTCTCCAGCTATAACTACGTCTGCGAAGCTGGTGGAAGAGAAGGCAGCTAGCCTATCAATATATGTCCCTTGCAGGGTATTCATAAACATGTCGGCCATCTCTCTTTCCGACATGGGTGGCTGGACAACAGCAGCAAGCTGTCTCCACCTTTGGGCATATTCCCTGAAGCTTTCTCTGGAGGATTGAGACATTCCCATCAGGAGGGTCCTGTTAGGAGCCATGTCCAGATTGTATTGGTACTGCCTGATGAAGGCTTCAGCTAGGTCTTTCCAGCATCTGATAGTGGCTCTGGTCAAGTGAGAGTACCACTCTCTTGAAGCCCCAGTCAAACTGTCTTCAAAGTAAAACATCCATAGTGTATGCCTTAAGTCTTCCCAGAAAGGACTGCAGGTGAGTTCGTGGACAGGAAGTTCCATTGTACTTCTCAAAGCATGGGGGTTTAAACTTGTGGGGAATCCTTACCCCATCCACTAACCCCATATCCATCACATCAAAACCCAAGGAGTTTTGAGACTCCAAAGATCTCAATTTCTCAGCAATTTCATCAAACATCCTATCATAAACTTCATCCCCAGCTCCCATTACAGTAAACTGCTCTTCTTGAGGATCTTCTTGCAAGATCCTGCCTGCAGCAGTATTTCCCGGTACATTCCTTGGGATGTTGGCCTCTGGATCTAGATGAGGTCCAAATACTGGGGGGTTAACATGAGGCTGACCTCCCTCATTGTTGTTGGTTCCTCCAGTGCCAGGATGATGTTCTTCGGGGGTTTGTCTTTCTACCAATGCCCTTAACCTCTCTTGGCTCTGAGCCAAGCCGGTCATTACAGTCATGAACTGGGCCATTTGGTTTCTCATCTCCACCCTTTCATTAGCCATCTGAGTTCTGACCTCTGTCAGATCTTGCTGTACTTGATCCATTTGGATACCAGGAAGATTGTTGCGAGTAGGATTCCTGTGCGAACGGTTGAGAGGAAACACCCGACGGCGAGCAATAATTCCTGAATCACAACAGAGTTAGTGACAAACAAAACAAGATCCTACAAAACAAAACAAGAGTTAGTATGCAATGAAGTATGCTTATTTATTTTCCAAGGTATCCGGCTTGGCTCTTGGTTTTGACCTTTCCAGATCCTGAGGAGTATGCTTTGATGTTGCTTGAGAGAAAGAAAACTCAATGAAACAAACTGACAAATACATTACAGATGGTGGATCATACATAGTTTGTTTTTACAACACATGCCCCTGAGGGGTCAAAATACAACATAAAAAGAAAAATACATGAAATGGAAATAACAACAAGCAAAGAAGTCAAACATCTAATCCAAACTCATCCTTATTAACCTCCTTCAAAAGTGCTTCAGTTACAGGACCGGCCGAATGCTCTGTAATGTTTCTGATAAGAAGGTTTCTGGTGGCAATAGCTGTGGTCAGCTTCTTGTGCCTGTCTTGGTCCTTTGACCTCTTCAAACCAGCCCTAAGCTTCAATTCTGAAATTTCTTTCTGGGCTGCCAGCAAAGCTTCATGTTGCCTCGTCTCAATGGCCTCTAACTGCTCAATCCTGGCCTGAGTTCTCTTATCTTCTTGAGTACGAGCTTCAGTGATCCTGACCCACCTAGCCTGACTTTCCTGCAGATAGAGATCAGTCCTAGCCTTCTGAAACTGGGCCTCTTTGCAGGCATTCTTCAAAATTTGCTCCCCAGCTCTTGATTTCTTGATGTAGTCCTCTGCTTTCTCAATCCTGGCCAGATGCTCCACTTTAAGCTTTTCCAACCTCTCAATGTCTAGACGACCATCACTCCTCTCCCAGAGGGTCTTCTTCAGAGCTTGAGACAGATTCTCATTTCTCTCCTTCAGTTTCTCAAATTCTTCCAGGCTGATAGTGGCTGGAGGTGGTACTGTGGATAGCCCAGGTGTATCCTCAATGGTGAAAGGCATCCCAGAAGTCTGAGCCCTAGCATGAGACCATTCATAATACTGAGCTGAAGCTACATTGTTGCACCTCCCAAGAATGGCCATCCCTTTGGTCTGGATGTTGTCCCAAGCCCAGGATGCTTGTCTAACAACAGCTAGATTAGGCTTTATCTCACAATACAGGGTTTCAGCCAAGTCCTGCACTCTAGGAGGGTGAACCAAAGCATAGCCCAATTGTCTCTTAAACAGCAAGGGATTGTAGTTGATGCAACCCTTCACTCCTATTAGAGGTACATTGGGGTACTGCCCACAGCTAGTGATGATGTCTTTGCCCTTGGTGCTCTGGGTGCACCATCTGATGTCATCTGAAGTCAAAGTGATGAGCCTCTTAGCCCAATTCTTCTGCTGGTGAGGATTCGGGAAGGCATCAGTCTTAGGTAAGTGTTTGAGCAGCCAAGTGTGAAATAGAGGAGCACAGCATCTCACCAACTTTCCTCTTTGCTTCTCATTCCTCTGATGAATGGAATAATAGAAATCTCCCAGCAAGGTGGGTACTGGGTTCCTCAGAAGGAAAAGATGAATGGCATTCTTGTTGATAAACTTGGGCTCATCTGCAAATAGTATAACCCCATATATACTGAGGGCTAACAATGCACAAACTGCCTTCCATTCTCCCAAGGAGGCCTTCAGGATAGCCTGAGAAGTCAAGAAATCCAAGTGTAGACCAGAGATTCCAACCTTTGTTGTCATGTTCTGCCCAATCAAGACAGGTTCCAGGTGCAGTGCTTTTGCCACTTCTTCATTGCTGGGAGAAGTCATTTCAGGGTTGAAGGGGATACCACCCCTGACAGGTACTCCAATCAATGATGAGAACTCCTCCAGCAATGGTCCTAGCTGAAAGTTCTGGAAAGTGAAGCATCTCAAAGGAGGGTCATAAAACTGTAGGCAAGTGTGAATCAAAATCCTCTGAGAAGGGTCTAGGTCCATAACCATATCAAGGATGCCTCCATAATGCTCTCTGAACAATGGGATGTGGTCTGGAGTGATAAGTGCCTGGACCTGTCTGATGCCAGTCAGCACAGGCTCAAAGAAATGGTATGAAATGTTGCTCTTCTTGGGTGCCATGACTGCTGATGAAGAGCTGAAAACAAGTGCTGATGATGAAAACTGATACTGGAGATGAGCCACTGATAGGCTGAGGTTGGTGATGAAAATAGCTAATGCAGGCAACTGATGAACAGAGGTCTATGCAGATGAAGGGGTCAAAACCAAGCCAAATATGATGTGGATACCCTGAAAAATAAATAAACAAATGTTAAATGATACAATGATGAGTATGCAAATGATATGCAAGGGTTTGTGATCAAGCTGGATCTGATTAACTGCCTTGGTATAAGTCCATGTATGTTCAAGAAGTCCAGATGAAGTTTTAGAAGTCCAGTAACCAAGGTGGGGGACTCAAATAAAGAGTCTCACATCCAGGGTTTAAATCACAAGAACTGTCCAAAGTGAGGTACTCTTAGTCAAACAAGTAATAGGGTATGATGTGGCTAATGGTACCTGCAAACCTGTAAACAGCCCAACCCCCTCACAAGTGATGTTCTAAAACAAGGATCCTTAGACTTTGATCAGTTATGAGAAGTGTAAACACTTCTAACCCGGAGGTACAGTGTTTACAATAACCATAAAAGATCCTCCTCTAATTCACCTCAGTTTCTGAAGGTCATAATAAAGGTCATCCAGACTTAGCAGGCTTCCCAGATAGCCCTAGCACTACAGGAAATCTGTAGCACAGAGTTCTCAAGAAGAAACCCACATCTGAACCGTGTTTCATATTCCCGCACCAGACCGAAATGGAATGGGAAAGAACATGAACCACTCTAGCCTAGGTGTCACTCAGGTCCCAGGTATAGGACCTTAAACTCTCAGTAGAACCCCACCCACCAAAGCAAAAAAAACCAGATCCAGCCAGATGACAATATGACAGTATGATATATAAAGCTGTAAAGAAAGCAGTAAATAACTGTACATAAAGCAGTAAATAAAGCAAATATACAAACACAAATAGCACATAACACCCCAGTAAACACAAATCAAACAAGCGCTAGGAGGAACCCACAAAAAGAACCAGAAGCCCTGGTTACAGTATAAGGTTCCCCAGCAGAGTCGCCAAGCTGTCGCTCCCACCAAATGAGATTAACTCAAACGGGGTACAGACGCGAACGGTCGGCGAAAGGAGAGGAGAGTGCACACAAGGGTGAACTCAGGAAGACAAGAGTCGCCAGCTAGGCATTTTTATCCCGGAGGAAAGGTAATGCTGCATAGACCTAGAAAGATATGGATAAGACGGTTGCGAACCAGAGAGACTGAGAAAGGGGGTTGGTTACAACCTGGGAAGGTATTAGCACCCGGATTGTCCGCCGTACTCGACGGGATCCACGCTTAAAATATTTGTGTTTTAAAGGGGTAGTGTCAGTGCAATTTGTGTATCAAAGCTGGAAAGAATGCAAGTGTCAGTGTAAAAAGAAAGTGAAGTGAGATATGTGAAGTGTCAGTGTAAGAATGAATAAAATGTTCATGACTATGAGGCTTAAAGAATAAGGCTAGAAAGAGGGGGAATATATAGAGACTTTTGTTCGATAACTGTTAAGTTATGCCTACGTATCCTCTCGTGCAATGAGGAAGTCAGAACACCGTAGTTCGACTCAAAGAGACTGAAAGATAAATTGACTTGTGAACTGCTTACTTGCCTATGCTCAAGTGTATGACCTGTCTGGCTCAGGTGCAAACTGTCTTGTATTAGACGGAAGAAGCGAGTTCTCGTTTGTGAGTGAATGAGATGAGAAAAGAATCCCGGAGGAGACGATTATTGTTTGTTTTTGTGTTTTTAGCCTTTTATTGGTTTTGAGATTTGTCATAGGAAAAATGAGCTTAAGACTAAACCAAGGGGTTAGTAAACTCATCACATCCTCCCTCTGATTAGGGGTAATGAGAATACCTTAAGTGTGAAGTCAGTATCTCACACTTAATCACCCTGATGTAGGATTAAGATCATTAACCTACTTGTGATTATTTAGATGTTTTTGTTGTTTTTGTTGTTTTTGTTTAGTGTTAAGTAATGAGTTTAAGCCATAATTAAGGATTTAATGGACTCATTACACCATCCTAATAGAAGGATAATAGATGAGAACATTTAAGCTGAGGAAGATACCTCAACTTAATCCATGATTAGGGATTAACCTCATGACAAAACAAAGCCTTTATTAGATGGATTTTAGTTAATGGTAAGATGAAGAAGTGATTTTTATGATTTGTAAGACAACTTGAGGGGGACTTGTCCATTAACACTAGGGTTAGTCCTTCTTAACCAATTAAGGAAGAATTAGAACCCTAATGCAAGGCCCAAGTTACAAGTTTGATGTCTTGATGATTATTTGATGGATTGATTAAAGGATTTAAACACATTAAGGGTTTAACACTTAGGATTAAAGTTATACACTCCATCCTAATAGAAGGATGCAGGCATAAGCCTGATCACAAAGCCTTAAAGCCTTTAGGGTTTAGTCCCTGATTGAGAGATGAGAAGAGAAGACTCAAAGATGACACAAAGGTAAAACTAAATGGGGGACTAATCAAACCCTAATTATTGTCATGCTTGGTTGTTCCTAGGTTTCATGGGGTTTGCAAGAAGATCTTCAGAGAAACCACCAGGAAGGAAGCAGATGAAAGGAGCAAAGAGAAGCAAAACAACTTGCTTCACTTAAGAAGATAAGTTGCTTGAAGAAAGAAAGTAAGAAAGAACATGAATGAGCAAGCTCACTCAAATGCAAATACAAAATGCAGCAAAGAGGGTATGAAAGAGATGAAAAGAGATTGTGAGAAGTGAAGGAAAATTTACTTCTCAAAACAACTTACCACCTGAAAAGTTAGCAAAGAAAAGAAATGCAATGCAAATGGGATGCAATGTCATGATGCAAACCAAAACCAAAAGCATAAGTATGATTTTAATGATGCTAAGAGATGATATAAACATGAGGCAAGGCATGGGAATGATCAAGCAAGCACAAGGATGCAAAAGAAACATGCTTTGAACCATGGATGTTTATGAAAATTTATGTAATGCAAAAGACATATAACATGGCAAATGAAAGATGCAATGACCAAACATGATTCTAATATGTCCTAAGATGTATTATGAATCAAATGAATGCACAAAGTGTCATGGCAATTCATGGTATGCAAGCAAATGGAAGATGGATGCAAAGGAAGGCATAAATTAGGGTTATATGCAACATACAAAGAAAAAATCCAAAACCAGAGGCAAATGACATGATAAAAATTTGAAAATGCAATCAAAGGAACCCTAAACCTATACAAACTCGCTTCCCAAAGGAGGGGATCTAACTCTTAGTCTAGTGAGAGTTATGAATTTCCTAAGATTGTTAGGGTTTTAAGGTACCTTGTCAAGAAAAATGCTAAACAAATTGGAAATGCAAGATCAATTCATTCCAATTTTATCCTATAAACTACATGATATGCGAGATGCAATGCAAAAAGAATCATGATCCAACTCTTAATGGTTAGGCAGAAAAGAATTTTCAAAGTTTGAAACAAAATATTGCCTTGGAATGAAATTAATTCCAATAAAAATGATCAAATGACATCAAGAACAAAACATAAATTTGGTTTGAGAGTTGGACAATGCTTCTAAATGTTCCTAAATGCAACATGAATTTTTTTGTGATTTTTAAATACCTAAAAGTATTTTTTATTAATTAATTTTCATTAACTAATTAAAAATAAACTTTTAAATGATTTAAAAATAATTTTTAATGCAAAAAATAAAAATAAAAATATTTTTGTGTTCTGAAAAATAATGAAAGCCTTGACAAAAATTTTCATAATTTTTAAACATTTTTTGTTATTTTAATTAATTCGTACAAAATAAATCAAAAGAAAATGAATTAAAATGAAAATAAAGTGAAAGTCAACAGATCCAGTGGTTGAGATTCAAACTGGGAATGGAGGGAAAGACTGGCGCGCTATCCTACGGCTCTCATTCAAACTGGCCAGATTAATATAAAACTCAATTAATTAGATTAATGACGTGGATTAGGGCTTAAGTGAATGGATCTGGACCCTTCAAACGCGGGAGTCAAACAAAGTCAGCCTAATCTATGGTCCATATTCAAACTGAACCCTAAACGCAATTAAGACACTAATCACTTTCAGGTGGCCGGAGAAGACTTCCGGTCGTCTTCTCCGGCCAGACCCTCACCTGAAAGTTGCTAACTTCTTCCCCAGGTCACTAAAACCTAATCTCTCTGCCCAGAATCCATCCCCAAACATCATAGAGCAAGAATCAACAACCAAAACACATTTATTTTTCATATTAAAGCTGAATCGAAACAAAATGCATTTAGGTCAAAAAAGTTTCAGAAGCTCCATACATACTCAATACTCAATCATTTTCGAAACAAAACATATCAACATGATCATTGAAGCATAGAGAATCATTTAGGAACTTAAAAACATGTTTCTGGAAAAAAAGTTCTTGAGCTCACCTGAACTGGAGCTTTGATCTCTGGAACTTTCTGGCTGGCCCTTTGATCCAAAACACCTCTAATGAACCTCCTGAGAAGCTTGCAATGCCTGGTTGGAGTTTAAAATGGCTGGTTTGTGAGATAGAGCAAGTTCTGTTCAGTGAAGTGAGGAAATCGTGTTTCAGTTTGAGGATGTTTCAGGGATGAATGAGGGCAGGGAAATGATCAGGGGAGTATGCTGAGATGTTTTGTGAAGTTTGTTTGAATGTTTGATGCTTGTATGATGAGTTTCGAAGGAAGTTGCATAAGAGGTGGAAAATGAGAATGCTGGCTTAGAGAGAGTTTCAGGCAGGTGTGTATGGTGTGTTGAGCTGCTTTTGGTCCATGTATCAAGTGGTGATAGGTCAGAGAGTTGTTGGTGGCCTATGGTGATTGGTATGGGTCTTTTGCAAAAAAGTCAAGCTTTGTGTAAGAGAGGTATGGGCTCATGGCTAGCCAAGGACAAGAGGGGTGTCCTGCGCAGCAAGAAGTGAGGAGGACCATAGGATCAATTTTGAAGTCAGCCAGCACATGGATTAGGGTTTGAGTGAGGTTTTGCAACTTTGATCAATTTTGGCCCTTTTGAAGTTTCTTGATCCACAAGTCATAAAAATGAGCAAACTCTTGATGCAATCTGACTTTTAGACATTGGTTCATGTTTGTATGAAGATTAGAAGTCCATTTGATAGCACAATTTGTCTTGGCAAGTGGTTTTGCAACTTTGCCTCTTTGGTAGAAAACTTGAAATTATGTGATTTTTCCCATCTTTGACAAGCCATAACTTTTGATCCAAAATGAATTAGAATGAGTTCTTTTACTTTTTGAAAAGGTAATGATCCATTCTACAACTTTCATGACCAAAGTTTTCCCATTTGAAGCATTTTTTAATCAAAAAGCAAGGGTTGAAAAAGTTTCCCAAAATGGCAATTTTCTTTTACAAGTCATTTTCCCAAAAAGTCAACTTTGCAAATGGCTTGAAATTCTTCAATTTTGTAAACTTCTAACATCTTCTAGGATCAAATAAAGATCATACACCATCAAAATGATGAAGAACACCCTTTGGTTGGGTCATTGGGGGCCTCAGATGCCCTGATTTTGCACTGACTTGTTCAAAAAGTCAACTCTTGATCAGATGCCTTCCCCATTGAATTTTTTCATGAAAATTGATATGCATGATCCTTGTACCATATAGAGACCAATAGAAACAATAATGACCAAAAAAATTGGAGTTATGGCCTCTGAAACCAAAACCCTAATTCTAGGTCATCTGTGTAGTCAAACCTGGCTCTGCTCCTATGCCTTTCTCAGTTCTTGTGATTCTTTGACTTTTTTGACTTTGTGGGGATATAATATGATGCTTGAACATACATGGACCCCTTTGAAGTGATTGAAGACCTTTGGAGTGGCTCAAATGGCTCAGGGATGGCTCAGATCACAAACCCTAGATGCAGATGACTTTGAAACAATGCAGTGAATCAAAAATGTAATATGAGATGCCATGATTGAATTTATGCATATGAAGAGATCACAAGCCATGGTGTGAATGTGTGAGGGCAAATTTGGGGTGTTTACAGCCATGTGGGGCATTGATATGATTGGCAAGATCGAGCCGACAGCTTCTAACGGTCATAGCTTCATCCTGGTTGCCATAGACTATTTCACGAAGTGGGTCGAATCGGCATCTTATGCCAATGTTACTAAACAAGTGGTAGCCCGGTTTATTAAAAGAGACATCATTTTCCGGTACGGAATTCTTGAAAGAATCATTACTGATAATGGTTATAATCTCAACAACAAGATGATGGCTGACTTGTGTCAGGATTTCAAAATAGAGCATCACAACTCTTCTCCATATCGCCCGAAGATGAATGGCACCGTCGAGGCGGCCAACAAGAACATCAAGAAGATCATGTAGAATATGGTTGTAACATACAAAGACTGGCATGAGATGCTACCATTTGCGTTGCATGGGTACAGAACGTCAGTGCGTACCTCAACAGGGGCAACCCCGTTCTCACTGGTGTATGGTATGGAGGCAGTCCTACCAATCGAAGTGGAAATCCCCTCGTTGAGGTTAATGATGGACATTAAGCTAGATGAAGCTGTGTGGCTCCGATCCAGGTATAATCAATTGAGCCTCATTGAAGAAAAGTGCCTAGCAGTTGTATGTCATGGACAGTTGTATCAGCGGCGGATGAAGCAGGCTTTCGACAAGAAGGTACGACCACGGAGGTACATACCATGTCACTTGGTGCTGAAAAGGATTCTTCCTCCTCTTAACGACCATAGGGGCAAATGGACACCTAACTATGAAGGACCGTTCGTGGTTAAAAAGGTTTTCTCAGGTGGAGCCTTGATGCTGACAACCATGGACGGAGAAGACTTCCAATCCCCTGTCAACGCAGACGCAGTAAGAAAATACTTCGTGTAAAAAGGACCCGCTGGATAAAAACAGAATAAAGATCCAGGCAAAAATGGGCATCCCAGCGAGCCAAAAACAGAATAAAAGGCTCGGGCAAAAATTAGGGGAATCTCGAAAAATGTACACCCGCTGAGTTGAAAAGCCACATCGGACAGCTCGGGAAAAAAAGGGTATCTCGGTGGATTGAAAACCTGAAAGGGCGGTCCATACAAAAGAGGGATTAACACGAACGACTGCGATCTGCGAAATCCGTAACCTATCTGAAACTGAGGTTATTCTAAGGGTTGAAGATCAGTTCAATTACCTTTCTCAAGGGTCAGAGCGAGCGGATCGTCTTGAAGATATACGAGTCATAACCGGGTTGAAACTTGATGAGATCCATTTATTACATTGCCAATAGTGTCGCTCCCACCTGATGACACGGGGCCAAGAGGGGTACAGACGCGAACGGTCGGCGAAAGGAGAGAGAACACACAACGGTGAACTCAGAAAGATAAGAAAAGAGTCGCCAGCTAGGCATTTTTATCCCGAGGGAAAGGTAATGCTGCATAAACCTGAGAAAAGATGGATAAGACGGTTGCGAACCAGAGAGACTGAGAAAGGGGGTTGGTTAAAATCTGGGAAGGTATTAGCACCCAGATTGTCCGCCGTACTCGACGGGATCCACGCTTAAAAGATTTGTGCTTTAAAGGGGTAATGTCAGTACAATCTGTGTATCAAAGCTGGAAAGAATGCAAGTGTCAGTGTAAAAGAAATGTGAAGTGAGATGAAGAAGTGTCAGTGTAAGGAAAGAGTGCAAAGCTCAAGACTATGAGGCTCAAAGAATGATGCTGGAAGGAGGGGGAATATACAGAGACTTTTGTTCGATAAATGTTAAGTTATGCCTACGTATCCTCTCGTGCAATGAGGAAGTCAGAACACCGTAGTTCGACTCAAAGAGACTGAAAGATGAATTGACTTGTGAACTGCTTACTTGTCTATGCTCAAGTGTATGACCTGTCTGGCTCAGGTGCAAACTGTCTTGCATTAGACGGAAGAAGCGAGTTCTCGTTTATGAGTGAATGAGATGAGAAAAGAATCCTGGAGGAGACGATTATTGTTTGTTTTTGTGTTTTCAGTCTTTTATTGCTTTTGGAATTTGTCATAAGGAAATGAGCTTAAGCCTAAACCAAGGGTTAGTAAACTCATCACATCCTCCCTCTGATTAGGGGTAATGAGAATACCTTAAGTGTGAAGTAAACACCTCACACTTAATCACCATGATGTAGGATTAAGATCATTAACCTACTTGTAATTACTTAGATGTTTTTGGTGTTTTTGTTTAGTGTTAAGTAATGAGTTTAAGCCATAATCAAGGATTTAATGGACCCATTACACCATCCTAATAGAAGGATAATAGATGAGAACATTTAAGCTGAGAAAGGCTCCTCAACTTAACCCATGATTAGGGATTAACCTCATGACAAAACAAAGCCTTTATTAGAGTGGATTTTAGTTAATGATAAGATGAAGAAGTGAATTTTATGGTTTGTAAGACAGCTTGAGGGGGACTTGTCCATTAACACTAGGGTTAGTCCTTCTTAACCAATTAAGGAAGAATTAGAACCCTAATGCAAGGCCCAAGTTACAAGCTTGATGTCTAAGTGATTACTAAGTGGATTGATTAAAGGGTTTAAACACATTAAGGTTTTAACACTTAGGATTAAAGTTATACACTCCATCCTAATAGAAGGATATAGGCATAACCTTAATCACAAAGCCTTAAAACCTTTAAGGTTTAGTCCTTGATTAAGAGATGAAAAGAGAAGACTCAAAGATGACACAAAGGTGAAAAACTAATGGGGGGACTAATCAAACCCTAATTGTGATCATGCTTGGTTATTCCTAGGGTTTATGAGGCTTGCAAAAGATCTTCAGGAGAAAAGCCACCAGGAAAGAAGCAAATGAAAGGAGGACGAAGCAGAGAGAAGCAAGACAACTTGCTTCACTTAAGAAGACAAGTTGCTTGAAGGAAGAAAGTGGGAAAGAGCATGAATGAGCAAGCTCACTCTAATACAAAGATAAAAATGCAGCAATGATGCATAAGAGGGATGAGAAGAGATTGTGAGAAGTGAAGGCAAATTCACTTCTCAAAACAACTTACCACCTGAAAAGTTAGCAAAAGAAATGAAATGCAATGAAGATGAGATGAAATGCCATGATGCAAACCAAAGTCAGAAGCATAAACATGATGTCAATGATACAAAGAAATGGTACAAACACATGTCAAGAGTTGTGGATGATCATACAAGGATGTGGATGCAAATGAAGCATGCTTTGAACCATAAAGATTCATGACAGTTTATGAAATGATATGAATGCATAACATGGTATATGAAAGATGCAATGATCAAACATGATTCTAATATGTCCTAAGATGTCTTATATGTCATGTGGATGCACAAAATGTCATGGCAAGTTCTTGTATGCAAGCAAATGAAAGATGGATGCAAAGGAAAGCAAGGATTAGGGTTTATGCATAATATGCAATGCAAAATTCAAAATTAGAAGCAAATGACATGATAAAAAAATTGAAAATGAGATCAAAGGAACCCTAACCCTACATAAGTTCACTGCCCAAAGGAGGAGACCTAAATCTAAACCTAATGGAAGTTATGATTTTTCTAAGTCAATTAGGGTTTCAAGGTACCTCAAAAGGAAAAATACTCATTAAATTGAAAATGAAAGATAAACTCAAACCAATTTTACCCTAGAAACTACATGCTATGAAGGATGCAATGCAAGAAGAACCATCATCAAACTCTTTATGGTTAGGCAGAATGAATTTTTCTAAGTTTGAACAAAAATATTGCCTTTAAACAAATTTTATTCCAATGAAAATTGTCAAAATACACCAAGGACCAAAAAGAAATTTGTTTTGAGAGTTTGATAATGTTTCTAAATGTTTAAAATGCAAATGTGAATTTTTTGGTGATTTTTTAAATACCTAAATGCATTTTTAATTAATTAATTTCCATTAACTAATTAAAAATAAACATTTAAATGATTTAAAAATAATTTTTAATGCAAAAAATAAAAATAAAAAATTTTTTTGGGTTCTGAAAATTAATAAAATGTTTGACAAAAAATTTCAGAATTTTTTAATATGTTTTGCTATTTTTTAAAATTCGTGGAAGTTAAATACAAATAAAATGAAATAAAATGAAATTAAAGAGAAAGTATACAGATCCTAGGGCTGGTATTCAAACCTGGGGGTCAATGGTTGACTGCGCGCGCAAACTGAGGGTCAGGATTGACTCTGGTCAAATTATTTTATTAATCCTAAATTAATCTAATTAAAATGAATTAAGAGTTAATTGTGAAATCTGAGCCATCCATCCACTAATTAAAACACGCATCCAAGGGTTCATATCTAATCTGACATTTAAACCCTAATTAGGGTTAATGACTTTCAGGTGACCGGAGGGAAGCTCCGGTCATCTTCTCCGGCGAAGCAAAAACCCTAAAACATGCTACAGGCCACCATTCATCAAATTGAACACAGGGAAATGATCCTCTGCCCAAACCCCATTCAAATCACCCCTCAAACAACATTTATAACCCAAGAACAGAGGGAATCGAAGCAAACAAAATTCACGGGTGAAATTTCAGAGAGCAACCAAATAGTCATTTCTTCACCATTTTTAATTCTGAAGATATCAGCATGATCAGCATAACATATACTTTCATTTTGTAACAAAAAATACAAGCTTTGAAAAGTTTGATGTTTGAAGCTACCTAAGGTGATGAACTGTGAATGTGGACTTTCAAAGCTCCTCCTTCGTGCAAAGAGCCTCCTCTGATCCTCCTGAAGCTAGTGGGATGCTTCAAAACTCTTGATGTTGGCTAGTTTGCAAGTTCCAGTTCTGGTGTAGCAGAAATGGAGGGTTAAGCATATGATGTTTCAGGCTATTTCAATGGTGGATTCTTGTTCAGTGGATGATTTGTGACTTGTTGGTGAAAGAAAAATGGAAGTTTGATGGCTATGTGAAGAGTTTCGAAGAGGATAAGTTTTTGACAGTTTTTGTGCAAGTTGGATTGTGTCTTGTTTCAATGCTGAATGAGTTGCTATATCACTCCCATAATGTTTGAGTAGGCTATGGAGCAGGTTAGTAGAGGTTGTTGATCACTATTCTAAGAGCATGGGAGAAATTGCAAAAAGTCAAGGTTTGGTGTACTTGAGGTATGGCAAGGTGCAGAGATGGTTTCCTGGCTTGTACTGCATCAGCTGAGTTCAAGGATGACTCTTGGATCAATTGTGGTGAGCTGTATGGCTTGGATCACAAGTTTGAAGTGATTTTGCATTTTGGTAACTTGTTACATTTTGTGACTTTTGGCCATAGACATGTGACACTCTTTGCTGAATTTTTGTTATGATAGGTTACATGATGTTATGGTGATGTCTTGAAATCAGTTAGAGACCATACAAAACCTTGGGGATCAATTTTGCAAGAGTTCCTCTTTTTGGACTTTATGGAAAATGGCTTATGATAGCTTGGAATTCAAAGCATGAAAGTGAGAAACTTCTTGGGCAAATCTGAATTTTGGGCCATACATGATGTTTGTGTATTGGTTAGAAGCTGATTTGAAGTCACATAGATGCTTGGCATGAGAATTTGCAAGTTTTCCCCTTTTGTGCAAAAGTGAAAATTTAGTGATTTTATCCAACTTTGCCAAGCCATAACTTTTGATCTAAAATGAATTAGGATGAGTTCTTGTACTTTTTGAAAAGGGAATGATCCAATCTACAACTTTCATGACCAAAGTTTTCTCATTTGAAGCATTTTTGAATCAAAAAGAGGAGGTTGAAAAACTTTCCCAAAATGGCAAGTTTACATTATAAGTCACTTTCCCAAAAAGGAAACTTTGCAAATGGCTTGAAATTCTTCAATTTTGTGAACTTCTAACATCTTCTATGATCAAATAAAGATCATATACATTCAAAATGATGGAGAATGCCCTTTGGTTGGGTGATTGGGGGCCTCAGATGCCCTGATTTTGCACTGACTTGCTCAAGAAGTCATCCCTTGATCAGATGCCTTCCCCATTGAATTTCTTCATGAAAATTGATATGCATGACCCTCATAACATATAGAGACCAATAGAAATAAGAATGACCAAAAAATTTGGAGTTATGGCCTCTGAAACCAAAACCCTAATTTTAGGTCATCTGTGCAGTTAAACCTGGCTCTGCTTCCATGCCTTTCTCAGTTCTTGTGATTCTTTGACTTCCTTGACTTTGGTAGGATATAATATGATGCTTGAACATACATGGACCCCCTTGAAGTGATTGATGACCTTTGGAGTGGCTCAAATGGCACAGGAATGGCTCAAGTCACAAACCCTAGATGCAGATGGCTTTGAAACAATGCAGTGGAGCAAAAATGCAATATGAGATGCTATGATTGAACTTATGCAAATGAAAAGATCATAACCATGGTGAGATGAGTGAGGGAAAATTTGGGGTGTTTACAAATAGGATAGTTTGTTTTCCTTTTTTGGTTGTTTCCTCTTTCCAGGGAACTGCTTCCTTTGTATTTCCTATTCATGTCCATTTGTCTGAATCAATAAAAATACAATTTCTGTCAACTTGTGACTATCTACTTCTTGTTTTTGTTTTTCATATAGCATGGATTGATTGCGAAAATGTCCAGCAAATTGTGATTTATATTGTGTTGTGAACATTTGAATGCTTTCTAACTCATGCAGGAGGATAGAAACATTTAATACAAATCTAAAAGGGTGTCAAGATGCCCAGATAATGATTCATACTACGAGCCTGGGGCGGGCAGGTCCCAAACTAACTCTCTATGTTGCAGGCACTATCGATTGTGTTTGTGCAGGTACAGGTACATGTGTTGCTAACAGAGCTAAAAGCAGATTCCCAGGAGGAACATTTCTTTATGCTTGATCAAGAACAGGTGTCTTCCAGGGTGTCTCCAGTCATCCCCAGTAAAGTTGGAAGTTGAAATCTCTCCCAGCAAGGCAGCAGAATGTGGGTGTCCTCCCCAAGCAGAAGCTTTCCTTCAATCACAGAGGCAATTTCTAGCAGTACAAGGAGTGTCTTTCCTCCCTAGCAAGTTGCTTCCTCAGCAGTGTCATACTTCTAGTTCCCCGCCTAGTCAGAGGATTTTCATTTCCCTACCAGAGTACAAGAAGGGTCCATCTCTAGTAGGGTCTTGGCTCTCCAATCTTAAAGTCCAATTTATTTTTGGCAATGGCGGCAGTTCAGAGCCAGTGCATCATCAACAACTTTCCCCGCAAAGTTGTCTCCTGCTCATCAGGATGGATCAGATCAGTGCAGTGATCATCAATTCTCCCCAGTCAAGCCACTTGGGATACTTGCAGTCTCCTTTCTGGGATATCCTTTGCATTTGCATTTGCATAATCATCATTACATTTTCATCCTCCAAAGCGTAGCATTTTCATCATCATGGAGCATTACGCCATAAATCCAAGCACATGCATGCCAGCATGGGCCAATTTTGAGGTATTACATACGACCTATAACATCTTCTCAACCTAAAGTACTCCGCACAGAGGATACCAATATCATTTTCCAGATATCCTTGTCTTTTCAAGTCAATGTTTGTCATCTATTCCGCGTCTTGTTTGGTATAACAGTCGCGTCGCAGGTTCTTGTTTTGTACAACGGTTATGTTTGCCTGGGCTCTCGTTTATGTACAACGATCCCATTCTATCTTGTCCTATTGACTTTGTGTTTCTGGTTATCGACTGAGGACGGTATACCATTGCGTTTCCATTCAAGGACGGTTTCGTTTTAGATCCGAGGATCTTTTGAGAATTGTCATTCGAGGATGGAATTCTTTTCTTCAAGTCCTTCTGAGATTAGTCTTGTTGTTATGGCTATCATTCGAGGATGATAGACCATTTTGAGCTTATTGATTGAGGTCAGTTTGTCTCTTTTGCAAAGTCTATCTGAGGTCAGTCTTTGTTGTTTTTGGTTATCGACTGAGGCCGGTATACCGTTGCGTTTCCATTCGAGGATGGTTTCGTGTTAGATCTGAGGATATTTTGTGAGTTGTCATTCAAGGATGGCATTCCCTTCTTCAAGTCCTTCTGAGGTTGGTCTTGTTGTTGTGGTTATTGTAAACACCCCAAATTTGCCCTCACCCATTCACACCATGGCTTGTGATCACCTCATATGCATAAACACAAACATATCATCTCACATCTCATTTATGATTCACTGCATAGCTTTCAAGGCATCTGCACCTAGGGTTTGTGATCTGAGCAATCCCAGAGCTTCTTGAGGCACCCCAAAGGCAACTAATCAACTCAAAGGGGTCCATTAGTGTTCTTATATCATATTTCATCTCCTCAAAGTCAAAAATGCAGAGGAATCACAAGAACTAGGGTTTGAGTGGATGCAGGGCCAGCTTGAACTACACAGTTGACTGAAAATTAGGGTTTTGGTTTCAGAGGCCATAACCCCAAATTTTTTGGTCATTCTTGTTTCCATTGGTCTCAATATGGTATAGGGAGTATGCATATCAATTTTCATGAAGAAATTCCATGGGGAAGTCATCTGATCAAGGGTTGACTTTTCAGACAAGTCAGTGCAAAATCAGGGCATCTGAGGCCCCCAATGACCCAACCAATGGGTGATCTTCATCATTTTGAGTGTATATGATCTTTATTTGATCATGGAAGAAGGTGGAAGTTCATAAAAATCAAGAATTTAGGGTTTTTGCAAATGTTGACTTTTTGGGCATAGTTGACTTTTCAAGAATGCATCATTTTATGTCATTTTTCAAGCCATGATTTTGGATCCAAAAATGCTTCAAATGGAAAAACTTTGGTCATGAAAGTTGTAGATCTCATCTTTCCCTTTTCAAAAAGTACAAGAACATGATCAAATTCTTCTTGGATCAAAAGTTATGGCAATGCAAAGTTGGATAAAATCATTGATTTTCAAGGCATGCCCTAAGTGAGAATTTTGCAAAATCATGGATCAATGACTTTTGCAGCCTCAAATTCATTTCAAACCATTACACAAACTTTCTACAAGTCATAAAGTTCAGATTGGACTAGGTATTGCTCATGTTTTATGGTTCATACAACAAGATTTCTCACATGTGAGCAAAGGAGCAACAACTTGCAAAATCATCATTTCACCTCCTACCACTTGTTGCCTTGGGTGCTGAACCAAGCTAGCCTTTCCCCTCACCATGCTGCGCCAGCCCACACACTTGTACTAGCCTAGAACACAACCCATGCCTCTCTTACACAAAGGTTGACAATTTGCAAAAGTGGCCATACCAATCAATAAAGGGCAGGTCACATCATCTGACCAATGAGATTAGTTTATGTGGATCAAATGCTGGCTAAACATAAGAAAAAAGCAAGGCTGAAGCTCACACATTGATCACATACTCAAACACACTCCCTTTTGCAAACTTCTTCGAATCTCTCTGTCCAGACTTCAAACATCCAAACCATTTTCACCAATCATCTCATCATGTCTCATTGAGTCAAAAGCAACCAAGAACCCAGCCTGAAACAAGCCATAACACCACTTCACCATTTTCACCCCAATTTGCAGTTTCATTCGAAACCCTCTCCACAGCTCACAAACACCCAAACAAACTCCATAAACCTTCTCTACTCATCATCTGGACCACAGACAACCCTTCACCCTTGCCAGAAACAACCTGAATCACCATTGCCATGTTCAACTGAGCTTGAGCAGAAGTTACTCAAACTCTTCATCCAGCCAACATAAACTCTTCCTAAGCATTCAAGGATCATCAGGAGGCCAAGTAGAGTGGATTTCACCAAGAGAGGAGGTCAGAAAGTAGCTGAGTTGAAAGCTTCGAATCTCAGGTAGCTCAAGAAATATTTTTCCAGAAATCATTTTTTAAGTTCCTAATCTGTTCTATATGTCTTCCTGATCATGAATGTGCTTTTGGTTTTGAAAATGGTGATGAAATGAGAATGTAATTGCTTCCTGAAACTTTTTTGCCCTAGTTCTTGTTTGCTTCGATTCAGCCTTTCATGGAAAAATAAATTTGTTTTGTTTGAGGGTTATGACTCGTGAGTGAGTGGGAAGCATTTCTGTTCATTTAGATTTCATTTTCGTAACGTGTAGAGTGAGTTTGAGGTTTTGGGTGAACGGAGAAGATGACCGGAACACTGTTCCGGTCATCTGAGAGTGTTTAACGGCGTAATTAGGGCATAAGCATTTAATTAACAAGTTTGAATTTGAGCCGTGAGATAAGGCGCCAAGTCAATGCGCGCGCTGGCCAGTTTGAACCTCAAGCGTTGGATTGTTTGACTTCTCATTAAATCAGATTAATTCATTTTTTTTATTTCATTTTATTTCATTTAAATTGCATAATTAATTTAAAATAGCAGAAAATTCTTAAAAATTATGAAACTTTTTCCTTAAAGTTTTATTAATTTTTAAGACCCAAAAACATTTTTTTATTTTTATTTTATCATTAAAAAAGTATTTTTAAATATTTAAAGGATTATTTTTAATTGATTAATGGGAATTAATTAATTAAAAATACTTTTAAGTATCTAAAAATCACAAAAAAATTCATGAAATGTTCTAAGACATTTAGAAACATTGCCCAACCTTCAAACCAAATTTCTTTTTTGATCTTGATGCATTTTAAGAATTTTTCATTGAATTAAATCACATTTTGTGCATTATTTTGATCATAAGTTCAAAAATTCATTCCTGCCTATTGGTGAAGGTTGAGACATTGATTCTTTTTGCTTTGTCTTGTGTTTGGCATGTAGTTTCTAGGGTAAAAAGGCCATGAATTGTTCTTGCATTTTCTAATTGATTGGCATTTACTTTGTTAAGAACCCTAAAAAACCCTAATAACTTAGAAAATTCATAACTTGAGTTTGGTTGAGAGTTGAGAGCTCCCCTTTGGGCAGTGGTTCATCATAGGCCTAGGGTTTCTTTGGGTAGCATTTTCCATTTTTTATCATGAGGTTTGCTTCTGTTTTTGGTTTGTGTTTGATGTTTGATCCATAAACCCTAATTTGGGCTTTCATTTGCATCCCTCTTGCATTTCCTTGCATAACATGACTTGTCTTTGCATTTTGTGTATTCTTGTGATCCATTTGACATCTTAAGACATGTATAAAGCATCTTTGATCATTGCATCCCATATTTGCCATGTCATTTGTCTTGTATGATTCATAACCTTTCATGCTTGTTCATGCTCCTTAGCTTGCATCATTTGCATTCATGATCTTGTATGAACATCCCCATTGCCTTGCCTCATGTTTGCATCACCTCATAACATCATTAATATCATCAACATGCTTCTGGTCTTGCTTTGCATCATATCATTTCATCTCATCTTGCATTGCATTGCATTTCTTTCTAACATTTCAGGTGGTAAGTAAACTTGAGAAGTGGATTTGCCTTCACTTCTCATACCTTTTCTTTTCATCTCTCTTGCATCCATTGCTGCATTTCTATTTGTGTTTGAGATTGAGCTTGCTCATTCTTGCTTCTCCCACTTTCTTTCTTCAAGTGACTTGACTTCTTGAATGAAGCAAGTCACTTTGCTTCTCTTGATCTTGTTCATCTGCTTCCTGGTGGCTCCTCTGAAGATTTCTCTTGAAAACCTCACAAACCTTAGGATCAACCAAGCATGACAATGATTAGGGTTTTGATTAGTCCCCCCATAGTTTTGCCTTTGTGTCTCTCTTTGAGTCTTCTCTTCTCATCTCATAACCAGGGATTAAACCCTAAAGGCTTTAAGACTTTGTGATTAAGCTTATGCCTGCATCCTTCTCTTAGGATGGAGTGTATAACTTTAATCCTAAGTCTTGAACCCTTAAGGTGTTTAAATCCCTTAATCAATTCATCTAATAAATATCAAGACATCACACTTGTAACTTGGGCCTTGCATTAGGGTTCTAATTCTTCCTTAAGTGGTTAAGAAGGACTAACCCTAGTGTTAATGGACAAGTCCCCCTCAAGTTGTCTTACAAATCATAAAAAACACTTCATCATCATACCATTAACTAAAAGCCACTTAATAAAGGCTTGTTTTGTCATGGGTTTAATCCCTAATCATGGATTAAGTTGAGGAGTCTTCCTCAGCTTAAACATCCTCATCTATTATCCTTCTTTTAGGATGGTGTAATGGGTCTGTTTAATCCTTGATTATGGCTTAACCCCATTACTCAACACTAAACAAAATCACCAAAAGCATCTAAATAATCACAAGTAGGTTAATGATCTTAATCCTACATCAAAGGTGAGTAAGTGTGAGAATCTGACTTCACACTTAAGGTATTCTCATTACCCCTAATCAGAGGGAAGATGTGATGAGTTTACTAAATCCATTGGTTTAGACTTAAGCTCATTATCTTATGACAAACTCCAAAAGCAATAAAAGACTGAAAACTCAAAAACAAACAATAATCGTCTCCTCCGGGATTCTTTTCTCATCACCTTCATTCACAAACGAGAACTTGCTTCTTCCGTCTAATGCAAGACAGTTAGCACCTGAGCCAGACAGGTCTTACACTTGAGCATGGACAAGTAGGCAGTTCATCAGTCAATTCATTTTTCAGTCTCTTTGGGTCGAACTACGGTGTTCTGACTTCCTCATTGCACGAGAGGATACGTAGGCATAACTTAACAGTTATCGAACAAAAGTCTCTGTACATCCCCCCTCCTTCCAGCTTCATTCTCTTTAAGCCTCATTGTCTTGAGCATTTCACTCCTTCTTTACACTGACACCTGTACATCTCTTTCCAGCTATTTCATACACAGATTGCACTGACACTACCCCTGTAAAACACAAATCTTTTAAGCGTGGATCCCGTCGAGTACGACGGACAATCTGGGTGCTAATACCTGTCGCTCCCGACAAATGAAACATGGTCAGATGAAGGTACAGGCGCGAACGGTCGGCGAAGGGAACAGTGAGAACACACAGCCGTGAACTCACTGGAGATGAATAGAGTCGCCAGCTAGGCATTTTTATCCCGGAGGAAAGGCAATGCTGCATAGACCTAGAAAGATACGGATAAGACGGTTGCGAACCAGAGAGACTGAGAAAGGGGGTTGGTTACAACCTGGGAAGGTATTAGCACCCAGATTGTCCGCCGTACTCGACGGGATCCACGCTTAAAAGATTTGTGTTTTAAAGGGGGTAGTGTCAGTGCAATCTGTGTATAAAATAGCTGGACAAGATGTACAGGTGTCAGTGTAAAGAAATGTGATGTGTAATATACAGTGTCAGTGTAGGAACAAAGATGAGATGCTCATGATAATGAGGCTAAAGAATGAAGCTGGAAAGAGGGGGAATGAACAGAGACTTTTGTTCGATAACTGTTAAGTTATGCCTACGTATCCTCTCGTGCAATGAGGAAGTCAGAACACCGTAGTTCGACCCAAAGAGACTGAAAGATAAATTGACTTGTGAACTGCTTACTTGCCCATGCTCAAGTGTATGACCTGTCTGGCTCAGGTGCTAACTGTCTCGCATTAGACGGAAGAAGCTAGCTCTCGTTTGTGAGTGAATGAGATGAGAAAAGAATCCCGGAGGAGACGATTATTGTTTGTTTTTGGTGTTTTCAGTCTTTTATTGCTTTTGAAAGTTTGTCATAAGTTAATGAGCTTAAGCCTAAACCAATGGATTTAGTAAACTCATCACATCTTCCCTCTGATTAGGGGTAATGAGAATACCTTAAGTGTGAAGTCAGATTCTCACACTTAATCACCTTTTGATGTAGGATTAAGATCATTAACCTACTTGTGATTATTTAGATGTTTTATTGATTTTGTTTAGTGTTGAGTAATGAGGTTAAGCCATAACCAAGGATTAAACAGACCCATTACACCATCCTAAAAGAAGGATGATAGATGAGAATGTTTAAGTTGAGGAAAACTCCTCAACTTAATCCATGATTAGGGATTAAACCCATGACAAAACAAACCTTTGATTAAGTGGATTTTATTTAATGGTATGATGATGAAGTGAATTTTATGGTTTGTAAGACAACTTGAGGGGGACTTGTCCATTAACACTAGGGTTAGTCCTTCTTGACCACTTAAGGAAGAATTAGAACCCTAATGCAAGGCCCAAGTTACAAGTGTGATGTCTTGATACTTATTAAGTGAATTGATTAAGAGATTTAAACACCTTAAGGGTTTAATACTTAGGATTAAAGTTACACACTCCATCCTAAGAGAAGGATGCAGGCATAACCCTAAGCACAAAGTCTTAAAGCCTTTAGGGTTTAGTCCCTGATTATGAGGTGAGAAGAGAAGACTCAAAGAGAGACCCAAAGGTAAAAACTATGAGGGGAGACTAATCAAAACCCTAATTCATTGTCATGCTTGGTTGATCCTAAGGTTTGTGAGGTTTGCAAGAGAAATCTTCAAAGGAACCACCAGGAAGCAGATGAACAGGATCAAGAGAAGCAAAGTGACTTGCTTTATTCAAGAAGTCAAGTCACTTGAAGAAAGAAAGTGGGAAGGAGAAGAATGAGCAAGCTCAAACTCAAACACATATAAAAATGCAGCAATGGATGCAAGAGAGATGAAAAGAAAGGGGATGAGAAGTGAAGGCAAATCCACTTCTCAAGTTACTTACCACCTGAAATGTTAGAAAGAAACACAATGCAATGCAAGATGAGATGAAATGGCATGATGCTAGACCAAACCAGAAGCATGTTGATGATGATTATGATGTTATGATGTGCTGCAAACATGAGGCAAGACAATGGGGATGTTCATACAAGGTTATGAATGCAAAGGATGCAAGTTAAGGAGCATGAATGAACATGAAATGTTATGAAGCACACAAGACAGATGACATGGCAAATATGAGATGCAATGATCAAACATGTTTCCTACATGTCTTATGATGTCAAATGGATCATAAACATGCACAAAATGCAAAGACACATCATGTTATGCAAGGAAGTGCAAGAAGGATGCAAATGAAAGTCCAAATTAGGGTTCATGAAACAAACATCAAACCAAAACCAAAAACAGAAGCAAAGCCCTAAAGCAAAAATGGAAAATGATACCCAAGGAAACCCTAGACCTATAATAAACCACTGCCCAAAGGGGAGCTCTCAACTCTCAATCAAACTCAAGTTATGATTTTTACAAGTTAATAGGGTTTTTTAGGGTTCTTAACAAAACAAATGCCAATCAATTAGAAAATGCAAGATCAAATCATGGCCTTCTTACCCTTGAAAGTATATGCTAAATGGAAAACAATGCAAGAAGAATCAATGCCTCAACCTTCACCAATAGGCAGAAATGAATTTTCAAACATGTGATCAAAATAATGCATAAAAAATGATTTAATTCCATGAAAAATTCTTAAAATGCATCAAGATCAAAAAAGAAATTTGGTTTGAAGGTTGGACAATGTTTCTAAATGTCTTAGAACATTTCATGAATTTTTTTGTAATTTTTAAATACCTAAAAGTATTTTTAATCAATTAATTCCCATTAATCAATTAAAAATAATCTTTTAAATATTTAAAAATACTTTTTTAATGATAAAAAATAAAATAAAAATATTTTTGTGTCATAAAAATTAATAAAACCTTAAAGAAAAAGTTTCATAATTTTTAAGTCATTTTTGCTATTTTAAAATAATTATGCAAAACAAATGAAAAAGAAATGAATTAAAATGAATTAAAGTAAAAAGTCAGAGGGATGGAGGGCCAGGATGCGCCCAGGATTTGAACTGGTTGACTGGCGCGTGATCTAAGGGTCCAGGTTGCATCTGAGCTAATTACAATTAATTAAAACTAAATGAAGAATTAGGGCTAATCAGGCGCATCTGGGCCATTCAAACTGGAGGGAAGTCAACAGGTCAACGCATCTGAGGGCTCACATTCAAACTAACATTAATGACTGGGATTATGCCCTAATCACATTCAGGTGGCCGGAGAAGACTTCCGGTCGTCTTCTCCGGCCAGCTCTCACCTGAGAATCACCCAACTTCCTCAAAACGTAACCAAAATGAAATCTAGGACCAGGGAAATGCTCCTCTCATCCTCATGAACCAAACCCCTAACCTAAAACAAATTTATTTTCTCTAAAACAACTGAATCGAAGCAAACAATTTCTAGGGTTCGTGAGCTTCAAACACAAATTAAATGCTCAAAACGAAACCATTTCAAAAACTAAAGGTACCAGAATGATCAGTGCATCATGAGGAACAAGTTTGTAACATAAAAAATCATTTCTGGAAAAATTAATTTCGAGCTACCTGAGATTTGGAGCTTTCAGTTTAGGAACTTTCTGGCCACTTCCTTTGATGCAAGCTGCTCTACTTGATCCCCCAAATGTGTTTGAATGCTCAAAATGAGTTTGTGTTGGCTGGAGAAGGAGATTCGAATGGAACTGCTTCAAGCTCAGTCAACAATGGCTATGGTGTTTCAGGCACATTCAGGTCATGGTGAGTGATTGTTTGTGATCCTGAGGATAAATGGAGAAGGTCTATGGTGTTTGTTTGTGTGTTTGTGAGCTATGGTGATAGTTTCAAGTGAAACTGCAAACTGAGGTGAGAGATGGCAGTGAGAGTTGCTGGCTGTTTCAGGCTTGGGCTTTGGGTGGTTTTTGATCTATGAAGTGTGCTGAGTTGAATGATGAAGGTGGTTGAAGTGTTTGCTTGCTGTGTGAAGGGATTCGAAGCAAGTTGCAAAGTGGGAGGTTTTTGTGTAAGTTGTGAATGTGGATCCTTCAGCCTTTGTTCTTGTTATGTTTAGCTTGCAAATTGTCCACATAACTCTCTCTCATTGGTCAGTTGATGTGACTTGTGCTTTTTTGATTGGTAAGTTACCTTTTGCAAAAAGTCAAAAATTGTGTAAGACAAGCATGGTGAAGTGCTAGCTTGGTACAAGGCCTAGGGGCTGCGCAGTATGGGGGAGGTGAGTGAGCCAGCAAGGTCAGCATCCAAGTTCACAAGTTGTAAGAAGTGATCATGAGTGTTTTGCAAGTTGGTTGGCTTATGTTTCACATGTGATCTTTTGCATAACCAAGCATGAAATCAAGGGCAAACTTAGTTCAAATCTGATTTTTGTAACTTAGAGAATGCTTACATGCTGGTTTGAGATGAACTAGAGGTCACTTAATGCATTGATTCAAGGTTTTGCAAAATTTCCACTTAGTGCACATCTTGAAAATAAGTGATTTTTGGCAACTTTGTATGGTCATAACTTTTGATCCAAGAAGAATTTGATCATGTTCTTGTACTTTTTGAAAAGGGAAAGATGAGATCTACAACTTTCATGACCAAAGTTTTTCCATTTGAAGCCTTTTTGGATCATGAATCAAGGCTTGAAAATTGACCTAAAATGGTGCATTCTTGAAAAGTCAACTATGCCCAAAAAGTCAACATTTGCAAAAACCCCAAATTCTTGATTTTTATGAACTTCAACCTTCTTCCATGATCAAATAAAGATCATATACACTCAAAATGATGAAGATCACCCATTGGTTGGGTCATTGGGGGCCTCAGATGCCCTGATTTTGCACTGACTTGTCTGAAAAGTCAACTCTTGATCAGATGACTTCCCCATGGAATTTCTTCATGAAAATTGATATGCATACTCCCTATACCATATAGAGACCAATGGAAACAAGAATGACCAAAAAATTTGGAGTTATGGCCTCTGAAACCAAAACCCTAAATTTCAGTCAACTGTGCAGTTCATCCTGGCTCTGCATCCACCCAAACCCTAGTTCTTGTGATTCCTCTGCAATTTGGACTTTGTGAGGATGTAACATGATACAAGAACACACATGGACCTCTTTGAGTCGATTGGTGACCTTTGGAATGGCTCAAGATGCTTTGGGATTGCTCAGATCACAAACCCTAGGTGCAGATGACTTAGAAACTATGCAGTGAATCAAAAATGAGATATGAGATGATGTGGTTGTGTTTATGCATATGAAATGATCACAAGCCATGGTGTGAATGGGTGAGGGCAAATTTGGGGTGTTTACAGCTGCCCCTATTCAAACATGAGTTAGCTGTGCAGGTTGTAAGCGACGGCTTAACAGGCCAAACAAGATAACTTGTGGTTGAATACCAAAGACAGTCCAAAATTTGCACTCACAGAATGAAGAAGAAAAGGGATATAGATTGTAAAAGCAAAATAAAGTATATTGTAAAGTATGGGCGACGGAGGACGACCGTCGAGCAGAGGGCGACTGCTGGGTAAGGTGGTACGTGAAGCAAAGCGATGACGGGGACGGCCGACATGCTGGTAAAGTGTATAAAGCAATGACGGGGACGGCCGACATGCTGGGGATAAAAGGTAAAACTAAGACGGGGACGGCCGACTAGCTGGGGAAAATAAAATATCATGATGGGGACGGCCATCAAGATAAAGCTGCAAAATTCTGAGGATTAATGAAACATGACGGGGACGGCCATCAAGTTCATAAAGCAAAGTAACCAACGATGGGGACGGCCATCGGGCTAAAAAGGAAAAGGGACCACGACGGGGACGGCCATCGGGTTAAAGAATAAATGAAATAAACAGATGATGGGGTACGGCCATCAAAGGTGAAGGACGATCACCTAGCAGGGGACGGCTGCTCTGTTGGGTATAAAAGAAATATGATGGGGACGGCCATCAAAGGTGGAGGACGACCACCTGGCAGGGTACGGCTGCCGAAAATATCAACGATGGGGACGGCCATCGGATAGAAAAGGTCAACGATGGGGACGGCCATCGGACGAGCAAGATGGAGGACGACCATCAAGAAGTGGAGGACAACCACTCAGCAGGGGACGGCTGCTCTCGAGGTTTATCATAACACAGGACGAGTGTTAGATAACCAAAATCAACAATGGGGACGGCCATTGGATAAAGTGATGAAGGACGGTCGTCAAAAGGTGGAGGACGACCACCTAGCAGGGGACGGCTGCTAAAATCAACGATGGGGACGGCCATCGGATGAGCATGATGGAGGACGACCATCAAAAAGTGGAGGACGACCACTCAGCAGGGTACGGCTGCTCTCAAAGGTATCATAACACAGGACGAGTGTTAGATAAAAAGAAAATTTGTTGGCAATCTACTGGGGAGATAGTAAACACGGACGAGCGCTTACATCCAAGAAACAAAAGGTATAAGTGTTTGGTATTGTGTATAGATTAAAGATGCGGACGAGCATCCTTAAGACTATGATACGGACGAGTATCATGTAGAAACAAACTGACACATGTTCAGAGATGATGATACGGACGGGTATCAACTGGTTAACAAAGAACACGGACGAGTGTTGCATCTGAAAGAATTCTTCTGGGGAATAATAGACACGGACGAGTATCTATATTCAAGAAGATATAGGTATTTGACACGGTGTATGGATTAAAGATGCGGACGAGCATCCCTAAGACTATGATACAGACGAGTATCAAGTAGAAACAAACACTAGACGCAATGTTCTGAGATGATGGTACGGACGAGTACCAACTGGTTAACAAAGAACAAGGACTACTGCCGAATCTGTGGGGTTATGAGTGATGATGTATACAAAATACGGACGAGTATCTGTATAAGCGTACCATGAGTAGTGAGTATTGTATTGTATAGATGAGTGTTTATCTGCTGGGGGGAGTGACACGGACGAGTGTCAAGAGAGAAAAGTATAATATTAACAAGTGTGTGGGTTGATGAAAGTGTACGCGACTGCGCTGGGGATATGACACGGACGGGTGCCAAGAAAGTGTATATAAGTATATGTGAGTGCAAAGAGGATGTCTTTGGCTTTCTGCTGGGGTATGACACGGACGGGTGTCAAGACGTATTTGTAATGAGGGTGATTTGTTTGTAAAGGGTGTTCAGGCGACTTTACTGGGGAAAGATGGCACGGACGGGTGCCAAAAGGTGTATATACTGGTGTTTGTGATCTGAGGCAACTGCTTTTGCTGGGACTCTGGTGGGAGTTTTTCTGTACAATGATGGTGAACGGCTTATTATTCACAAGTGTTCAATTCGCAACATGACTTATGATTATGCTATGCATTTGATTTTTGCCGTAATGCTCCGTATTAGACGGAATGCTACGCTCTGGGGGGTGAATATGATGCGAATGCTATGATTATGCAAGGAGACACAGATCCAGGATTCGGATCCCGTCACTGCGAAGATCTCTGGTCGATCTGTTGGAAATGGACCTCCCAGCTGGGGATGAGATCATTGGTAGATCTAATGATGTATCTGCTTGGGGATATAGGTCACTGGTCGACATATCCTTATAATACGGGAAACCCAGTTGGGGTTCGTAGAAGCTTTCTTCACTCTGTTGTGACTTCTTCGTGCGTTGCTCTTCTGAATAGAGGCTGGGGACTCTGTGGGGATATGATTCCCTGATTTCTGCATTCTGCTGAGGAAGAATGGCAACTCGGCTGGGGAGAGCAACAAGAGGCAACTCCGCTGGGGATATAGCATCCTGAGTGTTGAGATTGAGTGTATGCTGATTTGGCAGCTTTGCTGGGGAAATGGGCACCTTCTAGTGCCATGTGGAAGATAAACCGAGTTGATAATGATTCGCCTACTTGCTGAGACGTAACCTGCATGCCCCTGGTTGCGTTCTGGATACCTGCAATTCTGCAAAGATAAGGAAACGTACAAAAGGTCCCGAGGTATCCCTTACTGGATTCCGTCATAGGAGTTAAGTACTTTCGAGAATAATCACATTCCCTGTAAGCATGTGTTTTTATTTTTAGAGAAAGGCATCTGTACTTATGCAATTGTATTTTTAGAGATATCAGACAACTCTTTGCAAAACATAAATGTAAGAACGAAACATGACTGAAAAATCTGATTTTATTAATTTATGTGCCCTGAATTGGCAAGATACAGTCAGGGAAACAAATCTCCTGAAATGAGGAAATTGTTACAAATTGAGAAATAAAGTGCTGGCGGTGTTGACGATGCTTTGAGGAGCTTCCTCTCCCGCTATGACTCGTATGACAATGACGTTCTTCTCGTCTTGCTTTCTGGAGATAGTTGATTCTGATTGAAGCTTGATCCTTTGGAAGCTTACCAAGTTGTAGGTGATACAGACGAACTCAGAATGCAGTTGTTCGCTTATTCCCTTATTTTGCATGGATCGCCCTTTCGGGTTTTCAATCCATCGGGACACCCATTTTTGCCTGAGCTGTCCAATGCGGCTTTTCAGCTCAGCGGGTGTACATTTTTTATTTATTTCCCTTATTTTTGCCCGAGTCTTTTATTCTGTTTTTGACTCGCCGGGATGCCCTATTTTTGCCTGGATTTACATTCTGTTTATATGTCCAGCGGGTCACTTTATGCGAAGTATTTTTTAACTGCATCTGAATTCACAGGGGATGGGAAGTCTTCACCATCCATGGTGCTAAGCATCAGTGCTCCACCAGAGAAAACTTTCTTTACAACAAATGGCCCTTCATAATTTGGAGTCCATTTGCCCCTGTGGTCTGTATGAGGAGGGAGGATTCTTTTCAACACAAGATCCCCTACTTGGTACTCTCGGTGCCTGACTTTCTGATCGAAGGCTTTCTTCATTCTTTTCTGATACAACTGCCCGTGGCAGATTGCAGCCAATCTTTTCTCTTCGATCAGACTCAGTTGTTCGTATCGGGACCGTACCCATTCTGCTTCACTCAGTTTGACATCCATTAATACCCGCAGCGAGGGTAACTCAACTTCAACTGGTAGGACTGCTTCCATTCCATACACAAGCTGATACGGTGTTGCCCCAGTGGATGTTCTGATTGATGTGCGGTACCCATGCAAGGCAAATGGTAGCATTTCGTGCCAGTCTTTGTAGGTGATTACCATCTTCTGCACAATCTTCTTGATATTCTTATTTGCCGCCTCAACAGCGCCGTTCATCTTTGGCCTGTAAGGAGAAGAATTGTGATGTTGGATCTTGAAGTCCTGGCACAGCTCTGTCATCATTTTGTTGTTTAGATTGGAACCATTATCAGTAATGATTCGCTCGGGCACTCCATACCGACAGATGATATCTCTTTTCAGAAATCTGGCTACCACTTGTCTAGTGACGTTTGCATATGAGGCTGCTTCAACCCACTTGGTGAAATAGTCGATGGCGACCAGGATGAATCTGTGGCCGTTTGAAGCAGTTGGCTCAATCTTGCCAATCATGTCAATGCCCCACATAGCAAAGGGCCAGGGTGAAGACATAATGTTCAAAGGATTGGGAGGCACATGCACCTTGTCTGCGTAGATCTGGCATTTATGGCATTTCCTGGCGTAAGCACAACAGTCTGCATCCATTGTGATCCAGTAATAACCTGATCTTAGCAATTTCTTAGCCATGGCATGCCCTCCTGCATGGGTACCAAAAGATCCTTCGTGCACTTCATGCATCAGCAAATCTGCTTCCGTCTTGTCAACACATCTGAGGAGTATCATGTCAAAGTTCCTCTTGTATAAAGACCCATCAGCATTCAGGAAGAAACTACCAGCAAGCCTTCTCAAAGTCTTCTTATCATTGGAAGATGCCCCAGGTGGGTATGTTTGATCCTCCAAGAAGCACTTAATGTCATGGAACCAAGGCTTATCATCTTTTACAACATCCGCTGCGAATACATATGCTGGTCTGTCAAGTCTAGATACTGAAATCTGAGGTACAAAGTTAGCAGCTTGAACTTTGATCATGGACGAAATGGTAGCGAGAGCATCTGCAAACTGATTCTCGTCTCGAGGGATATACTCAAGCTTGACTGTTGTGAAGAAAGTCAGCAACCTTCTCGTATAATCCCTGTAAGGTATCAGATGATCTTGGTGGGTGTACCATTTTCCGTTGGTTTAATTGACTACCAAAGCTGAATCTCCGAATACGGTCAATGTCTTGATCCTGAGGTCAATGGCTTCCTCAAGACCCATAATGCAAGCTTCGTATTCAGCTTCGTTGTTAGTGCAGTTGAAAGTGAGTTTTGCCGAGAAAGGCATGTGAACTCCTTTAGGTGTAATGAGTACTGCACCAATACCACGGCCATTCATGTTAACAGCCCCGTCAAACATCATAGTCCATTCTTCCTCTGGGTCGGGCCCTTGAGTGTGAATAGGCTCTTCGTGATCTTTTGCTTTAGTGAACATGATGTCTTCATCAGGGAAGTCAAACCTCATAGGCTGGTAGTCATCAATGGGTTGCTCAGCCAGATATTCAGATAGTACACTGCCCTTGATGGCTTTCTGAGATGTGTACTGTATGTCGTATTCTGTGAGAATCATCTTCCATCTTGCAATCCTTCCGGTAAGAGCTGGCTTCTCGAAAATGTACTTAACTGGATCCATTTTTGAGATCAATAAAGTAGTGTGGGTTAGCATATACTGTCTCAGTCGGCGAGCAGCCCACGCTAAAGCACAGCAAGTTTTCTCGAGCAGTGAATAACGCTGTTCACAGTCGGTAAACTTTTTGCTTAGGTAGTATATTGCATACTCTTTTCGACCAGACTCGTCATGCTGACCTAGTACACACCCCATCGACTCTTCTAATACTGTCAAGTACATAATCAGAGGTCTTCCTTCAACTGGCGGCATGAGGATTGGAGGTTCTTGCAGATATTCCTTGATCTTGTCAAAAGCCTTCTGGCAATCTTCGTTCCACCTGACCGTTTGTTCTTTTCTTAACAGCTTGAACAAGGGTTCACAGGTTGCTGTGAGGTGAGATATGAACCTTGAAATGTAGTTCAATCGACCTAAGAACCCTCGAACCTCTTTCTCAGTTTTCGGTGCAGGCATTTCTTGTATAGCCTTGACTTTATCAGGGTCAACCTCAATCCCCTTCTCGCTTACGATAAAGCCCAGCAGCTTACCGGATCGCACCCCGAATGTGCATTTGTTGGGGTTCAGCTTCAATTGGTATTTCCTCAGACGCTTGAATAATTTGAGCAGATTCACCAGATGATCTTCCTCTGTAAGGGACTTGGCGATCATATCATCCACATAACACTCGATTTCTTTGTGGATCATATCATGGAATAATGTCACCATAGCCCGTTGATATGTGGCACCAGCATTCTTCAGTCCGAATGGCATCACTTTGTAACAGAACGTGCCCCAAGGTGTGATGAATGTTGTCTTCTCCATGTCTTCAGGTGACATCTTGATCTGATTATATCCTGAAAATCCATCCATGAAGGAGAATACCGAGAACTGAGCCGTGTTATCCACCAATACATCAATGTGAGGTAATGGGAAGTCATCTTTCGGGCTGGCTCTGTTCAGATCCCGGTAGTCAACACACATTCTTACTTTGCCATCCTTCTTAGGCACAGGTACTATGTTAGCAACCCACGGCGGGTAGCTAGTCACAGAAAGGAAACCGGCGTCCCATTGCTTTTGTACCTCTTCCTTGATTTTCATAGCCATGTCTGGGCGAGTCCGGCGCAGCTTCTGTTTGACTGGAGGGCATTCTTCTCTCAAAGGCAGCTTGTGCACAACAATGTCGGTATCCAACCCTGGCATATCTTGATACGACCAAGCAAACACATCAACATACTCTTGAAGCAGATCTATCAGTTGTCTCTTCACTGAGTCTTGCAGGCAGGCCCCGATTTTAACTTCTTTCACATTTTCTTCCGTACCAAGATTGATCACTTCAATCTCCTCCTGATGAGGAGTAATAACCTTTTCCTCCTGTCTTAACAACCTGGCTAGCTCTTCAGGAAGCTCATATTCTTCATCAACCCCTTCATCAGCTTGATTGATTGGATTGTCAAAGTCATACGATGTCATAGCCGTGCTGTTGTCGGTGCAGTCTGGAAGGCACTCTCTGCAAGGGTTAAGTTGGTTCATTTTAGTGATTGATTTTAATCTTGCTTTAGAAAAAAGTGAAATGAAGTTATCATTTTGAAAACACCGCCATTTATTTTTGTACAAAAAGAAAAATGGAAAAAACAGTGAGCATAAAAGAAAAGGACTCGTTTGCAAAAAGATTGTCTGATATTTCATTAATTTAATCTCGTTTGCACAAAAGTACAGATGGCCCTGGTTACAAAATGAGTCTTGTCATCTTGGGCAAGATGCAAGACTTGGATGCATGCTATAAAAAATACAGGAAATAATAATTACTCTGCATGAGTAACTCTTATAATTTCCTGGGAAGACCAGTTCGAGACACTGCTCCCCGGGATCTTCGGACGAATCCAATTCTCCAGATTGCGCTCCTCTTCCAGCTCGTCTTCCAGACAGTTGATAGCATCGGGGGTGAGCATCCCCCCACTGACAAAACCTGGCTCTGCAGTAGCCTTTGCTTGATGTTGAGTTGGTCTGTAACCCAACCCAAACTTGTCCTTCTTCTCCTCCACAGCTAAGACCTTGCCCCAGCCTAGGGCAGTTCCTTCTTCAACAACCTTCCGGGCTTGTTGGTAAGATGACAATGGAGTACCAGATACAGCAGATGCTTCATTGACATTCAAGGCCTCAAAACCTTGGCTCATTGTTTCATGGATCTCTCCATCCATCTCAATGTATTTATAAGTAGCCAGATGGCTAACAAAGATATCCTCTTCCCCACAGATTGTGACAACTTGGCCTTCCCACTCAAATTTTAACTTTTGGTGAAGGGTAGACGTTATTGCGCCGGCGGCGTGAATCCAGGGTCTACCCAACAAACAGCTGTAGGCGGGCTGAATGTCCATCACATAAAAGATAGTTTTAAAAGTCTGTGGGCCAATTGTCACAGGCAGCTCAATCTCTCCCAGAACCGATCTCTTAGAACCATCAAAGGCTCTTACTACCAGGTTGCTGGGTCTCAATGCCAATCCATCATATTCGAGCTTCACCAGAGCCTTCTTTGGTAAGACATTCAGGGAAGAACCTGTGTCCACCAGCACATGAGAAAGGACAGCTCCTTTGCATTCCAGGGTTATGTGCAAGGCTTTGTTGTGATTGCGGCCATCCGCTGTCAAGTCAGAATTGGTAAACCCTAGCCCATTGCTAGCAGTAACGTTTCCAACCACGGTTTCCAACTGGTTGACAGTTATCTCCTCAGGCACGTAAGCTGCGTGCAGGACTTTAAGTAGTGCATTCCGATGGGCTTCGGAGCACATAAGCAGTGAGAGGATGGAGATTTTGGATGGCGTCTGGTGAAGCTGATCCACAATTTTGTAATCACTCTTTTTGATGATCCGCAAAAACTCATCAACTTCCTGATCGAACGGAGTCTTCAGGGCTTCTTTGACAGCTGGATCTTCCTGCACCGGGCTCTTTCCTTTTGCCTTGGCAGCAGCTTCTGCTTCGGCAGTAGGTTTTTGAACTTGTGAGGCGAAGAGACGTCCGCTTCGAGTGAAGCCTCCGCCTCCCCCCACATTATCTACTTGTGGTGCGGGTGCTGATGTTTCAAGAGTGATTCTTTTCCCTTCACAGTACACGTCAGAGCCATAGTGCCAAGGGATGGCCCTATTGCTTTCGTATGGTACTGGTCCAGGTACCGTGACAGTGACTGGACTGATTGCTGCTGCTGAAGGGACTGTTATTGTTTGTGGATCATAAAAGATTGTAACTGGTGTTCTGGCGGGAGCAGCACCTTCTGAATGGTAGGCGGAATTATTTTCAGGATCGTAGAATATGGTAACAGTGGAGACATCTTCGTGATTGATTGCTGGTGTTGTAGGAGGTTCTGTTGGAAGGACTGTCGTTGTTGTTGATGGGGAGTCGAAATGGAATGAAGCTGATGTGGTAGCAGGAGAAACTGTTGAAAACCAATCATTTGGTAGGACAGATGAAGTACTTGTTGATGGTGCTGATGAATTGTCGGGAACAATAGTTGCTGTATTTGTAGGAGTGTCTGAAACCGTTGTTGATGAAGTTGCCGGATTTGTCGGAAATGATGTAGTGATCTGTAGCAAGCCACTCTGAATAAGACTGTCAATGCCATTCTTCAAGTCTTCACAACCATTCCATGAAATATTGCAGTATGGGCATCCTAGTTCACACCCTGGAAATATATTGTTTTCACGGAGTTGAGCTTTGATTTCCACCAATGGTGTCCTGATCTGATCCACACTGGTTATGAAATAAGACGGTGTGTCTTCTTCAATTGCGTTAATTCGAGGACCACCATGGTTTGGCATTGGGTTTTTGTTGACATTGGGCGGGGGTGCAAAATTCAGAGCCTTGGAGTCTACCAAGTCTTGTACCTTCATATGCAGAGCCCTGCATTTTTCTGTACTGTGACCAGGTGCGTTTGAATGGAAAGCACACCTAGCATTGGAGTCATAGTTTCTTGGTAGACTGTTGGGATCCGGAGGTGCCAACGTTCTTAGCTCAACTAGGTTGAGTTTCAGAAGTTGTGGCAGCAAGGCAGCGTACGGCATTGGGATCGGGTCGATCACTCTGTTGGCTTGAGATGGCCTCTGTTGGAATGGCCTCTGTTGATTGTTGTTGTTGGAGTTGTTGTTGTTGTAGTTTCTTGGAGGATACTGATTCTGCTGATACTGGGGTTGTTGTTGGAAGTTTTGTTGAGGAGGTTGATAAACTGGCTGAGGATGAGCTGGAGCAGGGATAGTGACTGCTGCTATTGACCTCTGAGCATATTGGGGCCTACCCCTGTTGGCGTGAATGGCATTGGTCTCGCCAGTTCTTCTCGGGCCTGCAAAAGGCTTTCTTGTACCGCTGGACGAGCTTGCACCGTTGTCTGAGATCTTACCCATCTTTAACAGGCTTTCAATTCTCTCCCCAGCTATGACAACATCTGCGAAGCTGGTGGAAGAGAAAGCAGCCAACCTGTCAATATAGGTTCCCTGAAGAGTGTTCATAAACATGTCTGCCATTTCTCTCTCAGACATTGGTGGTTGAACAGCAGCAGCCAGTTGCCTCCATCTTTGAGCATATTCTCTGAAGCTCTCCCTCGAAGACTGTGACATTCCCATTAGGAGGGTCCTGTTGGGTGCCATATCTAGATTATACTGATACTGTCTGATGAAGGCCTCTGCCAGGTCCTTCCAGCATCTAATTGTTGCTCTTGTCAGATGGGAATACCACTCCCTCGAAGCCCCAGTCAGGCTATCTTCAAAATAGAACATCCAAAGTTTCTCATCCATTGTATAGGCCTTCAGCCTTCCCAGAAATGATTGTAGATGAGTCCGGGGGCATGAAGTCCCATTATACTTTTCGAAACAAGGAGGCTTGAACTTATGAGGGATCCTGACCCCATCAACCAAACCCATGTCCATGACGTCGAAGCCCAAAGAATTTTGAGATTCTAAAGACCTTAACTTCTCAGCTATCTCATCCAATCTCCTATCATAAGCATCCTCTCCAGCACCCATTACTGTAAATTGGTCCTCCTGAGGATCTTCTTGAAGTACTCTGGCTGCAGTAGCTGTTCCTTGGATGTTGGCAGGAATATTAATCTCAGGATGTAGATGTGGACCAAACACAGGGGGATTCACATGTGGTTGCACCCTTTCATTGTTACTGGTGCCTGCAGTTCCTACATGAGGCTCCTCTGGATTTTGCCTCTCAACCATAGCCCTCAGTCTCTCCTGGCTCTGAGCCATGTTGTTCATAACCTCCATGAACTGCGTCATCTGTGTTCTCATCTCCAATCTTTCATTGGCTAGCTGATTTCGGACATCAGCAAGATCTTGTTGAACTTGATCCATCTGGATTCCCGGAAGGTTGTTTCTGGTTGGGTACCTGTGTGGCCTGTTGAGAGGAAATACCCGGCGGCGAGCAATAATTCCTGAGATTCACAACAGAGGTTAGCAACAACAAAACAAAAGACCTACAAAACAAACAAAATGGTTAGCATGCAATGCAGTTATGCTTATTTGCTATCAAGGTATCCGGTTTGGTCCTCAGTTTTGACCCTTCCAGACCCTTGAAGATGATGCTGTTGAAGTTGCTTTTGATGTGAACCCCAACACAAATATATTACAAAGGTGAAATAATACAATTTGTTCATTTTTACAACACAAACCCTCAAAGGGGCCAAAATACATCACAAAAAGCAAAAGTACAGGGAAAAGGAACAACAACAAGCAAATGATCAAACTCCAAGGCCAAACTCATCCTCACGAACTTCCTTGAGAAGTGCTTCGGTCACAGGATCAGCCGGATGCTCCGTAAGACTTCTGATGAGAAGGTTTCTTGTTGCAACAGCTGCAGCCAATTTCTTGCTCTGACTTTGGTCCTTAGACCTCTTCAATCCTGCTTTGATTTTCAGCTCTGATATTTCTTCCTGGGTTGCTGCCAGGGCTTTCTCCATCTGCTCCATCTTGTCTTGAGCTCTCTTGTCTTCTAGAGTACGGGCCTCAGTGATTCGGACCCACCTGGCCTGACTCTCTTTCAAATACAAGTTTGTTCTTGCTCTCTGAAACTGGGCTTCTTTACAAGCATTCTTCAGAATCTGCTCACCAGCTTTAGACTTGTTGATATAATCTCCAGACTTCTCAATTTTAGTCAAGTGTTCCACCCTCAATTTCTCCAATCTTTCAATCTCCCTCACACCTTCACTCCTCTCCCGGAGGGTCTTCTGCAAGGCTTGGGTTAACTTCTCATTTCTTTCCTTCAAGCTCTCAAACTCCTCCAAACTGATAGTGGCAGGGGGTGGTGCAGAAGATGACTCAGGCATGTCTTCTATGGTAAAGGGCATTCCAGAGAATTGGGCCCTAGCATGGGACCACTCATAATATTGGACTGATGCCACATTATTGCACTTCCCCAGAATGGTAATTCCCTTGGTCTGAACATTATCCCAGGCCCAGGCAGCCTGCCTAACAACAGCCAAACTAATCTTGTTCTCACAGTAGAGGGTCTCCACCAAATCTTGTTCCCTAGGAGTATGAACCAGTGCATAGCCTAATTGCCTCTTGAACAGCAGAGGGTTGTAATTGATACTTCCCTTGACTCCTATTAAGGGCACATTGGGAAAGTGCCCACAGCTGGTGATCATATCTCTGCCCTTGGTGCTCTGAGTACACCATCTGATATCTGCTGAAGTTAGGACAGTGAGTCTCTTAGCCCAGTTGCTTTGCTGATGAGGATTGAGAAATGCATCTGTCCTGGGTAGATGCCTGAGAAGCCAAGCATGAAATAATGGAGCACAAATCCTCACTAACCTTCCCCTCTGCTTCTCATTCCTCTGATGGACTGAGTAATAGAGATCACCCAGTAAAGTTGGCACAGGGTTCTTCAGGATGAACAAGTGGATTGCACTTTTGCTGATGAATCGAGGCTCATCTGCAAACAACACAATTCCATATACACTCAAGGCCAACAGGGCACAAACAGCTTTCCACTCCCCCAAGGAGGCCTTCAAACTGGCTTGAGAAATCAGGAAGTCAAGATGAAAACCAGGGGTTCCAGCTTTAGAGGTCATATGCTGTTCAATCAAAACAGGCTCCATGTGCAAAGCTTTTGCTATCTCTCCATTGCTGGGAAAGACCATTTCAGGGTTGAAAGGGATTTCCCTCTTGATAGGCAAACCAACAAAATATGAGTATTCTTCCAAAAGAGGACCCAACTGAAAGTCTTGAAAGGTGAAACATCTTAGTGGAGGATCATAAAACTGAATGCAGGTGTGGATGAGGCTTCTCTGAGATGGGTCCAAATCCATGACCATGTCCAGTATATCTCCATAACTCTCCCTGAACAAGGGTATGTGATCTGGAGTGATCAGGGTTTGGATCCTCCTGATGTCTGACAAGTCTGGTTGGAAGAAATGATAAGTGATATTGCTTTTCTTTGGAGCCATGATGCTGAAGACTGAGTAGAGTAATTGCTGATGAAGGTGCTGAGGAGAGGGCCACTGACTGGCTAGTGCAAGTAACTGAAGCAAGTGCTGGTAGAGATAGGTCAAAACTGCAGATGGGGTCAAAACCAGAACCAGATGAGAAATGGATACCCTGAAACACAAATAAGCAAATGTCAATATGATGCAATGAGTATGTATGCAGATGATATGCAGGGGTTTGTGACTGAGCTGGATCTGATTAACTGCCTTGGTATAGATCCATGTGTGCTCAAGAATTCCAGATGGAGGTCTAAAAATCCAGTAACCAGGGTGGGGGACTCAAATAAAGAGCCACATGTCCAGGGTTTTAGAATCACAAGAACTGTCCAACATGGAGTACTCTTAACAAAGTCAAAGTAACAGGGTATTCTGAGGTCAAGGTACCTGCAAACCTGTAAACAGCCCAACCCCCTCACAGGTGATGATCTAAAACAAGGATCCTCAGACTTGGATCAGTTATGAGAAGTGTAAACACTTCTAACTCGGAGGTACAGTGTTTACAATAACCATAAAAGTTCCTCCTCTAATTCACCTCAGTTTCTGAAGGTCAATACTAAAAGGTCATCCAGACTTAGCAGGCTTCCCAGATAGCCCTAGCATTGCAGGAAATCTGCAACACAGAGTTCTCAAGAAGAAACCCATATCTGAACCGTGTTTCATATTCCCGCACCAGACCGAAATGGAATGGGAAAGAATATGATTCACTCTAGCCTAGGTGTCACTCAGGTCCCAGGTATAGGACCTTAACTCTCAATAAAACACCCACCCACCAAAACAAGAAACCAGATCCAGCCAGCACAGTATGACAGATATGATATATGAAAAAAACTGTAAAGAAAGCAATAAATAAAGCTGTACAGAAAGCAGTAAATAAAGCAAATATACAAACACAAATAGCACATAACACCCCCGATAAACACAAATCAATCGAGCGCTAGGAGGAACCCACAAAAAGAACCAGAAGCCCTGGTTGCAGTATAAGGGTCCCCAGTGAAGTCGCCAAGCTGTCGCTCCCGACAAATGAAACATGGTCAGATGAAGGTACAGGCGCGAACGGTCGGCGAAGGGAACAGTGAGAACACACAGCCGTGAACTCACTGGAGATGAATAGAGTCGCCAGCTAGGCATTTTTATCCCGGAGGAAAGGCAATGCTGCATAGACCTAGAAAGATACGGATAAGACGGTTGCGAACCAGAGAGACTGAGAAAGGGGGTTGGTTACAACCTGGGAAGGTATTAGCACCCAGATTGTCCGCCGTACTCGACGGGATCCACGCTTAAAAGATTTGTGTTTTAAAGGGGGTAGTGTCAGTGCAATCTGTGTATAAAATAGTTGGACAAGATGTACAGGTGTCAGTGTAAAGAAATGTGATGTGTAATATACAGTGTCAGTGTAGGAACAAAGATGAGATGCTCATGATAATGAGGCTAAAGAATGAAGCTGGAAAGAGGGGGAATGAACAGAGACTTTTGTTCGATAACTGTTAAGTTATGCCTACGTATCCTCTCGTGCAATGAGGAAGTCAGAACACTGTAGTTCGACCCAAAGAGACTGAAAGATAAATTGACTTGTGAACTGCTTACTTGCCCATGCTCAAGTGTATGACCTGTCTGGCTCAGGTGCTAACTGTCTCGCATTAGACGGAAGAAGCTAGCTCTCGTTTGTGAGTGAATGAGATGAGAAAAGAATCCCGGAGGAGACGATTATTGTTTGTTTTTGGTGTTTTCAGTCTTTTATTGCTTTTGAAAGTTTGTCATAAGTTAATGAGCTTAAGCCTAAACCAATGGATTTAGTAAACTCATCACATCTTCCCTCTGATTAGGGGTAATGAGAATACCTTAAGTGTGAAGTCAGATTCTCACACTTAATCACCTTTTGATGTAGGATTAAGATCATTAACCTACTTGTGATTATTTAGATGTTTTTGTGATTTTGTTTAGTGTTGAGTAATGAGGTTAAGCCATAACCAAGGATTAAACAGACCCATTACACCATCCTAAAAGAAGGATGATAGATGAGAATGTTTAAGTTGAGGAAAACTCCTCAACTTAATCCATGATTAGGGATTAAACCCATGACAAAACAAACCTTTGATTAAGTGGATTTTATTTAATGGTATGATGATGAAGTGAATTTTATGGTTTGTAAGACAACTTGAGGGGGACTTGTCCATTAACACTAGGGTTAGTCCTTCTTGACCACTTAAGGAAGAATTAGAACCCTAATGCAAGGCCCAAGTTACAAGTGTGATGTCTTGATACTTATTAAGTGAATTGATTAAGAGATTTAAACACCTTAAGGGTTTAATACTTAGGATTAAAGTTACACACTCCATCCTAAGAGAAGGATGCAGGCATAACCCTAAGCACAAAGTCTTAAAGCCTTTAGGGTTTAGTCCCTGATTATGAGGTGAGAAGAGAAGACTCAAAGAGAGACCCAAAGGTAAAAACTATGAGGGGAGACTAATCAAAACCCTAATTCATTGTCATGCTTGGTTGATCCTAAGGTTTGTGAGGTTTGCAAGAGAAATCTTCAAAGGAACCACCAGGAAGCAGATGAACAGGATCAAGAGAAGCAAAGTGACTTGCTTTATTCAAGAAGTCAAGTCACTTGAAGAAAGAAAGTGGGAAGGAGAAGAATGAGCAAGCTCAAACTCAAACACATATAAAAATGCAGCAATGGATGCAAGAGAGATGAAAAGAAAGGGGATGAGAAGTGAAGGCAAATCCACTTCTCAAGTTACTTACCACCTGAAATGTTAGAAAGAAACACAATGCAATGCAAGATGAGATGAAATGGCATGATGCTAGACCAAACCAGAAGCATGTTGATGATGATTATGATGTTATGATGTGCTGCAAACATGAGGCAAGACAATGGGGATGTTCATACAAGGTTATGAATGCAAAGGATGCAAGTTAAGGAGCATGAATGAACATGAAATGTTATGAAGCACACAAGACAGATGACATGGCAAATATGAGATGCAATGATCAAACATGTTTCCTACATGTCTTATGATGTCAAATGGATCATAAACATGCACAAAATGCAAAGACACATCATGTTATGCAAGGAAGTGCAAGAAGGATGCAAATGAAAGTCCAAATTAGGGTTCATGAAACAAACATCAAACCAAAACCAAAAACAGAAGCAAAGCCCTAAAGCAAAAATGGAAAATGATACCCAAGGAAACCCTAGACCTATAATAAACCACTGCCCAAAGGGGAGCTCTCAACTCTCAATCAAACTCAAGTTATGATTTTTACAAGTTAATAGGGTTTTTTAGGGTTCTTAACAAAACAAATGCCAATCAATTAGAAAATGCAAGATCAAATCATGGCCTTCTTACCCTTGAAAGTATATGCTAAATGGAAAACAATGCAAGAAGAATCAATGCCTCAACCTTCACCAATAGGCAGAAATGAATTTTCAAACATGTGATCAAAATAATGCATAAAAAATGATTTAATTCCATGAAAAATTCTTAAAATGCATCAAGATCAAAAAAGAAATTTGGTTTGAAGGTTGGACAATGTTTCTAAATGTCTTAGAACATTTCATGAATTTTTTTGTAATTTTTAAATACCTAAAAGTATTTTTAATCAATTAATTCCCATTAATCAATTAAAAATAATCTTTTAAATATTTAAAAATACTTTTTTAATGATAAAAAATAAAATAAAAATATTTTTGTGTCATAAAAATTAATAAAACCTTAAAGAAAAAGTTTCATAATTTTTAAGTCATTTTTGCTATTTTAAAATAATTATGCAAAACAAATGAAAAAGAAATGAATTAAAATGAATTAAAGTAAAAAGTCAGAGGGATGGAGGGCCAGGATGCGCCCAGGATTTGAACTGGTTGACTGGCGCGTGATCTAAGGGTCCAGGTTGCATCTGAGCTAATTACAATTAATTAAAACTAAATGAAGAATTAGGGCTAATCAGGCGCATCTGGGCCATTCAAACTGGAGGGAAGTCAACAGGTCAACGCATCTGAGGGCTCACATTCAAACTAACATTAATGACTGGGATTATGCCCTAATCACATTCAGGTGGCCGGAGAAGACTTCCGGTCGTCTTCTCCGGCCAGCTCTCACCTGAGAATCACCCAACTTCCTCAAAACGTAACCAAAATGAAATCTAGGACCAGGGAAATGCTCCTCTCATCCTCATGAACCAAACCCCTAACCTAAAACAAATTTATTTTCTCTAAAACAACTGAATCGAAGCAAACAATTTCTAGGGTTCGTGAGCTTCAAACACAAATTAAATGCTCAAAACGAAACCATTTCAAAAACTAAAGGTACCAGAATGATCAGTGCATCATGAGGAACAAGTTTGTAACATAAAAAATCATTTCTGGAAAAATTAATTTCGAGCTACCTGAGATTTGGAGCTTTCAGTTTAGGAACTTTCTGGCCACTTCCTTTGATGCAAGCTGCTCTACTTGATCCCCCAAATGTGTTTGAATGCTCAAAATGAGTTTGTGTTGGCTGGAGAAGGAGATTCGAATGGAACTGCTTCAAGCTCAGTCAACAATGGCTATGGTGTTTCAGGCACATTCAGGTCATGGTGAGTGATTGTTTGTGATCCTGAGGATAAATGGAGAAGGTCTATGGTGTTTGTTTGTGTGTTTGTGAGCTATGGTGATAGTTTCAAGTGAAACTGCAAACTGAGGTGAGAGATGGCAGTGAGAGTTGCTGGCTGTTTCAGGCTTGGGCTTTGGGTGGTTTTTGATCTATGAAGTGTGCTGAGTTGAATGATGAAGGTGGTTGAAGTGTTTGCTTGCTGTGTGAAGGGATTCGAAGCAAGTTGCAAAGTGGGAGGTTTTTGTGTAAGTTGTGAATGTGGATCCTTCAGCCTTTGTTCTTGTTATGTTTAGCTTGCAAATTGTCCACATAACTCTCTCTCATTGGTCAGTTGATGTGACTTGTGCTTTTTTGATTGGTAAGTTACCTTTTGCAAAAAGTCAAAAATTGTGTAAGACAAGCATGGTGAAGTGCTAGCTTGGTACAAGGCCTAGGGGCTGCGCAGCATGGGGGAGGTGAGTGAGCCAGCAAGGTCAGCATCCAAGTTCACAAGTTGTAAGAAGTGATCATGAGTGTTTTGCAAGTTGGTTGGCTTATGTTTCACATGTGATCTTTTGCATAACCAAGCATGAAATCAAGGGCAAACTTAGTTCAAATCTGATTTTTGTAACTTAGAGAATGCTTACATGCTGGTTTGAGATGAACTAGAGGTCACTTAATGCATTGATTCAAGGTTTTGCAAAATTTCCACTTAGTGCACATCTTGAAAATAAGTGATTTTTGGCAACTTTGTATGGTCATAACTTTTGATCCAAGAAGAATTTGATCATGTTCTTGTACTTTTTGAAAAGGGAAAGATGAGATCTACAACTTTCATGACCAAAGTTTTTCCATTTGAAGCCTTTTTGGATCATGAATCAAGGCTTGAAAATTGACCTAAAATGGTGCATTCTTGAAAAGTCAACTATGCCCAAAAAGTCAACATTTGCAAAAACCCCAAATTCTTGATTTTTATGAACTTCAACCTTCTTCCATGATCAAATAAAGATCATATACACTCAAAATGATGAAGATCACCCATTGGTTGGGTCATTGGGGGCCTCAGATGCCCTGATTTTGCACTGACTTGTCTGAAAAGTCAACTCTTGATCAGATGACTTCCCCATGGAATTTCTTCATGAAAATTGATATGCATACTCCCTATACCATATAGAGACCAATGGAAACAAGAATGACCAAAAAATTTGGAGTTATGGCCTCTGAAACCAAAACCCTAAATTTCAGTCAACTGTGCAGTTCATCCTGGCTCTGCATCCACCCAAACCCTAGTTCTTGTGATTCCTCTGCAATTTGGACTTTGTGAGGATGTAACATGATACAAGAACACACATGGACCTCTTTGAGTCGATTGGTGACCTTTGGAATGGCTCAAGATGCTTTGGGATTGCTCAGATCACAAACCCTAGGTGCAGATGACTTAGAAACTATGCAGTGAATCAAAAATGAGATATGAGATGATGTGGTTGTGTTTATGCATATGAAATGATCACAAGCCATGGTGTGAATGGGTGAGGGCAAATTTGGGGTGTTTACAATACCTTCCCAGGTTGTAACCAACCCCCTTTCTCAGTCTCTCTGGTTCGCAAACCGTCTTATCCGTATCTTTCCAGGCTTATGCAGCATTGCCTTTCCTCCGGGATAAAAATGCCTAGCTGGCGACTCTATTCATCTCCAGTGAGTTCACGGCTGTGTGTTCTCACTGTTCCCTTCGCCGACCGTTCGCGTCTGTACCTTCATCTGACCCCGTGTCACTTGTCGGGAGCGACAGCTTGGCGACTCTGCTGGGGACCCTTATACTGCAACCAGGGCTTCTGGTTCTTTTTGTGGGTTCCTCCTAGCGCTTGTTTGATTTGCGTTGACAGGGGTGTTATGTGCTTATCTGTGCTTGTATATTCATTTTTGTTTATTGCTTTATGTACAGTTACTTTACTGCTTTCTTTATTGCATTTATTTATATCATACTGTCATTGTTGCTGGCTGGATCTGGTTTCTTGTTTTGGTGGGTGGGTGTTTCATTGAGAGTTAAGGTCCTATACCTGGGACCTGAGTGACACCTAGGCTAGAGTGAATCATATTCTTTCCCATTCCATTTCGGTCTGGTGCGGGAATATGAAACACGGTTCAGATATGGGTTTCTTCTTGAGAACTCTGTGTTGCAGATTTCCTGCAATGCTAGGGCTATCTGGGAAGCCTGCTAAGTCTGAATGACCTTTTGGTACTGACCTTCAGAAACTGAGGTGATTTAGAGGAGGAATTGTTATGGTTATTGTAAACACTGTACCTCCGGGTTAGAAGTGTTTACACTTCTCATAACTGATCCAAGTCTGAGGATCCTTGTTCTAGATCATCACCTGTGAGGGGGTTGGGCTGTTTACAGGTTTGCAGGTACCTTGATCTCAGAATACCCTGTTACTTTGACTTTGTTAAGAATGCTCCATGTTGGATAGTTCTTGTGATTCTAGACCCTGGGCATGTGGCTCTTTATTTGAGTCCCCTACCCTGGTTACTGGATTTATAGACCTCCACCTGGATTCTTGAACACACATGGATCTACACCAAGGCAGTTAATCGGATCCAGCTCAGTCACAAACCCTTGCATTTCATTTGCATACATACTCATTGCATCATATTAACATGTGCTTATTTGTGTTTCAGGGTATCCATTTTCATCTGGTTTTGGTTTTGACCCCATCTGCAGTATTGACCTATCTCCACCAGCATCTTGCTTCAGCTTGTCAGCCATATACTCCAGTCACTTGCACTAGCCAGCCAGTGGCCCACTCCTCAGCATCTTCATCAGCACTTATTCTACTCAGTCTCCAGTACTCATGGCTCCAAAGAAAAGCAACATCACTTATCATTTCTTCCAACCAGACTTATCAGACATCAGGAGGATCCAAACCCTGATCACCCCAGATCACATCCCTTTGTTCAGAGAGCATTATGGAGATATACTGGACATGGTTATGGATCTGGACCCTTCACAGAGGAGCCTCATCCACACCTGCATTCAGTTCTATGACCCCCCATTGAGATGTTTCACCTTTCAAGACTTTCAGTTGGGGCCCCTATTAGAAGAATACTCATCTTTGATTGGTTTGCCTATCAAGAGGGAAATCCCTTTCAACCCTGAAATGGTCTTTCCAGGCAATGGAGAGGTAGCAAAAGCTTTGTATCTGGAGCCTGTTTTGATTGAACAACACTTGACCTCTAAAGTTGGGATCCCTGGTTTTCATCTTGACTTCCTGATTTCTCAAGCTAGTCTGAAGGCCTCCTCGGGGGAGTGGAAAGCTGTTTGTGCTCTATTGGCCTTGAGTGTATATGGAATTGTATTGTTTGCAGATGAGCCTCGATTCATTAGCAAAAATGCAATCCATTTGTTCATCCTGAAGAACCCAGTGCCAACTTTATTGGGTGATCTCTATTACTCAGTACATCAGAGAAATGAGAAGCAGAGGGGAAGATTAGTGAGGATTTGTGCTCCATTATTCCATGCTTGGCTTCTCAGGCATCTACCCAGGACAGATGCATTCCTAAATCCTCATCAGCAAAGCAACTGGGCTAAGAGACTCACTGTCCTAACTTCAGCAGATATCAGATGGTGTACTCAGAGCACCAAGGGCAGAGATATGATCACCAGCTGTGGGCACTTTCCCAATGTGCCTTTGATAGGAGTTAAGGGAAGTATCAACTACAACCCTCTGCTGTTCAGGAGACAATTGGGCTATGCACTGGTTCATACTCCTAGGGAACAAGATTTGGTTGAGACCCTCTACTGTGAGAACAAGATTAGTCTGGCAACTGTTAGGCAGGCTGCCTGGGCCTGGGATCATGTTCAAACCAAGGGAATCACCATTCTGGGGAAGTGCAATAATGTGGCATCAGTCCAATATCATGAGTGGTCCTATGCCAGGGCCCAATTCTCTGGATTGCCCTTTACCATAGAAGACATGCCTGAGTCATCTTCAGCACCACCCCCTGCCACTATCAGTTTGGAAGAGTTTGAAAGCTTGAAGGAAAGGAATGAGAAGCTAACTCAAGCCTTGCAGAAGACCCTCAGAGAGAGGAGTGAAGGTGCGAGGGAGATTGAAAGATTGGAGAAATTGAGAGTGGAACACTTGACCAAAATTGAGAAGTCTGGGGATTACATCAACAAGTCTAAAGCTGGTGAGCAGATTCTGAAGAATGCTTGTAAAGAAGCCCAGTTCCAGAGAGCAAGGACAGACTTGTATTTGAAAGAGAGTCAGGCCAGGTGGGTCCGGATCACTGAGGCCCGTACTCTAGAAGACAAGAGAGTTCAAGACAAGATGGAGCAGATGGAAAAAGCCCTGGCAGCAGCCCAGGAGGAAATATCAGAGCTGAAAATCAAAGCAGGAGTAAAGAGGTCTAAGGACCAAAGTCAGAGCAGGAAGTTGACTGCAGCTGTTGCAACAAGAAACCTTCTCATCAAAAGTCTCACGGAGCGTCCGGCTGATCCTGTGACCGAAGCACTTCTCAAGGAAGTTCGTGAGGATGAGTTTGGCCTTGGAGTTTGATCATTTGCTTGTTGTTGTTCCTTTTCCATGTACTTTTGCCTTTTGTGATGTATTTTGGCCCCTTTGAGGGCTTGTGTTGTAATTTGGACAAATTGTATTATTTCACCCTTTGTAATATATTTGTGTTGGTTTCTATCTGGGTTCACATCAAAAGCAACTTCAACAGCATCATCTTCAAGGGTCTGGAAGGGTCAAAACTGAAGGCCAAACCGGATACCTTGAGAACAAATAAGCATAATTGCATTGCATGCTAACCCTCTTGTTTGTTTTGTAGGTTTTTGTTTTGTTGTTGCTAACCTCTGTTGTGATGTTCAGGAATTATTGCTCGCCGCCGGGTATTTCCTCTCAACAGGCCTCACAGGTACCCAACTAGAAACAACCTTCCGGGAATTCAGATGGATCAGATGCAGCAAGACCTTACGGAGGTCAGAAACCAGATGGCAAACGAAAGGTTAGAGATGAGAACGCAGATGACGCAGTTCATGGAAGTCATGAACAACATGGCTCAGAGCCAGGAGAGACTGAGGGCCATGGTGGAGAGGCAAAATCAAGAGGAGCCTCATGTAGGAACTGCAGGCACCAGTAATAATGAAAGGGTGCAACCACATGTTAACCCCCCTGTGTTTGGCCCACATCTCCATCCAGAGGCTAACATCCCAGTCAACATTCAAGGGACAGCCACTGCAGCCAGAGTACTTCAAGAAGATCCTCAGGAAGACCAGTATACGGTAATGGGTGCCGGAGAAGAAACTTATGATAGACGATTGGAAGAAATAGCTGAGAAGTTGAGGTCCTTAGAATCTCAAAATTCTTTGGGTTTCGACGTCATGGACATGGGATTGGTAGAAGGGGTCAGGATCCCCCACAAGTTCAAGCCTCCTTGCTTCGAAAAGTATAATGGGACTTCATGCCCCCGAACTCATTTGCAATCATTTCTGGGAAGGCTGAAGGCCTATACAATGGATGAGAAATTGTGGATGTTCTATTTTGAAGATAGCTTGACTGGAGCATCAAGGGAATGGTATTCCCATCTGACAAGAGCAACTATAAGATGCTGGAAGGACCTGGCAGAGGCCTTCATCAGACAGTATCAGTATAATCTAGATATGGCACCCAACAGGACCCTCCTAATGGGAATGTCACAGTCTTCGAGGGAGAGTTTCCGAGAGTATGCCCAAAGGTGGAGGCAACTGGCTGCTGCTGTTCAACCACCAATGTCTGAGAGAGAAATGGCAGACATGTTTATGAACACTCTCCAGGGAACATATATTGACAGGTTGGCTGCTTTCTCTTCCACCAGCTTCGCGGATGTTGTCATAGCTGGGGAGAGAATTGAAAGCCTGTTAAAGATGGGAAAGATCTCAGACAACGGTGCAAGCTCGTCCAGTAGTACAAGAAAGCCTTTTGCAGGCCCGAGAAGAACTGGCGAGACCAATGCCATCCACACCAACAGGGGTAGGCCCCAATATGCTCAGAGGTCAATAGCAGCAGTCACTATCCCTGCTCCAGCTCACCCACAGCCAGTCTATCAACCTCCGCAACAAAACTTCCAACAACAACCTCAGTATCATCAGAATCAGTATCCTCCAAGGAACTACAACAACAACAACTCCAACAACAACAATCAACAAAGGCCATTCCAACAAAGGCCATCCCAAGCTAACCGAGTGATCGACCCGATCCCAATGCCGTATGCTGCCTTGCTGCCACAACTTCTGAAACTCAACCTGGTTGAGCTAAGAACGTTGGCACCTCCGGATTCCAACAGTCTACCAAGAAACTATGACTCCAATGCTAGGTGTGCTTTTCATTCAAACGCACCTGGTCACAGTACAGAAAAATGCAGGGCTCTGCATATGAAGGTACAAGACTTGGTAGACTCCAAGGCCCTGAATTTTGCACCTCCGCCCAATGTCAATAAAAACCCAATGCCAAACCATGGTGGTCCTCGAATTAATGCTATTGAAGAAGACCAACCGTCTTATTTGATAACGAGTGTGGATCAGATCAGGACACCATTGATGGAAATCAAGGCTCAACTCCGAGAAAACCAAATATTTCCGGGGTGTGAACTAGGATGCCCTTTTTGCAATATTTCATGGAATGGGTGTGAGGACCTGAGAAATGGCATTGACAGCCTTATTCAGAGTGGCTTGCTCCAGATCACTACATCATTCCCAGCAAATCCGACAACTTCATCAACAACGGTTTCAGAACCTCCTACAACTGCAGCAACTATTGTTCCCGACAATTCATCAGCACCATCAGCAAGTACTCCACTTGCCCTCCCAAATGATCAGTTTTCAACAGTTTCTCCTGCTACAACGTCAGCTTCATTCCATTTCGAATCTCCGTCAATAATAACAACAGTCCTTCCAACAGAACCTCTTACAACACCAGCAATCAATCATGAAGATGTCTCTACTGTTACCATATTCTACGATCCCGAAAATAATTCTGCCTACCATTCAGAAGGTGCTGCTCCCACTAGAGCACCAGTTACAATCTTTTATGATCCACACACAATTGCAGTCCCTGCAGCAGCAGCAATCAGTCCAGTCACTGTCACGGTGCCTGGACCAGTACCATATGAAAGCAATAGGGCCATCCCTTGGCACTATGGCTCTGACGTGTACTGTGAAGGGAAAAGAATCACTCTTGAAACAATAGCACATGCACCACAAGTAGATAATGTGGGGGGAGGCGGAGGCTTCACCCGAAGCGGACGTCTCTTCGCTTCACAAGTTCAAAGACCCACTGCCGAAGCAGAAGCTGCTGCCAAGGCAAAGGGTAAAGGCCCGGTGCAGGAAGATCCAGCTGCCAAAGAAGCCCTGAAGACTCCATTTGATCAGGAAGTTGATGAGTTTATGCGGATCATCAAAAAGAGTGACTACAAAATTGTGGATCAACTTCACCAGACGCCATCCAAAATCTCCATCCTCTCACTGCTTATGTGCTCTGAAGCCCATCGGAATGCACTACTTAAAGTCCTGCACGCAGCTTACGTGCCTGAGGAGATAACTGTCAACCAATTGGAAACCGTGGTTGGAAATGTTACTGCTAGCAATGGGCTAGGGTTTACCAATTCTGACTTGACAGCGGATGGCCGCAACCACAACAAAGCCTTGCACATAACCCTGGAATGCAAAGGAGCTGTCCTTTCTCATGTGCTGGTGGACACAGGTTCTTCCCTGAATGTCCTACCAAAGAAGGCTCTGGTGAAGCTTGAATATGATGGATTGGCATTGAGACCCAGCAACCTGGTAGTAAGAGCCTTTGATGGTTCTAAGAGATCGGTTCTGGGAGAGATTGAGCTGCCTGTGACAATTGGCCCACAGACTTTTAAAACTATCTTTTATGTGATGGACATTCAGCCCGCCTACAGCTGTTTGTTGGGTAGACCCTGGATTCACGCCGCCGGCGCAATAACGTCTACCCTTCACCAAAAGTTAAAATTTGAGTGGGAAGGTCAAGTTGTCACAATCTGTGGAGAGGAGGACATTTTCGTTAGCCATCTGGCTACGTATAAATACATTGAGATGGATGGGGAGATCCATGAAACAATGAGCCAAGGTTTTGAAGCTTTGAATGTGAATGAAGCATCTGCTGTATCTGGTACCCCAATGTCATCATACCAACAAGCCCGGAAGGTTGTTGAAGAAGGAACTGCCCTAGGCTGGGGCAAGGTTTTAGCTGTGGAGGAGAAGAAGGACAAATTTGGGTTGGGTTACAGACCAACTCCACATCAAGCAAAGGCTGCTGCAGAGCCTGGTTTTGTCAGTGGGGGAATGCTTACCCCCGATGCTATCAACTGTCTGGAAGACGAGCTGGAAGAGGAGCGCAATCTGGAGAATTGGATTCGTCCGAAGATCCCGGGGAGCAGTGTCTCGAACTGGTCTTCCCAGGAAATTATAAGAGTTACTCATGCAGAGTAATTATTATTTCCTGTATTTTTTATAGCATGCATCCAAGTCTTGCATCTTGCCCAAGATGACAAGACTCATTTTGTAACCAGGGCCATCTGTACTTTTGTGCAAACAAGATTAAATTAATGAAATATCAGACATCTTTTTGCAAACGAGTCTTTTTCTTTTCTGCTCACTGTTTTTCCATTTTTCTTTTTGTACAAAAATAAATGGCGGTGTTTTCAAAATGATAACTTCATTTCACTTTTTTCTAAAGCAAGATTAAAATCAATCACTAAAATGAATAAACTCAACCCTTGCAGAGAGTGCCTTCCAGACAGCACCGACAACAGCACGGCTATGACATCGTATGACTTTGACAATCCGATTAATCAAGCTGATGAAGGGGTTGATGAAGAATATGAGCTTCCTGAAGAGCTAGCCAGGTTGTTGAGACAGGAGGAAAAGGTTATTACTCCTCACCAGGAGGAGATTGAAGTGATCAATCTTGGTACGGAAGAAAATGTGAAAGAAGTTAAAATCGGGGCCTGCCTACAAGACTCAGTGAAGAGACAGCTGATAGATCTGCTTCAAGAGTATGTTGATGTGTTTGCTTGGTCGTATCAAGATATGCCAGGATTGGATACCGATATTGTTATGCACAAGCTACCTCTGAGGGAAGAATGCCCACCAGTCAAACAGAAGCTGCGCCGAACTCGCCCGGACATGGCTATGAAAATCAAGGAAGAGGTACAAAAGCAATGGGACGCCGGGTTCCTTGCTGTAACTAGCTATCCGCCGTGGGTTGCTAACATAGTACCTGTGCCTAAGAAGGACGGCAAAGTAAGAATGTGTGTTGACTACCGGGATCTGAACAGAGCCAGCCTGAAAGACGATTTCCCATTACCTCACATTGATGTATTGGTGGATAACACGGCTCAGTTCTCGGTATTCTCCTTCATGGATGGATTTTCAGGATATAATCAGATCAAGATGTCACCTGAAGACATGGAGAAGACAACATTCATCACACCTTGGGGCACGTTCTGTTACAAAGTGATGCCATTCGGACTGAAGAATGCTGGTGCAACGTATCAACGGGCTATGGTGACATTATTCCATGATATGATCCACAAGGAAATAGAATGTTATGTGGATGATATGATCGCCAAGTCCCTTACAGAGGAAGATCACCTGGTAAATCTGCTCAAGTTGTTCAAGCGTCTGAGGAAATACCAACTGAAGCTGAACCCCAACAAATGCACATTCGGGGTGCGGTCCGGTAAGCTGCTGGGCTTTATTGTAAGCGAGAAAGGGATTGAAGTTGACCCTGATAAAGTCAAGGCTATTCAAGAAATGCCTGCACCTAAAACTGAGAAAGAAGTTCGAGGGTTCTTAGGTCGATTGAACTACATCTCCCGGTTCATATCTCACCTCACAGCAACCTGTGAACCCTTGTTCAAGCTGTTAAGAAAGGAGCAAACGGTCAGGTGGAACGAAGATTGCCAGAAGGCTTTTGACAAGATCAAGGAATATCTGCAAGAACCTCCAATCCTTATGCCTCCAGTTGAAGGAAGACCTCTGATAATGTACTTGACAGTATTAGAAGAGTCGATGGGGTGTGTGCTGGGCCAGCATGACGAGTCTGGTCGAAAAGAGTATGCAATATACTACCTAAGCAAAAAGTTTACCGACTGTGAACAACGTTATTCACTGCTCGAGAAAACTTGCTGTGCTTTAGCGTGGGCTGCTCGCCGACTGAGACAGTATATGTTAACCCACACCACTTTGTTGATATCCAAAATGGACCCAGTTAAATACATATTTGAGAAGCCAGCTCTTACCGGACAGGTTGCAAGATGGCAGATGATTCTCACAGAATACGACATACAGTACACATCTCAGAAAGCCATCAAGGGCAGTGTACTATCTGAATATCTTGCTGAGCAACCCATTGATGATTACCAGCCTATGAGGTTTGACTTCCCTGATGAAGACATCATGTTCATTAAATCAAAAGATCACGAGGAGCCTGTTCACACTGAAGGGCCTGACCCGGAGGAAGAATGGACCATGATGTTTGATGGGGCTGTTAACATGAATGGCCGTGGTGTTGGTGCAGTACTCATTACACCTAAAGGAGTTCACATGCCTTTCTCGGCAAAACTCGCTTTCAACTGCACTAACAACGAAGCTGAATACGAAGCTTGCATTATGGGTCCTGAGGAGGACATTGACCTCAGGATCAAAACATTGACCGTATTCGGAGATTCAGCTTTGGTAGTCAATCAAACCAACGGGAAATGGTACACTCACCAAGATCATCTGATACCTTACAGGGATTATACAAGGAGGTTATTGACTTTCTTCACAACAGTCAAGCTTGAGTATATCCCTCGGGACGAGAATCAGTTTGCAGATGCCTTGGCTACCATTTCATCCATGATCAAAGTTCAAACGGCCAACTTTGTACCTCAGATCTCAGTGTCCAGACTCGATAGACCAGCATATGTGTTCGCAGCGGATGTTGTAAAAGATGATAAGCCTTGGTACCATGACATTAAAAGCTTCTTGGAGGATCAAACATACCCACCTGGGGCATCTTCCAATGATAAGAAGACTTTGAGAAGGCTTGCTGGTAGTTTCTTTCTGAACACTGATGGGTCTTTATACAAAAGGAACTTTGATATGGTACTTCTCAGATGTGTTGACAAGACAGAAGCAGATCTGTTGATGCATGAAGTGCACGAAGGCTCTTTTGGTACCCATGCTGGAGGGCATGCCATGGCTAAGAAGTTGTTAAGATCAGGCTATTACTGGATCACAATGGATGCAGACTGTTGTGCCTATGCCAGGAAATGTCATAAATGCCAGATCTATGCAGACAAGGTGCATGTGCCTCCCAATCCTTTGAACATCATGTCTTCACCATGGCCCTTTGCTATGTGGGGTATTGATATGATTGGCAAGATTGAGCCGACTGCTTCAAACGGCCACAGATTCATCCTGGTCGCCATTGACTATTTCACCAAGTGGGTTGAAGCAGCCTCATATGCTAATGTAACAAGGCAGGTGGTAGCCAGATTTCTGAAGAGAGATATCATCTGTCGGTATGGAGTGCCCGAGCGAATCATTACTGATAATGGTTCCAACTTGAACAACAAAATGATGGCAGAGCTGTGCCGGGACTTCAAGATCCAACATCACAATTCTTCTCCTTACAGGCCAAAGATGAATGGCGCTGTTGAGGCGGCAAATAAGAATATCAAGAAGATTGTGCAGAAGATGGTAGTCACATACAAAGACTGGCATGAAATGCTACCGTTTGCCTTGCATGGGTACCGCACATCAATCAGAACATCCACTGGGGCAACACCGTATCAGCTTGTATATGGTATGGAAGCAGTCCTACCTGTTGAAGTTGAATTACCCTCTCTACGGGTATTAATGGATGTTAAACTGAGTGAAGCAGAATGGGTTCGGTCCCGATACGAACAACTGAGTCTGATCGAAGAGAAAAGGTTGGCTGCAATCTGCCACGGGCAGTTGTATCAGAAAAGAATGAAGAAAGCCTTCGATCAGAAAGTCAGGCATCGAGAGTACCAAGTAGGGGATCTTGTGCTGAAAAGAATCCTCCCTCCTCATACAGACCACAGGGGCAAATGGACTCCAAATTATGAAGGACCATTTGTTGTAAAGAAAGTTTTCTCTGGTGGAGCACTGATGCTCAGCACCATGGATGGTGAAGATTTCCCGTCCCCTGTGAATTCAGATGCAGTTAAAAAATACTTCGCATAAAATGACCCGCTGGACATAAAAACAGAATGTAAGTCCAGGCAAAAATAGGGCATCCCGGCGAGTCAAAAACAGAATAAAAGACTCGGGCAAAAATAAGGGAAATAAACAAAAAATGTACACCCGCTGAGTTGAAAAGCCGCATTGGACAGCTCAGGCAAAAATGGGTATCCCGATGGATTGAAAACCCGAAAGGGCGATCCATGCAAAATAAGGGAATAAGCGAACAACTGCATTTTGAATTCGTCTGTATCACCTACAACTTGGTAAGCTTCAAAGGATCAAGCTTCAATTAGAATCAACTCTCTCCAGAAAGCAAGACGAGAAGAACGTCATTGTCATACGAGTCATAGCAGAAGAGGAAGCTCCTTGAAAGCGTCGTCAACACCGCCAGCACTTTATTTCTCAATTTGTAACAATCTCCTCATTTCAGGAGATATGTTTCTTTGACTGTATCTTGCCAATTCAGGGCACATGAATTAATAAAATCAGATTTTCAGTCATGTTTCGTCTTTTACATTTATGTTTTGCAAAGAGTCGTCTGATATCTCTAAAAATACAATTGCATAAGTACAGATGCCTTTCTCTAAAAACAAAGCACATGCTTGCAGGGAATATGATTACCCTCGAAAGTGCTTATCTCCTATGACGGAATCCGGTAAGGGATACCTCGGGACCTTTTGTACGTTTCCTTATCTTTGCAGGATTGCAGGTATCCAGAACGCAACCTGGGGCATGCAAGTTACGTCTCAGCAAGTAGGCGAATCATTATCAACTCGGTCTATTTTCCGCATGGCACTGGAAGGTGCCCATTTCCCCAGCGGAGCTGCCAAATCAGCATACACTCGATCTCAGCATCCGAAATGCCATTTCCCCAGCTGAGTTGCTCCCCATTGCTCTCGCCAGCAAAGTTGCCAAATCAACAAACAGGCTTAACACTCCGGGTGTTTTCTCCCCAGCCGAGTTGCCTCTCATTACTATCCCCAGCTGAGTTACCAACAGCATTCCCCAGCTGTAGTACCAACCATTCTACCTCAGCAGAATGCAGAAATCAGGGAATCATCTCCCCACAGAGCTTCAAGCCTTTATTCAGAAGAGCAACGCGCGGAGAAGTCACAACAGAGTACAGAAGCTTCTACAAACCCCAGCTGGGTTTCTCATTTGTAAGGATATGTCAATCAGTGACCTATATCCCCAAACAGATGCATCATTAGATCTACCAACGACCTTATCCCCAGCTGGGATGTCCATTTCAAGCAGATCGGCCAGAGATCTTCGCGGCAACGGGATCCGAATCCCGGATCTGTGCCCCTTTGCATAATCATGGCATCCGCATCATATTCACCCCCCAGAGCGTAGCATTCCGTCTAATACGGAGCATTACGGCAAAAAAACAAATGCATAGCATAATCATAAGTCATGTTGTGAATTGAACGCTTGTGATTAGTGATCAGTCATCAGAATACAGGTTACTTTCCCCAAAATCCCCATCAGAGCCCCGGCAAAAGCAGCTGCCCTTTCAAATCACAAACACCAGTATATACACCTTTTGGCACCCGTCCGTGTCATCATTCCCCAGTAAAGTCGCCTGAACACCCTTTACAAACAAATCACCCTTATTACAGGTACTTCCTGACACCCGTCCGTGTCACATCACCAGCAGAAAGCCAAAGACATCCTCTTTGCACTCACATATACCTATACATACACACTTTTCTTGACACCCGTCCGTGTCATATCCCCAGCGCAGTCGCATACACCTTCATCACCCATACACTTGTTAATATTATACTTTTCTCTTTTGACACTCGTCCGTGTCACTCTCCCCAGCAGTTAAACACTCATCTATACAATACAATACTCACTACTCATGGTACGCTTATACAGATACTCGTCCGTATCTTGTATACATCATCGCTCATATCCCCACAGATTCGACAATAGTCCTTGTCCTTTGTTAACCAGTTGGTACTCGTCCGTACCATCATCTCAGAACATTGCGTCTAATGTTTGTTTCTACATGATACCCGTCCGTATCATAGTCTTAAGGATGCTCGTCCGCATCTTTAATCCATACACCGTGTCAAACACCTATGTCTTCTTGAATATAGATACTCGTCCGTGTCTACTATTCCCCAGAAGAGTCCTTTCAGATGCAACACTCGTCCGTGTTCTTTGTTAACCAGTTGATACTCGTCCGTATCATCATCTCTGAACATGCGTCAGTTTGTTTCTACATGATACTCGTCCGTATCATAGTCTTAAGGATGCTCGTCCGCATCTTTAATCTGTACACAATACCAAACACTTATACCTTTTGTTTCTTGGATGTAAGCGCTCGTCCGTGTTTACTATCTCCCCAGTAGATCACCAACAAATAATTTTCCTTTTATCTAACACTCGTCCTGTGTTATGATACCTTTGAGAGCAGCCGTACCCTGCTGAGTGGTCGTCCTCCACTTCTTGATGGTCGTCCTCCATCATGCTCATCCGATGGCCGTCCCCATCGTTGATTTTAGCAGCCGTCCCCTGCTAGGTGGTCGTCCTCCACCTTTTGATGATCGTCCTTCATCACTTTATCCAATGGCCGTCCCCATTGTTGATTTTGGTTATCTGGCATTCGTCCTATGTCATGAGAAACCTCGAGAGCAGCCGTCCCCTGCTGAGTGGTCGTCCTCCACTTCTTGATGGTCGTCCTCCATCTTGCTCGTCCGATGGCCGTCCCCATCGTTGACCTTTTCTATCCGATGGTCGTCCCCATCGTTGATATTTTCGGCAGCCGTACCCTGCCAGGTGGTCGTCCTCCACCTTTGATGGTCGTCCCCATCATATTACTTTTATTCCCAACAGAGCAGCCGTCCCCTGCTAGGTGATCGTCCTTCACCTTTGATGGCCGTACCCCATCATCTGTTTATTTCATTTATTCTTTAACCCGATGGCCGTCCCCGTCGTGGTCCCTTTTCCTTTTTAGCCCGATGGCCGTCCCCGTCGTTGGTTATTTTACCTACTTTATGAACTTGATGGCCGTCCCCGTCATGTTTCATTAATCCTCAGAAACTTTGCAGCTTTATCTTGATGGTCGTCCCCATCATAATATCCTATTTTCCCCAGCTAGTCGGCCGTCCCCGTCTTAGCTTTACTTTTTATCCCCAGCATGTCGGCCGTCCCCGTCATCGCTTTATTTCCTGCACTTTACCAGCATGTCGGCCGTCCCCGTCATCGCTTTGCTTCACATACCACTTTACCCAGCAGTCTTCCTCTGCTCGACGGTCGTCCTCCGTCGCCCACTTCACAATATACTTTATTTTGCTTTTACAATCTATATCCCTTTTCTTCTTCATTTCCGTGAGTGCAAATTTTGGACTGTCTTTGGTATTCAACCACAAGTTATCTTGTTCGCCTGTTAAGCCGTCGCTTACAACCTGCACAGCTAACTCATGTTTGAATAGGGGCAGCTGTAAACACCCCAAATTTGCCCTCACCCATTCACACCATGGCTTGTGATCACCTCATATGCATAAACACAAACATATCATCTCACATCTCATTTATGATTCACTGCATAGCTTTCAAGGCATCTGCACCTAGGGTTTGTGATCTGAGCAATCCCAGAGCTTCTTGAGGCACCCCAAAGGCAACTAATCAACTCAAAGGGGTCCATTAGTGTTCTTATATCATATTTCATCTCCTCAAAGTCAAAAATGCAGAGGAATCACAAGAACTAGGGTTTGAGTGGATGCAGGGCCAGCTTGAACTACACAGTTGACTGAAAATTAGGGTTTTGGTTTCAGAGGCCATAACCCCAAATTTTTTGGTCATTCTTGTTTCCATTGGTCTCAATATGGTATAGGGAGTATGCATATCAATTTTCATGAAGAAATTCCATGGGGAAGTCATCTGATCAAGGGTTGACTTTTCAGACAAGTCAGTGCAAAATCAGGGCATCTGAGGCCCCCAATGACCCAACCAATGGGTGATCTTCATCATTTTGAGTGTATATGATCTTTATTTGATCATGGAAGAAGGTGGAAGTTCATAAAAATCAAGAATTTAGGGTTTTTGCAAATGTTGACTTTTTGGGCATAGTTGACTTTTCAAGAATGCATCATTTTATGTCATTTTTCAAGCCATGATTTTGGATCCAAAAATGCTTCAAATGGAAAAACTTTGGTCATGAAAGTTGTAGATCTCATCTTTCCCTTTTCAAAAAGTACAAGAACATGATCAAATTCTTCTTGGATCAAAAGTTATGGCAATGCAAAGTTGGATAAAATCATTGATTTTCAAGGCATGCCCTAAGTGAGAATTTTGCAAAATCATGGATCAATGACTTTTGCAGCCTCAAATTCATTTCAAACCATTACACAAACTTTCTACAAGTCATAAAGTTCAGATTGGACTAGGTATTGCTCATGTTTTATGGTTCATACAACAAGATTTCTCACATGTGAGCAAAGGAGCAACAACTTGCAAAATCATCATTTCACCTCCTACCACTTGTTGCCTTGGGTGCTGAACCAAGCTAGCCTTTCCCCTCACCATGCTGCGCCAGCCCACACACTTGTACTAGCCTAGAACACAACCCATGCCTCTCTTACACAAAGGTTGACAATTTGCAAAAGTAGCCATACCAATCAATAAAGGGCAGGTCACATCATCTGACCAATGAGATTAGTTTATGTGGATCAAATGCTGGCTAAACATAAGAAAAAAGCAAGGCTGAAGCTCACACATTGATCACATACTCAAACACACTCCCTTTTGCAAACTTCTTCGAATCTCTCTGTCCAGACTTCAAACATCCAAACCATTTTCACCAATCATCTCATCATGTCTCATTGAGTCAAAAGCAACCAAGAACCCAGCCTGAAACAAGCCATAACACCACTTCACCATTTTCACCCCAATTTGCAGTTTCATTCGAAACCCTCTCCACAGCTCACAAACACCCAAACAAACTCCATAAACCTTCTCTACTCATCATCTGGACCACAGACAACCCTTCACCCTTGCCAGAAACAACCTGAATCACCATTGCCATGTTCAACTGAGCTTGAGTAGAAGTTACTCAAACTCTTCATCCAGCCAACATAAACTCTTCCTAAGCATTCAAGGATCATCAGGAGGCCAAGTAGAGTGGATTTCACCAAGAGAGGAGGTCAGAAAGTAGCTGAGTTGAAAGCTTCGAATCTCAGGTAGCTCAAGAAATATTTTTCCAGAAATCATTTTTTAAGTTCCTAATCTGTTCTATATGTCTTCCTGATCATGAATGTGCTTTTGGTTTTGAAAATGGTGATGAAATGAGAATGTAATTGCTTCCTGAAACTTTTTTGCCCTAGTTCTTGTTTGCTTCGATTCAGCCTTTCATGGAAAAATAAATTTGTTTTGTTTGAGGGTTATGACTCGTGAGTGAGTGGGAAGCATTTCTGTTCATTTAGATTTCATTTTCGTAACGTGTAGAGTGAGTTTGAGGTTTTGGGTGAACGGAGAAGATGACCGGAACACTGTTCCGGTCATCTGAGAGTGTTTAACGGCGTAATTAGGGCATAAGCATTTAATTAACAAGTTTGAATTTGAGCCGTGAGATAAGGCGCCAAGTCAATGCGCGCGCTGGCCAGTTTGAACCTCAAGCGTTGGATTGTTTGACTTCTCATTAAATCAGATTAATTCATTTTTTTTATTTCATTTTATTTCATTTAAATTGCATAATTAATTTAAAATAGCAGAAAATTCTTAAAAATTATGAAACTTTTTCCTTAAAGTTTTATTAATTTTTAAGACCCAAAAACATTTTTTTATTTTTATTTTATCATTAAAAAAGTATTTTTAAATATTTAAAGGATTATTTTTAATTGATTAATGGGAATTAATTAATTAAAAATACTTTTAAGTATCTAAAAATCACAAAAAAATTCATGAAATGTTCTAAGACATTTAGAAACATTGCCCAACCTTCAAACCAAATTTCTTTTTTGATCTTGATGCATTTTAAGAATTTTTCATTGAATTAAATCACATTTTGTGCATTATTTTGATCATAAGTTCAAAAATTCATTCCTGCCTATTGGTGAAGGTTGAGACATTGATTCTTTTTGCTTTGTCTTGTGTTTGGCATGTAGTTTCTAGGGTAAAAAGGCCATGAATTGTTCTTGCATTTTCTAATTGATTGGCATTTACTTTGTTAAGAACCCTAAAAAACCCTAATAACTTAGAAAATTCATAACTTGAGTTTGGTTGAGAGTTGAGAGCTCCCCTTTGGGCAGTGGTTCATCATAGGCCTAGGGTTTCTTTGGGTAGCATTTTCCATTTTTTATCATGAGGTTTGCTTCTGTTTTTGGTTTGTGTTTGATGTTTGATCCATAAACCCTAATTTGGGCTTTCATTTGCATCCCTCTTGCATTTCCTTGCATAACATGACTTGTCTTTGCATTTTGTGTATTCTTGTGATCCATTTGACATCTTAAGACATGTATAAAGCATCTTTGATCATTGCATCCCATATTTGCCATGTCATTTGTCTTGTATGATTCATAACCTTTCATGCTTGTTCATGCTCCTTAGCTTGCATCATTTGCATTCATGATCTTGTATGAACATCCCCATTGCCTTGCCTCATGTTTGCATCACCTCATAACATCATTAATATCATCAACATGCTTCTGGTCTTGCTTTGCATCATATCATTTCATCTCATCTTGCATTGCATTTCATTTCTTTCTAACATTTCAGGTGGTAAGTAAACTTGAGAAGTGGATTTGCCTTCACTTCTCATACCTTTTCTTTTCATCTCTCTTGCATCCATTGCTGCATTTCTATTTGTGTTTGAGATTGAGCTTGCTCATTCTTGCTTCTCCCACTTTCTTTCTTCAAGTGACTTGACTTCTTGAATGAAGCAAGTCACTTTGCTTCTCTTGATCTTGTTCATCTGCTTCCTGGTGGCTCCTCTGAAGATTTCTCTTGAAAACCTCACAAACCTTAGGATCAACCAAGCATGACAATGATTAGGGTTTTGATTAGTCCCCCCATAGTTTTGCCTTTGTGTCTCTCTTTGAGTCTTCTCTTCTCATCTCATAACCAGGGATTAAACCCTAAAGGCTTTAAGACTTTGTGATTAAGCTTATGCCTGCATCCTTCTCTTAGGATGGAGTGTATAACTTTAATCCTAAGTCTTGAACCCTTAAGGTGTTTAAATCCCTTAATCAATTCATCTAATAAATATCAAGACATCACACTTGTAACTTGGGCCTTGCATTAGGGTTCTAATTCTTCCTTAAGTGGTTAAGAAGGACTAACCCTAGTGTTAATGGACAAGTCCCCCTCAAGTTGTCTTACAAATCATAAAAAACACTTCATCATCATACCATTAACTAAAAGCCACTTAATAAAGGCTTGTTTTGTCATGGGTTTAATCCCTAATCATGGATTAAGTTGAGGAGTCTTCCTCAGCTTAAACATCCTCATCTATTATCCTTCTTTTAGGATGGTGTAATGGGTCTGTTTAATCCTTGATTATGGCTTAACCCCATTACTCAACACTAAACAAAATCACCAAAAGCATCTAAATAATCACAAGTAGGTTAATGATCTTAATCCTACATCAAAGGTGAGTAAGTGTGAGAATCTGACTTCACACTTAAGGTATTCTCATTACCCCTAATCAGAGGGAAGATGTGATGAGTTTACTAAATCCATTGGTTTAGACTTAAGCTCATTATCTTATGACAAACTCCAAAAGCAATAAAAGACTGAAAACTCAAAAACAAACAATAATCGTCTCCTCCGGGATTCTTTTCTCATCACCTTCATTCACAAACGAGAACTTGCTTCTTCCGTCTAATGCAAGACAGTTAGCACCTGAGCCAGACAGGTCTTACACTTGAGCATGGACAAGTAGGCAGTTCATCAGTCAATTCATTTTTCAGTCTCTTTGGGTCGAACTACGGTGTTTTGACTTCCTCATTGCACGAGAGGATACGTAGGCATAACTTAACAGTTATCGAACAAAAGTCTCTGTACATCCCCCCTCCTTCCAGCTTCATTCTCTTTAAGCCTCATTGTCTTGAGCATTTCACTCCTTCTTTACACTGACACCTGTACATCTCTTTCCAGCTATTTCATACACAGATTGCACTGACACTACCCCTGTAAAACACAAATCTTTTAAGCGTGGATCCCGTCGAGTACGACGGACAATCTGGGTGCTAATACCTTCCCAGGTTGTAACCAACCCCCTTTCTCAGTCTCTCTGGTTCGCAAACCGTCTTATCCGTATCTTTCCAGGCTTATGCAGCATTGCCTTTCCTCCGGGATAAAAATGCCTAGCTGGCGACTCTATTCATCTCCAGTGAGTTCACGGCTGTGTGTTCTCACTGTTCCCTTCGCCGACCGTTCGCGTCTGTACCTTCATCTGACCCCGTGTCACTTGTCGGGAGCGACAGCTATCATTCGAGGATGATATACCATATTGAGCTTATTGATTGAGGTCAGTTTGTCTCTTTTGCAAAGTTTGTCTGAGGTCAGTCTTTGTGTTTCTGGTTATCGACTGAGGCCGGTATACCATTGCATTTCCATTCGAGGATGGTTTTGTGTTAGATCCGAGGATCTTTTGAGAATTGTCATTCGAGGATGGCATTCTTTTCTTCAAGTCCTTCTGAGGTTGGTCTTGTTGTTGTGGCTATCATTTGAGGATGATAGACCATTTTGAGCTTATTGATTGAGGTCAGTTTGTCTCTTTTGCAAAGTCTGTTTGAGGTCAGTCTTTGTTGTTTTTGGTTATCGACTGAGGTCGGTATACCGTTGCGTCTCCATTCGAGGATGGTTTCGTGTTAGATCCGAGGATCTTTTGTGAGTTGTCATTCAAGGATGGCATTCTCTTTTTCAAGTCCTTCTGAGGTTAGTCTTGTTGTTGTGGCTATCATTCGAGGATGATAGACCATTTTGAGCTTATTGATTGAGGTCAGTTTGTCTCTTTTGCAAAGTCTGTCTGAGGTCAGTCTTTGTGTTTCTGGTTATCGACTGAGGCTGGTATACCATTGCGTTTCCATTCGAGGATGGTTTTGTTTTAGATCCGAGGATCTTTTGAGAATTGTCATTCGAGGATGGAATTCTTATCTTCAAGTCCTTCTGAGGTTGGTCTTGTTGTTGTAGCTATAATTCGAGGATGATAGAACATTTTGAGCTTATTGATTGAGGTCAGTTAGTCTCTTTTGCAAAGTCTGTCTGAGGTCAGTCTTTGTTGTTTTTGGTTATCGACTGAGGCCGGTATACCGTTGAGTCTCCATTCGAGGATTGTTTCGTGTTAGATCTGAGGATCTTTTGTGAGTTGTCATTCAAGGATGGAATTCTCTTATTCAAGTCCTTCTGAGGTTGGTCTTGTTGTTGTGGCTATCATTCGAGGATGATAGACCATTTTGAGCTTATTGATTGAGGTCAATTTGTCTCTTTTGCAAAGTCTATCTGAGGTCAGTCTTTGTGTTTTTGGTTATCGACTGAGGCCGGTATACCATTGCGTCTCCATTCGAGGATGGTTTCGTGTTAGATCCGAGGATCTTTTGAGAATTGTCATGTGAGGATGGCATTCTTTTCTTCAAGCCCTTCTGAGGTTGGTCTTGTTTTTGTGGCTATCATTCGAGGATGATAGACCATTTTGAGCTTATATATTGAGGTCAGTTTGTCTCTTTTGCAAAGTCTGTCTGAGGTCAGTCTTTGTGTTTCTAGTTATCGACTGAGGCCGGTATACCATTGCGTCTCCATTCGAGGATGGTTTCGTTTTAGATCCGAGGATCTTTTGTGAGTTGTCGTTCGAGGATGGCATTCTTTTCTTCAAAACCTTGGGGATCAATTTGTTAGAGTTCCTCTTTTTGGACTTTATGGAAAATGGCTTATGATAGCTTGGAATTCAAAGCATGAAAGTGAGAAACTTCTTGGGCAAATCTGAATTTTGGGTCATACATGATGTTTGTGTATTGGTTAGAAGCTGATTTGAAGTCACATAGATGCTTGGCATGAGAATTTGCAAGTTTTCCCCTTTTGTGCAAAATTGAAAATTTAGTGATTTTATCCAACTTTGCCAAGCCATAACTTTTGATCTAAAATGAATTAGGATGAGTTCTTGTACTTTTTGAAAAGGGAATGATCCAATCTACAACTTTCATGACCAAAGTTTTCTCATTTGAAGCATTTTTGAATCAAAAAGAGGAGGTTGAAAAACTTTCCCAAAATGGCAAGTTTACATTATAAGTCACTTTCCCAAAAAGGCAACTTTGCAAATGGCTTGAAATTATTCAATTTTGTGAACTTCTAACATCTTCTATGATCAAATAAAGATCATATACATTCAAAATGATGGAGAATGCCCTTTGGTTGGGTGATTGGGGGCCTCAGATGCCCTGATTTTGCACTGACTTGCTCAAGAAGTCATCCCTTGATCAGATGCCTTCCCCATTGAATTTCTTCATGAAAATTGATATGCATGACCCTCATAAAATATAGAGACCAATAGAAATAAGAATGACCAAAAAATTTGGAGTTATGGCCTCTGAAACCAAAACCCTAATTTTAGGTCATCTGTGCAGTTAAACCTGGCTCTGCTTCCATGCCTTTCTCAGTTCTTGTGATTCTTTGACTTCCTTGACTTTGGGAGGATATAATATGATGCTTGAACATACATGGACCCCCTTGAAGTGATTGATGACCTTTGGAGTGGCTCAAATGGCACAGGAATGGCTCAAGTCACAAACCCTAGATGCAGATGGCTTTGAAACAATGCAGTGGAGCAAAAATGCAATATGAGATGCTATGATTGAACTTATGCAAATGAAAAGATCATAACCATGGTGAGATGAGTGAGGGAAAATTTGGGGTGTTTACAAATAGGATAGTTTGTTTTCCTTTTTTGGTTGTTTCCTCTTTCCAGGGAACTGCTTCCTTTGTATTTCCTATTCATGTCCATTTGTCTGAATCAATAAAAATACAATTTCTGTCAACTTGTGACTATCTACTTCTTGTTTTTGTTTTTCATCTAGCATGGATTGATTGCGAAAATGTCCAGCAAATTGTGATTTATATTGTGTTGTGAACATTTGAATGCTTTCTAACTCATGCAGGAGGATAGAAACATTTAATACAAATCTAAAAGGGTGTCAAGATGCCCAGATAATGATTCATACTACGAGCCTGGGGCGGGCAGGTCCCAAACTAACTCTCTATGTTGCAGGCACTATCGATTGTGTTTGTGCAGGTACAGGTACATGTGTTGCTAACAGAGCTAAAAGCAGATTCCCAGGAGGAACATTTCTTTATGCTTGATCAAGAACAGGTGTCTTCCAGGGTGTCTCCAGTCATCCCCAGTAAAGTTGGAAGTTGAAATCTCTCCCAGCAAGGCAGCAGAATGTGGGTGTCCTTCCCAAGCAGAAGCTTTCCTTCAATCACAGAGGCAATTTCTAGCAGTACAAGGAGTGTCTTTCCTCCCTAGCAAGTTGCTTCCTCAGCAGTGTCATACTTCTAGTTCCCCGCCTAGTCAGAGGATTTTCATTTCCCTACCAGAGTACAAGAAGGGTCCATCTCTAGTAGGGTCTTGGCTCTCCAATCTTAAAGTCCAATTTATTTTTGGCAATGGCGGCAGTTCAGAGCCAGTGCATCATCAACAACTTTCCCCGCAAAGTTGTCTCCTGCTCATCAGGATGGATCAGATCAGTGCAGTGATCATCAATTCTCCCCAGTCAAGCCACTTGGGATACTTGCAGTCTCCTTTCTGGGAGATCCTTTGCATTTGCATTTGCATAATCATCATTACATTTTCATCCTCCAAAGCGTAGCATTTTCATCATCATGGAGCATTACGCCATAAATCCAAGCACATGCATGCCAGCATGGGCCAATTTTGAGGTATTACATACGACCTATAACATCTTCTCAACCTAAAGTACTCCGTACAGAGGATACCAATATCATTTTCCAGATATCCTTGTCTTTTCAAGTCAATGTTTGTCATCTATTCCGCGTCTTGTTTGGTATAACAGTCGCGTCGCAGGTTCTTGTTTTGTACAACGGTTATGTTTGCCTGGGCTCTCGTTTATGTACAACGATCCCATTCTATCTTGTCCTATTGACTTTGTGTTTCTGGTTATCGACTGAGGACGGTATACCATTGCGTTTCCATTCAAGGGCGGTTTCGTTTTAGATCCGAGGATCTTTTGAGAATTGTCATTCGAGGATGGAATTCTTTTCTTCAAGTCCTTCTGAGATTAGTCTTGTTGTTATGGCTATCATTCGAGGATGATAGACCATTTTGAGCTTATTGATTGAGGTCAGTTTGTCTCTTTTGCAAAGTCTATCTGAGGTCAGTCTTTGTTGTTTTTGGTTATCGACTGAGGCCGGTATACCGTTGCGTTTCCATTCGAGGATGGTTTCGTGTTAGATCTGAGGATATTTTGTGAGTTGTCATTCAAGGATGGCATTCCCTTCTTCAAGTCCTTCTGAGGTTGGTCTTGTTGTTGTGGTTATCATTCGAGGATGATATACCATATTGAGCTTATTGATTGAGGTCAGTTTGTCTCTTTTGCAAAGTTTGTCTGAGGTCAGTCTTTGTGTTTCTGGTTATCGACTGAGGCCGGTATACCATTGCATTTCCATTCGAGGATGGTTTTGTGTTAGATCCGAGGATCTTTTGAGAATTGTCATTCGAGGATGGCATTCTTTTCTTCAAGTCCTTCTGAGGTTGGTCTTGTTGTTGTGGCTATCATTTGAGGATGATAGACCATTTTGAGCTTATTGATTGAGGTCAGTTTGTCTCTTTTGCAAAGTCTGTTTGAGGTCAGTCTTTGTTGTTTTTGGTTATCGACTGAGGTCGGTATACCGTTGCGTCTCCATTCGAGGATGGTTTCGTGTTAGATCCGAGGATCTTTTGTGAGTTGTCATTCAAGGATGGCATTCTCTTTTTCAAGTCCTTCTGAGGTTAGTCTTGTTGTTGTGGCTATCATTCGAGGATGATAGACCATTTTGAGCTTATTGATTGAGGTCAGTTTGTCTCTTTTGCAAAGTCTGTCTGAGGTCAGTCTTTGTGTTTCTGGTTATCGACTGAGGCTGGTATACCATTGCGTTTCCATTCGAGGATGGTTTTGTTTTAGATCCGAGGATCTTTTGAGAATTGTCATTCGAGGATGGAATTCTTATCTTCAAGTCCTTCTGAGGTTGGTCTTGTTGTTGTAGCTATAATTCGAGGATGATAGAACATTTTGAGCTTATTGATTGAGGTCAGTTAGTCTCTTTTGCAAAGTCTGTCTGAGGTCAGTCTTTGTTGTTTTTGGTTATCGACTGAGGCCGGTATACCGTTGAGTCTCCATTCGAGGATTGTTTCGTGTTAGATCTGAGGATCTTTTGTGAGTTGTCATTCAAGGATGGAATTCTCTTATTCAAGTCCTTCTGAGGTTGGTCTTGTTGTTGTGGCTATCATTCGAGGATGATAGACCATTTTGAGCTTATTGATTGAGGTCAATTTGTCTCTTTTGCAAAGTCTATCTGAGGTCAGTCTTTGTGTTTTTGGTTATCGACTGAGGCCGGTATACCATTGCGTCTCCATTCGAGGATGGTTTCGTGTTAGATCCGAGGATCTTTTGAGAATTGTCATGTGAGGATGGCATTCTTTTCTTCAAGCCCTTCTGAGGTTGGTCTTGTTTTTGTGGCTATCATTCGAGGATGATAGACCATTTTGAGCTTATATATTGAGGTCAGTTTGTCTCTTTTGCAAAGTCTGTCTGAGGTCAGTCTTTGTGTTTCTAGTTATCGACTGAGGCCGGTATACCATTGCGTCTCCATTCGAGGATGGTTTCGTTTTAGATCCGAGGATCTTTTGTGAGTTGTCGTTCGAGGATGGCATTCTTTTCTTCAAAACCTTGGGGATCAATTTGTTAGAGTTCCTCTTTTTGGACTTTATGGAAAATGGCTTATGATAGCTTGGAATTCAAAGCATGAAAGTGAGAAACTTCTTGGGCAAATCTGAATTTTGGGTCATACATGATGTTTGTGTATTGGTTAGAAGCTGATTTGAAGTCACATAGATGCTTGGCATGAGAATTTGCAAGTTTTCCCCTTTTGTGCAAAAGTGAAAATTTAGTGATTTTATCCAACTTTGCCAAGCCATAACTTTTGATCTAAAATGAATTAGGATGAGTTCTTGTACTTTTTGAAAAGGGAATGATCCAATCTACAACTTTCATGACCAAAGTTTTCTCATTTGAAGCATTTTTGAATCAAAAAGAGGAGGTTGAAAAACTTTCCCAAAATGGCAAGTTTACATTATAAGTCACTTTCCCAAAAAGGCAACTTTGCAAATGGCTTGAAATTATTCAATTTTGTGAACTTCTAACATCTTCTATGATCAAATAAAGATCATATACATTCAAAATGATGGAGAATGCCCTTTGGTTGGGTGATTGGGGGCCTCAGATGCCCTGATTTTGCACTAACTTGCTCAAGAAGTCATCCCTTGATCAGATGCCTTCCCCATTGAATTTCTTCATGAAAATTGATATGCATGACCCTCATAACATATAGAGACCAATAGAAACAAGAATGACCAAAAAATTTGGAGTTATGGCCTCTGAAACCAAAACCCTAATTTTAGGTCATCTGTGCAGTTAAACCTGGCTCTGCTTCCATGCCTTTCTCAGTTCTTGTGATTCTTTGACTTCCTTGACTTTGGGAGGATATAATATGATGCTTGAACATGCATGGACCCCCTTGAAGTGATTGATGACCTTTAGAGTGGCTCAAATGGCACAGGAATGGCTCAAGTCACAAACCCTAGATGCAGATGGCTTTGAAACAATGCAGTGGAGCAAAAATGCAATATGAGATGCTATGATTGAACTTATGCAAATGAAAAGATCATAAGCCATGGTGAGATGTGTGAGGGAAAATTTGGGGTGTTTACAGCTGCCCCTATTCAAACATGAGTTAGCTGTGCAGGATGTAAGCGACGGCTTAACAGGCAAACAAGATAACTTGTGGTTGAATACCAAAGACAGTCCAAAATTTGCACTCACTGAATGAAGAAGAAAAGGGATATAGATTGTAAAAGGAAGTAAAGTATGATTATAAAGTGTGGGCGACGGAGGACGACCGTCGAGCAGAGGACGACTGCTGGGGATGAAGCAATGACGGGGACGGCCGACATGCTGGGGAAAATGCGGGAAATAAAGCAATGACGGGGACGGCCGACAAGCTGGGGATATAAGAGATTATGATGGGGACGGCCATCAAGTAAAGTTATAAGACTCTCTGGGGATTTAAAGGTAAAGTGAATGATGGGGACGACCATCAAGCATAGATGAAACAAATGATGAGATATGGTCATCAAAGGTGAAGGACGATCACCTGGCAGGGGACGGCTGCTCTGTTGGGGATAAGATGAGGGACGGTCATCTATTGGTGAAGGACGATCACCTGGCAAGGTACGGTTGCCAAAAGTATCGCGACATAGGACGAATGCCAGATAGAAAAGGTCGACGACGGGGACGGTCATCGGATAAGCATGATGAAGGACGATCACCAAGAGGTGAAGGACGATCACCTAGCAGGGGACGACTGCTCTGGGGTTTATCATGACATAGGACGAATGTCAAACAACGGAATCAACGATGGGGACGGCCATCGGATAAAATGATGATGGACGATCATCAAGAGGTGAAGGACGATCACCTAGCAGGGGACGGCTACTCTGTTGGGGATAAGATGAGGGACGGTCATCTATTGGCGAAGGGCGATCACCTGGCAAGGTACGGTTGCCAAAAGTATCGCGACATAGGACGAATGCCGGATAAAAAGTTCGACGAAGGGGACGGCCATCGAATGAGCATGATGAAGGACGGTCATCAAGAGGTGAAGGACGATCACCTAGCAGGGTACGGCTGCTCTCGGGGTTTATCATGACATAGGACGAATGTCAGATAACAAGATCAACGATGGGGACGGCCATCGGATAAAATGATGAAGGACGATCATCAAGAGGTGAAGGACGATCACCTGGCAGGGGACGGCTGCCGAAAGGTATCATGACATAGGACGAATGTCAGATAGGAAGTAAATAGTTCTGCTGGGGAATGGTAAACACGGACGAGTGTCTACATTCAAGAGATGAAAGGTATAAGTGTTTGACACTGTGTATAGATTAAAGATGCAGACGAGCATCCTTAAGACTATGACACGGACGAGTATCGATAGAAACAAACGCTGACGTATGTTCAGAGATGATGATACGGGCGAGTATCAACTAGTTAACAAAGAATACGGACGAGTGTTGATTCTGAGGGGACTCTTTTGGGGAATAATAGACACAGACGAGTGTCTAAATTCTAGAAAAAAGGGAAAAGTATTTGTCATTGTGTATGGATTAAAAATGCGGACGAGCATCCTTAAGACTATGATACGGACGAGTATCGGTAGAAACAAACGCTTGACGCATGTTCAGAGATGATGATACAGACGAGTATCAACTGGTTAACAAAGAACACGGACGAGTGTTGAATCTAAGGGGATTTAAGTGGTATATACAAGATACGGGCGAGTATTAGTATGAGTAAAAAGTGATGAGTGAGACACAGACGAGTGCTCAACTTGCTGTGGAGAGTACGACACGGACGGGTGTCGGAAAAAGTGTATTATGAACAATGTATTTGGTTTACAAAGTGTTTGTTTAGGCAACTATGCTGGGGAAGGCGACACGGACGGGTGTCGAGGAGCTGTATATATATGTATCTGTGTAGTGAGTGCAAAGGGGATGCTTTGGCTTTCTTCTTGGAATATGACACAGACGAGTGTCAAGGAGCATCTGTAATGTATAAGCATCTGTTTGCACGTGCAATTTTATTGGGGAATGATGACACGGACGAGTGCCAAAAGGAGCATGTAACTGTATTTGTGAGTGTAAAGGAAATGCTTTGATATTCTGCCGGGGAGTTTGAGGGGTATTTTGTACTTCGTTGATGGAATGTTGGTATCTATAAGTGTTCGACACATGGCTTATGATTATGCAATATGTTTGATTTTTGCCGTAATGCTCCGTATCGGACGTAATGCTACGCTCTGGGGGAAAATATGATGCGAATGCTATGATTATGCAAAGATATTGATCCGGGATCCGGACCTCGTTGTTGTGGAGATCTCTGGCTGATCTGCTTGAAGTGGACATCCCAGCTGGGGATGAGATCATTGGTAGATCTGACATATATGACTCTGCATTGGGAAGTAGGTCATTGGTAGACCTATCTCGGTAATGAGGGACACAGCTGGGGTCTGTGGAAGCTTTCGTCACTCTGTTGTGAGATTTTCAGGCATTGCTCTTCTGGATAGAGGCTGAAACTCTGTGGGGAGAAGGTTCCCTGTCTTTGCACTTGGCTGGCGAGGAATGATGACTGGCAGCTCGGCTGGGGAAGAAGAAAGATCATTGAAATATCTTCCTAGAGATTTCTGTGGGGATCCTGCTGAGGATGATACTTGACAACTCAGTTGGGGATATGAGCACCTTCTAGTACTGTTCTGACAAATGTGCTGGAGAAATGATGCCTAGCAACTCTGATGGGGAGAAAGCATCTCTGGTGCTGTTTGGAAGGTATGCTGAGGAAATAATGATTTGGCAGCCTACTGGGGAGAAGCTTTCATGCCCCATGTTGTGCTTTGAATACCTGCAATCCTGTTATAAACAAAGAAACGTACAAGTATCCCGAGGTATCCCTTACTGGATTCCATCATAAGAGTTTAAACACCCCCGGGAGCAAATATATTTCCTATAAGCATGTAAATTTGGAAAAGCACATTTGTATTTATGAAATCAGCATCTTAAGGACATCGGACATTTTGCAAATGAAAATAAAATGTACGAGACGAAATATGACTGAAAATCTGATTTTATTAATTTGGGTGCCCTAAATTGGCAAGTACAGTCAAAGGAACAAATCCCCTAAAATGAGGAGATTGTTACAAATTTGAGAAACAAAAGAAAACGCTGGCAATGTCGATGATGCTTCCAGGAGCTTCCCTTTTGCTATGACTCGTATGACATTGACGTTCTTCTCATCTTGCTTTCTGAAGAAGGCTGATTCTGACCGATGCTCAAACCTTTCGGAGTTTACCATGTTGTAAGTGATACAGAGGAATTCAGAGTGCAGTTGTTCGTTTATTCCCTTATTTTGCGTGGATCGCCCTTTCGGGTTTTCAATCCACCAGGATACCCATTTTTGCCTGAGTCGTCCAATGCGGCTTTTCAACTCAGCAGGTGTACATTTTTTATTTATTTTCCCTTATTTTTGCCCGAGTCTTTTATTCTGTTTTTGACTCGCCGGGATGCCCTATTTTTGCCTGGACTTACATTCTGTTTTTATGTCCATCGGGTCATTTATGCGGAGTATTTTTTAACTACATCCGAATTCACAGGGGACAGGAAGTCTTCACCATCCATAGTACTGAGCATCAGTGCTCCACCAGAGAAGACTTTCTTTACTATGAATGGCCCATCATAATTCGGAGTCCACTTGCCCCTGTGGTCTGTATGAGGAGGGAGGAGTCTTTTCAGCACAAGATCTCCTACTTGGTATTCTCGAAGCCTGACTTTTTGATCGAAAGCTTTCTTCATTCTTTTCTGATACAGCTGCCCATGACAAATTGCAGCCAATCTCTTTTCTTCAATCAGACTTAGTTGTTCGTATCGGGATCGGACCCATTCTGCTTCATTCAACTTAACATCCATCAATACTCGTAAAGAGGGTAATATAACTTCAAGAGGTAGGACTGCCTTCATACCATACACAAGCTGATACGGTGTTGCCCCAGTGGATGTTCTGATTGACGAACGGTACCCATGCAAGGCAAATGGTAGCATTTCATGCCAGTCTTTGTAAGTGACTACCATCTTTTGCACAATCTTCTTGATATTCTTGTTAGCTGCCTCAACAGCGCCATTCATCTTTGGCCTGTAAGGAGAAGAATTGTGGTGTTGGATCTTGAAGTCCCGGCACAGTTCTGCCATCATTTTATTGTTCAAGTTGGAACCATTATCAGTAATGATTCGCTCGGGTACTCCATACCGGCATATGATGTCTCTCTTCAGGAATCGGGCTACCACTTGCCTGGTGACATTTGCATATGAAGCTGCTTCGACCCACTTGGTGAAATAATCAATGGCTACCAGGATGAATCTGTGGCCATTTGAGGCAGTCGGTTCAATCTTGCCAATCATATCAATGCCCCACATGGCAAAGGGCCAGGGTGAAGATATCACATTCAGAGGATTGGGAGGCACATGCACTTTATCTGCGTAAATCTGGCATTTATGGCATTTCCTAGCATAAGCACAACAGTCTGCATCCATTGTGATCCAGTAATAGCCTGATCTTAACAACTTTTTAGCCATTACATGCCCTCCAGCATGGGTACCAAAGGATCCTTCGTGTACCTCGTGCATCAACAAGTCTGCTTCTGCTCTATCAACGCATCTGAGGAGTACCATATCAAAGTTTCTCTTATACAGGGAACCATCAGTATTCAGGAAGAAACTACCAGGTAGCCTCCTTAACGTCTTCTTATCATTAGAAGATGCCCCAGGTGGGTATGTTTGATCCTCCAAGAAGCATTTGATATCATGGAACCAAGGCTTATCATTTTTAACAACATCTTCTGAGAACACATATGTTGGTCTGTCAAGTCTGGACACTGAAATTCGAGGCACAAAGTTGGCAGCTTGTACTTTGATCATGGATGAAATGGTAGCCAGAGCGTCGACGAACTGATTCTCATCTCGAGGGATATACTCAAGCTTGACTGTCGTGAAGAAAGTCAACAACCTCCTTGTATAGTCCCGATAAGGTATCAGATGATCTTGGTGCGTGTACCATTTACCATTGGTTTGATTAATTACCAGAGCTGAATCTCCGAATACAGTTAAAGTCTTGATCCTGAGGTCAATGGCTTCCTCAAGGCCCATGATACAAGCTTCGTATTCAGCTTCGTTGTTAGTGCAGTTGAAGGTGAGTTTTGCCGAGAAAGGCATGTGAACTCCCTTAGGTGTAATGAGTACTGCACCAACACCACGACCATTCATATTAACAGCCCCATCAAACATCATTGTCCATTCTTCTTCTGGGTCAGGCCCTTCAGTGTGAATAGGCTCTTCATGATCTTTTGCTTTTATGAACATGATGTCTTCATCAGGGAAGTCAAATCTCATAGGCTGGTAGTCATCAATGGGTTGCTCAGCAAGATAATCGGACAATACACTGCCTTTGATGGCTTTCTGAGATGTGTACTGAATATCATATTCTGTGAGGATCATTTGCCATCTTACAACCCGTCCGGTAAGTGTTGGCTTCTCAAAAATGTACTTAACTGGATCCATCTTTGAGATCAATAAAGTAGTGTGGGTCAACATATACTGCCTTAGCCGGCGAGCAGCCCACGCTAAAGCATAGCAAGTTTTCTCGAGCAGTGAATAACGTTGTTTACAGTCGGTAAACTTTTTGCTTAGGTAGTATATTGCATACTCTTTTCTACCAGACTCGTCATTCTGGCCCAGCACACACCCCATTGACTCTTCTAATACTGTCAAGTACATGATTAGAGGTCTTCCTTCAACTGGCGGCATAAGGATTGGAGGCTCTTGAAAGTATTCCTTGATTTTGTCAAAAGCCCTCTGGCAGTCTTCATTCCACCTGACCGTTTGTTCTTTTCTTAACAATTTGAACAAAGGCTCACAGGTTGCTGTAAGGTGAGATATGAACCTTGAAATGTAGTTCAATCTACCTAAAAACCCCCGAACTTCTTTTTCAGTCCTCGGTGCAAGCATTTCTTGAATGGCTTTGACTTTATCAGGGTCAACTTCAATCCCTTTCTCGCTTACAATAAATCCCAGCAGTTTACCGGATCACACCCCGAATGTGCATTTGTTGGGGTTTAACTTCAACTGGTATTTCCTCAAACGCTTGAATAACTTCAACAGATTCACCAGGTGGTCTTCTTCTGTGAGGGACTTGGCAATCATGTCATCCACATAACATTCGATTTCTTTGTGGATCATGTCATGGAATAATGTTACCATAGCCCGTTGGTAAGTGGCACCCGCGTTCTTCAGTCCGAATGGCATCACCTTATAACAGAATGTGCCCCAGGGTGTGATAAAAGTTGTCTTCTCCATGTCTTCAGGTGACATCTTGATCTAATTGTATCCTGAAAATCCGTCCATGAAGGAGAATACCGAGAACTGAGCCGTATTGTCGACCAATACATCAATGTGAGGTAAAGGGAAGTCATCTTTTGGGCTGGCTCTGTTCAGGTCCCGGTAATCCACACACATCCTTACTTTGCCGTCTTTCTTAGGTACAGGTACAATATTAGAAACCCACGGCGGATAACTAGTCACAGCAAGGAAACTGGCGTCCCACTGCTTTTGTACCTCTTCTTTTATCTTCATTGCCATATCTGGGCGAGTACGACGCAACTTCTGTTTTACATGTGGACAATCTTCTTTCAGAGGTAGCTTGTGCATGACAATATCGGTGTCCAACCCTGGCATATCCTGATAAGACCAAGAAAAAACATCCACATATTCCCGAAGCATGTCAATCAGTTGTTCTTTTACTGAATCTTGCAGGCAGGCCCCGATCTTAACTTCTTTCACGTCTTCTTCCGTACCAAGATTAACCGTTTGCATCTCCTCCTGATGAGGAGTGATAACCTTCTCCTCTTGCCTTAACAACCTGGCTAGCTCTTCAGGTAGCTCATAATCTTCTTCAACCCCTTCATCAGCTTGATTGATTGGATTGTCAAAGTCATACGAAGTCATAGCAGTGTTGTTGTCGGTGCAATCTGGAGGGCACTTTCTGCAAGGGTTTAGATTGGTTCTTTTTAGTGATCAATCTTGTTTAGAAAAAGTGAAAATGAAGTTATTTATTTTGAAAACATTGCCATTTTATTGTTTTGTACAAAAGTGAAAAATGAAAAGGCAGTGAGCGAAAAAAGAGACTCGTTTGAAAAAGACGTCTGATATTCATTGATTAATCCATTTGCACAAAATTACAAGATGGCCCGATTACAAAATGATTCTTGACATCTTAGGCAAGATGCAAGACTTGATACATGCTTTAAAATATAGGAAATAATAATTACTCTGCAGGAGTAACTCTTATAATTTCCTGGGAAGACCAGTTAAGTACTTGGCTCCCCGGGATCCTTGGACGTATCCAGCTCTCCAGGTTGCGGTCGCTTTCCTCCTCGTCTTCCAAATTGTTCACAGCATCCGGGGTGAGCATTCCCCCACTGACAAAATTGGGCTCTTCTGCAGCCTCTGATTGATCCTGTTGAGTTGGTTTGTAACCCAACCCAAATCTGTCTTCTTTCTTTTCCACGGGCAGCAGCTTGCCCCAGCCTTGGGCAGTACCCTCTTCAACAACCTTCCGGGCTTGCTGATATGACGTTATGGAGGTTCCCAATACAGCAGATGCTTCATTAATGTTCAGGGCCTCAAACCCTTGGCTCATGGTTTCATGGATCTCTCCATCCATTTCTATGTATTTATACGTAGCCAGATGGCTAACAAAGATGTCTTCTTCCCCACAGATGGTGATGATTTGGCCTTCCCACTCGAATTTCAGCTTCTGGTGAAAGGTAGACGTAACGGCGCCAGCGGCGTGAATCCAAGGTCTACCCAACAGACAGTTGTAGGTCGGCTGAATGTCCATCACAAAGAAGGTAGTTTTAAAAGTCTGCGGGCCAATCATCACAGGCAGATCAATCTCCCCAAGCACTGGTCTTTTAGAGCCATCAAATGCTTTCACCACCAAATTACTCGGACGCAGTGCCAAGCCATCATACTCCAGCTTCACTAAGGCTTTCTTTGGTAGAACATTGAGTGATGACCCAGTGTCCACCAGTACATGAGACAGAACAGCACCCTTGCATTCCAAGGTGATATGCAAAGCCTTATTATGGTTGCGTCCCTCCGTTGTTAAGTCAGCATTGGTAAAGCCCAGCCTGTGACTGGTGTTGACATTTGCAACCACAGTTTCTAGCTGATTAACAGTAATCTCCTCTGGCACGTATGCTGCGTGCAGGACTTTCAACAATGCGTTCCTGTGAGCTTCGGAACACATCAACAGGGATAATATGGAGATTTTTGAGGGAGTTTGGTGAAGATGATCCACCACCTTGTAGTCACTCCTTTTTATGATTCTCATAAACTCGTCTACATCTTGTTCAAAAGATGTCTTCTGAGTTTCTTTAGTAGTCGGCTCTTCAGATACCACACTCTTTCCTTTTGCTTTGGCAACAGCTTCTGCTTCAACACTAGGTCTTTGTGTTTGTGAGGAAAAAAGGCGTCCGCTTCTGGTGAAGCCTCCGCCTCCCCCAACATTATCAATTTGTGGAGAAGAGGTTGATGAATCTAGAGTGATTTTCTCCTCATTGCAGTAGATATCAGAGCCATAATGCCAAGGTATGGCATTGCTGCTTTCATAAGGAACTGGTCCAGGCACCGTAATGGTGACCGGACTGATTGCTGCAGAGGAGGGTACTGTGACAGTATGCGGATCATAGTAAATTGTGACCGGTGATCTGGCAGGAGGCGCCATTGTTTGTTGTTGGAAATTGCTGTTGGGAGGAACATTTGATGGATCATAGTAGATTGTAACTGCTGAGACGTCTTCATTAATTTTTGTTGGCGTTGTAGAAGATTCTGCTAATAAAATGGATGCTGATGTTGTAGAATAAATGGTTGTTGACATTTGATTTGTTGAAGTGATGGAAAGAGCCATTGCTGATGATATTGATGAATCGGTAGGAATGATTGTTGCTGTTGTTGTAGAAGAATCGGGAATTGTTGTCAAGGGAATTGCTGGATTTGTAGGCGCCGTTGTCGAAATCTGAAGGATACCATCCTTGATAAGACCGTCTATGCAGCTTCTCAAACTTTCACACCCGTTGACTGCAATGTTGCAATACCCACAGCCGAGCTCACACCCGGGGAACACTTGGCACTCTAGAGCTGAGCTTTAATTTCGACCAAAGGTGTTCGAATTTGTGCAACACTGGTGATCAAGGTAGATGGTTTGTCTTCCTCAATGGCATTAATCCTTGGCCCGCCATGATTAGGCATAGGATTTCTGTTGACATTCGGAGGAGGTGCGAAGTTGAGGGCTTTAGAATCCACCAGATCTTGAACTTTCATCTGCAGGGCCCTGCACTTCTCAGTATTGTGACCAGGTGCATTGGAGTGGAAAGCACACTTGGCGTTGACATCATAATTCTTTGGGAGATTGAGGGGATCTGGTGGTGCCAACGTCCTTAGCTCAACCAAGTTAAGCTTCAGGAGTTGTGGTAATAAGGCAGCATAAGGCATAGGGATAGGGTCAATCACCCTGTTTTCCTGTGATGGTCTTTGTTGGATGGGTCGTTCTTGTTGATTGTTATTGTTGTTGTTGTAGGTTCTCTGTTGCGGATACTGAACTTGCTATTGATAATGTGGTTGTTGTTGTTGTTGATATGCTGATTGCTGAGGAATCGGAGCTGGAATGGTGACAGTTGCTACTGATTTGTGAACATACTGAGGTCTGCCCCTGCTGGCATGAATGGCATTGGTTTCACCGGCTCTTCGGGGTCCCACAAAAGGCTTCCTATGATTACTGGATGAACTTGCACCATTATCAGAAATCTTGCCCATTTTTAACAGACTTTCAATCCTTTCACCGGCTATGACAACATCAGCAAAGCTGGTGGAAGAAAAGGCGGCCAGTCTATCAATATATGTTCCTTGGAGAGTATTCATGAACATATCGGCCATTTCTCTTTCCGACATGGGTGGTTGGACAGTAGCAGCAAGCTGTCTCCACCTTTGGGCATATTCCCTAAAGCTTTCTCTGGAAGATTGAGACATTCCCATCAGAAGGGTCCTGTTAGGAGCCATGTCCAGATTGTATTGATATTGCCTGATGAAGGCTTCAGCTAAGTCCTTCCAGCATCTAATGGTAGCTCTGGTCAAGTGTGAATACCACTCCCTTGAAGCCCCGGTCAGACTGTCTTCAAAGTAGAACATCCACAGCTTCTCATCCATAGTATAAGCTTTAAGTCTTCCCAGGAAAGACTGCAGGTGAGTTCGTGGACAGGAGGTTCCATTGTATTTCTCAAAGCACGGGGGTTTGAATTTGTGGGGAATTCTCACCCCATCCACTAGCCCCATATCCATTACATCGAAGCCCAAGGAATTTTGAGACTCCAAAGATCTCAACTTCTCAGCAATTTCATCCAACCTCCTATCATAGACTTCGTCTCCAGCTCCCATGACAGTAAACTGCTCTTCCTGGGGATCTTCTTGCAAGATTCTCCCCCCAGCAGCATTTCCTTGCACATTTCTCGGGATGTTGACTTCCGGATGTAGATGAGGTCCAAATACTGGTGGATTAACATGAGGCTGACCCCGCTCATTATTACTAGTTCCTCCAGTTCCAAGATGAGGTTCCTCGGGAGTTTGTCTCTCCACTAGTTCCCTTAACCTTTCTTGGCTCTGGGCCAAGCCAGTCATTACAGCCATGAATTGAGTCATTTGGTTCCTCATCTCCACTCTTTCATTAGCCATCTGAGTTCTGACCTCAGTCAGGTCCTGCTGTACTTGCTCCATCTGAATACCAGGAAGGTTGTTACGAGTAGGGTACCGGTGCGCGCGGTTGACAGGGAACACTCTTCTGCGAGCAATGTTTCCTGAAGTCACAACAAGGTTAGAATCAAAGATAATAACAAAACAAAACAAAAGTCAGTATGCAATGCAGTATGCTTATTTGTTTTCCAAGGTATCTGGCTTGGTTCTTGGTTTTGACCTTTCCAGACCTCGAGGAAGATGCTTGATGTTGCTGAGAAAAGAAACCTAATGAAAGCAAACTAATATATTACAAATGATGAACAATACATAGTTTGTTTTACAACATATGCCCCTGGAGGGTCAAAATACAACAAAAAGAAAAGTACATCAAATGGAAATGAACAACAAGCAAAGAAATCACACATCCAATCCAAACTCATCCTCCTTGACCTCTTTCAGAAGTGCCTCAGTCACCGGACCAGCTGGGTGCTCTGTAATGGTCCTAATAAGGAGGTTCCTAGTGGCAATGGCAGTGGTCAGCTTCTTGTGCCTGTCCTGGTCCTTTGATCTCTTCAATCCAGCTCTGAGCTTCAACTCTGAAATCTCCTTTTGGGCTGCCAACAAAGCTTCCTGCTGCTTCTTTTCATTGGCCTCTAACTGTTCAATCTTGGTTTGAGTCTTCTGATCTTCTTGAGTACGGGCTTCAGTGATCCTGACCCACCTAGCCTGACTTTCTTGCAGATAGAGCTCGGTCCTAGGCTTCTGAATCTTGGCCTCTTTACAGGCATTCTTCAATATTTGCTCCCCAACTCTTGCTTTCTTGATGTAGTCCTCAGTCTTCTCAATCTTGGCAAGATGCTCCAACCTAAGCTTCTCCAGCCTCTCAATGTCTAAACGACCATCACTCCTTTCCCAAAGAGTCTTCTTCAAAGCTTGAGACAGGTTCTCATTCCATTCCTTCAGCTTCTCAAATTCCTCTAGGCTGACAGTTGCTGCAGGTTGTACTGTAGAGGGTCCAGGTATGTCCTCCAAGGTGAAAGGCATTCCAGTAATCTGAGCTCTAGCATGGGACCAGTCATAGTACTGAGCTGAAGCAACATTATTACAACTTCCAAGAATAGCCATCCCCTTAGTCTGGATGTTGTCCCAAGCCCAAGATGCTTGTCTGACAACAGCTGAATTAGGTTTTACTTCACAATACAAGGTCTCAGCTAAATCTTGCACTCTGGGAGTGTGGACCAAAGCATAGCCCAGTTGTCTCTTAAACAGCAAAGGATTATAGTTGATGCAACCCTTTACTCCTATCAGAGGTACATTTGGGTATTGCCCACAGCTGGTGATAATGTCCTTGCCTTTGGTGCTCTGGGTGCACCATCTGATATCATCTGAAGTCAAAGCAATGAGCCTCTTAGCCTAATTCTTCTGTTGGTGAGGGTTCAAGAAGGAATCTGATTTGGGTAGGTGTCTGAGCAGCCAAGTGTGAAACAATGGAGCACAACATCTCACCAACTTCCCCCTTTGTTTCTCATTCCTCTGATGGATGGAGTAATAGAAATCTCCCAGCAATGTGGGTACTGGGTTCTTCAGAAGGAAAAGATGAATGGCATTCTTGCTGATAAATTTGGGCTCATCTGCAAACAATATAACCCCATATATGCTGAGGGCTAACAGTGCACAGACTGCCCTCCATTCTCCCAAAGAGGCCTTCAGGATGGCCTAGGAAATCAAGAAGTCTAAGTGCAAACCAGGGATCCCAGATTTTGTTGTCATGCTTTGCTCAATCAAGGCAAGCTCCAGGTGCAGTGCTTTTGCTACTTCTCCATTGCTGGGAGCTGGCATCTCTGGGTTGAAGGGGATTCCACCCCTGACCGGTACTCCAACCAATGATGAAAATTCTTCCAGTAGAGGTCCTAACTGAAAGTCTGGGAAGGTGAAACATCTCAAGGAAGGATCATAAAACTGCAAGCATGTGTGGATCATGCTCCTCTGAGAAGGGTCAAGGTCCATAACCATATCCAAGATACCCCCATAATGCTCTCTAAACAAAGGGATGTGGTCTGGTGTGATAAGTGACTGGACCTTCCTGATACCAGTCAACACAGGCTCAAAGAAATGGTAAGATATGTTGCTTTTCCTGGGAGTAGTCATGAGTGCTGATGAAGAGCTGAAGACAAGTGCTGATGAGGATCAAGACTGATACTGGAGATGAGCCACTGATAGGCTGATACTGGTGATGATGAAGATAGCTGAAGCAGGTATCTGATGAAGCAGAGGTCTATGCAGAAGAAGGGGTCAAAACCAAGCCAGATATAATGTGGATACCCTGAAAAACAAATAAACAAATGTTAAATGATGCAAATGATGATGTATGCAAATGATATGCAAGGGTTTGTGATCAAGCTGGATCTGATTATCTGTCTTGATATAAAGCCCATGTATGTTCAAGAAGTCCAGATGGAGGTTCAGAAATCAAGTAACCAAGGTGGGGGACTCAAATAAAGAGTCACATGTCCAGGGTTAATCACAAGAACTGTCCAAAATGAGGTACTCTTAAACCAAATAGTAACAGGGTATGATGTGGCCATGGGTACCTGCATACCTGTAAACAGCCCAACCCCCCCCCCCCCACAGGTAGTGTTCTAAAACAAGGATCCTCAGACTTGGATCAGTTATGAGAAGTGTAAACACTTCTAACCCGGAGGTACAGTGTTTACAATAACCATAAAAGATCCTCCTCTAATTCACCTCAGTTTTTGATGGTCATAATAAAGGTCATCCAGACTTAGCAGGCTTCCCAGATAGCCCTAGCACTACAGGAAATCTGTAGCACAAAGTTCTCAAGAATAAACCCACATCTGAACCGTGTTTCATATTCCCGCACCAGACCGAAATGGAATGGGAAAGAACATGAACCACTCTAGCCTAGGTGTCACTCAGGTCCCAGGTATAGGACCTTAAACTCTCAATGAAACCCCACCCACCAAAACAGCAAACCAGATCCAGCAATGATAATGACAGTATGAAAAATGTAAAACTGTAAAGAAAGCAATAAATAAAGTTGTACATAAAGCAATAAATAAAGCAAATAAACACAATTAGCACATAACACCCCAGTAAACACAAATCAAACAAGCGCTAGGAGGAACCCACAAAAAGAACCAGAAGCCCTGGTTATAATATAAGGTTCCCCAGCAGAGTCGCCAAGCTGTCGCTCCCACCTGATGACACGGGGCCAAGAGGGGTACAAACGCGAACGGTCGGCGAAAGGAGAGAGAACACACAAGGGTGAACTCAGAAAGACAAGAAAAGAGTCGCCAGCTAGGCATTTTTATCCCGAGGGAAAGGTAATGCTGCATAAACCTGAGAAAAGATGGATAAGACGGTTGCGAACCAGAGAGACTGAGAAAGGGGGTTGGTTACAACCTGGGAAGGTATTAGCACCCAGATTGTCCGCCGTACTCGACGGGATCCACGCTTAAAATATTTGTGCTTTAAAGGGGTAATGTCAGTGCAATCTGTGTATCAAAGCTGGAAAGAATTCAAGTGTCAGTGTAAAAGAAATGTGAAGTGAGATGAAGAAGTGTCATTGTAAGGAAAGAGTGCAAAGCTCAAGACTATGAGGCTCAAAGAATGATACTGGAAAGAGGGGGAATATACAGAGACTTTTGTTCGATAACTGTTAAGTTATGCCTACGTATCCTCTCGTGCAATGAGGAAGTCAGAACACCGTAGTTCGACTCAAAGAGACTGAAAGATGAATTGACTTGTGAACTGCTTACTTGTCTATGCTCAAGTGTATGACCTGTCTGGCTCAGGTGCTAACTGTCTTGCATTAGACGGAAGAAGCGAGTTCTCATTTATGAGTGAATGAGATGAGAAAAGAATCCCGGAGGAGACGATTATTGTTTGTTTTTGTGTTTTCAGTCTTTTATTGCTTTTGGAATTTGTCATAAGGAAATGAGCTTAAGCCTAAACCAAGGGTTAGTAAACTCATCACATCCTCCCTCTGATTAGGGGTAATGAGAATACCTTAAGTGTGAAGTAAACACCTCACACTTAATCACCATGATGTAGGATTAAGATCATTAACCTACTTGTAATTACTTAGATGTTTTTGGTGTTTTTATTTAGTGTTAAGTAATGAGTTTAAGCCATAATCAAGGATTTAATGGACCCATTACACCATCCTAATAGAAGGATAATAGATGAGAACATTTAAGCTGAGAAAGGCTCCTCGACTTAACCCATGATTAGGGATTAACCTCATGACAAAACAAAGCCTTTATTAGAGTGGATTTTAGTTAATGATAAGATGAAGAAGTGAATTTTATGGTTTGTAAGACAGCTTGAGGGGGACTTGTCCATTAACACTAGGGTTAGTCCTTCTTAACCAATTAAGGAAGAATTAGAACCCTAATGCAAGGCCCAAGTTACAAGCTTGATGTCTAAGTGATTACTAAGTGGATTGATTAAAGGGTTTAAACACATTAAGGGTTTAACACTTAGGATTAAAGTTATACACTCCATCCTAATAGAAGGATACAGGCATAACCTTAATCACAAAGCCTTAAAACCTTTAAGGTTTAGTCCTTGATTAAGAGATGAGAAGAGAAGACTCAAAGATGACACAAAGGTGAAAAACTAATGGGGGGACTAATCAAACCCTAATTGTGATCATGCTTGGTTATTTCTAGGGTTTATGAGGCTTGCAAAAGATCTTCAGGAGAAAAGCCACCAGGAAAGAAGCAGATGAAAGGAGGAGGAAGCAGAGAGAAGCAAGACAACTTGCTTCACTTAAGAAGACAAGTTGCTTGAAGGAAGAAAGTGGGAAACAGCATGAATGAGCAAGCTCACTCTAATACAAAGATAAAAATGCAGCAATAATGCATAAGAGGGATGAGAAGAGATTGTGAGAAGTGAAGGCAAATTCACTTCTCAAAACAACTTACCACCTGAAAAGTTAGCAAAAGAAATGAAATGCAATGAAGATGAGATGAAATGCCATGATGCAAACCAAAGTCAGAAGCATAAACATGATGTCAATGATACAAAGAAATGGTACAAACACATGTCAAGAGTTGTGGATGATCATACAAGGATGTGGATGCAAATGAAGCATGCTTTGAACCATAAAGATTCATGAAAGTTTATGAAATGATATGAATGCATAACATGGTATATGAAAGATGCAATGATAAAACATGATTCTAATATGTCCTAAGATGTCTTATATGTCATGTGGATGCACAAAATGTCATGGCAAGTTCTTGTATGCAAGCAAATGAAAGATGGATGCAAAGGAAAGCAAGGATTAGGGTTTATGCATAATATGCAATGCAAAATTCAAAATCAGAAGCAAATGACATGATAAAAAATTGAAAATGGGATCAAAGGAACCCTAACCCTACATAAGTTCACTGCCCAAAGGAGGAGACCTAAATCTAAACCTAATGGAAGTTATGATTTTTCTAAGTCAATTAGGGTTTCAAGGTACCTCAAAAGGAAAAATGCTCATTAAATTGAAAATGAAAGATAAACTCAAACCAATTTTACCCTAGAAACTACATGCTATGTAGGATGCAATGCAAGAAGAACCATCATCAAACTCTTTATGGTTAGGCAGAATGAATTTTTCTAAGTTTGAATAAAAATATTGCCTTTAAACAAATTTTATTCCAATGAAAATTGTCAAAATACACCAAGGACCAAAAAGAAATTTGTTTTGAGAGTTTGATAATGTTTCTAAATGTTTAAAATGCAAATGTGAATTTTTTGGTGATTTTTTAAATACCTAAATGCATTTTTAATAAATTAATTTCCATTAACTAATTAAAAATAAACATTTAAATGATTTAAAAATAATTTTTAATGCAAAAAATAAAAATAAAAATATTTTTGGGTTCTGAAAATTAATAAAATGTTTGACAAAAAATTTCAGAATTTTTTAATATGTTTTGCTATTTTTTAAAATTCGTGGAAGTTAAATACAAATAAAATGAAATTAAAGAGAAAGTATGCAGATCCTAGGGCTGGTATTCAAACCTGGGGGTCAATGGTTGACTGCGCGCGCAAACTGAGGGTCAGGATTGACTCTGGTCAAATTATTTTATTAATCCTAAATTAACCTAATTAAAATGAATTAAGAGTTAATTGTGAAATCTGAGTCATCCATCCACTAATTAAAACACGCATCCAAGGGTTCACATCTAATATGACACTTAAACCCTAATTAGGGTTAATGACTTTCAGGTGACCGGAGGGAAGCTCCGGTCATCTTCTCCGGCGAAGCAAAAACCCTAAAACATGCTACAGGCCACCATTCATCAAATTGAACACAGGGAAATGATCCTCTGCCCAAACCCCATTCAAATCACCCCTCAAACAACATTTATAACCCAAGAACAGAGGGAATCGAAGCAAACAAAATTCACTGGTGAAATTTCAGAGAGCAACCAAATAGTCATTTCTTCACCATTTTTAATTCTGAAGATATCAGCATGATCAGCATAACATATACTTTCATTTTGTAACAAAAAATACAAGCTCTGAAAAGTTTGATGTTTGAAGCTACCTGAGGTGATGAACTGTGAATGTGGACTTTCAAAGCTCCTCCTTCGTGCAAAGAGCCTCCTCTGATCCTCCTGAAGCTAGTGGGATGCTTCAAAACTCTTGATGTTGGCTAGTTTGCAAGTTCCAGTTCTGGTGTAGCAGAAATGGAGGGTTAAGCATATGATGTTTCAGGCTGTTTCAATGGTGGATTCTTGTTCAGTGGATGATTTGTGACTTGTTGGTGAAAGAAAAATGGAAGTTTGATGGCTATGTGAAGAGTTTCGAAGAGGAGAAGTTTTTGACAGTTTTTGTGCAAGTTGGATTGTGTCTTGTTTCAATGCTGAATGAGTTGCTATATCACTCCCATAATGTTTGAGTAGGCTATGGAGCAGGTTAGTAGAGGCTGCTGATCACTATTCCAAGAGCATGGGAGAAATTGCAAAAAGTCAAGGTTTGGTGTACTTGAGGTATGGCAAGGTGCAGAGATGGTTTCCTGGCTTGTACTGCATCAGCTGAGTTCAAGGATGACTCTTGGATCAATTGTGGTGAGCTGTATGGCTTGGATCACAAGTTTGAAGTGATTTTGCATTTTGGTAACTTGTTACATTTTGTGACTTTTGGCCATAGACATGTGACACTCTTTGCTGAATTTTTGTTATGATAGGTTACATGATGTTATGGTGATGTCTTGAAATCAGTTAGAGACCATACAAAACCTTGGGGATCAATTTTGCAAGAGTTCCTCTTTTTGGACTTTATGGAAAATGGCTTATGATAGCTTGGAATTCAAAGCATGAAAGTGAGAAACTTCTTGGGCAAATCTGAATTTTGGGCCATACATGATGTTTGTGTATTGGTTAGAAGCTGATTTGAAGTCACATAGATGCTTGGCATGAGAATTTGCAAGTTTTCCCCTTTTGTGCAAAAGTGAAAATTTAGTGATTTTATCCAACTTTGCCAAGCCATAACTTTTGATCTAAAATGAATTAGGATGAGTTCTTGTACTTTTTGAAAAGGGAATGATCCAATCTACAACTTTCATGACCAAAGTTTTCTCATTTGAAGCATTTTTGAATCAAAAAGAGGAGGTTGAAAAACTTTCCCAAAATGGCAAGTTTACATTATAAGTCACTTTCCCAAAAAGGAAACTTTGCAAATGGCTTGAAATTCTTCAATTTTGTGAACTTCTAACATCTTCTATGATCAAATAAATATCATATACATTCAAAATGATGGAGAATGCCCTTTGGTTGGGTGATTGGGGGCCTCAGATGCCCTGATTTTGCACTGACTTGCTCAAGAAGTCATCCCTTGATCAGATGCCTTCCCCATTGAATTTCTTCATGAAAATTGATATGCATGACCCTCATAACATATAGAGACCAATAGAAATAAGAATGACCAAAAAATTTGGAGTTATGGCCTCTGAAACCAAAACCCTAATTTTAGGTCATCTGTGCAGTTAAACCTGGCTCTGCTTCCATGCCTTTCTCAGTTCTTGTGATTCTTTGACTTCCTTGACTTTGGGAGGATATAATATGATGCTTGAACATACATGGACCCCCTTGAAGTGATTGATGACCTTTGGAGTGGCTCAAATGGCACAAGAATGGCTCAAGTCACAAACCCTAGATGCAGATGGCTTTGAAACAATGCAGTGGAGCAAAAATGCAATATGAGATGCTATGATTGAACTTATGCAAATGAAAAGATCATAACCATGGTGAGATGAGTGAGGGAAAATTTGGGGTGTTTACAAATAGGATAGTTTGTTTTCCTTTTTTGGTTGTTTCCTCTTTCCAGGGAACTGCTTCCTTTGTATTTCCTATTCATGTCCATTAGTCTGAATCAATAAAAATACAATTTCAGTCAACTTGTGACTATCTACTTCTTGTTTTTGTTTTTCATCTAGCATGGATTGATTGCGAAAATGTCCAGCAAATTGTGATTTATATTGTGTTGTGAACATTTGAATGCTTTCTAACTCATGCAGGAGGATAGAAACATTTAATACAAATCTAAAAGGGTGTCAAGATGCCCAGATAATGATTCATACTACGAGCCTGGGGCGGGCAGGTCCCAAACTAACTCTCCATGTTGCAGGCACTATCGATTGTGTTTGTGCAGGTACAGGTACATGTGTTGCTAACAGAGCTAAAAGCAGATTCCCAGGAGGAACATTTCTTTATGCTTGATCAAGAACAGGTGTCTTCCAGGGTGTCTCCAGTCATCCCCAGTAAAGTTGGAAGTTGAAATCTCTCCCAGCAAGGCAGCAGAATGTGGGTGTCCTCCCCAAGCAGAAGCTTTCCTTCAATCACAGAGGCAATTTCTAGCAGTACAAGGAGTGTCTTTCCTTCCCAGCAAGTTGCTTCCTCAGCAGTGTCATACTTCTAGTTCCCCGCCTAGTCAGAGGATTTTCATTTCCCTACCAGAGTACAAGAAGGGTCCATCTCTAGTAGGGTCTTGGCTCTCCAATCTTAAAGTCCAATTTATTTTTGGCAATGGAGACAGTTCAGAGCCAGTGCATCATCAACAACTTTCCCCGCAAAGTTGTCTCCTGCTCATCAGGATGGATCAGATCAGTGCAGTGATCATCAATTCTCCCCAGTCAAGCCACTTGGGATACTTGCAGTCTCCTTTCTGGGAGATCCTTTGCATTTGCATTTGCATAATCATCATTACATTTTCATCCTCCAAAGCGTAGCATTTTCATCATCATGGAGCATTACGCCATAAATCCAAGCACATGCATGCCAGCATGGGCCAGTTTTGAGGTATTACATACGACCTATAACATCTTCCCAACCTGAAGTACTCCGCACAGAGGATACCAATATCATTTTCCAAATATCCATGTCTTTTCAAGTCAATGTTTGTCATCTATTCCGCGTCTTGTTTGGTATAACAGTCGCATCGCAGGTTCTTTTTTTGTACAACGGTTATGTTTGCCTGGGCTCTCGTTTATGTACAACGATCCCATTCTATCTTGTCCTATTGACTTTGTGTTTCTGGTTATCGACTGAGGACGGTATACCATTGCGTTTCCATTCAAGGATGGTTTCGTTTTAGATCCGAGGATCTTTTGAGAATTGTCATTCGAGGATGGAATTCTTTTCTTCAAGTCCTTCTGAGATTAGTCTTGTTGTTATGGCTATCATTCGAGGATGATAGACCATTTTGAGCTTATTGATTGAGGTCAGTTTGTCTCTTTTGCAAAGTCTGTCTGAGGTCAGTCTTTGTTGTTTTTGGTTATCGACTGAGGCCGGTATACCGTTGCGTTTCCATTCGAGGATGGTTTCGTGTTAGATCTGAGGATATTTTGTGAGTTGTCATTCAAGGATGGCATTCTCTTCTTCAAGTCCTTCTGAGGTTGGTCTTGTTGTTGTGGTTATCATTCGAGGATGATATACCATATTGAGCTTATTGATTGAGGTCAGTTTGTCTCTTTTTCAAAGTTTGTCTGAGGTCAGTCTTTGTGTTTCTGGTTATCGACTGAGGCCAGTATACCATTGCATTTCCATTCGAGGATGGTTTTGTGTTAGATCCGAGGATCTTTTGAGAATTGTCATTCGAGGATGGCATTCTTTTCTTCAAGTCCTTCTGAGGTTGGTCTTGTTGTTATGGCTATCATTTGAGGATGATAGACCATTTTGAGCTTATTGATTGAGGTCAGTTTGTCTCTTTTGCAAAGTCTGTCTGAGGTCAGTCTTTGTTGTTTTTGGTTATCGACTGAGGTCGGTATACCGTTGCGTCTCCATTCGAGGATGGTTTCGTGTTAGATCCAAGGATCTTTTGTGAGTTGTCATTCAAGGATGGCATTCTCTTTTTCAAGTCCTTTTGAGGTTAGTCTTGTTGTTGTGGCTATCATTCGAGGATGATAGACCATTTTGAGCTTATTGATTGAGGTCAGTTTGTCTCTTTTGCAAAGTCTGTCTGAGGTCAGTCTTTGTGTTTCTGGTTATCGACTGAGGCTGGTATACCATTGCGTTTCCATTCGAGGATGGTTTTGTTTTAGATCCGAGGATCTTTTGAGAATTGTCATTCGAGGATGGAATTCTTATCTTCAAGTCCTTCTGAGGTTGGTCTTGTTGTTGTAGCTATAATTCGAGGATGATAGAACATTTTGAGCTTATTGATTGAGGTCAGTTAGTCTCTTTTGCAAAGTCTGTCTGAGGTCAGTCTTTGTTGTTTTTGGTTATCGACTGAGGCCGGTATACCGTTGAGTCTCCATTCGAGGATTGTTTCGTGTTAGATCTGAGGATCTTTTGTGAGTTGTCATTCAAGGATGGAATTCTCTTATTCAAGTCCTTTTGAGGTTGGTCTTGTTGTTGTGGCTATCATTCGAGGATGATAGACCATTTTGAGCTTATTGATTGAGGTCAATTTGTCTCTTTTGCAAAGTCTGTCTGAGGTCAGTCTTTGTGTTTTTGGTTATCGACTGAGGCCGGTATACCATTGCGTCTCCATTCGAGGATGGTTTCGTGTTAGATCCGAGGATCTTTTGAGAATTGTCATGTGAGGATGGCATTCTTTTCTTCAAGCCCTTCTGAGGTTGGTCTTGTTTTTGTGGCTATCATTCGAGGATGATAGACCATTTTGAGCTTATATATTGAGGTCAGTTTGTCTCTTTTGCAAAGTCTGTCTGAGGTCAGTCTTTGTGTTTCTAGTTATCGACTGAGGCCGGTATACCATTGCGTCTCCATTCGATGATGGTTTCGTTTTAGATCCGAGGATCTTTTGTGAGTTGTCATTCGAGGATGGCATTCTTTTCTTCAAGTCCTACTGAGGTTGGTCTTGTTTTTATGGCTATCATTCGAGGATGATAGACCATTTTGAGCTTATTGATTGAGGTCAGTTTGTCTCTTTTGCAAAGTCTCTCTGAGGTCAGTCTTTGTTGTTTTTGGTTATCGACTGAGGCCGGTATACCATTGCGTCTCCATTCGAGGATGGTTTCGTGTTAGATCCGAGGATATTTTGAGAATTTTCATTCGAGGATGGCATTCTTTTCTTCAAGTCCTTCTGAGGTTGGTCTTGTTGTTGTGGCTATCATTCGAGGATGATAGACCATTTTGAGCTTATTGATTGAGGTCAGTTTGTCTCTTTCTCAAAGTTTGTCTGAGGTCAGTCTTTGTGTTTCTGGTTATCGACTGAGGCCGGTATACCATTGTGTCTCCCTTTGAGGATGGTTTCGTGTTAGATCCGAGGATCTTTTGTGAATTGTCATTCGAGGATGGCATTCTTTTCTTCAAGACCTTCTGAGGTTGGTCTTGTTTGTTGTGGCTATCATTCGAGGAGGATAGACCATTTTGAGCTTATTGATTGAGGTTAGTTTGTCTCTTTTGCAAAGTCTGTCTGAGGTCAGTCTTTGTGTCTGGTTATCGACTGAGGCCGGTATGCCATTGCGTCTCCATTCGAGGATGGTTTCGTGTTAGATCCGAGGATCTTTTAAGAATTGTCATTTGAGGATGCCATTCTTCCCAGCATATTTTATTTCCCACCGAGTTCAAATTTCCAGGTTTTATTCGAGTATTCAATCACTCCATACCTTGAACGTCTAAAAGCTCTCGCAATCATTCGTTCAGGCATGCAGATGATTGAATAGGGGCAGCTGTAATACCTCAAAATTTTCCCTCTCATATCCTCAACATTTTTCATATCATTTAGCATACATAAGTTCACAAATAATCAAAAATATTGCATCATACGTAGCATAGCTGAGGCATGAGTATGTGATCAATGATTGGAGTAACTGAAGGCATTACAAAGGAAATCAAAGGGTCATAAAGCTTCTCAACCTTGTGCAAAGGTTTCACAACATCCCACAAGTCTTCACTTGAAGCCACAAGCCATGGAAAGATTTGGTTTAATCGGAGAAGGCAAGAAGTGCAACATTTCTTGATGAAAAAGGCTAAATTAGGGTTTCAGCTCTATTGGGATTCTACATGAAGTTATGATTCAAAGAGGATTCATTTGTCTTATATATGATGTCAAGTGCCTCGAGTTCAAATTTCATCCACAAATTCATTTTGGAAGAGGTTCGACTAGCCAAATGACTGAAAGTCGAGAAATCAGGGAAAAGGCAACCAAGCTAGGTAAAAAAAGGTCAACTCTTGACTTTTAAGATCGAGATCATGAAATTAGGGTTACAATGATCCTATGTTTCAAACTTGGTCAAGAAATGATGGAGGAATCATAAAAAAATCAAAGAGAAAAAATCATTTGAAAAGTGGTCGGTTTCACATTTCCCTCACCTTTTCCTTCCACTTTCCTTCCACACTTCCTTTCATTCTTTCCCTCTTGTTTTTCCATTTCAATTCCACTCCATTTCCCTTGGAAACTTCTACCATGTTCTACCATCTTCTAGAGTGTTCCAAGGAATATTCCTTCTCCAACCCTAACCTAGCTCCATTGCTAAATCCTAACCTCATTACCAAACCATAATTTTGGATCTCAAGCCTAATTTTCGGGCCCCAAACCTAAGCCATATTTAATCCATTTTTCATCCAAACCAAAGGGGAACACACACACAATTTTCACTCCCAAGCACAATCACTTTTTCTCTCTCACGTTTCCTCTATTTCCCTTTTTCACCAAAGCTTTTTGAATAAGCTCTTCAAGTTTCACATTGAAACTTGAAGATCTTGAAGCTTAACCTCCAACCTCCATTGATTTTGTGGATTGTGGAAGAAGAAGCTACTGAATTTTGTGAGGATTTCGGCTTATCGGAAGTGCACGACAATTTAGGCATCAAGAACGCATTTATTTTGCGGTTTCGCGGTTTTCGTGGTTTTCTCTTCGATCAAGCTCTGATTCTTGCAACATCCACCGAAGCACTTCTCCGCTTCGTAGGTTGGTGATCTAAATCACTTCTCCTTTAAGTTATTCTCTTCATCTCGCCATTTCGGCATTCTTTAATTGCTTTTTCGCATTGCTTATGATCGATTCCGTTTTCGTTATGTGTTACTTGCGATTTATGATTTGTAATGGATTAGGAGTTAAGGTGTAGATGGTAATAGGTTTTAGCATGTGTAAATAAGCCCTAATTGAGTAGAAATTTGTGTTAGCATGTTCCTAGGTATGTTAGGGATCATTAGAAGTGAGTTTGTGGCCAAAAGCACTTATTTCTTAACTTTTTTCACATTCTGGATTAGTGTTAACCGGTTAACCATTTGGTTAACCGGTTAACGCATGCGTTTTAGCCACAAACAATGCAGTTTTAGGTCCGTTAACCGGTTAACCATTTGGTTAACCGGTTAACGCTGTTAATTTTTGTTTTTTTTTGCTTATTTGATAGCTTAGTCCTTATCTCTAGTGCCTTTAATGTTCATACATGTTTAGGTATTGATTTTAGGGAATTTTTGGGGCCACTTCCAGTAGCTCATTCCCCCATTTCGAGTCGTTTCGACGTGTTTCCATTCATGTTGCGTATTATGCATTTAGGTGTTCCTTTGTGCATAGCTTGATTTCTTGCATTTTGTTGCCATGTTTATGCATCATTTGGCATGTGATAATCATGTTGCATTCTGTTTTAACATATTTCGTATTGCATTAAATCATTTTGCATTTCATTGTATCAAGATATGTTGCATTTTGAGTAATCATGTATGTGTGTTCATTTGGTGGCATTTGGTTGCATGTTTGATCATAGCATTCACATCAATTCAATTCTGAATTTTTGCATTAAGTTTGACATTATGTTTGAGCTATCATATTGCATGTTCATAATCAATAATCATCATGTTCATATGCCATATTCATGTGCCACATTTTTGCATTACTTGTTGCACAATCCACCATGTGAGGCATTCTTGCATAATTCTTCAAAAATGTTCATGTTCTTGCATTTATATATGTTGATTTAGGTTCAAATGCATGTTCATGATGATTTAGTACATTTTCATTGAGTTTGTGCATTAAAAAATGAAAATAATCTAATCTGTATTTTGCATTTCATAGTTGTTTTTGCATATAGGTGTTGTAAAATACATGATGTTTGTTATGCTTGCATGTTGTATTTGATCTTTTACACCTACCTTTTCATGTTGCATGTTGGCTGTAAAAAATGGCATTATGTTATGCATTGTTTCCATAGTTGTTTGTGTATTAGGGGCTGTAATAGGTGTTGTATTTTTGTCCTAGCTTTTTTTAGTTCTTTAGAATTAAAATAGAATTTAGATAGAGTCCTAGAGTCATTAGGATTAAATTGTTGTGTGTTTGCTTTAATATTTTAAATAAAAATGCAACACTAATCTTTGTTTTGTAGAGGGGAAGATTGAGGTAAGTTTCCTTCAACTTATTCTTTTACTTCCTTTATGCATTTAATTTGCATTTAATTTCCTTTACTTTTCATACTTGTGTTTGGTAGGATTTCCCCCTCTTTTGTAGAATCAATTTAACTTCTCTAGGAAGTAAGTTGCATTCTATTCTTTTCTCCTTAGGATTAGAAAAACCTCATAAACTATAGGACCATCATTTTGATAAATAACTTAGGGTTGTGTCTTAGTCTCCCATAGTTTTTTTCCTTTTATCCACTTGAGTCATTCTTTCTCATCTCATAAAGAAAAACAATAAAACACCTAATAAAGATTGGAACGTTCTTATACGCCATTAGACTTTGTTGCGGAGTACTTATACACGTCCTGTTTCGGGGCGAGGTGTATGTTATCTACCACGATGGATAGGTCTTACTATGAGAATGTCCATAAACAAATTCAAAATACTTCTCATAAAAGACAAAAACACATAATAAGTGACTATCCTGCGGGAACTTCTCTTTCTCATCTCATTCACTCTCAACGCAAACTTGCGACGACTTGTCTCATTTGCAAGCCGGTAAACACACTCGTATCAGACGATCCTGCAACACCTGAGCATAGTGTAGCGGTAAAATCGTGAGTGTAAGCTATTAGCTAACTTAACTCGAGGTAAACAGAGTCGCCACCGCGCTTTTATTTTATTCCAAAAGGAAAAGGGAAAAAGAGCGAATAAAACCTAATGAATCTAAAAGCAAGAAAGCTAAAGAAACACATCAGAGAAACAGGCAAAGGGATAGGTTACACAATGGGAAGGTTTTACGCACCCAAAATGTCCGTGGTACTCCACGGGAGCCCTTTGAAAAATGTACTGCTTTTTTTGGTTCGAAATTGGTTTGCTTGAAAAAGATTGAAGAGATAAGAAGAGAAACGTTTTTTAATGTTTTTGTGTTTGAAGAGGTTTAACGCCTCATGCCTACGTACCCACAAAGTGCAATGCGAGATCAAAACCTCGTAGTTCGTGGTACAAAATTTGAAAAGAAACAATGAGTTGAATTGATTTTAGAATATAGAGATAAGTCGTCATTCTTTAGCGAATAATTCCGCTAGAAAGAATGAATCATATCTAAACATATGAAAAGAAAAGTGCACAAAGGCACAAAAACAATTGAATGAGTTTTGGATTTTTTTTAAAAGTCTTTGAGAAGAGAATTTCGATATACTTACATGGATTAACATTTATTAAGAAGATAAAATGAAAAGGGTAAAATCGCTTGACCTAAGTCAAGGTTTGATTATGAAAACATTTGAAGTTTGAAAACAAAGAAGGTTTTGAAAATAGGAAGAAGATTTGAAAATTTAAGAAGTGGGAGGAGATGAAGTGACTATCCTAAGAAAATAAAATAAAGAGATAAGGGAAGAAAGATCTAACCAAACTTGGTGACATTCCAAATTATGAGTATAAGAGTTCCATCCTTATAAGCTAGCAAATGGCCAAATAAAGGCTAAATCCAACTCCATGAAGATCAAGACAAAGGAAGTGTCCTAAAAATCTAAGTCCAAATCTTCACTCCAAATGCTAAGGATAGTAACTAATAGTCCTCAAATTAAAGTCACAAGTTTTTTAGGGGTTTAATCCTTTATTAATGTTTTTGTGTCCAAATGGACAAAAGGAAAATCAACATCAAAATAAAAAGAACAAATAATAAACATGATATGGATGAATAAAGCAAAATAGAATAAAGGCAATAAAAGTGCAAGAAATTAAATATTAGTAACAAAAGAAATAAAAAATGCAAGAATCTAAAGTATTAATAGTAGTAATAGTATAATAATATTCACATAATAAAGGTATGGTGAACTTAATCAACCACAACCAAAAAGGAAAGTAACCAAAATCGAAGGCAACCGGATCCGCTTAGCATCTTACACTATAACGATTAATCAAGGCAAACCGAACCGAATTCAATGAAATTTGAAAGGCGATTGGGAGACCCAAAGCACCTACGCATCAAAAATTCACAAGTCTCGATTCTTGATGCAATATGATTAACCACTTCGGGATTACGCGATCAACAAGAGATCTGGTCCACGAAAGTGTAAGTACCCAATTAGATTGTTATTCCGAAGTCGGGACACATTTAGGTCTATGTTAAGCAATCGCCGAGTAATTTACGAAGTAATTACCCTACAAATGAGGTCGGCCACCACCAATTAAGGTGCATAATGTTAGTGCTAATGCATGCGAGATAAACGATATGTAAATCGTTATCCGAACGCGATACCGCATTAAACTAAAGATGAATACCAAATTGAGCCGTACTTATGGTATTCTTCCATCCTTAAGTTCAATCACTCATCTCGGTGGATTCAAGCATGAAAATGTTTCACTAATGCAAAGTACCTTAAATGAATTGAATAATCCACTTAAAGGTAGTTTTGAATTAATGAACATTAACTACTCTAATCTACACCCAAAGTCCATTGAAATTAAAGAGAAATCACTCCCAAGAGTGCTTCCCAAGGTAAAAATAAAAAGGAGGAGGAAGAAGAAAAAAAAGGAACCAAAAAGGGGCTTAAAACAAGCCAAAAACACTATTCTGACTTGTGTTAACCGGTTAACCATTTGGTTAACCGGTTAACGTAAGCAGATTTTGAATAATCTGCGCTGTTTTTAAACTGGTTAACCGGTTAACCAAATGGTTAACTGGTTAACTGATGGGGCGAAGACGCGATGTGTCTAGCGGTATCTGAACTGCAAGCGCACAGCCTATCGAAGTAATATAAAAGATTGTCGAACCCATAGGGACTTTGTAATCACTCTAGTGCTAGAAGGTCTGCTAGTTTAGCTAAGGCAGAAATTTGTCACGATTATAGTTTTAAGGATTAAAAACGGGAATTAAATGTAGTTAAGGAAATAATGAGAAGGCGGTCGGTATGTAATTATATTAACCTATGCGGGTCAATCTAACCTAAGCTTATAAAGATGGTTCACTTAAATTATTCTGTAGAGATTACCAGTTTAAAAACCCTCGACTCACACTCTCGTGGTCTTATCTCAGATCTTACTCCTAAAGCCCTATGTCTGCTCTCGCTAGCCCATAAGTGTTTAGAAAATAATTTTTGAAAACTTAATAAGTCTAATTCATTTTAAAGCGCTCTCGCTGTATTTAAATCAAATGCCTAACTTTAGCTATCCGGTTAAAATCTCACACTCTCGTGGTATCGACCTAACCTATTTCACTTTTCTTACTCTCGTAACAAAAAGATTGATTTTAATTATAAAAAGCCACAGCCAGAATATAAGTTCTTAATTATTTTTAGCTTAGATTCGATTTAACCGTTTTGGTTTAGTTTATTACATACCGACTAATTAATTTAGCTACTCATTTTTATTATACCAACAGACAGATGCAGAATGAAATAAAAAAATATTAAAGCATGCATTATAAAATAATAATAGAAACTTAACATAAATAAATAAATAAATTCAATATAAATTGCAAAACAAAAAAACCTGAATAATTTAATTCTTAAACTCCTTCTTCCACAAATTGGCAAGCTCGGAGTGTCGGAATCGGAATCGAAATAAAATAACAAGTTTCTTGGGCTAAAAAGAAATTTAATTGAAATAACAATTTCCTAATGTTGGAAATTGTTATTGAATGGGTTGGGAAAAAAAGGTAAACACAGCAAGAACAAAGCTGGAAAATAAATGGGTTCAAAGCAAAAACGGTAGAGCTTCCGCGTAAAAATCAATAATAAACTCTGTACTTTTTCATTTGTTCCTTGGGTATTTATAGAAGATGATTTGGGCAGATGAATTGGTAGTGGCGTGGGCTTCGTTCCGTTTTGAGAAAATCCAACAGAAGTGGTGTACTGGGTATTTCTTCAGTTGAGGAAAAGTAGGAGTCTTCGAAGACTCGTTGCACGTCTTCATAAATATCTTCAAATAAATTAAATAAATTTTCCTTGTCACGTTCGTGACATGATGTAACGGTCATGTTTCTTCAAATAAGCACGTCACGATCGTGATAGTGTTGTAACGGTCGTGAGACCTCTAAATAGCGCGTCACGGTCGTGAGTCAGTTGTGACGAACGTGAGAGCAACAAAAAATGCAGACTTAGCAGAATTGATCCCTTGATCTTCTTTTCATGCTAGATTTGGTTCATTTGATCTTTTTCTCATAATTTGGCTCTAGACATGTTATACCTGCAATGTGACATAAAAAACTCGAACAATCGGGAGTTAAAAGGATCAATGTACGATAAAACGGACTAAAAACATAGTAATAATGTGATACGATTTCTCGTTATCAAACTCCCCCATACTTAAACCTTTGCTTGTCCTCAAGCAAATAGTCAATTGAAAAATGATCAAACAATTTTCAGCAGACGCATACACATAACAAACCGTACGAGAAGTCATTTAGTTAGATAAACCGATACTAGGATAGAACACTAACGATACACTAATGACACAAGCAACAAGCTAAGTCGTCGAATTCCCGTTAAACGAAACATTCAGAAATTTCGTTATGATTCTACCTAGAGTCTTTTGTTCGTATTTCACCCGGTTTCGTTCTAGCGCAATCACATTAAGCCCTTTGCCTTAGCACGCACGTAGTGGAGTAGCCGGTTAGTGACTTTGATCCTTTATTAGCACGGGGTCTGGTACACGAATGTGGCAACCCTTTACATATTATCCAGATTGGAGGTTGTGGGGGATCGAGCCGTAGCACGCCCTACCAAGTTCAGAACCAGGTACCTCTGAACCAACCAGCAATGGACTCCTTCTTATATTTCTCATCTCTTATATGCGACCGTGTACTTTGGTGCAATTTCTCTTTTATTGGAATCGAGATATGAAGGATTGTTTATAGATTAGGCATCAAACACTTATGTTTATCGGCTCCCCACGTGGTTTGTGTTCAGACGGTGCTGACTGCTAGTATAAACTACTAGAGGTTACTTTAGAACTAAGACTTAAGGTGTAGTCATAACAATTATCGAAATGGAATGCTTAAGTAGGGAGTCTAAGGTGTCAAGACTGTATTGATCTTGTTGGATCTTTCTCAGCTTCCTAACTACGATTTCATAGGTAAGTTGAGTAATGCGAAGATAAAGCAAAAATTTTCGGTATGGCTAAATAAAGCGGGGAAGAATTGAAACTTAAGAAATAGCATAAATATTACTTTGTTTAATTGAAAATGCGGAAAGGGAAATACAATGAAATGGAAAACGAAAACGGGAAAGGTACCTCTCCCACACTATATCAGACATTGTCCTCAATGTTGTGATATAATAGCGGGGAAATACATTACATAAACAGAATGCAAAAACAAAAAGATAATCTAATGTTGCTGATGACCACGGCCTCGGCTTCTGGTGCCGGAGCGTCTGGTAGGAGTTGCTTCCTCATCAGAACCAGTGACGGTGAGAACGGTGACGTCTATCCGCAAAGCTTCCAATTCGCTGAAGATCTCTCCTAGCTTCTCATCTGTTGCTCTCTGGTTACTGACAACAGTTGCAAGGAGTGCATCGTACTACTCTTTCTGCCTACGCTCAAGTGCCGCATTCATCTGATTTTGCTGATGAATGGCACGGAGGATTTCTTCAAGGGTGATGCCAACTGAAGGTGGCTGCCTGGTGGAAGACTCAGGGATGTCCTGAAATGGCTCAGCAACATCCATCGCATCCTGCATCTCGTCCACAGGTGCATCTGGCTGCTCGTCAATAATCGGAACATGGCATGCGGCATCCGGCAAATCAAATAGCCAATTGGCTCTGTTTGATGGATCAATGCGGTTCCTGCAAGGCAAAACGATATGATGATAGATGGTGCCTTGTATCACAGGGTTGAACCTGCCATCCTCTCGCTGAGAGATCATGTGAGTGGACTTGCAGTAGTTCAAGGTAAGCAGCTCTAGTGCTCTATGAGGCAAATGAGATAGGTGGTCACCAAGCTCCAGCTGTATAGCAAGGGAAGTGACAATCCCGCCAATATAGAAGGGAGTGGCGCCTCTATGCGCTACAGACTGAATGTGGGCCAGAAGGAACGGAGCGGCATTGATGCGTTCTTCATTCAAGGCACAATGCAAGAATAAGATCTCTTTGGAATTGAGCTTGTGGTTGCTCTCTCTTGCAAAGATTTTGTTACATATGATGCGATGAAAATACCGTATTACTGGATTATGGATATGAGTGGCGTTGAGACTTTGGTAGGCGGAAGCACGGCTGTTTGTGATGTTGTGCCACAAAGTGAAAGCTGCTTCATTAAAGTTGTCGGGCACGCGAAGGTGAGCACCGTCGCCATGACTGAAGCCTAACAGTTCAGTGACTCTAGTTTGAGTGAGTTGGAACTCTCTTCCAAGAATTCGGAATTTTGCGATGCCGGTGAGTTGGTTCGTTGATCCTGAAGGTGTGATATATTGAAACGAACTTAGAAACTCCAAGGTGAGGTTTGCAAATGTCGGTTGTGGTTGACTGCATAAGTCCCACAAGCCAACTTGCTCAAGCAGTAGCTTCACTCCGTCGAACAATCCTAACTCCCTCAAGCAGTCGAGGTCGACGTACCGAGTAGGTTGGATGCCTCGGGTTTGAAACCTTTCAAACTTCTCTCTCAGTGCTTCTCCTTGTTCTCCCTCTCTAAACTGAATGTTTTCCATTGCATGCAAATGAGGTTTATCGGGAGATAGGTGTTTGAGGTTTGGTGATGAAAATGTGAAGAAATTGATTGGTTTATAATGGAATGAAGGGAATGTGTGGAGTTGGGGTTAAATGAGAAGGTGGAACGGAGTAATGGGATTGATTGGAGATTAATGGGTGGTTACGGGAGAAGAAAAGGTAATGGGAGGTTAGAGATTTTTGTGAAAATAGAAGTGGGGTTTGTGAAGAAGAACGGCCTCTGTAACTCAGAGGTCGTGAATTAGGATTGTCACGGTCGTGAGAGGGGTGTTACGGTCGTGACGCGCTAAATAGCTCGTTACGATCGTGAGGGGATGGTGACGACCGTAATGTTCACAAAATATGGAATTTTCACATAATGGTTACCTCAGTTCAATCCAAATGTAATTCTTATCACTTTCAATATTTAATTCCAACATAACATAAAGCAATGGATCAATATAAAATAGCATTGGATTTTATCACACGAAAATTCACAAAATATCCAGCAATTAAAAGTATCAGTAAATAATGAAAAGCATGTAAATAGATTGAATTGGAAAATTGCATAAATGGAAGTACTTTGCTTTTGACATAACAGAAAGAAATTACAGTGATAAAAATAAACTATGAAATGTTGCAAAATATCAAACTAACTAGAAACAAAAAGCAAAAAGTAAGATAAATCAAATTACTACAGCATTATCAAAGTTGCTTCTTCAAGTCTTCAAGTGCGGAGTTTATATGATAGAATTGTTCACATGTTATGTCAGTTAAGCCTATAATGTCCAATCTCATGCTTTTAACTTCATCCTTAACAACATTAATGTCAGCTTGGTATACTTCAAGAGTGGTCAGAATTTTCTTTAAGCTGTCAGCATATCCTACTTGATTGATTTCAGGGGTCTCAATAACTTCATCAGTGTGGTTGATGTCATGGTAACCAGGAGGGGTCTCAGGGTCACTTTCTACATCAGTCATCATGTCATCCCTAATTTGGTAGGATTGTGGTGTTTCAGGTGTTGTTGGATAGTCAGGAGGGGTAAGCTCATAAAGCCAATTATCTATATTGTGAACACTGACTTTAGCATGGTTCGGTAATGTGAACAGGGTTACGATTTCATTTCTAATTAGGTACTCGTATGGTGGTTGTCCTAAGTTTCTTATAATTTGGCGGTTAAAGCAGAAGTTCAGATTCATAGGGCGGATGGTACCTAAACGGTTGCACTTATGTAACTGGTATCTATGTCCGAAGGCATCAGCAATCATGGTGACCAGGCCTCCTACCAATATTGGTAGATCAGGTTCCTCTTGGATGCGGGTAAAGGCTTGCATCATAAAGGGTACAGCATTTAAGGGTTTTCCATCGGTCAAACAGGACATTATGAATATCTCATCTTTAGATACTCCAGTGAGGTTCTCTTCCTTTCCAAAGAAGGTGTGGGCAAGGATCTTATGAAAATAGAGGATAGCTGGGTTGTGTATTTCATCATTGTTCATGTTATCCGGCTCAGGGTGGTAGTTTCCGGTTAAGGTTCCCCAAAAGAAATCTAGCTCAATATCCATTAATTCTACCTGGGTGGTAGTAAAGGCAAAAGGTCCGCTAGGGAATCCTAGTAGGTCAGCTAGTTCCTTATGGTTATAGTCATATTCGATACCGAATAGTCGGAAACTAATAAATCCTTTTCTTAATCCAAATCCGCGCTCAGGTAAGTAAACTAAGGAGCTTAAAAACTCAAGGGTGAGCTCGCGGTAAGTTACAAACTTATGTTTTATGAGAGCGTTCTCCCATCCAAGCTGGTTAAACAGGTATAGGATGCTATCATTTATGCCTAAAGTTTCCATAGTCTGTTCATCATAGTACAGAGTCAAATCCATTTGTCTCTGTGATAATTCCTCAAATTTCCTTCTTTGGTTTCTACCTCTAAATATGGTTTCCATAAAGTTTCTTGGTTGGTTAGCCATAGTTAGTGTTAAAGTGGAGGAAACAAATCAGGGGAGAAAAGGAAGGTAGAAAAGACTTTAGAAAATCTGTAGCAAAGTAAATTTAAAAGTGATTTAGAAAATGAAAGTTAAAAATAAAGTAAATAAAGAAATAAAAAATAGATAAATAAAGTCAATAATAATAATAATGAAATAAAATAATAAAATGATAAAAGGGGTTGCCTCCCACTGAGCGTTGTTTTTATCGTCATAAGCCTGACGTAGTGCTTAGGGGTAGATTAATCAGGGAAGTTAGTGGACAACTCTAAAAGCTTTAAACTATTCGCATAATCTCTATTTTCAATATTATGGTAATGTTTTAATCGTTGTCCGTTTACTGTGAACGATTCACTATTCCTACCCTTAATTTTTATTGCTCCGCTCGGGAACACTCTAGTTATTTCAAAGGGTCCTGACCATCTAGATTTTAGTTTTCCAGGAAAAAAGTCTAAGTCTTGTATTGAAGAGGAGCACAGCGTCTCCCACACTAAATTCTTTCCTAGATAGGCGCTTATCGTGCCATCGCTTGGTTCTTTCTTTATATATCTTAGCATTCTCATAAGCGTCTAACCTTAATTCTTCTAATTCATTAATGTCGAGGATTCGCTTTTCTCCAGCGGCATTGTAGTTTATATTGAGTGTTTTAATAGCCCAATATGCTTTGTGTTCTAGTTCTACCGGGAGATGACAAGCCTTCCCATACACTAGTTTGAAGGGTGTAGTTCCTATGGGTGTCTTGTAGGCTGTCCTATAAGCCCATAAAGCTTCATTAAGTTTAGATGACCAATATTTCCTAGATATGGCGACAGTCTTTTCTAGAATTTGTTTTATTTCTCTGTTCGAGACTTCGACCTGTCCACTTGTTTGTGGATGATATGGTGTTGCTACACGATGCCTGACTCCATACTTAGATAGTAATTTGTCAAATATTTTTGAAATGAAATGCGAGCCACCGTCACTAATGACAAGTCTAGGCACACCAAATCTTGGAAAGATTATATTCTTGAAAAGCTTAATTACTACTCGTGTGTCATTTGTAAGAGAAGCTATAGCCTCGATCCATTTAGAAACATAATCTACAGCTACGAGTATGTACTTATTACCGAAAGATGATGGGAATGGTCCCATGAAATCTATTCCCCAGACATCAAAGACTTCTACTTCTAATATTCCTCTTTGAGGCATTTCATCTCTTCTTGAAATGTTACCGGTGCGTTGACACCGATCGCAATTTATAACAGCAATGTGGACATATTTCCATAGATTAGGCCAAAATAGGCCGGCTTGTAAGATTTTTGCACAAGTCTTGGAAGTGCTTGCATGTCCACCATAAGGAGATGAATTACAATGAGCAATGACATCTTCTATTTCTTCTTCGGGAATACATCGACGGAAGATTCCGTCAGGTCCTCTTTTAAACAATAATGGTTCGTCCCAATAGTAATACTTGAGATTGTGGAAGAATTTCTTTTTCTGCTGATAGGTTAAGTCCGGTGGAAGTGCTCCTGCAGCTAAGTAGTTGACAATGTCAGCGTACCATGGCAGTCCTACGGTTGTTTGGATTGTTTCCACGGTTTTTGGCTCATTTATGTCTAACTGAACTGGGTCGCTTCCTATTTGTGCTATCAGCTGTTCATACGGAAAATCGTCGTTAATTGGCACTTGTTCGGGTTTAATACCTTCTATTCTAGATAAATGGTCCGCTACGACGTTTTCAGTACCTTTCTTATCTTTGATTTCGAGATCAAACTCTTGCAAGAGTAAGATCCATCTCAAGAGTCTTGGTTTAGCATCTTTCTTGGTTAATAAATATCTGATAGCAGCGTGGTCTGTGTAGATGATTATTTTTACTCCTACTAGGTAGGAACGGAATTTATCAAGCGCAAAGACAACTACTAACAATTCTTTTTCAGTAGTGGCGTAGTTCAATTGAGCATAATCTAAAGTTCTACTGGCATAAAATATTGCGTGAAGTTTCTTTTCCTTCTTTGGTCCTAGAACTGCGCCTACAGCATAGTCACTCGCATCGCACATGATTTCGAAAGGTAATCTCCAGTCAGGTGGTTGCATGATTGGTGCGGTGATGAGGGCTGTTTTTAGAGTTTTGAATGCTTTAAGACAATCTTTATCGAATATGAACTCAGCGTCTTTCATTAATAAACCGGTAAGAGGTTTAGTGATTTTCGAGAAATCTTTGATGAATCGTCGGTAGAAACCGGCGTGTCCTAAAAAGCTTCGTATTTCTCGAACGGTCTTAGGGGGTTGAAGATCTTTTATGACTTCTATCTAAGCTTTATCAACTTCAATTCCCTTGTCAGATATAACGTGTCCTAGTACGATTCCTTCTCTGACCATAAAATGGCATTTTTCCCAGTTAAGTACGAGGTTTACTTTCACACATCTTTCTAACACCATTTCTAAATTTGACAAACATCCTTCAAAACTTTGCCCGCATACAGAGAAGTCGTCCATGAACACTTCCATGATGTTATCTATGAAATCTGCGAAGATTGACATCATACATCTTTGAAAGGTTGCAGGAGCGTTGCATAATTCAAAGGGCATTCGTCTATAAGCGAACGTTCCATAAGGACATGTGAATGTAGTCTTCTCTTGATCATCTGAGTGGATAGGGATTTGGAAAAATCCTGAGTAACCATCTAGATAACAGAAGTATGAGTGTTTGGCTAATCGTTCTAACATTTGATCTATAAAAGGTAGTGGGAAATGATCTTTTCGAGTGGCTTTGTTTAGTTTTCGATAATCGATGCACACTTTATGTCCGGTCACTACTCTTTATGATATCGATTCGCCTTTAGCGTTTTTCACAACAGTGATACCTCCTTTCTTTGGTACTACATGTACTGGACTAACCCATTGACTATCAGAGATTGGATATATTATTCCAGCGTCTAGTAGTTTCTTAACTTCTTCCTTTACTACAGTGCTAAGGATTGGGTTAATTCTTCTTTGAGATTCTCTGGAGGTTTTGCAATCTTCTTCTAGCATAATACGATGCATACAGATTGAAGGACATATTCCTTTGAGATCAGATATGTTATATCCTAATGCAGTTGGGTATTTCTTTAAGACATCTAAAAGTTTCTTCGTTTCGATCGTTCCTAAACTGGAATTGATTATAACTGGTCGCGTACATTCAGTGTCTAGGAATTTGTATCTTAGGTTCTTAGGTAAGGTTTTTAATTATAATGTAGGTTTCTTCTTACTTGGCATGGGATCCGGTGTAAGTGCTAAACTTTCACTTAGACTATCATCCTAATACGGTTCACGCCAATTGTCATCTTCGAAAATCGGAGGGATTTGAATTTTCATAATTTCAGAATAAGTAGTTTCTTTCATTTCCATCTCTCTTACACACTCGTCAATGACATCCAATAAATAGCATGTGTCCTCTATAGCTGGTGATTCTAAGAATTGTGTTAAAATAAATTCAACTTTCTCTTCACCTACTTCAAAGGTTACCTTTCCTTTCTTTATGTTTATAATAGCTCCGGCGGTAGCTAAGAATGGTCTTCCTAGTATGATAGGTGTAGTGGAGTCTTCAGAGATGTCCATGATTATAAAATCAGTAGGAATGTAGAATTGACCTATACGTACTGGGACATTTTCTAGTATGCCTACAGGATATTTAATAGAGCGGTCAGCTAGTTGAACAGACATTTTAGTTGGTCTTAGGTCTCCCATGTCTAGCCTTTTGCAAATTGTTGAGGGCATAACACTAATACTGGCTCCTAAATCGCATAGAGCTTTGTCAATGACGAATTTTCCAATTACACAGGGTATAGAGAAACTACCTGGACCTTTTAGCTTAGGAGGCATATTGTTTTGAATTATTGCGCTACACTCAGCAGTAAGTGTAACGGTTCCGTTATCCTCTATCTTCTTCTTATTGGATAAGATTTCCTTTAGAAATTTAGCATACGAGGGCATTTGAGTGATAGCTTATGTAAACGGAATAGTAATATTCAACTGTTTCAGAAATTCAACAAACTTCTTAAATTGGCCCATCGTCTTGGAATTTGTTAATCTCTGAGGGTACGGAATTGGTGGTTTATAAGGTGGTGGAGGCACATAAGGTTTTTCTTTCTCCACTGCCTCTTGATTATTATCTTCCTTTTCTTCTGGTTCATTCTCCTTTTCAGTCGGCTTATCTTGCTTTTGGTACATGGCTGGATTGTCAAGTCTTGGATCGGCAGGTCCGTCAAGTTCCTTGCCACTTCTGAGTATCACAGCATTGGCCTGTCCTTTTGGATTAGGTTGGGGTTGTCCAGGAAATACTCCAGTTGGTGCAGCGGTAGGTGCTTGTTGTTGAGCTACTTGTGAAATCTGAGTTTCAAGCATTTTGTTATGTGTAGCTAACGCATCTACCTTGCTCACTAATTGCTTAATCTGCTCACTAGTGTGTATGTTTTGATTTAAAAATTCCTTGTTTGTTTTAGATTGGGTAGCTATGAAGTTCTCCATCATTAACTCAAGGTTTGATTTTCTAGGAACATTAGGAGCAGTCTTTTGATATCCTGGTGGTGTAGCTGGTGCTTGACCTGGTGCGTATAAAGCATTGTTATTCTTATAAGAGAAGTTCGGATGATTCTTCCAACCTGGGTTGTATGTGTTCGAGTACGGGTTTCCTTGAGCATAATTCACTTGATCGGTGGGAATTCCTGCTAATAGTTGACAATCAGGGACAGCATGTCCTGGAACTCCACATAACTCACAGTTAGGTGTTACCGCAGCCACGGTGGTTGTTGGTGTTATGGCCAAGTTGTCGATCTTTTGGTTAAGTTGGTCAAACTTTGCATTGACTTGGTCCATACTACTCACTTCGTACATACCTCCTTTTGTTGGTTTCTCAATTGCGATTCTCTCGCTTCCCCATTGGTAATGATTTTGAGCCATACTCTCGATAAGTGCATAAGCATCATTATATTCTTTGTCCATTAGTGCGCCGCCTGCGGCAGCGTCAATCGTCATTCTTTTGTTGTACAAGAGTCCATTGTAGAAATTATGGATGACCATCCATTCTACTAATCCGTGATGTGGACAAAGTCTCAGCATATCTTTGTATCGTTCCCAAGCTTCGAAAAATGACTCGTTTTCCTTTTGCTTAAATCCGTTGATTTGAGCTCTTAGCATAGCTGTCTTACTAGGTGGGAAATATCTTGTCAAGAAGACTCTCTTTAGTTCCTCCCACATAGTTACTGAATTCGAGGGTAGAGATTGAAGCCAGGCTCTCGCTCTGTCTCGAAGTGAGAAAGGAAAAAGGCGTAATCTAATTGCTTCTTGGGTAACTCCATTAGCTTTTACAGTATCTGCGTACTGCACAAATATCGAAAGATGAAGGTTCGGATCCTCGATAGGATTTTCGGCGAATTGGTTTTGTTGCACGGCTGATATCAGCGAAGGTTTCAATTCGAAATCGTTTCGGTTGATAGCCGGTGCAGCAATGCTGGAATGCGTCTCAGCTTGTGAAGGACTAGCGTAATACTTTAGTGGATGATTTGGTTCTTCAGCCATTTCTGAGTACTTCGATGTTCCAACTGGTTTAGGTGGATCAACTTGAAGATCTGGAATGTTGTATTTTTGTTGGTATTCGAATATTCGTCTTCTTAAATGTAAGAAGCGTTCTAATTCTTGGACTGGAGGTTGCAAGTCTTTGCCTTGAGAGCGAGTACTTGGCATACACTCGGTAAATTAGATTAGGGAAAATAAGTTGTTACCTTAGTCTAGACAGTGTTACTTTAATAGTGCACTAGTTACTAAATCAAGGTCCACGGCAACGGCGCCAAAAACTTGATGGGGGCGAAGACGCGTTGTGTCTAGCGGTATCTGAACTGCAAGCGCACAGCCTATCGAAGTAATATAAAAGATTGTCGAACCCACAGGGACTTTGTAATCACTCTAGTGCTAGAAGGTCTGCTAGTTTAGCTAAGGCGGAAATTTGTCACGATTATGGTTTTAAGGATTAAAAACGGGAATTAAACGTAGTTAAGGAAATAATGAGAAGGCGGTCGGTATGTAATTATATTAACCTATGTGGGTCAATCTAAACTAAGCTTATAAAGATGGTTCACTTAAATTATTCTGTAGAGATTACCAGTTTAAAAACCCTCGACTCACACTCTTGTGGTCTTATCTCAGATATTACTCCTAAAGCCCTATGCTTGCTCTCGCTAGCCCATAAGTGTTTAGAAAATAATTTTTGAAAACTTAATAAGTCTAATTCATTTTAAAGCGCTCTCGCTGTATTTAAATCAAATGCCTAACTTTAGCTATCCGGTTAAAATATCACACTCTCGTGGTCTCGACCTAACCTATTTCACTTTTCTTACTCTCATAACAAAAAGATTGATTTTAATTATAAAAAGCCACAGCCAGAATATAAGTTCTTAATTATTTTTAGCTTAGATTCGATTTAACCGTTTTGGTTTAGTTTATTACATACCGACTAATTAATTTAGCTACTCATTTTTATTATACCAACAGACAGATGCAGAATGAAATAAACAAATATTAAAGCATGCATTATAAAATAATAATAGAAACTTAACATAAATAAATAAATAAATTCAATATAAATTGCAAAACAAAAAAACCTGAATAATTTAATTCTTAAACTCCTTCTTCCACAAATTGGCAAGCTCGGAGTGTCGGAATCGGAATCGAAATAAAATAACAAGTTTCTTGGGCTAAAAAGAAGTTTAATTGAAATAACAATTTCCTAATGTTGGAAATTGTTATTGAATGGGTTGGAAAGAAAAAGGTAAACACAGCAAGAACAAAGCTGGAAAATAAATGGGTTCAAAGCAAAAATGGCAGAGCTTCCGCGTAAAAATCAATAATAAACTCTGTACTTTTTCATTTGTTCCTTGGGTATTTATAGAAGATGATTTGGGCAGTTGAATTGGTAGTGGTGTGGGCTTCGTTCCGGTTTGAGAAAATCCAGCAGAAGTGGTGTACTGGGTATTTCTTCAGTTGAGGAAAAGTAGGAGTCTTCGAAGACTCGTTGCACGTCTTCATAAATATCTTCAAATAAATTAAATAAATTTTCCTTGTCACGTTCGTGACATGATGTAACGGTCATGTTTCTTCAAATAAGCGCGTCACAATCGTGATAGTGTTGTAACGGTCGTGAGACCTCTAAATAGCGCGTCACGGTCGTGAGTCAGTTGTGACGACCGTGAGAGCAACAAAAAATGCAGACTTAGCAGAATTGATCCCTTGATCTTCTTTTCATGCTAGATTTGGTTCATTTGATCTTTTTCTCATAATTTGGCTCTAGACATGTTATACCTGCAATGTGACATAAAAAACTCGAACAATCGGGAGTTAAAAGGATCAATGTACGATAAAACGGACTAAAAACATAGTAATAATGTGATACAATTTCTCGTTATCATTAACGCTGTACCAGAAGCTGAAAAATGCAGAAAATTCAGCATGATCCATTTTTAAACCTTTTCTCAAACATTGGATGATCATGATCTGAATTTGCACGAATTTTAAAACCAAAATACAGTGGAATCCCTGCAATCAAACAACAAATAAAGATCCAAAGGATCTAGAAACAAAAGCACCAAAGATCTACATGATGAATATGGGTTTATGGAAGAAGATGAATTACCAAAAGCTTTTCTTCAAATTGAACCAACACAAGCTTAGATCTACTGAAATTGATGAGCAAGAGAATGAAATAATGAAGGTCTAGCTCAAGTTAATCAAGAATTCAATGTGAATTCTTGATAACTTCAAAAGAAAGAAAGATGAGCTTTGGAGAATTTTGGTGTTGGGGGAGTAATTTGTAAGAGGTTTTGTGGCTATCAAAAGCTTGTAGAAATTTTTGCAAGGTGAATTTGGCTCTCTAAAGCTTGTTGAATGAATGAAATTATGGTCCTATTTAAAGGCATTAGGTATGGAAATTTGGTGGAATGGAGCTTGCTTTGGTAATTTGAATTTAGGTTTGGTAATTGAAAATTTGGTGGGAAATGGAAAAGAGTGGTGATTAGTGAGGGTTTATGGTAGGAAATGATCAAAGTGATGTAGAGAAATCAGAAACCAATGGATCTAGAATATTCCAATTAAATCAATGATCTAAGGGTGCTGAATTTGAATAAAAAATTCAAATTTCGCACTAGTTAACCGGTTAACCATTTGGTTAACCGGTTAACCAAGCTGAATTTTGAATTTTTTGTTCAAGAATAGCTGCTTGGTTGTTTCGGCCCGATTCTTGTGTACGTCGAAGAAATAAACACGTGAACCTTGGAGATCCTTTGAATGAATCAATTAACTTTGGAAATCCTTGATCTGATATTTTTGAATTATTTGCGGATCGTCTTCGACTTTTTTCTGTGGGATTTCGCTCGAGCTGCAAGATTACTATTTTTTGGTGTTTTCACATGGTTCCTCTTCCTGGAAAAAAAAAAGTTAGCAAAAGGAAACAAAATATATTTTTTTTATTTTGATTAATGGTTAGTAAACACAAACAAATAAAACAATTAAAGACAACAGTGATCCCCTGCGAGGCATAAACCTAACCTAAGAAGAACCGTGCAACCAGTGCGATCTTGTTTGTATGAAAAATGCAAATCAGATGCAAAGAAAACTTAGGGCAAAAATTAGGGTGTTACAGCTGCCCCTATTTAAGTTTCTTCAATCCGAAGATATGAAGATTGACATCTTCGTCTCTGCAAGATGGGAGAGACTTAAATACAGAAAACCCAATTTTTGTCCTAAGAGAACATGATATGATATGAATATGATATGCAAACCCAAGATCTTTGTGGGGAAAATATGACCACCAGAGGAAAGCAAAAACTTGGGGACACAGAAGAAAATCCCGCTGGGGAAACAACAGACAACAAAAGAGTTACCAGGAAAATAAATCATTGGATAGCTGACTCAACTTGGGAAAAGATATAATATAATCAAGGTACAAGATTCAACAAGGGAAAGTAAACACCCTGCCAGGAAATATCAACCAAACAAAGTATTCGAGACCAAGAATGGAATACTGAGTTGAAAAAGAATCATCAACTACCCGTTTACTGGGTAGGAAAACAACGGACTCGACTATCGATTTACTGGATAGGAGCAGAATAAAGAGGGATAACCTCCACTACCTTTTTACTGGGTAGAAACAATTCTCAACTACCTGATTTACTGGGCAGGAGCTCAAGCAAAGGGAACCGACTTCTATTACCATTTTACTGGGTAAGAAGAAGAAAACTCGATTACCGGATTTACTGGGTAGGAGTACAAGTAAAAGAATTTGATCAATTTGGTAATATTACCCACTATCGAATAACTGATAGCTTAATTCCAAAGTAATATACTCAAGCTGGAGAAAATGTTGCCCACTATCAAACAATGATAGCTTAATTCCAAAGCAAAATTACTCACAAAAGGGGACCAAAGATCAATCCAAGAACAAATTGGAGAGAAACGGTCAAACAAGACTCATCCCGAGGAGGAAATATCTCAACTGGGCAAGTTCCATCCAGATAATAAACTGGAGAGGAAATTGAACCAAAATCATCCATGAGGAGCAAACTCAGTGGGGAAATAGAAAGGATAAACATTTTCTGCTTAAGGGTTGACACTCTAAACTTGAAAGGAAAACCACACACACACTCTGTGGGGAAAAATCACACCAAAGAGCGGGGAACAAAGATAAATGCAAGAACGCAAGCAAAAGATGCTATGCTCATGTGTATGAATATGCGTATGAATATGCTGACAAAACAGACATAAAGATAAGAAATGGGTGACATGAACACCACAACAACCAGTTACTCGGCTAATCCCAAGGCAAAAATGCAGGGAAACATGCTGGAGATTCAACTTGGCATCCTGCATGGGAATGTCAAAAGCCCTCAAAGGAATAAAACCCTACTACAAGGCTTAACTCATGATGAGAAAACATCTGCTAGGGATCCAATCCACAAAGCAATCTTCAAGAAACAACAACAAAGCAAAATCTTCCATTCTTTGGGGAAAGATGGAAATGTCCCTGCTAAACACGAAGTATTAAACATCAATCATCAACTCTGCATAGGGATATCACCCTGCTGAGGAAAGGTAATAATCTGTTGAGGATGGGGAAAAGCTTCCACAATCCTCGCTAGGGACATAAGAGTTCTTGATGAAATCAGACTTTGCGAGGAATAACTGTCATACCACTCCTGCTCCACTTGGGGATAGAGTGCAAGACCTGCTGAAAATCACATAGGAACCTGCTGCGAACCAACACATGCAGATCTACTGGGGATCCATATGGGGGTATCAGAAGTTAACATCAGAGCCAAAACACAGTTACGAGGGATTTTAAATCAATACCCACCATCAGGTAAAAGAAAACCTCTAAACTGACTGCTATATCAATACTTCTGCTCAGGGATACAAACAACTCAAACTGAAGAATAAGAGCTCAGCCGGGGATTCCCAATGCTTCTCGATTTAAAGATAACTTGCTGAGGAAGAAATCAAAACTCAGCTAGGGATTCTTAAGAACATCCTTTCCAACAATTCTTCTGGAGAAAACATGGGAACTCAGAATAATCATACAATTCCCGCTCATGCTTATTATTAGGGAACAGAACATCATTAACATCAACCTGTCAAGACTATTCAGGAACCGAATCAAACCCAACCTTGGGAGAGACAAGTTACACACATCCAGAATTTACCTTCCCTGGAATCACTATTGATGTCCTTTCTTTGTTCACATATCGAAAGAAAAATGTTTTTATAATCTTCAAAGATTAAATTTATTAAATTTGTTTCAAAAATCATCATCAACAATAAATTGAAATTTTGTAAACAGAAACAATATAAAGAATTGCAAACAATTGAATAAAAGCTCAAATTCATTGATAGAATGGTAGTCAGCAAATGGCATGACTCCATGGATCATTACAAGTTTGAGAAATGGTAAATACATGGAAAAGGGCTGCATTGAAATACAATGATCACTATTCTCCCTATCAACTTTGAACTCCACTGTGTCTGAAACTTCAGTCATGGATGAGTGAATAAGAATCCTTGATGGGAAATTCTTCTGAGGGATAGAACCTGAAATCCTCGGTTGCTACAAGTGATCAAGTCTGTCACGCAGTTACTTGCCATGATCCCTAACTTTTGCCTAGATTTCCCTTTCGGGTTTTCAATTTACCAGGATAATTATTTCTGTTTATGTCTCTAATTTTTTCCTGGACCGCCCTTTCGGGTTTTCAATCCACCGAGACGCTCATTTTTGCCTAAGCCGCCCTTTCCTGTTTTCAACTTAGCGAGCTGTTCTTTTATTTTTTTAGGCGAAGTATTTCTTGACTGCATCTGCATTCATAGGACGAGTAATCTCCTCACCATCCATAGTTGCAAGAATTAATGAACCGCCAGAGAAGGCTTTCTTGACAACATATGGTCCATCATAGTTCGGAGTCCACTTGCCCCGAGAATCTTTAAGGAAAGACTGAATCTTTTTGAGCACGAGGTCGCCTTCTCTGAATACACGAGGTTTGACCTTCTTGTCAAAAGCTTTCTTCATTCTTTGCTGGTACAACTGACCATGACACAAAGTTGTTATTCTCTTTTCCTCAATTAAATTCAACTGATCAAATCTACTCTGACACCATTCAGCCTCAGTCAACTTGGCTTCCATCAGAACTCTCATTGATGGGATCTCAACCTCGACAGGGAGCACTGCTTATGTACCATAAACAAGTGATAAAGGGGTTGCCCCTGTTGAAGTGTGGACAGATGTACGATATCCATGCAAAGCAAAAGGAAGCATCTCATGCCAGTCCTTGTATGTCACAACTATCTTCTGAATGATCTTCTTAATGTTCTTGTTCGCAGCCTCAACAGCCCCATTCATCTTCGGTCTATAAGGAGAAGAATTATGGTGTTGAATCTTGAATTCTTCACAAAGCTCTTTCATCATCTTATTATTCAAGTTCGAACCATTATCAGTAATGATTCTATTCGGAACACCATATCTACAGATAATGTTATTCTTCATAAACCGAACCACAACTTGCTTGGTCACGTTAACATACGATGTCACTTCCACCCACCTGGTGAAGTAATCAATTGCCACAAGAATAAAACGATGTCCATTTGAAGCCTTGGGTTCAATCATACCAATCACATCAATTCCCCACATAGAGAAAGGCCATGGGGAAGAAATTACATTGAGATAAGCTGGTGGCACATGAATCTTATCAGCACACACTTGACACTTATGGCACTTTTTCACATACTTGCAACAATCAGATTCCATTGTCAGCCAATAGTAACCTGCTCTCAACATCTTTTTAGCCATTGCATGCCCATTAGCATGAGTTCCAAAAGATCCTTCATGAATTTCTTTCATTAACATGTCTGCTTCGTGTCTATCCACGCATCTGAGCAAGACCATGTCAAAATTTCTCTTATAAAGCACATTTCCATTCAGGAAGAAATTGCCTGCCAATCTCCTCAAAGTCCTCTTGTCTTTATCGGATGCCCCAAGTGGATATTCTTGACTCTGGAGGAAACATTTAATATCATGATACCAAGGTTTGTCATCATGGACCTCTTCAACTGCAAACACATGAGCTGGTCTTTCAAGTCGCATCACACTGATCATGGGAACATCATTCTACTGGTGCACCTTTATCATAAAAGCTATAGTTGCTAAAGCATCCGCCATCTGATTCGCATCACGAGGAACATAATGAAACTCAACTTTAGTGAAGAAAGTTGATATCTTCCTGGCATAATCTCTATAAGGGATCAAGTGGGGTTGATGAGTTACCCACGTACCATGGATCTGATTGATTACTAAGGCAGAATCTCCATACACATCAAGATGCTTAATCCTCAGATCAATAGCTTCCTCAAGACCCATAATACAGGCTTCATACTCAGCTTCATTATTGGTACAAGGAAAAGTCAACCTCGTGGCAAAAGGAATATGTGAACCATGGGGAGTAATGATCATTGCCCCAATTCCTCTTCCGCGTGCATTCACAGCACCATCAAAAACTAAACCCCATCGAGATCCAGGATCCGGCCCTTCCTCAATCAAAGGTTCATCACAATCTTTCACTTTTAAAAACATCACATCCTCATCTGGAAAATCAAACTTGATAGGTTGGTAATCATCAATCGGTTGATGTGCCAAATGGTCAGCCAAGATACTACCTTTTATAGCTTTCTGAGCTCGGTACTCGATATCATATTCTGATAACAACATTTGCCAACGAGCAATCATCCCAGTCAAAGCAGGCTTTTCAAATATATACTTGATCGGATCCATTTTAGAGATCAACCAAGTTGTATGATTCAGCATATACTGGCGAAGACGCTTTGCAGCCCAAGCTAAGGCACAACAAGTTTTTTCAAGCATGGAGTACCGAGACTCACAATCAGTGAATTTCTTACTCAAGTAGTAAATTGCATATTCTTTTCTTCCAGATTCATCTTGCTGACCAAGCACACAACCCATGGAATCTTCCAACACAGTCAAGTACATGATCATCGGTCTACCTTCCACCGGAGGAGACAAAATAGGAGGTTCAAGCAGATATTCTTTGATACTTTCAAACGCCTTCTGACAATCATCTGTCCAGACACAACCTTTGTCTTTTCGAAGCAACTTGAAGATCGGAGCACATGTGGCTGTCATGTGAGAGATAAACCTCGAAATATAATTCAAACGGCCCAAGAATCCTCTTACTTGCTTTTCAGTTCTTGGAGCAGGCATTTCCTGAATAGCTTTCACCTTATCAGTATCAACTTCAATGCCTCTTTGGCTGACAATGAAACCTAACAACTTTCCAGAACGTACACCAAATGTGCACTTGTTCGGATTCAAACGAAGCTTAAACTTCCTTAACCTCTGAAACAACTTCAGCAAATATTCAACATGATCCTCTTCAGTCCTCGACTTAGCGATCATATCATCAACATATACCTCGATTTCTTTGTGCATCATATCATGGAAAAGTGTAGTCATAGCTCTTTGGTACGTCGCACCAGCATTCTTCAATCCAAAGGGCATCACTCTGTAGCAAAATGTTCCCCATGGTGTAATAAATGTGGTCTTTTCCATGTCCTCGGGTGCCATCTTTATTTGATTATAACCGGAAAATCCGTCCATAAAAGAGAACACATCAAACTTAGCCGTATTATCTACCAACATATCAATGTGTAGCAATGGAAAATCATCTTTCGGACTGGCTTTGTTCAAATCTCTGTAAACAACGCACATTCGGACTTTTCCGTCTTTCTTCGGAACGGGCACAATATTGGCCACCCATTGAGGATAAATTGATGTCACAAGAAAACCAGCATCAATCTGCTTTTGAACCTCCTCTTTGATCTTTACTGCCATGTCAGGATGAGTTCTTCTCAACTTTTGCTTTACAGGTGGACATTCAGGCTTCAACGGCAATCTATGCTCCACAATATCAGTATCAAGCCCTGGCATGTCTTGATAAGACCAAGCAAATACATCAACATATTCTCTAAGAAGCTCTACAATCCTCTTCTTAACATCAGGACCAAGCAATGCTCCGATTTTGACTTCTTTCTTATCATCTTCAGAACCCAAGTTGACCATCTCTATAGACTCTCCATGAGGCTGAATAACTTTCTCCTCGTGCTCAAGCAACCGATAAATCTCATCAGGAATCTCTTCAACATCCTCTTCCTCAGCTTTAAACACAGGGAATTCAAAGTTGGGAGAGGGCATAAGATCATTGTTTTCAATGGGTTTATCAATTAATCTGCACAATGATTTTATTTTGATTTTAGAGTATGAACAAAAGTGCAAACATTATGTAGATAAACAATCATTATTATTTTTGGGTTTTTTATGTTACCATTTTTCAGAATAAAGCAAAAAGGAAAAACACATATGGAAAAAAAATAGCATTTTATTGATGATGATAAAATTTGAAACAAAGCCCGACAAACATCACTTTCACCTTGGGCAGAGTGAAAGGATTTTTGAAAGAAAATAAAACAAATTACTTTGAAGCATGAATAATAAAAGGAACATCAACAGCAATCCAGTTCTGGCAAATCTTTCCGTGCGTAACAAAGTCAGGCATTTCTTCATCTTCATCATCTTCAATGATGGCAGCAGCGGAATGATCGTTGATAAATCCAGCACTTCGGAAACCTTCCTGAATAGTCTTCGGGTCATTGAGAACCGCACCTGGTGCAAAGCCGATACCAAATCCTTCCTTGTTGTCGACAGCCTCAATAACTCGTCCCCAACCATCAGACTGACCAGTTTCAAGCACGCGCAGAGCATCCTTGAAAGAAGACATAGGCATGGCGTTCTTCTTAGCAACATTATCCACAACAGAAAGAGCTTGAAATGAAGTTCCCACCTCTTCTTCAGCATCAATATAGGAGAAAGAAAACAAATTGCTCACAAGCATCGCCCTTTCACCTCCAATGGTCACCAATTTCCCCTCTCTCACAAACTTCAACTTCTGATGAAGAGTTGATGTCACAGCTCCTGCTTCATGAATCCAGGGTCTTCCGAGGAGACAACTATAAGCGGAACGTATATCCATTACTTGAAAAGTAATTTTGAATATAAACGGTCCAATAAGAATAGGAAGATCCATTTCACCAATTGCTGTATTCTTCGACCCATCGAAAGCTTTCACAATAATCCCACTATGCCTCATGGGAGCACCTTAATATGCAAGCTTTGACAAAGTCGACTTCAGCATCACGTTCAGAGAAGATCCAGTATCAACTAGCACCTTAGACATAGCATCTTCCTGATAGTTCACTGAAATATGCAGAGCCAAGTTATGATTCCTTCCTTCTTCAGGCAAATCATCATCACAGAAACTTAAATTGTTGCACGATGTGATATTAGCCACAATACTATCAAACTGATCAACAGTCACATCATGGTCAACATAAGCTTGATCAAGAATCTTCTGCAAAGACTGCCTATGAGCCTCAGAGCACATCAAGAGTGATAAAACTGATATCTTCGACGGAGTATGCATCAACTGCTCAGTGACATTGTACTCACTCTTCTTTATCAATTTTAGCACCTCATCTTCACTATCACCAGATTGGCCTGATTGGGCAACAACATCCATAATCTGTTTATTCACACTTGTATCTTCAACTCTCTTCGGAGGGTCTGAAGCATACATTCTACCACTTCGAGTAACCTTTGTCACATCAGCAATGATAACTACATACTTTGGAGTTGGAATAGGAACTTCCCTACCATTTTCTATCATCGTAGCATTATACCGGTACGGAACAGCTTTATCAGACTCATATGGCACTGGACCAGGCAAATTGATCACCAATGGAGTAACAGCATTTTTGCGACTATCAAAAGAAATAACCACCCTCTCAGGAACAACCCTCTCGGGAAGATTGAACAGAGACATAATAACATTCACTTCATTCTCATACTCATCTCTTTTTGCTGTCACTTCAATCAACTTATCATCCATCATCTTTTGAATGTCTCTCTTAACAATCACGCAACCACGAGGATTCACCGAGCAGATACAACATCCAGCATAATCGTGATCAATATCGTGATATTCACTTAAGAAAGCATGCATCTCGACCAAAGACCTTCGAATATGACGGACCTCATAGATTTTGAACAAACCAGGACAACCATCAACCATATTCACAGACGCATTACCATGGTTCGGCAGCGGATTTTTCTTCACATTTGGATTAACATCATTAAAATACAGAACATTGTTCCTCATCAATTTCTGTACTTTAAACTTTAATGGATAACAATTCTCAACATCGTGCCCTGGGGAACCTTGATGAAAAGCACAGCGAGCCCCTGGCTTATACCACCATGGGATAGTCTCTGGAATTGGAGGTGGAGGACGTGTTTGCACAAGATTCTTTGCAATCAAAGATGGAAGCAAGTCCGCATACAACATCGGAATGGGATCAAAACTTGGCTTAACCCGAACCTGTTGATTACCACCTTGTTGCACAGAAGGTTGTTGATAACGAGGCTGATACTTTGGAACTGCTGGCATAGTTGGAGCCACATTAATCATTGGAGTTACAGAAGCTACATGCTGCGAATGGTGATTCCCATGACCATGGGGTCTTCTATAACTTTCACGAGACACAACATTAGTCTCACCTTCTTTCTTTTTTCCAAAGTTGAACCTTCTAGAACTTGAGCCATTACTATTCTCTTGACTTAACCGTCCCTCACGGACACCTTCTTCTAAACGCATCCCCATACTCACCATTTCAGTGAAATCAGAAGGAGCGCTTGCTATCATCCTCTCATAGTAGAAAGAACCTAAAGTCTTCAAGAAGATCTTCGTCATTTCTTTCTCTTCCAGTGGAGGAACAATCTGGGCTGCCAGCTCGCGCCATCTCTGCGCATATTCTTTGAAAGTCTCTTCGTCCTTCTGGGACATAGCATGAAGCTGATCTCTATCTGGTGTCATATCAACGTTATACTTGTATTTCCTTACAAAAGCTTCTCCCAAATCATTGAAAGTCTTGATTTGGCTATTATCCAAACTCATATACCACCTCATGGGTGCACCGGTCAAACTATCCTGGAAATAGTGAATCAGCAGCTTATCATTATCTGTCTGAGCAGACATCTTTCTATCATACATAGTCAAATGACTCAGCGGACAAGTGTTGCCTTTATACTTCTCAAACTCAGGCAACTTGAATTTGTACGGAACCTTAACATTAGGAACCAAACAAAGATCATAAGCATCTTTTCCGAACAAATCCTTATGCTTCAAGGCTCTCATCTCCCTCTGTATCTCAACAAAGCGTCCCTGGAAATCATCAAGTCTTTCAGCCACTCCAGCGCCTTCACTGGGCTCAGCATGGTAAATCATTTCATCATGGTGCGGAATAGTGTTCATCACAGGTGGTGCAGTAGTCATAACTGGAGGAAGAGTATTCCACACTGGTGGGAGAGTATTAAATGCAGCAGTCTCAGGAGGAGGAGGATGATAACCAGCAGGAATAAAATCAACTGGCATGCCCCTAAGGTGTGCTAGCAGGCATACGATAGCGAGGAGAAATGACAGTTTCAACAGGAATTGATGCAGTAACAATCTCGGAGATGACGGTATTCTGAATAGGAGAATTAGGAGGAGGTGGCTGATTCTGAGCAGCCACCAAGCTTTCCATCATGGTAGAAACTCTTTCCAAGCTTTCCCTCAGATATGTAACCTCTTTGCGCAGCTCGCGATTCTCTTGTTGTAGGGTTTCCATCACCTTCCTCTGATTAGCTCGAGTATCAAATCAGTGAGTCAGCTTGACAGGAGAACTGAATGAAGACCAAGAAACAACATAAGATCCCTGGAGAACACTCAAAAAGCAAGACAAATGCGGATATGATGCATGGTATGCGTATGCAAATGCAAAGATTTCAAAGGACTATAAGATACCTTGCAATATTTATAAAGAAACATTTTTGAAGTACTTAAAAAAAACTTATTCTCATTAAAATCAAAGTAAGGATTACAAGTGAAGTACAAACATCAATAACCCTAATACATGAGAGAAAAAGTAAACTAGGCCTAGGGAATCATATCTGAAGAAATTCCTAATCCTGGCTGATACTTCATGCGAATCCTCTTGATCTCTTTCTTGTACCGATCTTCCATATCTTCCTTATCTTTCACCAACTTGTCAACAATGGCCTTCCAAGCACCGGATGTAGGAGGAATGGTAGATGGAGTACTAGAGGAAAATAAATCCTCTCTTGGCCTCTTCGTAACACGCCGCTCAAGTAACTCAATAAGATCATCCTTCTCCTTCAGCTGCTCTTGCATCGTAGTCTTCTCAAATAGCCATTCTTCTTTCTCTTTCTTCATCTTGTCCAACTCTTCTTATTGAGCCACCTTCTCATCAATGGGAGGAAGAAAAGCAGACAATGGAAATATAGGAAACAAAGGCTCCTCAGGCAGATAAGGCATCTTGAGCTTGGAAGCCCTAGATCGAACCCACTGGATGTAACACTCGGAGGGAGCAAGGTGTTGTCTTCCCAATTGACCTTTCTCTTTCCGATGAACCGCATGCCAAGAATGAGCAATCCTTTTCTTCATTTCTACATGATCTGCACCATTAAGAAAGAATAAACGGGATAAGGAAAGATTGTTTGGTATGTCCTTCAAACGATATCCCAACTGTCGCCTAGGAAGAATAGGGTTGTAACTAATTCCCCCACGTGTACCAAGAAGAGGTACATTAGGAAATTCTCCACAACTATCAATAAGCACACCATTATCATAATGAGAACAATACCATGTCATATCCTTATGAGAAAGTGACATAATCCTTTGAGACCATCTTCGATTCTCTCTATTATCCTTGAAGACATCAGACTTTGGGAGGTGCGAAATAAACCACCTATAGAGAAGAGGCGCACAACACACAATCTCTCCATCACCTTTGGAGGTCCTATAATGAAAAGCATGATACATATCTCCAAGCAAAGTAGGCACCGGATTCTTCTTTAAGAAAATCTGAATAGCATTCTCATCCACAATACCATCTAAGTTAGGAAACAAGACAATCCCATAAATGAGCAAAGCAAGAATAGCCTCAAATGCATCCTTATGACCCAAGGTAAGTGAAGTAGGGAGAAACAATGATGCAACGGATCATAAAACTGAGCTAAAGTAGGGAGAATTCCCTTATGTACATCGGTATCCAACATAAACAAAAGCTTCTCATAACATTTCCGAAACTCCTGGGTATCAACAACCAATTCTCCTAGCTTTCTCAACTCTACTACATTAGGATTCTTGAAGGTGTACTTCTTTGTGTTCCTCCTTTCAAAATTCATAGCCATAGACATCTGAAATTTTGCAAAAGTTCCTTATGAGTCCTTTGAAATCTTAAACACAATGCTCATGAATGCATGATGGCATGTATGCAACAACCACAAACAAGATCACACAAAACACACGGGCATAGGTTCCGATCACGAGCATGAAGTCAAGGTAACAGAACACCAACCCACACAGGTAAGTACTAAGGTTTTGTCTTCATTGTACCTGCAGAAAACCAAAAGGGTGCTAATAGAGGTGCCCGGAGTTAACAACCATCTTTAGAATATCATCGGTACGTTGGATTACTCCCCAACTGATAACATTCTTAAAATAGACCTCGTCCGAGTGTAGTATCGCGTGACAACCACCTTAGGTTACACCCAGAAAGTTTCCGCACTACGTTCCTAAATTGGCTTGGATGGGTTAAGGGTTCTACGGTCCTCAGTATGATCAGCTCAAGGTCGGAAAATAATGCCACGTATGATTACTCATCATGACATTGATAGTCCAAGAGAGCCTAACCGAGTGGAGATTATCAAATTGATATAGCTTTGGACTACTCCATCGCTTATCGCTTCGAATATCGCCGTCCTATCATAAGTTCCACTCAGATCCGGGTTAGAATCTATCTCACACAGAGGATCACCAAAACTGATATGGAACAAACAAATAACAAACAAATCAAACCAAAGCAAATAAATAAATCAAAGTAGGCTGAATCCACTTAGAGATATTTTCCCCAGCAGAGTCGCCACTTTTCTGTAGCGGTAAAATCGTGAGTGTAAGCTATTAGCTAACTTAACTTGAGGTAAACAGAGTCGCCACCGCGCTTTTATTTTATTCCAAAAGGAAAAGGGAAAAAGAGCGAATAAAACCTAATGAATCTAAAAGCAAGAAAGCTAAATAAACACATCAGAGAAACAGGCAAGGGTATAGGTTACACAATGGGAAGGTTTTACGCACCCAAAATGTCCGTGGTACTCCACGGGAGCCCTTTGAAAAATTTACTGCTTTTTTTGGTTCAAAATTGGTTTGCTTGAAAAAGATTGAAGAGATAAGAAGAGAAACGTTTTTTTAATGTTTTTGTGTTTGAAGAGGTATAACGCCTCATGCCTACGTACCCACAAAGTGCAATGCGAGATCAAAACCTCGTAGTTCGTGGTACAAAATTTGAAAAGAAACAATGAGTTGAATTGATTTTAGAATGTAGAGATAAGTCGTCATTCTTTAGCGAATAATTCCGCTAGAAAGAATGAATCATATCTAAACATATGAAAAGAAAAGTGCACAAAGGCACAAAAACAATTGAATGAGTTTTGGATTTTTTTTTAAAAGTCTTTGAGAAGAGAATTTCGATATGCTTACATGGATTAACATTTATTAAGAAGATAAAATGAAAAGGGTAAAATCGCTTGACCTAAGTCAAGGTTTGATTATGAAAACATTTGAAGTTTGAAAACAAAGAAGGTTTTGAAAATAGAAAGAAGATTTGAAAATTTAAGAAGTGGGAGGAGATGAAGTGACTATCCTAAGAAAATAAAATAAAGAGATAAGGGAAGAAAGATCTAACCAAACTTGGTGACATTCCAAATTATGAGTATAAGAGTTCCATCCTTATAAGCTAGCAAATGGCCAAATAAAGGCTAAATCCAACTCCATGAAGATCAAGGCAAAGGAAGTGTCCTAAAAATCTAAGTCCAAATCTTCACTCCAAATGCTAAGGATAGTAACCAATATTCCTCAAATTAAAGTCACGAGTTTTTTAGGGGTTTAATACTTTATTAATGTTTTTGTGTCCAAATGGACAAAAGGAAAATCAACATCAAAATAAAAAGAACAAATAATAAACATGATATGGATGAATAAAGCAAAATAGAATAAAGGCAATAAAAGTGCAAGAAAATAAATATTAGTAACAAAAGAAATAAAAAATGCAAGAATCTAAAGTATTAATAGTAGTAATAGTATAATAATATTCACATAATAAGGGTATGGTGAACTTAATCAACCACAACCAAAAAGGAAAGTAACCAAAATCGAAGGCAACCGGATCCGCTTAGCATCTTACACTATAGCGATTAATCAAGGCAAACCGAACCGAATTCAATGAAATTTGAAAGGCGATTGGGAGACCCAAAGCACCTACGCATCAAAAATTCATAAGTCTCGATTCTTGATGCAATATGATTAACCACTTTGGGATTACGCGATCAACAAGAGATCCGGTACACGAAAGTGTAAGTACCCAATTAGATTGTTATTCCGAAGTCGGGACACATTTAGGTCTATGTTAAGCAATCGCCGAGTAATTTACGAAGTAATTACCCTACAAATGAGGTCGGCCACCACCAATTAAGGTGCATAATGTTAGTGCTAATGCATGCGAGATAAACGATATGTAAATCGTTATCCGAACGCGATACCGCACAAAACTAAAGATGAATACCAAATTGAGCCGTACTTATGGTATTCTTCCATCCTTAAGTTCAATCACTCATCTCGGTGGATTCAAGCATGAAAATGTTTCACTAATGCAAAGTACCTTAAATGAATTGAATAATCCACTTAAAGGTAGTTTTGAATTAATGAACATTAACTACTCTAATCTACACCCAAAGTCCATTGAAATTAAAGAGAAATCACTCCCAAAAGTGCTTCCCAAGGTAAAAATAAAAAGGAGGAGGAAGAAGAAAAAAAAGGAACCAAAAAGGGGCTTAAAACAAGCCAAAAACACCATTCTGACTTGTGTTAACCGGTTAACCAATTGGTTAACCGGTTAACGCAAGCAGATTTTGAATAATCTGCGCTGTTTTTAAACTGGTTAACCGGTTAACCAAATGGTTAACCGGTTAACGCTGTACCAGAAGCTGAAAAATGCAGAAAATTCAGCATGATCCATTTTTAAACCTTTTCTCAAACATTGGATGATCATGATCTGAATTTGCACGAATTTTAAAACCAAAATACAGTGGAATCCCTGCAATCAAACAACAAATAAAGATCCAAAGGATCTAGAAACAAAAGCACCAAAGATCTACATGATGAATATGGGTTTATGGAGGAAGATGAATTACCAAAAGCTTTTCTTCAAGTTGAACCAACACAAGCTTAGATCTACTGAAATTGATGAGCAAGAGAATGAAATAATGAAGGTCTAGCTCAAGTTAATCAAGAATTAAATGTGAATTCTTGATAACTTCAAAAGAAAGAAAGATGAGCTTTGGAGAATTTTGGTGTTGGGGGAGTAATTTGCAAGAGGTTTTGTGGCTATCAAAAGCTTGTAGAAATTTTTGCAAGGTGAATTTGGCTCTCTAAAGCTTGTTGAATGAATGAAATTATGGTCCTATTTAAAGGCATTAGGTATGGAAATTTGGTTGAATGGAGCTTGCTTTGGTAATTTGAATTTAGGTTTGGTAATTGAAAATTTGGTGGGAAATGGAAAAGAGTGGTGATTAGTGAGGGTTTATGGTAGGAAATGATCAAAGTGATGTAGAGAAATCAGAAACCAATGGATCTAGAATATTCCAATTAAATCAATGATCTAAGGGTGCTGAATTTGAATAAAAAATTCAAATTTCGCACTGGTTAACCGGTTAACCAAGCTGAATTTTGAATTTTTTGTTCAAGAATAGCTGCTTGGTTGTTTCGGCCCGATTCTTGTGTACGTCGAAGAAATAAACACGTGAACCTTGGAGATCCTTTGAATGAATCAATTAACTTTGGAAATCCTTGATCTGATATTTTTGAATTATTTGCGGATCGTCTTCGACTTTTTTCTGTGGGATTTCGCTCGAGCTGCAAGATTACTATTTTTTGGTGTTTTCACATGGTTCCTCTTCCTGGAAAAAAAAGTTAGCAAAAGGAAACAAAATATATTTTTTTTTATTTTGATTAATGGTTAGTAAACACGAACAAATAAAACAATTAAAGACAACAGTGATCCCCTGCGAGGCATAAACCTAACCCGAGAAGAACCGTGCAACCAGTGCGATCTTGTTTGTATGCAAAATGAAGATGAGATGCAAAGAAAACTTAGGGCAAAAATTAGGGTGTTACACATAGACATACGTAGTTCAAGCCATAAAAAACACAAATAAATAGTTCCCGCCTTAGTTAGGCGAACTACGTCGACTCTGATCCTCATTTTCCCGATGAGGTACGTGGGCAGCGGGGTAGGGCCCGTTCGAGCACAATCTTTATTTTCCCTACATTTTCCCCAGTCTTTCTTTTTGTTCTCTTTCTCTAGTTCCCTTTTCCATTCCCATTCCAGTTCCAGTAGCAGTTTAATTCAGCAACACTTTATTTTCTCACCCTTTGAAACAAGTAAACAAGCGTGGATCCCGTCGGGTACGACGGACGATTTGGGGTGCTATTACCTTCCCAGGTTGTAACCGACTCCCGAACCCAGATCTTTGGTTCGCAGGACCTTGTCCTTTCCTTCTTCCTTAGGTTTGTGCAAGATTACCTTTCTCGTTCCTTCGGGATAAAAATGCCTGGCTGGCGACTCTACCTTTTCCGCGCCACTTTTGCGTTTGTACTAGGATGAAAATCCCGGGAGCGACATAGGGTCATGAATTGGTCCATCCTGTTGCATAACTCTGCCAACTCTGTTTGCATTTGGTCCATAATTCTGCCTTTGTTCTCTTTGGTTGGATACCTGTGCACTCTTCTCGCATCAATAATTCCTAAAAACAAAAGACGTTAGAAACATTTGGCTGTACCTGCAAAACAAAAAAGAGGGTGATATGTATGCAATGCAAGCTATTTGTGCTTTCATTATCTGGCCTTTTTTCCCCAGTTCTGGTATCTACTAAAGGAATCTAGATGGCCTTTGAGAAAATTCTTTGAGAATACCCTTTTTCAAAGTACCCACATTCAGACACCTTTACACACCCATGTTTCAAAGCACACAGAGCTCAAGAATCTGAAATAACAACATAATAAAAACAACGCCCATAAGGCAAGAGTAACATCCCCAGAGGGCTACAAGTCTTACATAAATATAAAGTGCAGGAAAATAAACAAGATTCCTACAACAATCCTGTAGGTAATCTGAAATACATGAAAAGAAAGAAAACTAAAACTCAAGGCTGCAAGAAGACTCTGATCCTTCTCCTGTGAATCCTAGCTCCATCTTGACTCTTTTGACATTAGCCCTCCACCTGAGATCTGCCATCTCCATGAGTGCTTCATTCAACTGCTGAGAAGTCTCTTGTTGACTTTTATGGTCCAACTCCAACTCTTCTCTCTGGGAAGCAATATGCAGCTCGTACAGCTCTTCCCTTTTCTTATACTATTCCTGATCTTGATTCTTCTGGTCTTGCACCCAAGTGATGGATTGTTTGGCTTCTCTAAGATATTTCTTGGTCTTTCGTAATTCTTCCTCTTTCTCTTAATGTCCATCA